>CAJGYM010000004.1:0-1200000 GCA_904845305.1 Caenorhabditis auriculariae
AAAAAAATATGAGTCAGTGGAATACAAAAAGGTAAGTAAGCCTTTTTCTATTTTTTTAGTGTATTTATTTATCTTATAATTCATGATATCCTTAGTCTCGAGGATCCAACCAAAAAGTATTTTTGTTTATTCATTGTTGAAGAATAAGTAAGGAGGCCTTTCATAAGTGAAGCTCTTCCAGGATCAATCACATTTTCAACTTGCATACCATCCATACTATAAGTTGCTCTATCAAATAAAAACATTGGAGCATTGTTGGAAAGTGTAACTTCATCAGCTTCATTCAGTGCTGTAGAGTCTAATTTAGTCAAGGAAGCTTCTAAGTAGATGTAAGATTTATGTAGTAGAAGGTATTGATCACAAGTTTCTATGATAAAATTAATTTCTCCATGTTGATTTAAACTACTACCACTAGAAGGAAAAAAATGCTAATCAAATTTTTCTTTTTTTGAATTGAAGTATCCTGAACAATTGGACTATCAACAATCAAAAATTCTATCAACAGCTTCTAATATTTTTTTGATTCTGGCATTTTTTTAATTTATTTAAAAATAAATTTTTCTGAAGTAAATGAATCTATTACAATTCTATTTCTTTTTTTAACATTTACTCATTATGATATTTTGGCAAGTGCTAAAAGTATTATATGTTCTTCTGATGCTCCAGTTCAATACTTTAAATTACCAAAATTACACAAAATGTAATTACCATAGACAATTGAATGAAAAAAATCAAAAAGTAGTAAGTTATGAAGTCTACAAACCGAACATTATCGAATACTCAAGTGAAGCTAAGTTGTGTAAGAAATTAGTTAGTGAAGTATCAATGTATACAGATTTTTCCGGATATGAGCACTTAGTAGAAAAGGAATTGAATCATAGAAGTATAAGTGTTGCAGAATGTAGAGAATGGATTGCAAATAAGAAATGTGAATATGGAAGTTTAGTGAAAGGTAAAGAAGGAATGTCAGATTCGAAGAATCCTAGAACCTCTGGTTTTTGGAGTACAAATAATAAAGTTGAAGTAGATTATCCAAATCGATTTACTAGTTTTTTTCTCCAAAAAGATATTACAAAAGAGAATTGTATCATCATTGAAACTAAAGTATATTCACACTTCAATCAAAGTAGACCATCTAATATTCTCTCCGACTTAAGTAATTGTAAATATCAGGATGGTTCTTGTCCAATAAAGAAGAATGAAATTATGATTTGGGATGTCAATACTTCCCAGAATTGTCAATATATTTCAATTGGAAAATTGGATGGAATCATGAATAATGGACTGTGGATAAATAGTAAAAATCAAATTGCTCTGAGTTTGAATAAAAACAAAATTGTGAGAGATTGTAATCTTGATCTCTTGATTAGTGATGAAGGTTTTGCAGTCAAGGAAATTCAAAAACTTCCTTCAGAATCGAAGATTCCTAGATCCACAGGATTGACACAACAAGCACTAACATCAACTCCTAGTCTTCAAGAAATGAGTATTAATCCTCTGAAATTTCAAAAAGAAAGAGAAGAATATTATAAAAGACAACAAGAACAAATCCAGAGGGATCGAGAACTTCGTGAGCAACATATCCAAAAGGATCGAAATAGAATCCAAACGGAAAAAGACAAAGAAGTAAGAGATAAATACGAAGCTGATCGTAAAGAATTTGAGAAGAGAAGAGAAGAAAAAATGAAGCAATATCTAGAGTTCGAAAAGAGAAAGAAGGAAAAAATGGAAAGACAAGGATTATTGAATACTACTACTACTTCTGTGAATTCGAATAAAATCAAAGATTCTGAAATCCAGAGGATTGAAACTACCAATAGGATCAAAAGATCTATAGAAGCAAATCAAAATTTAGAAGACACTTCTAGGCCTTTTCCATTACCTACTTATGAAGAATACTCAAAGATTAAAAATGATTGTTTACTGCTTCCAAGTTATGCTGATTACCTAAGGTCTAAAGATAAAGAAATCTCCGATTTCGTTCAATCAAAAGATCTAGAAGTCAAGGACTTTGAAAAACAAAGAGAAGCTTGTGATACTTTTCCAAGTTATGATGAATACATTACTAAATTTGCTGAATATGCACTGAAAGAATTTGAAAATAGAAAATCTAAAAGAACAAGAAGACAAGTTTACTCAGATTTTCAAGCAGCCGGAGAGTTTCAATACCTTGAGAACAAATCAAATAATCTTTTGAGACATACAACTGAAGTAATGTGTGATATATTTAATGAACACTCCAGTCTTCTTGAAACACTAATAAGAGAGAATCCTAGAAGATACATTCAAAAACAACTAAATCATTCAGCAATAAGAGTTAGACTTATTTCTCAAGAAAATTTTGCTAACGCAGATGTTGTAGAAGTGACATTTTGTAAATCTTTAGAAGATGAAGAAATTGAATTCATAGATTTATCGCATTTTGGAAAAGAAGGAAGTCTAGCTCTTACTCAAGGACAAATACCCATTAGAATACGATCCCTTGGAGATAAGATTTGGTATTACAAGAACGATCCGAGTGGGGGGGAATAATTTCTAGTTCTTTAAAAAAAGTAAACTTCCTAGAAGCGAAGAAATTGTGAATCTCAAGAAATTTGATGATTTTGATCTCAACTTTTTAGATGATAAAGTAATCTTTCATGAACATATCCTCCTTGATACTAAGACCAATATTGAGGAAGAATTAATTAATGAGATGCGTGAAAAAGCTGATACTAGCATTCAATTACACTCAAATAGTCAAGATGCTTTAATTCCACATGAAATACTAGATGAAGTATCATCAATTTTTGAGAAGTATTACATCAAGATATGGAGGATTTATGTAACTATTGGTGTTACTCTCTTTTATATATTTATAATTAGATCATTTTGGTTAATTCTTTCTCCTAAGACCTTTTTCACATCAGAAAGATTCTTTGATTCAAGAAAAAATAGAAATTCTAGAAATAGAAATTCAATCTTTGTGAGAACAAAAAATGAAGAGGGTGTAGAAATGCAAGATTTAAATGAACATAGAAGATCTCTTGTTGTAGACTAAAAAAAACTTTTTTTATCTTCAAATATTTTTATACTTAATAAATTTGCAATGAGATTCTTTGATTCTGGAAATTCTTCAAGCTATTTAATTGCAACTCCAAAAAGAGAAAGATAAAATACAACTAGTTGAAAATCCAGTTCAAGAAAAAATAGAAATAGAAGATAAAGTGAGAGAAGGAGGAAGTATTACTCAAAAGTCGAAGACTTCTAGAACCGAAGGAGTGACAAAGTCAAAGACTTCTAGAACCGAAGGTTTGAATAAAAAGAATGCAGACTTTCTTAGAGCATTAAAGAAAGGAAAACCTAGCGAAGGATCAGGATTCAAAAGGATCTAAGATCCTTCCGGAATCTCTGATTTTTTTAAAAAGAATTTAGTTTTTTTATTATTCCATTTTTTTACGTTTTTAAAGTGTAATTCTATATGAAGATCACACTTATTGAAGTCAATAAGGTTATTTTTTTATCGTCCACTAATTTTAATGTCAAAAGTATTACAATTATTAACACTTCGATGATATATAAGGTTTATTGGTTCATATTTTTACTTCTCCATTAGAACTTAAAAGGAAACTTGCAAATTATGTTACTCTGTCTTTCATCAATGATGGTATCACAAATAAGATTACAGGATAGATAAATGAAATTGTTTGCTTTTGAAATTAGAAGTATCTAAAATTCCATCAATACGAACAATACTAATACTACTAATTTTTCAAATCTTGTGGAAATTGAAATGTCTTTTTCATTTGTTCGATATAAATTTAAGAAGAGACTTGTCATTCTCTTTATTTAAATAATTTATTTTTATTTTTAAAATTTTCAAATACTTTAAATACTGTGAAATCTTGAGAAAATGACTTCTGAAAAAAAGAAGAATTTGCAGATTATTCAGTTAAAAAAATTATTATCCACTTCGTAACAATAATCCTTTACTCCCCCAAAGTATAAGAGGTTGTATTATTGGAAAGAGTGGATGTGGTAAAAACTAATTTGCTAATGAATTTGCTTTTTGGATTCACCTAATGGTAAAGGATCCGCAAGGCATTCACCTAGTGAAGGAGGAGAATACCTTGATTATAATAATCTTTATATTTTTCTCTAGTACTTTATTTCAACCTTGTTATCAAGCACTTATTAATGGACTTAGTGAAGGTTTAAGTAAAATGGAAATTAGGAGGTGTTTTTGAAAAGCAAGACTTTGTAATTGAGGAAAAGGATAATCCAAAGAAAAATCATTGATATTCATTTCTCAGAAAAAAATAGAAGATATTCCAGATCCTAACTCAATTGATCTCAATAAGAAGACTCTAATAATTTTTTTGATGATCTTTTTATTAGAAAAAAACAAAAATAAAATAGAGCAATATTATACAAGAGGAAGACACTCCGGAGTGGATTGTTTTTTTACATTTCTCAAAAATTATATAAAACTTCCAAAGAATACTATTAGAGAGAATGCTAACTTCTTTATAATTTTTTTCACAAGATAAGATGAATTTAGATTACATCTACAGGGATCACTGTTCAGAAATCAAGAAAGATGAATTTCTTGAATTTACAAAGGACGTATGGTCTAAGAAGTATAACTTTCTAACTATTGATAAAACTTCAGACATTGATGATGGAAGGTTTAGGAAATGTTTAAAGTATTTTTTTATATCTTCTAGGAAATCTTCGATTTTTTTATTTATTCTGAAGATTTTGACAATCTTTTTCTAAAAAGAAAATCCTTGAAATTTTTCAATTTTTGAACACTTCTCTGAATAAAAAGCTATCTGTTCTTCTGGTGTTCTCTTTTTGATCAAATTTATTCTCTTCTCTTTAGTAAGACTTTCAATCAATCCTTCGGATCTAGGAATCAAAAGATTCTTCACACTCTGGAAAAATTTATCGTACTTTTTAGAAAGACAATACCTTCCATTAGCATCTCTTTTTAGATCATTCACAACTCCTTTAGAATTATGAGGAATATTATTCAGTACTAGATACTTTTTGATTGTTTTAGGTGATATTCCTGTTTTCTTAGAATAAGATGAAATACTATTCATTTTAAAATCATAGATTTTCAGCTCTTCTATTAATTGTTGTACTTCCATTTATTTAGAAAATTATTTACAATACCTTTTTTTACTTTACTTTTACTTTATTACTTTTACTTTTACTCTATTAACTTACCCTATTGCCATACCTTATTACAATCTTAATTTTATTTTATTACTTGAAATTTTTTTACCGTAATAAATGACAGAGTTGAGACTATCCAGATTTATAAAAAAATGTACAAAAAAATTAATGGATCATCAAATGTAGACTTGACAGAAATAAGTATGTATACGAAAAAAATGAAAATACTAGAGAAACTGCTCAGAACTATTTAGATGCCATTGAAAAATATGATAACCAGTGTAGAAAGTTCTAAAAATATCTGAGGCAGATAAAACAGCTTATAAATATGCATTTACTGAATTTTTTTGATTAAGAAGTGTGAAAGTGAATGTAAAAGTATTATAATCAATGTTTCCAAGATTTCTAATAAAAAGAAACAACTTTTAATTGAACAATTACATCGCGACTTTCAAAAAGAAAGAGACGAGCATAATGAACTTAGAAAGAAATATAATGAAAAACTGAAATACCAGAGTGTAGAAATTCCTACCATTGATTTAGCAATTACTTTGAAAACTAAAAAGACCTTATCAAATAAGGAATGTCTTGATTTTCTAAATGATTTGGAGTTAGAAGATAAGCAATATGGAGAAAAGTATAAAAGAGTAGGAGTTCCAGGAGAATTTTCAAGTGTTTCAAGAGCATATGTCAAAAAAGGAAATGGATCAGAGAATAATATTATTCAGCGTCAGCAGGTAAGCAAAGCTTCCTGCGTAAGCAAAGCTTCCTAGAAGTGTTAGAAGTGAAAAACCTGCTAAATAATTCTTTTAATTTCACAAGCACTTTTTTAGGAAGCTTTGCTTTCGCTGAATCCGAAGGAGATCCTTTAAATCTTTGATCTTCACAATCCAATACCTAAATAAATACTTGGTAAATCTTTCTTTTTTATCTTCTTTCTACGAATTAATTCATCTAAAATAGCATGAATCTTGTTGAATTCCCCATTATTACCAGCTTGATAAGAACCTATTGATAATCTTAATGAATCCATAAGAGCATTAATTTTTGGGGGTAGAATCACAGGTTGCGAGATCCTTTGGATTGGTAGAATGATGGTTGGACTATTAACAATCGCACTTCCCGATGTTTGTGAATTATTGACACTTTGACTACTTTGTTGTAGTGGTTTCGCGACACTACTTTCAGTAGCTTGACCTTTGGGAACAAAATAATTTTCTTTAATGAATTTCCATTTATTACTAGAATCTGAGTTATATTTCTTCGAAAACTTATTAAAACCTTGATACAAAGCATCTGAAGCAAGTAGAATCTCTTTATAGTTTTGCTTATCTACCTGACTTATCTTACTTAAATCTGGAGATTTTTTGGTTAATAATTCCATTAGACCTTCCGAAGCTTCATATTCTTCATCGTTAATAGCCAAAGTATTATCATCAAATGTGACTTCTTTATTTCCAATTGTATAACCCTTCTTTCCTTCAGAGGAGTACCTTATTGAATATCCTGCAGTGCTTTTATCTCTAGGATCTTGTAGATAAGTTGCAATTAAGTTAGAAACTTTGATAGATGGACTTTGACTTTTTGGTGTAGCTTGAAATTGTTTAGGAGTTTGCGGAGCTAGAATTTGTGGAGTACCTTGAATACTAGGAATACTTGGTCTAAATGAATTAAGAGTTTGAACTATCTTATTCTTTTCATCAATAATTTCTTCCTGTAGTTTCTTATTTGATTCTAGTATGGGTTTGAATACTTCTATACGGTGATCTTCTACGTTTTCTAAATTGCTGCGCTCTTCTAAATTCTTGAATTTGTGTTCTTTTTCTATTCTTCAAGAATGATTGAACAATTTCATTCCTTTTCTTGGGATCATAGATTTCTAACGAAGTTGGAGACATTTTTTTGAAAAAGTAATTTATTTATAAAAAGAAAATTATTTCAAAAAAATCTTACGAATTCAAAATGTGTTGATAAAAAAACTAATTAAAATAAATCGGAAACATTGTTACCAGTTATAAAAAGTGAAAGAATTGAAATAATTATGGTTCAACTTTGTGGTGATGTTATTAATATCATTATGGATTACAAAACAATATTTGAGGAAGATGATATTCTGAGTCTTCAAGTTTTTAAATCTTATGAAATTGATGGGTAGAAAAGGTATTAGAGAAATTAGACGAATTGATATAAATAGGAATATTGTAATGAATAAGAAAAAAATGTAAAAAGAATTTATTAAAACCAAAATGAATAGAAAAGAAATGTTAGATTTTTATTGATAAACATATATCTACTTCATGGTACACTCGTTATATAAAAAGATAAAGAGAATCTTAAAGAAGAACGTGTTTATTCAAATGACTTTATCAAAAAAAGTAGGGTATCATCAAATTGAAGAACAAATCAGATCTTTCCTTTTTAGAAAAAAAGAGAATTTAGTACTTGAAGACCTTCTCAATGACTTTAGAAATAGAGATACAATTATAAAGTTCTCACTACAATTAAATTTTTGCAAATGGATGGAATAACTTTGATTTTTACTTCGAGGATCATATTTATACTTGTTAATGATTATTCAGTAGTGTATAAGGATTTTATTGAACAAATTGTAATACAAATTGGAAAATTCTTTGAAGACTACTTTAAAAGAGATCCAGACACAGAGACTTCACTTTTTAGTGTTAAACGATTGAAAGCCTCTTATCCATGTTTTTGATAAGCATTACTTCAACATAAGGTTTAAATATGGATCATATGAAAAATATATTGAGAGTATTGAAAAGAAAAAGAAACAAGAAGAGAAAACTACTATAGATAATGGAGACATAGAAAGCAATATGAGAAGAACTAATGAAGTGAATAGAATACATCTAATGTACAATCGTCCAGATTTACTCAACTTCGATATTTATAAAAAGCATTTCAATTCTAATGAATTAGAAAAACTTCCTCCAGACATGTCAGTTTTTAATTATAGCATTCATCAATACCTTGCATCTCAAAATGATGAATACATGGATTTGTGATCTTTTTATTTTTTTCTTGAAATTTTTTTATTTTTATAAATAAACACTTCTTATAATTCTTACACTCTAGCAATTCTAGGAAGCTTTGCTTACGCAGGAAGCTTACACAATGTATACTCTTCTGAAACATAGTGATGAGAATGTAAAAAGTATTGATGAATTAAAGGAAATGAGTAGAGATGAAGTTCGTAAAGAACTTTTTGAAATGAATAATAAATTAAGAGCTATGATTCTAAAAGCTCGTGAAGTTCAGAAAATGAGAAAGAAAGAAATGATTGACTTTATTGCTTTAGTGAGGGAATTGAAAGTTTGATCTTTCTTGAAATTCCTTGATAAATTTTTTTTCTAATAAATCGGAAACTTCATTACCTTTGATAAAGTGAAAAAGTAGTACGTTCTTCATTTGAAAATGGATCATTTCAATTCAATGTCAAGAGATGATCTTCGTAAAGAAGTCATTAAACTTCTTGATATAATGTCCGGAGGTGTAAAAAGTAAAAGAATCCTTAAATCGCAACAATTAAGATCTATGAGTACCTCAGAACTTCTAACATTTATTAGAGAACATTTACAAATAAACCAAGCTGAAATTAGAGATGTTCCACTTACGCAAGAAATATTTCCTTATGATGATCTTATTTTTAGTGATTACAAAGAAACTAAAAAAGGAATTGTAAGAACAACAACTTATAGAAACAAAGGTACAGAAATCAATTTTTGAAAAAAATTCTTTGACCTTTTTGAGAAAAGAGGAATCGAATATTATATGAAAATCATCACAAAAATTATAAATTCTTTCTTTGAAAAGAATAAAAAAATTTTTGTGCTCAATGATATTCGAAGTGATACTTCAGTTAAAAATATATTTAAAACTAGAATTCAAACAAAAGAAAGACTCTGTGGTAGAAAATTTTGCTGTAAGATCTGAAACTAAAGAATTGTGTATTGGTGAAGATCGAGAAAAGTGGTATCAACATGCTTGTCAAGAATTACAAATGAATATGGAGAACTTACAAGCACGTGGATCAGGTTGGACAATATCAGTGATAAATTATCTCCAAATGGATCAAACTATTTGTAATTCACCTAGTGGATCTGCCTACATAGAACTACCTGATTGGATTAAAAATAAGAAAGCAGTGATAAATATCCAGAATAATGACAATAAGTGTTTTATGTGGTCTGTGTTGGCTCATTTGCATCCTGCTCATCAGAATGCAGAAAGAGTTACTAAGTATAGTGATTATATGAATGAACTAAATTTTGGAGATCTAACTTTTCCAATGAAAATTAAAGACATAGATAAGTTCGAAATAATGAATGACCTTGTAGTCAATGTTTTTGAATGTACTGAAAAATTCAATAACAATTGTAAGAAAATCAATAGACTTAGACCTTCAAGAAGAATGACTACTGATAATAGTAGAGTAGTAAACCTATTCTACCATGAAAACAATCAAGGAAACTCCCATTATTCTCTCATAAAAAACTTGGATAAGTTACTCAATAAACGAGGTGAGCATCAGAAAACATTCTGTGTTAGATGTCATTGTTATTATAACGTAAATATGAATGATAAATGTAGATCAAGCTATCATAGACACTTAGAGGATTGTGGTAAAAACAAACCAATAGAACACCTTTTATTCAAGAAAGAATCCATCAAATTCAAAAACATTAGTAAAACCCAGAAACATAGATACATTATTTATGCTGACTTTGAGAGTATTATTCGGAAGTTCTCTACTGCTCACTATAAACCTAATGAATCATGGACTATGGATGTTGGAGAACATGTAGCATCAGGATTTTGTGTTGTTGTTGTGGATTCTTTCACCAAAAAAATACATAATATGAAGTCATATATAGGATATAATGCAACTTTAGAATTCAATAAATATATTATCAAAATTTCTCAAGAAATCATGAGTCTTCCTTCTGTGAGAATGAAGAAGTTGACTCAAGATGAATGGACTGAATTCAATAAAAATCAAGAGTGCCCTCATTGTCAAGTACAATATAACACAGAAGATATGAAAACTACTAAAGTTAGAGATCATGATCATTGGACTGGAGAATATCGTGGACCTCTTTGTGGATCTTGCAATATACTGAAAAGAAAGAATAATTTCATTCCAGTATTCTTCCACACCCTTAAAGGTTATGATTCTCATCTCATTGTTGGCTGTCTTGAAAGTACTAAGTATTTGAATGAGCATGAAATCGAAATAGAAAACATTTCTAGTAATACTGAGAAGTTTATTAGTTTCAGCTACAAGTTACCTTCACAAACAGATAATGTATATGATAGAATTGAATGTAGGTTTCTAGATTCTTTCTCTTTCATGCCTTCTTCATTAGATAAATTAGCTGAAAATTTGAGTGATGAAAACCTATGCCTTTGTAAAAAAATTATTATAGCCCCCATCAATTCCAATTGATGAGAAAGAAAGGTGTTTATCCGTATGAATACATGGATTCATTCAAAAGATTTGATAAAACAAAACTCCCAAATAGAGACAAATTTTATGACAAGCTCAATAATAAAAAATGTAAAAGAAAGGGTTATCGGTATGCAGTGAAAGTTTGGAAAAAAATGAAGTGTACTAGTTTGGAAGATTACACTAGAATTTATATGATCAATGATGTCCTACTATTAGCAGATGTCTTTGAAAACTTCAGAGCTTTGAGTCTAAGGGTTTATCAACTTGATCCTTGTTGGTACTTTACTTCTCCAGGATTAGCTTGGGATGCTATGCTCAAGAAAACTAAAGTAGAATTAGATATACTTCATGATGTTGAGATGTATCTCATGATTGAAAAAGGAATTAGAGGTGGAATAGTTAATGCTGTCAAAAGATATTCTAAAGTTAATAACAAATACACTAAAAACTTCAATGAAAAACAATTAACAAATTTCCTTTTGTATCTAGATGCTAACAATTTGTATGGATGGGCAATGTGCCAAATGTTACCTACTGGAGACTTCAAATTTGAAACTCAATCTTTAATAAGTATTCTCAATGGTGAAGCTGAAGTGAAATCAGATCTAAAGGATTATATTAATTATTTGAAGAAGTTAGATAGAGGTAGCATATTTGAAGTAGATTTAGAATATCCCAAAGAAATACACTCAAGGCATAATGATTTTCCTTTGTGTCCAGAGAATGTAAAAATTGATAATCAAAGTATTAAAAAGTTGTGCAATACCTTATTTGATAAAGAGAAGTATGTGATCCATTATGAAAATCTCTTACAGTGTCTTCAATTAGGACTTAAACTGAAGAAAATTCATAGGATCATTACTTTCAAGGAAAGTAATTTTCTGGAGTCATATATTGAAATGAACACAAATCTTAGGAAAAATGCTAAAAATGATTTTGAGAAGGATTTTTTCAAATTAATGAATAATAGTGTATTTGGAAAAACTATGGAAAATGTCAGAGAAAGAGTTGATGTCCGTTTAGTTACTGATGAAGATAAAATCAAAAAATTAGCAAGTAAACCTAACTTTAAAAGAAGAATAATGTATAACAAACACCTGGTAGCTGTAGAAATGGAGAAAACTAATATTGTTCTGGATAAACCCATTTATGTTGGATTTGCTATCTTAGAGTTGAGCAAATGGTTAATGTATGAGTTTCATTACAATGTTATGCAGAAAAAATATGTAGATAACATTAAATTATGCTATCAGGATACTGATTCCCTTATTTATGAAATTTTTACATCTGACCTTTATGAAGACCTATTAGAAGATGCTCCGCTGAAAGAATATTTCGATTTCAGTGATTATCCACCTTGTCATCCATTGTATAACGAAGAAAATAAAAAAGTTGTTGGAAAGTTCAAAGATGAACTGAATGGTTTGATAATGGAAGAACTTGTAGCCTTGAAGCCAAAACAATATGGTTATAAGATTGCTCAGGAAACACGTGAAAACTTCATTGAATACTACAATAGAAAGCATAAAGAAGAAATGAGGAAGCTCAAACTTCCAAGAACACAAAAACCTGGTGATGAATCTAAAAAAGCAAAGGTATCAAAAAGAATGTTGTCAAGAATGAACTTACAGTAGATGATTTTAAAAGTTGTTTGTTTGATAAAACTATTGTCAGAAAGACGCAGTATTGTATCAGGAGTGTTAAACATCAAATATTCACACAATGTCAAAATAAAGTTGTTCTGAATAATGAATCTGGGGATCATAAACGTTACATCCTCAAAGATAGTCATTCAACTATGGCTTTTGGTAATTGTCATATTAAATCAGAGGTTCTTTGATTCTTAGAATCTTGAGAATACTGGTTCTAAAGTAATAAGATTCTAATAACTTGAGAAGCAAAAGACAGTAATAACCACAATGATGTGTTCCAAATTCTTGAATTTGGAATGTTGAAAGCTCTATTTTATCTTTTTTATTTCTACTCTTGAGATACTCTTGAAGTTCTAGAGGTGGATCTAATCCAAAAGAGTCAAAGTAATAAATATGTTTTCTATTTTTGGAATAGCAAACCCAATGAGTACCTTTACCTTCAGAAGAATCTAAATTTACAATTCCTACTTCTTTTTCTCCAATTCCTTCATTTGGTAGAGTATCTCGCATGAATACTCCACGGAAATTCTTGATCTTGAGTATTTCAACTAATTCTAAGAGATCTAGATTGGTTAATGGCTTCAGGTCTTTTCGGAGACCAAAAGTAGTCATTTAATAATAAGCAAAACTTCAAAACTTGTGTTAAACGCTTCTATTTTCCACTTCTTGGCTGTGTGTGATTGTAAAAACCAAAGTAATAAGTAAAACAAAAAAGGCAAAAAATACTGGGAGCACATGGGAGTCGAACCATCATCCTACCGCTTTGCGGTTGCGCACTCTACCGACTGAGCCATGGAGGCTCCCTCTTGCTTCAGGAGAGTTCTCCCCTATCTACCCAGCGCGCTCTAGCAGAGACGCAGAGGAGACAACCAGCAATGAGAGGGTATGTGTGAGAAAGAGAGAGAGAGAGAGAGTGTGTGTGACTCATGTGTGCTCCCGTGGCGTAGTGCTCGGCAGATACCTCGGCCCGGTGCAACCCCCAGATTTGCTCTCTTTTTCCCATCTTTTGCACTTTGCAAGTGGTAGTGACAAACCGTAACATTTTCGAGTCTTTTTCGTGCGAAAGGAGAGGTTGCACAGTGCTGACCACGAAATTCAACTTGCATAGGAACAAAAATAATTATTATCAACGGGGCTTAACCTATTCCCATTGGGCGCAAATAAGGTGCGGAAAGTAAGCTATTACGATAGAAGGAGTTTCTATTTAATTTCAAAAGATTTACTAAATAAAACTTTAGAATTAATTTGAGAAAATTACAGGTTTTAGATTCGCTTTTTTCGCTCGCTTTCTCCCCTGAAATTGCACTGAATTGACTCGGAATTTTGAAAACTCCACTCTCGAGGTCATTGCGCAAAAAACTGACTCCGCGCTCGGTTGTGCCCCTGAATGTGCGAGAAAAAGCACCGAAAATTTAAAGGCCGCATCCCAGATAGGGTCTGCCCGGAGCATAATTCCTGTCGAGTGGTTAACGCATTGGACTTAAGATCGAAAGGTTGCAAGTTCAATTCCCGGTGATTGCAATCAAAAATGCGCACTCTCTAGATTCACGTATTATTTGTGAAGAAGACATCATCCTTCTGAGGGACATGAGAGCACCTATTTTTTGCGATTTTTTTAAACTTCTTTTTGTAGTTTTTGGAGATTATTTAAAAGTGTGATACCTGGCTAGTGGGCAGAATGGGCAGAAGGTGAGCTAGCCCAAAAATGATCATTTTTCAGAAATGGTCGATTTTTGATATGTTAAGCATGATTTTTGGTGATTTTGTGCATTAAAATAATGAAAAAGTGCGATAATTGAATTTGGGCAAAAAAGTGCACTAGTGACAACTTTTTACATACTACTCTCAAGATCAAGATCTGCTGTGCTCTTTGAAGTTGGAGCAGCTCAAGAAAGACAGCTGTCTTCAGTTCAAATAGTTGCCTCCGTTCTGTTTGGGACAGAACGGTCTTCTTTTCTTCCTTTCATTGTCCCCTATTCAGAGATTTGGAGCTTTCGATTTTGGTTCAGGAAAAAGTTTCAGACATCAAAGTTCATTTCTCATATTCTTTGTATATTCTCGTTCAAACTTCAATATATCGCACTTGACTCATTGTTGCTCATATTAAAGACGTATTTTCGGTCAAAATTTGATAAATTCCGCTTATTTTTTCTGACATCTTAGTTGTGACTAATAACTTGAGAAGATTACGTTTTATTATCTTTTTGGAGCTCATTCCTTCAAATAAAAGCAATTAATTGTATGAATTTCCACATGTACTCCACACTTTCACTACGACAAGGCCACTGGACTAATGGCACCGCCCGAAAAAAAGAAAAACTAGCTTTTTGTGCAATTATACGGCTGTCCGTCGGTGTTAGTTCACTCATTTTCTCACTTTCTCTCAGATTGTCTCATAAATCTTTAATTTTCGTTTGGTTCCATCAACTTCTGAGTTTGAGCATGACTTCAATAATCGAGAAAATTCCGAGTGGTCGCTAAAGAGTTTTGCAAATTAAGAGAACCGTTCCAAACTTTCAACATCTGCAGCTACAAGTGACCAATTAAGAAGTTCCTGTGTAGCTAATGGGCTCTTAGTGAACACTTCAGGGGTCCTAATTTCAGGTGATCAATTGAGAGAATTTCGACGAACTATAAAATTAAGCTGCCAAGTAGACGTCATCAATATTGCTCATTTTTTTGTTGGAGCCATGGAAATCAATTGAATTACAGCTCAGAATGTGATTTCTGGAGTTATCACTTAAAGAGCTATTTTAAGAAGACGGAAAATTCAAACTTAGGAACCACAAGCCATTTAACTTTCTTGAATAACCTGGAACTAGAAACATCAAAAGTACCTTTTTTGAAGGAGAGCCTTCCTAATAAATACCATTTTTGACCAACGTTTGTTGGTTTTTGTTTTTGGAAATTGATTGATCTCTCAATTTTGATTAACTACCAGCATTCTTGAGATTCGTAAACGGAAAACGAGGAAAAAAACAGTTTATGTAGAAGTAGGTCAAGCCGCAAACGCGTGCATAATCCCATATCATTCAATTTTCCTCCTTCCCATTTCTTACTCATTTTTTTCTCGATTCTATTTCTCAGCTTTTTTTTGTCTTATAAGAAGAAGAATTATTTTTTTGGAATAAAAAGAAAAAAATCAGAAAAAAATTGAAATCGGAAAATGAGAGGTTATTTCGGACTTTTTCTATCGATTCAAGTTGAGGATTTGTGGATCGTAAAGTTTAAATTTATTTTAGATTTTTCGAAATTAGTTTGACCCGTTTTGTAATTCTTAGTATAATTTAAGATCTGAGATATTTTCACAAAAAATTGTGAAGAATAAATCATTTCACCGTTCGAAATTTTTTTTTTTGAAAAAAACTTTTTCAAATTTCCTGTACCGTCCATTTTCATGGCCTTGAGCAAGATTTTTTGCCGATTTTCCACTTGAAAAAATGGGGGAAAAACGGTGTTCCTGAGGGAAATGGACAAATTTTTCAAGTGCTCCCGCAAAGGCGGCTCTTGAAAAGAGGAGGAGTTTCTACTGGGTTCTGTCCAATCTTTTTTGATATTTTTCATTGACATTAACGTGAGAATGAACTTTTTTTTGGTGCGTTGAGAAGATAATTAAAACCTCCATTTGGTGGAAAAAAAAAGTTGCCCAACTGAAAAGAATGACCGAAAGTTTGAACTGAACCTCGGATCTGAGATTGTTAGGTTGAAGTGTCCGTCACTGCGCTATTTTAGCTGAATTGTTCCCAAGCGTTTTTGACCTCTAACACAGTTTTTTCTCGATTTCAAAAGCTATTTTGGAGGTTTAGAAAGATTTGTCGAGGGTTTATTCCAGAAATAGACGTTTCTAATCAGATTATTAAAAAAAAGGAAAATTTTTATGGTCTATGGACTATAGAAGAGTAACTAAATATATTTTCATCGATCGATGAAAGTGAAAATTTGGTGAATAACATTTTGAAATTCTATTAACGTATCCGGAAACGTCTGTAATAACATTCGAAACTTTTGTTTGCGAAAAAAAGGAACCGGTTTGAAAAAAAAATATATATATATGTTTAACGCAATTTTTTGTAGTTTTTCTCCCCACGCAGATAATTCCCATTACTTTTTCCCATGATTACGTGAATTTCATTTATATTTTTACAATATCGAAGCCCTGCCAATATATTACTAGGAAAGATACTTGCATGTAAATCCAATTCAATTTGACTGCGCCGCGGCCCAAATTGTTCCGCTTCCGTTGCTCCAAATTACGCGCCCGCCCGTATCATCCCTTTGTTGCGACTCTTCGTGTTGTACAGGTTATTAGGGTAGGTTGATTTAATATTGGGAACATTGAATAGGTCAAATAATAAAGAATTTCAATGAAGGATGCAAAAAAAGGGTTTTTCTTGTCGTACTCTTTTACTGGAAACGGGGTTTTTTTTAAAGTTTTTTTTTTCGATTTTTCTCTCAATTCCCCTTTTCTCGGAAGTCGGAGATTTAATAGACAAAATGAGAATTAGACAATAATAATCCGATCAAGCCAAATTCTCAAATCTTCTCTCAACAAGAAAGTTTTTATTTCTTCAACAATGGTAACTTCATTTGAAAATTCTAGAGAATTGACTAACAGATTACTAGAAAATTATCCTGAAAGTGTCGAGCTTCCCAAAATCTAAAAAAACTGAAGTTTTTAAAATCGGCCGTTTTCGAACTTTGAGCCCATTTTTCTCGAAAACTGGGAATTTTGGCGTTAGGGGTTTGGATGGGTTTTTAAAAACAATTTTCAACTAACCAGAGAGAAAAAGTCCCCGTTTACGATCGAAAACCGGGACTTTTTTCCGACTTCTATTCTAGAAAATTCGAGCAGAATCTCGCTTTCATACTTCCGCATTGTCTCTTTTCCAAAGAAGGAAACATTCCGAACGATCCGTGTCAATGCCCCTCTCAACGGGGCACACTTTCAATCAAAGAAGATGGCTTTTTTTTTCATCTGGCGGCGGCGGTTCAAGTGAGACGACCGTATTTGAACTACTTCTTTGCTCATCTGATTTGTGGAGACGCCTTTTTCACTTTGAATTACAAATCAGTGATCTAGCAGAGGTTCTTTGGGGTTTCAGAGGCTTTTGACAAAAAAACTACTCAAACCCGCTAGTTCTTCTGAACTTTTGAACTTTTTCATTTTTTTCCTTTGTTCGGATTTCTGATTTTTTGAAGCTTCGCAACATCTCGTACGATTTTTCTTCTTGTTCCAACGACATAAAAAAACGAACAAAACTCTAGTTTATCCCACTTGAAATTGCTTAAGAAGTGCGAGAAGATCTCAAGATCGAGGAATTCCTTTTTCCGACACTTTAGAGTCCCGTTTTTTTTTTCCTGCACCTGGTTCTCACACGTGCTTTTTCTAAAAACAGCAGATGTTCCTTTTTGAAACTCCTATTTTTCTGAACTTTTTCGAAAGTTTCTGTTTGAAATATCATCATTTTTTCCGTAGCCTTTGATCCTCTTTGATGTAGGAAAAATAATCATTAAAGCTTTGATTTACTCGTCGAATCTCGAAATCTCAATTACGTATAAAAACTATAACTTTAATTTGGAAATCCGAAAAAAAATGATTTCCAAAACGTCTTTTTCGAGAAATCGAAAACTCTCACTTTGATCTTTTTGAAACTTCGTAAAGCGTTTTCTTGTTCAGAAAGCCCCACTGATAACAAAAATGTAAATATAAACAGATAAATCGCAAAAAAAAAAAAACGTAGTTATGTCACTTTGAAGACCGAAAATGATCAAGCCAAAAAGCTGTACTCGAAAAATAGAAAATTTTCATTTTCCAATTTTTTGAGATTCCAGAGCTCACTCAAAAATTTAACTTTAAACCTTCATTTCAAAAAATTATGCCGATAAATAACTTTTTTTTCGAAATTTCAGTTTGACCTAAATACAGTTTTGAGCGCATTATTGTGCGTTGTTTTCGAATACCACCACAGTTTTCTTCATAGCCTGTTCGAAAGAGTGTCTTTTCGGGGAAGTTCTTTTTTGGGGTTTCTGGAGAAAAGTTCCTAGAGCGTTCAGACATTTTTGAGCGTTCAGACAAGACAGCACGACATTGCGCGCGACGCTGGGTCGCCCCTTTAGAGGCCACTCTGCCGTTCCTAAGTACAAAAAGGGCTCGAAACTCTCCAGGTCAGCAAGAACTGCACGGACCCTCGAAAGTTTCCTTCTCCTCCTTTTTTGCCCCTCCAGTCTTTCAATCGAATTCCGCTAGGCGGCTCGGCTCGTTTCCGTACAGTTTGGCGCCGCACGTGCCTCAAACACTCTTGAAATTGTGCGGTGGACGCGGATGGACGGTCCGCAGAGGAGGAGGGGGCGTGCCTTCGCGAAGAATTATATTCCGATTTGACACTCTCCTCCGCTCATTTCACGCCACGCGCCTCATTCCAGAGCTGCTCCTTTTTCGGCGACTTCTCACATGAGCACCGCTGACCGGTCCAAAGGTTCGTCGAGTGACGTCATGTAAAAGACGTCAACTGGTAGATGGACAAACGAAGTTTGACTATTCAAGCTGCAAAATTTAATTTTTGAGATTATAGTTGATAGTCAGCGCGTGAGCTGATAGATGTTAAAAAACATAAAGATTTAAAACAAATTCATTTATTTTTTTTTAATGGATGCTTTGGCGTTATAGGTTTCTTGTGACGAAGTTTACGCTAGTTATGACGTCATTAGCTCATAATTCTGACTTCTATAGCATGTAGAAGCTAGAAGAAGAAAAAGAAACAATATTTGGAGCTCGATCACTCAAGTGCTCTGAAACTACTAAAGTGGTCACTAGCAATGCGCCGACACGTTCGCATTACCAAGGACTTGGTCCAAGGTCCGAGTACTTATCAAAACGGGCAAGATTAGACTTTCGTCTGCATCGTAGGATTTTGAAGTCATTACAGCTAATTATGACGTCATTGGTTAGTAACCTAAAGGTGACGTCATTTTTCAGTTATACCCTGAAACGTGATTAGGATACCATTAAAAACTGAAGAACGATCTAAAAAAATAATAATACCTTACAATTTTCCCACAAACATCCAGAAGTTGATTCCATGCACTTTTATACCTCGAGTTTGACCTCAAATTTCCAAGTTTCTCTCGCTGAAATGGATTTATAGCCGAAGTTGTTTGCACATCAATTCGTCTGTGTGTGCCAAATATACATATATGGAACGACTTTGCGAGCGTCAAATTAAAAAGGACAAGGAAAAGTTATAAAAAGGCGGCCGACCTCTCATCCTTCCGTGTTATTTTTGGTTTGACTGTCGTTTGTAATTTTCTCAAAACTGCAATCTTTCCTTTCCATTTCGAGCTTTGAAAAGCGTCAGACTTATAACAATAAGCGTTGTGCACACATTTGGAATGGCTCAAAGCGTTGCGGTCGCATTGCGGTTGAGCCATTCCAAGTATTCGTTTGACTCAACGTGTTGACCGCATATTGATAAGAAAAGCTTCAGTTACCACCGGTCAAGGTCAAGTCGTGATTATTTTAATCGATGGTATTAAAAAATGTTGTGTAATTATGATTTCGCGCTTGTGTGAAAGGAAGTTAGAAGGTTCGAATATCCGAAAATCCATGAAAATTGTCCTTTTTAGCTCAAATTTTGAAAAAAAAAGTCGGTCTCAAATCTTTGAGTCGTGCTTATTTTAGTCAATGATTTTTTGTTGGGAATTTAAGAACGGTCATTTTTGGACTTTATAAAAAGGAAGTTAGAAACTTTGAAGACTCAAAAAACTCTATTAATTATGATAATTTTTAGCTTGAAAGCTTCGAAAATCCCAAGTCTATGCAATTTCTAACCTTTTTCAATCTCGAATTCGCACCGATTTCCCGTAAAAAGCGAAGGTTTTTCAAGCCTCTCGAGCCGGAACGGCTGTTTTGACGGCGGTGTCTGGAAAAGGCGGCCGCCGTTTTTGTGTTTGTCTCCAGACTGACTAGCGCTCGTCCAATCACATATCGCTATCTCTATGTCAGTGCAAACACCGGACACCCCTCTGCTCATTTCTCACGCTTTCTTCTTGGTTGGTGGTTAATCTGTGGAACAGTTGGAGCTAGACTTGAGCTGGAGACATAGCTTAGTTGGTAGAAGGACTGTCTGAAGATCCTATATGTTCATAAATTATGGGATTTCTCTGTCTTTAAAAGGTTCTTGCTGAAGATCTATAGGCTTTCAGTTCAGTTATATTGATTTCTTGGCCAACTAATGACAATTTTCATTGACCAAAAGGTGAAATGATTGTCAGCTGTTCGCTGATAACTACTGATAGTTCATATTGATAAGCCCAAAACTGAAATTTAATTCACCTCAGATGCGCCCAACATTTCCAGTGGTCACTTTAGTGGTGACACAACTCTGAAGTGACCCCCAAAGTTGCTCAGAAGTTTCCGGGGCGTGTCCAGTTGAATTTCCGAAATTTGCCCAAGAAATAATCTTCATCAATGATTCATAGCGTTTTCAGTTTTACAAACTTTATTCTATTTACGGTCACCAAATGAGTTTCTAATCCTCATCTGGTTAAAACCTTTTCCTGAAACAAGAATATCAGCTATTTTCGGTCTTTTTCTCTACGAGAACTTTTTCGAAACGCGAGGAAAACGTCAAAATTTTTGTGACACTTGACATTTTGGGCCGCCGTTTTGCACTTGACGGACGGCTCCCGGCCATTTTGGGGACACCCAATTTTTTCCAGTTTTTTCTAGAGTTTCTTTTTTTTTCAATTCAATTTATTCAGTCTTCAGAGTAAGATGATGAAAATCTCTGCTGAATCATAGTATAATCCAAGAGTTAGTCGTCGGCGCAAGTTACGGTCCACAATCGTTATCTTTTTTTACTTTAAATAATTTACTTTTAAATTTTTTTGAAAAAAAGTTCATTGATTTTTTTCTCCAACTTTTTTTCTTAGAACTTCCATATTTTTTTCATATGAAACAAGCAAACGCCAAACAGAAAAAAAGGAGCGCCGCCGCTCCTTTTTGTTTTTCCTGTTCTTTGGGCCCCTTAAGCCTTCCGGAAAGACTCTTTTTCTCGTGGTCCGTTTTTTTCGCTTCCTGGAAGTTTTTTTCGCAATGATTCTTGACCAAAAAAATTCTCACAAAATCATGAAAGATGAAAAATTTTCTCACTCGTACTTGTTTCAAAAAGTTTTTTTTTAGGATTTTTCATTTTGAAACATGAAAATCGTAGTTGCTTCGATGCTGTATTATTCAGTGTTGCTCATTTTAGAGGTATAATACGAAGTTTTTACACTTGAATAATTCGAAAGTTTTGGAATTTTTCTATAAACTCTCTCGTTTTTTCCGTCTGGCTAGTCATTTTCAAGATTCTTAAAAAAACAGTGATTTTGGAGATTTTCGAAGTCGTTCCACTGGAAATTATTGATTTTCCGTCAAACTCCTCAGCTTTTCCCATATCAAACTTGACCTTTCGAAAATTTACACTTTCCAAGATGGTTTTATTACAGTTTCGCCTCCTTTTTCCGTCTGTTTCATTTTAAACTCGGTAGGCAAACCGGAAAAAAGAGGCTTTTCCATGCCAAATACGCGGTTTAGCCGCAGCGACAATTATCGTTCGCCTCAAAACCCGCCCATTTTCTTTTTTTTTTCCTTTTTCTCAAGCACCTTTTCTCGTCATTTGGAACATGCGTACAAAACTTGACAGGAATTTGATATCTTGGGCATTTTTCAGTTTATTAGCTTTTTTTCTTTTTTCCCGTGGTCTCGAATGCTTCTAAATTCTTTATACATGTGGGAAAAATTTGGTTTATGAATATTCGGATTACTTATAACTTTTTTTAAAGGCTTCCTAAATTCATTTGTGTTTATGTATTGATTCTTTCGGTTCAATCACCATTTTTTGATGTCATATGAAGTGAGGCCTTAGTTACCGAAGTTCAAAATTCGATTCAAAATGATTGAATTTGATATACATTTCATCACTACGAAATTAGTAGCTAAAAACTTACCAAAAGTCGTTATTTTTTATTTTTGAACGTCGATCTTTAGTAATTTTAGTAATTTTTTTTAATTGATGGAACTCTTTTTTTTGCTGATTTTGTAATAAATCTGATGAACAGAACCAACAAAAAAATAAATAAGAAAATGTTTTTTTCTAAAGGAAAAAGTTGAATAATTTTTTATCAATTATCGCCTTTTTCAATATTTTTTGTAGTCATTAGATAATAAAAATACTTTGCAGCGGGTTATATGCCGATCTACGATGACGTGGCGACGTACGGGAGCGAGACGACGTCGTCGTCGCCGTCGTCGCCCGTCTCCACCGTCCTCACCGACGCGTGCACTTCCAGTCCGACTTTATCTTCGAACGATCGACATTGTCCGGTTAGTATTTGCACCATTTTGTAGAGAATTTCATGAGGATTCTGAATATATACGTTTCATGTTATGAAACCCTACAGAAGCTGAGAAAATTGCGGAAAACTCAGGGACCCTGAGAAGAATGAAAGCTCAAACTCTCTTTTGATTAGAAATTGATCAAGGTTGTGAAATTGTTTGCTTCGTTTATTCATAAATCAATGGAAAGAAAAAAAAATGAAAAACTTTAAAGCTGCAAACATTTTATTTTACTTTAGACCAAATCCTCTTGAAGACTATTCGTTTTTTTTCATTTTTTTCTTTTTTGTATAGGACGTTTTTTTCCGTTAGAATAAATACCCCATTGTACATAATTCCCTGAAGGTCTCTAATATGTTTTTTTTTTTTCTTCAAACCGCAAATAATTTTTTTTTAGTTTTTTTATCTCCATTTTTTGAGTTTGAGATGAAAATTCAGGTCTACGAGAACCTAGAAGAGCTGACGCGCCTCTGCACCTACAGTTCCTCCTCGACGTCTTCGACCTCGCTTCCGAAGTCTCAGAAGCCGTCGCTGAACATGGACTTCCTCAAGTCCATCCCACCGCCGCCGCTTCAGGAACCCAAACAACCAGTTTATCCCTACATGTTGGTTTTTTTTTTTCGGAGACAAATAAGGACAGCTAATGTCGTGTTGAAGATCCGTGAACATTCGTGATGAACTAAGGAATAAGGCGAGAGAGAAGCGTCGATGAAGAGACGGCAGAGAAGTTATACGAATTTCTCTCTCTCTGGCGTCTCTTCAGGCGTCTGTGTATTTCTCGCTTTTTTAGGATTAGAATGCTACAGCTTCTAAAAAAAAGTAAGCTAAAGTCTTTAGCTCTCTTCGAACTTTTATTGATCTTTAGCCTAAAGATCAATAAAAGTTCGAAGAGAAAGCAGAGAAGTGAAAAGAATTATTTTCTCTGCCATCTCTTCAGATAACTTACTCTATCTAAAATTGTAGGATTGTGGAACAAAAATCTCAAAAAAGGCTAGAAGAGGCTGGAGACTTGTAGTAGAGATACCAGAGATAGAAAGAGTCTTAGGTCCTCTGCCGTTTCCTTAGCCCGCTGTTGATCTCTCGAGACCATTTTTGAGTTGAAACGAGAGATCAGAGTTTCCTGAGGAGACGCCAAGAAGTTAGAAAACTCTCTTTTTCTAGCGTATTTTCACGCCAAAGTTGATCTCTCGACTTCCCCTTTTCTTCTTTTTTTTTTTCTAATTTGACCTCCCTTTTTCGAGGAATGTTTTCTCGAGCTTGAAATTTTCCAAAACCAAAGTTCTTCTCAAATAATATGGATATAATTTGTGTTGTTCACAAAGTTCTTCTCTTTTTTGAACTTTCCGTTACTTGCCTCACAAAATCGCTTCATTTTAACTGGTTCTGGAAGATCCAAGAAGACTTCCTGAGAAATGAGGCGGCAAAGCCCCTCAACCAGTATAATGCCTCCACGCGTATCAATTGGTTTCGTTTTTCGTTTCTCTTTTTGGATTCGTCTGGGCCGACCCGTTCCGGTTTCGCGCTTGGCTGCATCTTTTTGATATTATCTCTGTTATTATGTAGTAGGAGGTTTAATGATTTTTTTTTCGGAATTTTTTCTATCTTTTCAATGAGCATGAACTGATTCCAGTTTTCGCTTTTTGGCATCTTGGACTTCTGATTTTTTGTTCTTTTGATCTCTCCCAAATTTGAGTACCATTCGTTTTTTTAAACCGAATTTCATTCTTCCACAAAAATTTAGATCATTTTAAATTTTATTAGCACCTGACCTTTATCAAAGTTCGAAAAATTCCAAAATTTTTTAAGGAAGCTAATTTTATTTTGCAGCTAAGAATTTCCTAATTTCTGACAGACTCAAAGTATGTTCTGGAAGATTTAATTTACTTAATTCTCTCGTTTTGAGAAAGAGAACCTCAAAGCCGGAGAAAAACCCTGAAATCCGTTAAAATGGGCTAATTTGAAACTTTGAGCCCTTGTTTCTCGAAAATAGAAAATTTTGCACATTCAAACTTTCCGTATCTTTTTTCTAACATCCAAAAAAAAGTGACTACTTTACAAAAAATCCCCCACTGAAAAATAAAATTAACTCCTTGTTGGGATTGCCTTTAAAAAAACCTTTTCTCTGAATTTCAGCGTAGTCATCTTCAAGCAACAATGTTTCCCCAATAAATCAAAGACCAAGACGATTTTTGTAATCCTAGACTTGGAGAAAGTGTTGCAGAGATTGCAGAAAAAGAAGATCATCCGCTTTTTTCCCGCCAAAAGGTGCGGTTTCCAGGGAAATCGTAAAGCTTGGGTGTAGGCTTGGAGAAATAATGGATATTTAATATGGGCATCGATTTTTAGAATTATAGTCCATTCAACTGCATAAGTATGCAAAAAGGTTTTTTCTTTTTTGAAGCAATAAAATAGAAATTTGAATCTATCATACGGCTTTTGAAAATGAATAAGATTTCTGAAAGTTTGATGACTCATTGGGCTTCTTCTAGACGGGGAATCTACTCACTTGGAAACGCGCTGGTCGCAAGGGGAATGGCTCAATAGATAATGTGAACTGCTCCCGACGAGAAACGACTTACGCGATGTTGAAGTGGTCTTTTTTGAAATAATGCGAGCTTTCAATTTGTAAATTAATCTGAGAAAAATTCAAGTTGTTATTCAAAACTTCAGAGATTAGATTGAACAGACTATATGGATAAAACTGTTCCTGAGGATTTGCAGTTGTAACATGCCCGATTTACACCTTCCATCTGGTTTCAGGGGCACGTCGACGTCGTCGAGCTCCGCCTCCAGCACCGGGACGTCGTCCTCGACGTCGTCGTCGCAGCGTCGGACGCCGCTCCGCCCGCTCGACATGCGGCCTCTGAGCGTTCCGCATCGGGAGATGGCACGGATCCAACGCGCCAATTCCCACAGGTTTTGCCCCGACTATCCCTATTCTCGGCACTATGAGCCTTTGGGCGTCTGCGAGCCCTGCGATATTCGGTAGGACGTTTTTGAGTCGAATTTCGGAGTTTGTTCAATTGTTTCCCGCTAGCTTACCTTTTTAGTGAACTTTTGAAAACTCAGAGCTTTTTCTAAAGGCTTTAGAAAAATTAGACTAAAGCTTTAAAATTGCCTTGAGAAGATCGGTAGGACGTTTTGAAGTTGAAGCCTCCGTTTTCCGGCTCATTTATCGCTTTAATACAATTTTAAAAGCTTAGATCTTCTAGCGTTTTGAAACTTCCCTGAAATGTTGAGTGGGACGTTTTTGAATGAAAGTTTTGAACTTTTTCATTTTCCTGACCCTTTACCGTTTTGGATTCATTTCAAAAACTCTGAAGCTCCATACGTTAGAACCTTTTTGAGTTGAAATTTCTAACTTTTTTCGTTTTCAGTATTCTTTTAGATATTTTCAAAGCTCCAAGTTCTTTTTGTGAAGCTGCTGCCCTGCATTTCTAGGTACGGTTTCTAGCGGACGCTCGAAAGTTTTATGCGCTCGAAATTCCCGAAAAATCGCTCTGACGACAAAACTTTTGATTTTTTTTTTCAAAGCTGAATTTGAAAGGAAAAATACACTCTTTTTCAAAATTTCAGACCTTTTTCGAGAACTTGAAAATTTTCTTGGCGGCTTCTCAATGATATCTGATTATGAAGACTTCGATAATTTTTAAAAGACGTGATCGAAAACTGTAAAAAATACTTTTTTTTTAATTTTAATCCTTTACAATCCAACTAATTGAAAGCTTTAGGACGCTGATCGTGATCCTGACAATGTGCACGGCGTTCGTCATCGTCATCGCCTTCAGCATTTGGTACTTTTTCGACGAAATCGACCATCATCTCAGTACGATTAGTGAGATCTTCTGAGCAGAATCGAAAGTTCTTTTTTTTTGCGATTTGTTTCAATTTATTTTTTTGATATCCCGTGAGCATCGAACACTGTGATAATGCAAGGAAAAGTGGGCGTGTCTCCCGTGACGTCATATTTCGAAGGGCGTGGCTTTAGTGATGTCATTTTTGTTTTCCTGAAACACTCCGAAAAAGATTAAACTTTCCTTTTCTAGTGATCTTAGTGAATAAAAAGCCACGCCCACTTTCCCGCGCCTCCTTGAAATTCCTTCAGGGGTCAGAGAAGAATGGGCGGGGTTTGAGTGACGTTATGCATTTTTCAAATGAGTAACGCCCCTTTTTTGAACCATCCTTCTATGAAGCTTCAGCGTTTGTACGACCTTTTTTTGCAAACTTATTTGTCTTTTTCTCTCCAGCTCTCTAATTATTTATGTTCTTTTTCAA
The DNA here is from genome assembly GCA_904845305.1 of Caenorhabditis auriculariae. Taxonomy (NCBI): domain Eukaryota; kingdom Metazoa; phylum Nematoda; class Chromadorea; order Rhabditida; family Rhabditidae; genus Caenorhabditis; species Caenorhabditis auriculariae. The sequence continues at coordinate 26,939 of CAJGYM010000004.1, forward strand.
ACCTTCTTTTTTTACCATCAGAAAAACTTATATGTACAAAAAGGACGTTGAAAAACGTGAATTTTTTTCCGTGAATTATTTGTATTTGACGGGTTTTTTTCTATCATATCTTATTTTTGATTTTTCATGCGAAAAAAATCATTGAATAAAAAAATAAATGTTTATATATTTTTCACGCATGAAGATGATACCGATATGTTATGTACACGTTGACGCACGGAAGTGACCAATTTTCGAGAAAAAAAAAGATGAAATCGGAAGTTGAACGGTTGAATGCCCTTAAGCAGTCCCTAAAGGAGCACCGAGAAATAGATCAATAGATTCATGCTTCGTTATGAAGAAGAACAATTTCAACGAATGTGTATGGAATTATGACCATTTTTGGAATTTCTGACATCCCTTTAGCGTTCACTTGGAAAAGGAGATAGTTTGAAAAAATATTATGTAGGTGGAAAAAAGAAGGAAAATTTATGAAGCCACTGGATGGATAGCTTTTTTTTTCTAGGCAACCCCTTAGAAGCCCACTTGACTTGGTACAGCGGTTGAACGAAAATAGAAGAAAACCACCACAACCAATGAAAAAGACGAGCCAGAATCAAGAAGTAGCCCCTCAAGTGACTTAAAAAAAAGGAAAACCATCAATAAAAATGTTTCCGGAAGACCTCTATGAATACCGCTATAACAACCAGTCCGAAAGAAAAAGATAAAGTTAGAGAGTGGCCACTCAAGTGGCTCGATTCGTCTCCAAGGCGTCCTCCACGACGGCGCCAATCTTGCCGGACCTCGGATGGATCTTCGTGTCGTTGTTGCGGCCGAAGAGAAAGGCCGGCTGGTAGTCGTAGACGACCGTGACGGCGGCCACGATCAACACCACCGTCAGGCTCATCAGGATCAGCGCGTAGGCTGGCTTGCAGCTGAACGGCGGCGTCGGTCGGTACAGCGACGTCTCCGCCTTCTTGGCTTCTTTTTTTTGTTTTGACTCTGAAAAGTGATCACTTAAGGAAGTTTCATCTTTTATTCTGTTTTTACTTTGGAGAAGTGATCGCTTCAGGGATCTTCTGCGCCTCTATAAGACTATAAAGATGTAAAAGATAGATATATTCCTTTTGATAATAAATTCTGAAGACGCTGATTTGGAAAAATTTCCTTATTTCCAAATCCAAAACTTCTTTATGACGTCATTAATTTCGAACTAAGCTTGTATTCTTCAACTTCTCTCAACTTAACCTTCCTATTACATCATTCTGACCAAAAAAAAATGACGTCATACGTTTTCAAGAGAGCTCACTGGGGAGTGGTCGCTTAAAAAGCCTTTTTCAAGTTCCCACTCAACTTTTTTTCATTTCAACCGACTCTTAGCTGATCACCTGTTGCAAGTGTTCTTACTTCTGAAATTTAACCCTGAGGATTCACTTGAGGTGAATTGAACTAATTTACAGCTCACATCAGGAAAATTTCCAGCCAAAAAATCTGTTAATAATTGGTAACGTCATTCAGAAAATCAGAGCTTATTTTTAAATGAATAAATTTTTATATGAAGCACATTTCATTCGTCACAAAACTAAGAACTTTAATGATGAAAAAACGAAAAACCCACTCCCATTAGCAGTTTCTTCCGTCGTCTTGGGTTCATTCAGAGATTCGCCAGCAGATGACGTCGAGGCGACGGTGATGACGTCATCGTTGGGCGTCTTCGGCGACAACGGCTTCTCGTCGACGTCGTCGCCGCCACGCGACGGCACCATCACTGGTAGCTTTCTGCAAGGAATGACGTCACGAGATGAGCAAAAGGATGACGTCATCGGGTAAATAAATAAACAGTAAGAAGGTCGGTGACGTCATTGGTGCTTTTACCACCCTAGATTTTTTTTTTCGAAATTAGGTTTTAAAGCGAGGTTAATTATTTTATGACATCATTCAATGGTTCTACAGAAATAATCATTGTTATATAAACATGAAAGACATGAAAATTGAAAAAAATACTTCCGTGAACACATATTTATTATGTATTTACGAAAATTAACTTTATTAATGAGTTTCCTGGAACAGTAATGCTTTTTCTTCGAAACTCCATTCTAAGAATAAAGAAAAAAATATTTCAGTTTCTCTACCAGAAAAAAAGAGAAATTTTTCAGAAATGGGAATGATTTTTCGGCACGTTTCCCCTCTTTATTTCCATATTTTTATTGATCATCAACTGATCGTTTTGAATTTTTTATTCAAATTTTTTTTTGAGAACCATAAATCAAGGGATATGAAATTCACTTTCCCTTCTGAAAATTCGAATAGTCGCCCAAAATCACGGTTTTGAACTGGAATAATACAACAAATGTATGAATTTCGGGACAGAAATATCAAAAATTTAATTTTTACTTTTACCGATCTTGAACAGCACAAAAAAGTTGAAAATTTTCAAACTGTATGTCCAAAAATGTTACAAAGGAGAACAATGATGTTTTTCTCGTTGAAGAACATGAAAAAACAAACAAATAGAAAGAGAAGAACAATTGAAACAAGTTGTCTCGGGTGGCTGTTTGGGGAGAGAATCGTGTGTGAAAAGAATCAATCAATGATTATTGGAATGTTGAACAGGGTTGGAAACAATAAAAAAGAGAACTTCAGGGAAAAAAGCGGTTAATCACCATTCACAAGTGAGGTGACTTATGATTTCAATGCCCCACGCGCAAGTCGGTTTGAGTCCGGCGCAAAAAGTTACATCCGACTTGCGATCAAAAGCTTGTATAGCATACCCATCATCCCATAAAAAACCAAAAAGAATTATCAAATTCTTTACAAAAATAATGAAAAAACAAATTTCTCATGCCGTGTTCAAAATTATCTCTGATAAGGCTCCAAGACAACAAGACTTTAGTTATCTTTCTCGATCTGGGTCGGCTATTTTGAACTTAGCCGAATCACTTTGAACACGGCATCGTCCAACAGAGAAAAAGACTCCAAAAGACGCCAGAAATGAAAAACAAACTTGCGGAGGGCGGCGGCGACATCTCGGAACGATATCGCAGAAATTTTGCAAGTTTCAGAGAGGCGAATTCGTGGGAAACGAGGTTATCGAGGCGACGAATCAATGTGGCGGGACCGTCGACGATCTTCAACCGAAGAGAACGGCGACAGAGTGACCATTTAAGGGAACTTTCGGAGGGAAACAGTGTGTCGTAGGGTGGAGGGTGCCAGAGAGAGCGAGCGAACAGAACCAGTTGTTTTGCCGCATTTCTTTTCTCACCATTCAGGTTTTCTTTGACATTTTTTTCAAAGTTTATTTTTACGGAAGATGAAAAAAGATAAATGAATTGGGAAAATCGCCGCGAAAAAACTGGGAATATGTGCTCGGTGGATAAAGCAGAAAATTTCATATTTTTTTAATTGAAGGAAATTTTTTAAAGATCACCAAAATAATTATATCTCATTCAATCTCAAGCGAACTCATGAATTATTGTACCTTGACCCATCGAAAAGAGCCTTGAACAAGCTGAGAAGGCTGGAAATATTATTCAGCAATTGGTTGAAAATTAGAAATTTTACAAGGAAAAGCGGATCAAGCTTTTTGAAAATCATAAACTTTTTGTTTCTTTTTAGCTACGAAAATCTGAGGACATCATTTTCCATTTTAAAATCATCAAAAAAATCCAAACCTCAATTTCCCCTTGACAAACTCGACAGCCACCGCAGCGACATTCTTCTGAGCTCGACTGGAATCCAATTTAAGACTCAAATCATCGTTGACTTTCAAAATACCAGAAAGTCTCAGGTTCCGGCTGAAATTTCGAAAATAATCATTGAAACCACCTGTTTCATCAATTTTTTTAAAGAAAGGAGCTTTTTAAACGATTTTTTCTAATCTTCCACTTTCCTTACTTTTTTTTCATTGGAACGCTATTCTACATCAATTTAGTATCAAAACAAGACGTTTATATAGAAATAGTAAAGCGTAGCAATAGAAGGTTTCAAGTAAAACAGCAAAAAAATGTAAGTTTTTCGGAACGCAACAAAAATGGCTTTCAAAACATTAAAAAAAAAACCGAAAGAGAGAATGAGCCAAGTCCAAAAGGTCTCAAACAAGACTTTCGGAAAAAAAGGCCTCAAAGGCGTCTTCTTTTCTAGATCTTTTTCTGAAAAGGACCTTTTAAGGAGTCTTAAAAAAATAAAGCGGGAAAAAGGTGGAAAAAAGGAGATTCCGAGAAACTTTTGACACCTTTTTAAAATGCGCAATTTACAAATTCTCTCGTCAACTCATATACTTTAAGAAAAAACAGTTCAGTTAAGCGTGTAAAATATTGATGTCCTTATCGTTTTAATTTTCGTACTTTTTTTGGATTCAAGTTTTATTTTTCCGATGACACCTTTTATTTTTCAGTGAATTTGAGGAAACCTTCTAGGCGGCTCAACAGCTTCGAGAGCCACTGGATTACTGTAGGTGTACTGTGCTGCGGACTGAACTGGAACAAACTTTTTCGTGTCTTCATGCATCGGTTTGGCTGAAATTTCCACGCATGTAGACAGTACTACGGCGGCCGGTCAATACTGCGTCGTCAGTTTCGGAGCCAACAAAAATTTCTGATGTTTTTTCTTTTTCGAAAGCCGTATTTACAGTACCGCTCAAAAGTGTATTAAGTTTTGGTTTTTTGAGGATATCTCAGCGAGTACTTATCCGATTTATATATAACTTTCAGGGATAATGTAAAATATACTTTGAAACACATACGGTATACAAAGACATGTCCGCAATCACTGTAACGCGCTTTTAGGAATTTTTTTATCGAATTCAATTTTTGTTTTTTTATACTTTTATTAAATTATTATAAAAAAATAAATAAAAAAATAAAAGCATAAAAAAACAAAAAAATTGAATTCAATAAAAAAATGCCTATAACGCGTTACAGTGATTGCGGACATGTCTTTGTATACCGTATATGTTTCAAAGTATATTTTTACATTATCCCTGAAAGTTATATATAAATCGGATGAGTACTCGCTGAGATATCTTCAAAAAACAAAAACTTAATACACTTTTGAGCGGTACTGTATAACTATTTCTCGAGATTACAAGACAAGTCACATCACAAAAAACTTTCATTTTATTACCGAAAAATTATCCTCACTACCGTAATACGGCCGGTCGCTTTAAACAGGCGTGGCAGGTACTTTGACTTTGTAAAGAGTTTTCATTAAAGAAATCGATATTTTATTTTAAAATATTGTTTAGGAGTGTGATAAGATCCGAGAAACTTGATGAGTAGTGCAAAATATTTGATTTTAAATACCGATTCTTTTAATGGCTTGTTCATTGGACAAAACGAAAATTGTTCCAAAACGCAAAAAAAATGCTCCAAAACAAAATTTAATACTGTCTTGGAGCAACTATGATGAACACCCTTTTGCGTTTTGAAACATGCCTCGTTTCAGCGATGAACACGTCATAAACGTTAACTTAAAAATTAATTTTTTTTTTTTGAACTTAAACGGAAAAATATGCGAAACCCACATTTATTCTCTTCAGAATGGCTTCGAAACGAAGAATTACAAGACGAAACCCCAGATGACGACTGGCGCGAAATTCGTGATGGCCTTCGTTTTTCGCGTTGAAAACTTCGCCTCGGCTGAAAAATGGTGACATTTTTTTCGAATTATTTGTGTTATAGTCAATCCATCCTGACTTGAAAGGCGAGGGAGGCGGAGAAGCGGTCGGGACGCGTAGCGTGCGCGTATGCGGTTCTTGGAACGAATCCAATTAAAGCGCCACCGACTATTTAAAAAGCTCACCGCTCTTTTTGTATCTAATCTACTATTTTTTCAAGGCAAAAATGAAAAAGTCAATAACGAAATTAAAAAGACACGAAGAGAACGATAAACGAGTTCTCCAAACAGTGGCCTGCGCTTGAATTGAACTCGTGCCAAGAACCGCGGACGCGCACGCTACGCGTCCCGCCCACTTCTCCGCCTCCCTCGCCTTTCAAGTCGAGAAAAATTGACTATATAAGAAGTGTGAAATTTTGAAAATACGCTTTTTGGGGCGTCAAGGATCTTTTAAGGAGAAATTTCAATTTTTAATGCCGTGTTCAGAGTGATTCCGCGAAATTCAAAATAGCTGTCAGAGAAAGAGAAAGATAACTAAATTTTGGAGGGTCAGAGACCATTTTGCATTTCGCGGAAATTATTTTGAACACGGCATAAGACTTTCATCTCTCAAACTTTATGCATGAGTAATCTCGAACATTAGAAATCAATATAAAGTCTCAAAAAACTCGTGAAATTCAAAATAAACAGCAAAAAAACGACAGAGGAAAGATGAAAATGATGGGATTAGTGAGATTCAATTCATGGTTTGTAGGCCGAGAACAAATGCGGGCACTATTGGATTTGTGCATAATAAGGTTACGTAATCTGAGCTAACGTGAGCAATAATCAGCTAACCTCATCTTTCCGATGAAAAATCTCGTCGAGAGCTTCCACTTTGATGATCCCTGTTGTCATTTCTGAAGAGAAAAATGATCACTTGAAAAGTTTGGAGAATTCAAAAACGAGAGCAGAGAAGCTGAGTGAACACTTGAGGGTTTTTGAAAGCTCCAGAGCGATTATTCGAATAAAAGTCGCAACTCAAGGAGTCTGATAAACATTGAAGTGAACAAAAAAGAACGACCTGATCTATTAAGTAACGGGAAACATTTTCGAAAATTATTATTTGAATGATTTCAAAGTCGGGGCGCGCCGTAGCGCAACAGGTTGTGTGCCTGTCTACGGTTCACAGGGTCACAAGTTCGACCCCGCCCCGACCCAACCAAGGGGTTTAAGAAATGTTGGTAGTGGGAAACCACGGCTTCATAATCCACAGCCGTCACACACAAGGACGGATATGTCACTGGAGCCAGTCCACTGATATCAGGATAGGACCTCGGCTAATCGACTTGGGGCGCTGACGCCGCTCAAGCGGTACAAAGGCGTAAGAAGAAGAAGTATGATTCAAAAGTCGCTTGAAAGGCTCAAGAGACGATAAATTGAAATCAGAGGGATCACTTGAGGTGCTTTTTTAAAACAGCTTTAAGGAAATTTACAAGGGAAACTTTTTTTTTCTGAAACAGACATGTAATCTTTTTTTATGCGTTCAAACGAATTTCAAGATTGAGCAGAAAATTGGAGCGAAAGAGAAGACAAATGAAGAAAATTGGATGGGCTTTCTTCGAAATTACTCGCTTTTTTCTGTCCTTTTCGTTGTTTTCGTTGTTTGAGGTTTGTAGGAGACATTAAACTACAAAATCAAGCGCTTTTTTTGAAATAACATTTGGAAATTCATATAAACGTAGCTTCATTTCCTTTTCGGACGTGAATTATTTTCTGAAAAATGAGTTTTGAAAATAGGAAGTCACTCAAAACTGACCGCCGTGACGTACTCAAAAAGTCAAGATCCCCCGCTTTTTTGCTCTGCGCCAACTATTGTGTGCGATGTTTGCAGAAAGGGCGTGGTTTATGAATATCACACTTTTAAATGTTTTAATATCAAAAGAAAAAGAAAGTTCAAAAAGTATTATGATACTGAGAAACCAAATCGTCTTCTTTTTTTCTATTTGCCATTAGGTTTTTGTTTGTTTTTTTATTTTTATTCTGAGCGAACTGAACCTGGGAGTTTGTTGATAAACAGGATTAACACTAAGGTAACATGAAGAAATGTGATTTATCAGTGTTTTTATTGATGTTTTTATCAATAAAAACAACATTCAAATAACTCAATCGAAGTTCTGGAAAGTCGGAACAAAATTATGAAAAAATTATTTTTAGGGAGAGTCATTCTATTTTCTGCGCTACACAACCAAGTTTCCTGTGAAAAAGTGAGAATTTCACATTAAATACTTCTAAGACGATTGCTTTGGAGCTGCACCCGACCAAAAACTACTTGTGCAAGGCTGTATCGGAACTCCTGGAAGAAATCCATTTTGAGCGCGTGTCTAGTCTTTTTGGGGCAATTTTCGTCAGAAATATCTTTCTTGAAGTTTTTTTAGGAGCAATCCAACAGATTGTGAGAAAAGCTTAGAGAAAAAGGATCAAAAAATTTTAAAAATTTCTCAAATTGAATCGGGACTGAGGAAAGAGAAGAGCGGAAATCGTCACAAACCCAAACCAAAATCAGTATGAAGGAAAGAGGAACGGTCAACCACAAACACGACGGTCAAACCGCCTCGCGAATAGATACAACTTCCTCCTCAAACAAAGGGCCCGAAAGCTTGTACGAGAAGCTCGTCGACCAACAAACCTCCTAAGTCCTGGCTTACATTTGAAAAATTGGCGAAAAATTGGAGAAAACAGATTAAAATGGAAGAAAATACTCTGAAATTATGTCTTTCTAAAATAAAATTGTGAAATATTGTCGCTTTCATGAGCTGCAATTCCGCAAAACCAGTCAATTTTTTTCTTTTTTTGATTTACCAAGTTTCAATAGAATGCATGGAATTTGCGGAGACGCAGAGAAACAAATCTTTGATTATCAATAACTGAAAGATTTCCCGCGGAACGGCTCGACGTCTTCTTCCGGCTAGAGATCACGGAAAGTTCGGAAACGCAGAGAAAAATGATATTTTAGTCGATTTATCGAAAATTGTTCTTGGAATGAACACTTCGAGCTGCACCCGACCGAATAGGAATTTCATCTTTGAGACATATTTGAGACAAGTCAGACATCTTTTAGCTTTTCATTCCAAATGAGATCAGGAATTTTTAAAAGAAAGAAGATGATGCTGATTCACCATCATTCTCATAAAAACCGTGACTTTTCCCTCATTTTTCATCCTCCTTCAGAGTTAAGTAGTTTCTCTTTTTCTTCTCAACCTGTTGTGGAAATTTTCAGAGAGGAAAAACATCTGTTAAAAATGGATTCTTTAATCGACAAGAAAACGCAATATCTTGCGGAAATCCCCTCGCTTCCCATCAATTACATTATGGTGAGCCTCTTTCCAAATTTCCAATTTTTAAATAAATTTTTTTGTAGTTATCTCTAGTGGCTACCGTCTCCCTGAGCACAATTGCCGTCTTTTTCTTGGCTTTTGTCCGAAGTTTTCAGCAAAAAACTACCAAAGAGCAGAGTGTGGATGTTGTCTTTTGCCTCATGATCGAAGAAAATGGGGATTTTTAAGAGAATCAAAACGGTGAAATGGCACCTGATGCCGGAAATAACGCAAGCCCATAAAACTTTGAAAAAAGAAAGGACTTGGATCGCCAACCAGAAACATTCGAACAGCAGCCACAGTAGCACTAGAAAGAAGCCACAGGTCGGTTTTCGGAGTATAAAATATTTTTTATTGATTTTATTCACAAGTTTTCATTTTTTTTCAGAGTATTTTTTTACAAAAAGAGAGGCAGGAGTTACCCGTTTCAGTATCCTGGATCAAGTTGAGGACATTCTAAATGCTCGGAAACTTGCGTGAGTTGATTTTACAAGGAAAATTTTTTGAAAAAACGAGGAATGGCTTGAAAAGATGAACTGAAAAAAGAGCTGAAGCGTTTGCGCCCCACGGGTATACACTGGAAAAAGCCCTTTCATTTGAAAAAAAAGTCTTTTTTCGTTGTTATTTCAGCCCTTCCAAGAGACTAGAAGTACTGAAATTAGGATTTGACATTCGAAAGAATTTTATTTTTAGCTACGATACTTTGCTTGAACGCAAGTAAGTAGTTTGACTGATTTAACATGTGCCTGACCAAAGACGGTTTGCGCTCCTAGGTATGATTTAATTGAGCTGATGCAAACCGCGACGCTTCGAGCCATTCCTCGTGCGACCACCGCTTCTGAAGTCTCGAAGTTTTCAGAGCATCTGAGCAGAAAAAAGCTTCGGAACTCACCGCGGCACAGTCAAACATTCCCGAATCAAACGTAATTTCGGATTCCGGCGAGAAGCATTTCAAACTTCTTCGCAAAATCCTGAAAGCGGATGGGGCGACGTCGAAGACTGCCGCCGAAATGACCAAATCGGAGGTCAAAAGCGCCGAAATTCAAGAACCTGACACTCAAAACGAAACGAAGTCTAGTCCGCAGTCTACACAGCGGTCCAAGAAGAGACAATAAATATCGTTTCTTTTCATCATAAATATTATTTCTTTTCATCATTTTCTGACTTTCAAACTGGATGTATTTATTTTCACAACTTGCAATTTGATAAAGAGATCCTTTTTGCAAGATTTAGTGGCCCCTATAGGCTATATAACAGGCGGTGCCTGAAGAACCTTCAAGGGCCTCTGAAGTTGTTCCTGTATGGACTACTCTGAAATGCGTAAAAAAGGAATTACCAAATCACAAAATTTATAAAAAAATTTAAATTTTCACGCAAAAATACAAAAAAGCGAAATTCCGTGCACCTCCCCCATTATTCATATCGCTCGCAGCTACTCCAAGTGATTTCTTCAAATTTTCTACTTTCTGATCAATTTTTCTAGAAAATTTCGCAGAATGGACAGTTTAATCGATAATCGAGTGGATTATATCGCAGATGCGCCGGTGGCGCCGGTCAGCTACATTTATGTAGGCTTTTTTTTATTTATTGAAAATTGGCGGTCATTTTTCCAGTTGGTTTTGGGAGCTCTTATCTGTACGAGTACTCTAGCATTTCTCGCCTTTGCTTTTTCCCGAAGTCATCAAGCAAAAGAAGAAAAATCCAGGGCGGATAGGGTTTTTTTTTGGATTTGAAAAAAAAAAACCTTCGAAGTTCTAGACAGTGAGAATAGCAAAATGGCACCTGATGCCGGAAATTATGCAAGCTCATAAATTGTTGAAAAAAGAAAGGACTTGGATCGCCAATCAGAAACTTTCCAATAGCAGCCACAGTAGCACTAGAAAAAAACCACAGGTCGGTTTTTAGTGATAAGAAATTATTTTCCTAACGATTAGGAGATAAATTATAACTTTTCAGAGTATATTCACAAGAAAAGAGGCCAATGTAACCAGTTTCAGTATTCTAGATCAAGTTGAAGACATTTTAAAGGCTCGGAAACTTGCGTGAGTTGATTTTACAAGGAAAATTTTTTGATAAAACGAGGAATGGCTTGAAAAGATGAACTGAAAAAAGAGCTGAAGCGTTTGCGCCCCACGGGTATACACTGGAAAAAGCCCTTTCATTTAAAAAAAAAGTCTTTTTTCGTTGTTATTTCAGTCCTTCCAAGAGACTAGAAGTACTGAAATTAGGATTTGACATTGAAAAGTTCGATTACCACTTGAACAGATTTGAGTTGATTTCTGAAAGAATAAGACTCGGACCTTAAAACATTTCCCACGCACTTCAAAACTGATTGCGTGGGGATTTCTGTTATCTCGGACTCAAAAAAAAAGTTCGATTACCACTTGAACAGCCACTTGGCGCTGAGTCGTCCTGATGGCCTGGAGGAAACCCGGCGATTTCCCCAAATTAATTCCCATTCAAAGCTCAAAAATAGTTCTAATATGTTCCAAGGGCAGTTGTGAAAATCTTTTTTGGGGAAAAAAACCTTATTTTCGATATCTTTAAATTTGGCTTCGAAATCTTGAATAACCTCGAAAGCTGTTGTTTTTGATAGTTTTCATCACTTTTACAGTTTCAGAATCGCCGCAGCAGAAGCCGAGAAGCAAAAAGCGGCCCAAGCTGCTTTGGCGGCCAAAGTTCCAAGAGATCGGCAAGACTCTGCGGAAAAAATCATCAAGAAACGAGGCCTTAAAAAGTTGGGCAGCAAGGAAAAGCCAAAATGTGACGAGGCCCTGAAGTCAAACGAGCCGAGGCCAGTGATCCCAGAACATGGCCCAAGGTCGGAGTCCAAAACGCCTATGCCCACCGCGAAATCCCTAAGCAAAAAAGCACCCAAAACAAACTCTATTATATTGTCTGAAAACCAACTATCCAAGGAGCCTGAAAAGAAACAACAATAAACATTTGTACTTTTCAAATTTACCTATTTTAAAACCACGGTAACAAAGTTGTACGCAGAGTGAACAAATGCATTTAACTTCACGACTGTTTGGACAAAATAGTTTTAAATATTTTTTGAAAGAATTATCTAACTTTTTTCTGGATTCTCATTCATTCACGACTTCTGCGTAGTTTGAGGAGAGCGCAAAGTTAACCAGGTGAGTTTTTATTCGGTTTTCTCCTTGAAATTTGCGTTTCAAAGCAGAAAAATGTGGATTGAGCAATTTCGTTTTGTTTTCCTAGTTTTTTTTGTTTTCGATATTTTTTTTGGGGAAAGAGAAGGATTTCTGTTCATTTTTTCATATTTCTCATATACAACTACAAGCTGTGCAATATTTTTTGCAGAAAACCCCAAAAAATGACAGCAACATCGACCTGGAAACGATTCCGACGCGGATTGCCCATTTATTCTTGGCCTATCCTAGCCGCCGGCCTCATTTTCATCGACTGGAATCACACCCGTGAGTGGAAAGCCGCCGGAAAAGTTTCTACACTCGAAGTCGAGCTTCTCAACAAGGGCAAGGCGTGAATTCGCGTCTGCATTCATCTAATTTCTATTACGTGTCATTCAGACTTTAGAAGTGTCTTAGTTTTTTTTTTCGAATTTTTAATTTTTCATCATTTTTTATCTCGATAAAGTTTTCAGTTTATGTTCGGTGTTGTAGATTTGTTCATAGAAATGATCCCTCAAAAGACTTTTCTTGAAGTTTCCGCAGTATTTTAAATTTTCTTGAGGTTTTCATTTGCACTCGGAGAAAATGAGCATTGAAGCGAGATTCAAAGATATTCATCCTGACTTTCAAGCCTTCAAAAAACTTTTGAATTTCTTCCATCTCTAAATTTTGGCGGAAAAAAACCTTAAACTTGCTTCAAGTTCATTTAGATCTTTATTCGTCGTAAGTTTCGCAAGTCGCGAAAATCTTTGAATTAGTGAATTGATATGTGGTCTTTTTGTGTGCTCAGCGGGTGGTCGAAGTTCGGTTCCTAGAAGTTGTGGAAGTGGAGCCAGGCCTCGACTGTTCGATAGCCAAGTGATCGGCGCGTTCGACGTTCCGCGTCGCGTTTGCCTTGGTCATTGGCGCAAGAATGTTTGATCGCAGTACCTAAAAGATCGGTTTGAAACAGAAATAAACTTCTCAAGGATTTATAGTCTGTTTACCACGACTTCGAATTTCATCAAACGACATTCCGCTGTGCCGCTGCGCGCCTTTGCGAACCTTGGCCGCGCTTTCAATTTTTTCTTTCTTTTATTAAGGTACACTGCTTTCATGTGCTCCCACAGCAAAAACAATCAATCGAAAGCGTGACCTAGATTCGAAACACGCTTCGCCAACGCACGAAGCGGAACAGCGGAATTTCGTTCCGTGAAATTTCAAGTCTTGGAACACAGACTATAGTATTGATGGCAGGTTTCGAAATAGATTTTCTTACGCCAGTTTTGAGTTTCTGCTCAAAAACTGGCAAGAAAGTGTGTGAAAAAGTTACGACCTATTCAAGTGGATTTAAAAAAAGGCTTTATGATCGAGCTTTAATGGAAGATGAAGCTAGCCGCGGTAATCACGGAAAATTTATTATAGTCTGTTCAGGTTTTGAATGTCAAGCCGTCGCTCAAGCTCCGCCCATAATGGTGCGAAAAACCAATCAGAGAGCGAGCCATCCACAGAGCATTTTCGAATAACGTCATTCCACTTGATATTCAAAATCTGAACAGACTATATGTGTTTTGAAACACTTTCGGACCAGGAAATGATCATTTCAATTTTTCACATGCTCTAAGTTTGCTAGCAGGCGATGCTACACCGCTCGGCGAGTATCACAGTTATTCGTTACAGTGAACATAATTTTTTACCAAACAACTTGTAAAAGGTTATTATGATCTGATCGAATACCGTGTAAATCTCAGCCATCGTCAGCAAGTTGTTGTCGTACGAGACTTTTAGTAAGTGATAAGTTGTCATCGCGAGATCCTTGGCCACCGCCGGTTTGTGATAAGTGAACGAGGCGATGTGGTAGATGTTCACAAAGACATTTATTAGCGCCTGAATCGTTTTAAAATGAACAATCGCTCAAAAAAAGTTTTCCAGGTTACGATAGTTCGAGCGACGCACTATTGCGCGCAAAATCCGCAAATACAGCTTATGTAGTTTCGGAAAATGTTGATTTTTTTGCAGTTAAATTTTTCTTTTTATAAATTTATGTCATAAATTTTTGGCATGCTGGAAAAAGTCGGTCGGTCGGTTTGGAAAACTAGGCCACGTCGTAATTTTTGCTCCATGGAAAATCGAATTTCAGACTTTTTTCTCTGTTTCTATATTTTTCCTTCCTTTTTATCAGTTTTCTAGGATATGGGACACATGCTCCTCACTTCAAAAACTGTTCCTTATTTATCATTGTTTCCCTAGGTAATGTTTTACCTTTTGTTAAAGGTAATTTTGTTTCTTGCCTTTTTTGTGTGTTTTTTACACATTACCTCACTTTCCGATTACTTATAAGTTTCCATTTCACTCATTTGGTTTTATTAATTTATTTTGTATCCAAAGAAAAAAATTAATAAGCACTTTCAAAAATTGAATCAGTTTATAATTTTGAATGTAGTAACCATCGTATTTTACTCGCAAGAACGATACAGTTGAATGGAAATAAGCGAAAACCTTCTTAGTAAAAATTAAAAAAGAAAAAAAATTCAGAAAAAAATTCAAAAAGAAAAAACAGTTTGAAATTCTAAGTGTTCCATGGAGCAATATTGCGGCTTGGCCTAGTTTTCCAAACTGACCGACCGACCGAACCGACCGACTTTTCCAGCATGCCATAAATTTTACTTTTTTTCTCCCTGTATAACGATATTTTCAAATACTTCTCAACTTTAAATAACGCATTTCTCCGATTTTCGATGCCCATCTATGTTTCTTCCGAGGATAAAAGACAGTTTTTTTTTGAGTTCAATACTTGGTTTTCACCGTTTTCACCTCCGATGAAAAGATGAGAAAGTAGACAGCGGCTTTTCCGAGTTGCGCGGTGAACAAAAAGCTGGCCGCGACGAATTCAGCGGCTTTCAACGCATCCGTGGCTTGTTTTGAAGTCAACCTACCCCTCGCAGCGGTCGCCTTTTTCCTCCTCTGAGCGGCTCCTAAAACGAAGCGTTGCGGTTGCGAAGCGGCTCTCGCTCACTTTCGTAGGTGTCCGTGTAGGTGGCAGTTCGCGACGAAAGTGACGAAATCAGTGAGCTGCGAGGTGTCGTCGAATCGGATCCTTGCAGAGTTGCTTGGGCTCCGAGCTGCCGGGCCGTGTTAATGTCCTGGAACTTTTGCGCCTTGAAGATTTTTCTTAATTTTAGTTAAGGTTACCAATTCGTTACGTTCGTTTGCTTTGACTTCAGCCATTGTTCCTGAAAAGGAAATCTTATTACTTTCCAAGAGTTTCGCCTGAAATTTTCTTAATGTCCGGTTCAAAGGCGCAGAATTTCTTAAATGACTAAAAAGTAACGCGAAAAATTTTCGCTTTTTTACCTAAATGAAATTTTTTATGCCTTTTTTAGACTTTAAAACATGGTTTTCGAGACATTTCCTGTTTTATGACTTAATGGTGTTTCAAGAGATATAAATTTACCCCGTAAATTTGATTCTTTCTCAGAAGCCGTATTTGAATATACTTCAAGTTTAAGCTTGTAGGATGTTTCAGAAGGGCAAAAAAAAACTTTGTCACATAACGAACCGCGAGTGGTCTGCAGAAGTAGATGCGAGAGCCGGTGATTAATGTGAACTAATTTGTTTTTCACATGCATTTCAACGACACGTCTTCTTTTTTTTTCGGTAATTGAAAAACTTCGTCTTAGTTTCGTTTTTTTTTTTTTCTCCTCTGCTCTGTAACCTTGGCCTTCAGGCGTCCAAGAACTGCGTTCATTTTAAAGTTCTTAATTTTAAAAAAAATAGGCATGTATTTGATGCTAAAGGTACCTTTCATAGCCTTTTCGATCCAGAACGGATGATTCCGAAGCATGTTTTGATTTCGCGGCAAGTTCCGTTTCTCTCTCAAAAGCGGCGTGAAATTAATGATTTGCGGACGCCGAGAAATACGCAACAACCTTTGTACCCCCGGCATTGATATCACTTGGCTGGTTTGTACTGATTCTCGTCCCATGTTTTCCGATTTCTTTTTTTTTTTCTTGAACAGCTCATTTTTTTTTCAACTCCGTTTTGAAACTTTTACTCGTTTTCTTCTAAACGTTGCTCTCTTTTTGACGTTCTGAAGCGAGAAATACGAAGTTTCAGGAATGCTGTCCGCCAGATCCATCTTGACAAGGGCCGCACGATCCAGTAACGTAAAATATTTTTTTCATATCCGAGAATTTTTTTATAAATTTGTGAGAGATATCAAGTTTCCGAGGCTTGAAATTTAGAAATTCCGTATGTTATGTTCATCTAATCATTTATGTATTTTTATAATTAAGATCCAATTTTTTTGAAAAGATGCGATGGTTCAAAAAAAATATAATGTATAATTACTTTCACTTTGAAAATAATAAATCATAAAAAAAGTTCGAGGCGCACACCTTAATATTGTTATTTTTATTCGAATTAGAAAGCAACTCGAAGCCGAGAAAACTTCAATTCATCGTCCTTTTTTTCTTTTTTTAAACATTTCATTCAATAAGATTGAATCAAAAAGAAGTTACGTTTTTCATACTTTCTAGAAATCTATCCTCATTTTTTGTTCAAAATTAGGATTTCCACGAGAGCATTCTCCAAATCAGCCACGAGAAACTAATATACGAGTTTGAAATGTATATTTTCGCCTAGAACTTGAGTTTCAGAGCTCCCGCTTGAGCAGCACCTTGGTCATTGCCGAGCACGACGATGCCAACTTGGCGCCGATCACTTTAAATGCCATCACGGCTGCAGGAAAGGTTTAAATATCATAAGAACGTGGACTATTCATATAGAAACTTCTAGATTTAACTAATTGATTTTTGAGAAAGGTTAAGAAAAAAACAAAAAAATAATTTGACAATATTTTTGATTTCAGCTTGGATCAGACGTTTCTGTTCTTGTTACTGGCGCGAATTCGAAAAAAGTAGCTGAACAGGTCGCCAAAGTCGCCGGTGTCAAACGGGTTCTCGTCGCTCAAGATGACAAGCTCAAGAATAATTTGCCAGGTGGGGAAATGGGAAAATTGATTCAAGTCAACGGAAAATTAGAGAATGAAGGAGTCAAGGTGGTATCAAATTCATTAAAAACGATGAAGTGTTGTTAAACGAGACAAAAATAGTTGTAAATTACCGGAATCACTTCTGATTTCGAAATAGTAGTGAAGAATGGATAGAACCCCAAAAAATAAATTTTCATAACATGCCCAAGAAAAAATCCCGTTTTAGAAAAAAATTCATTGAAATTCAATTGAAAATTGTTCAAATCTGTGACGTATTTACTAAATTTTCATCTTTTTCTACAAAAGAATAATTTTTTTTTATTAATTTTGTCCCGTACAGTTTATTCCAGACCATAAAAAGCAAATTTTTAAAATACGACATGCCGCGGCAAATTTCAAGATAAGTTATAGGTTAGTAGTAATTTTAAATGCTTTTTATATCACTCGAAATAATATTTACTCTTTTAAAAGTTATAATCTGAATTATCTAGCCTTCGAATCGCTAAATCGGAAAATTATAGGATTATATTATGATTTTTTTCAGAAACCTTAGTAAGGGAGAAATGTTTATTAAAAATTTTTTTCAAATTTAATTATTAAACACTTTTTGAAAGATGTCTCAATAAAATCATAAAAGTATGCGAATTTAATATTATCATTTTTGGAACTTCAGAACGAGTCGCGCCAGTAGTGTTGGCCTCGCAGAAACAGTTCAACTTTTCCGCGATTACCGCGGGTGCATCGGCGTTCAGTCGCGGATTGATCCCCCGGGTCGCCGCCAAGCTCAACTCTTCCCCTATCAGTGATGTTACTCAGGTGAACGTTTTTCATAACAGTTTCAGAGTGATAATATTCAGAAAATTTAGTTTTTCTGTGAAAAAAAAGTCATATTCTCATCAATTTCTATAATATTTCACAGATCCACTCGGCCGACACGTTCTCCCGCGGAACCTATGCGGGAAATGCGATCACCAAGGCAAACTAAAAATGTTTTATAAGTCAAAAAAGTTGGGTTTTAGGTGAAAAGCGAGGCGCCAGTTAAAATGCTCACTTTCCGTGGAACGGCCTTCGAACCGGCCAAAGAAGGCGGCAGTGGCGCCGTTGAGAATGGTTTAAAGAAGGACTCTCAATGAAAAAAAAATTATATATATATTTATGTAATGAGCAAAAAAGTGCATTGAAAAGTAGTATGACGTTTTGAAGGCGTTCCCTGGTCTAAATTTGGGAAGTCTTATTCCAAAAAAGATAAGTTCAAGTGGCTGATTCAGGAAAGGAAAATATTTTAGGAAAGCAAAATTTCTTCTCTTCAATTTATTGTCATTGTTAATAATGAAACGGAAATGAATTCGTAGATAATCATCGTAATTACGTTTTTCAGCCCCGAGCGGTGATATCAAGACGGAACAGTCAGAGTTCCTCGGCCAGGAGCTCAGCAAATCCGAGCGACCCGACCTCGCCACGGCGAAAATTGTAATTTCTGGCGGACGTGGGCTCAAGAGCGGCGATAATTTCAAGGTCTTAAACGTTCTGAGAAAATTTTGGAGGACACAATATAAAAATTAAAGGAACAAGAAGTAGAAGAACCAAAGTAAAGTTTAAAGAAAACGAAGGTTCAGGCAGTTCTTGCAATATTTAGAACGTGCAAATGATTCCTTCAGCTTTCATTAGAACTTTAGAAAACTTTGAAGATTGTAGTTTTATTAAGAAATTTTAACGAAAATATCGTTTCCAAAAAATTTGAGAAATTCGCAACTAATCAACAAATTATTTGATTTTGTACGTGATTGCCGGCAATTTCACTGTAACAGCAACGTAGACACGGAAATTTCGCCGATTTTCAGAGAATTCAGCTAGAAGAAAGAATAATTCTTGTTTTAACATGTTCCTGACAGCTCATGAACTTTTTCCAGCTCATCTACGACCTCGCCGACAAACTCGGAGCTGGAGTTGGAGCTTCTCGGGCGGCTGTCGATGCCGGATACGTGCCCAACGACATGCAAGTCGGTCAGACCGGAAAGATTGTTGCTCCGGTGAGTGGGAAATTTAATGCAATCCAATTTTTATCAGATGAATAATACAAATTTCGTACGGTGTCTTTGAAAAAGTAGGAAAAAAACCCTGAAAGCTTATAAAACAACTCAACTTGAATTCGAAATCATTTTACGAAAAGTTTTAAATTCAATAAAATAAGCTTGATTTTAGGAGCTCTACATTGCCGTCGGAATTTCCGGCGCCATCCAACATTTGGCCGGTATGAAGGACAGCAAAGTCATCGTGGCGATCAATAAGGACCCTGATGCGCCCATTTTCCAGGTCATTTTTTTGCTTCGCGATCGATCAGTTTTTAAATTATGTAGCTTCGTATTCACTGATTGATTCTTCTGTCATATACGAGTTTTTATTCAAAGTTGTTCATTTTGCGGAAATAACTACTGGTTATCTAAGAGAAAATGAAATTATTTCTCAAGTGATGGCTCCTTCTCAAATGTTCAACGTAGTGAAAAAATACTTCAAGCTTCATACATCAAATTCAGGTCGCCGATTTCGGTCTGAAGGCTGATTTGTTCAAAGCGGTCCCAGAACTCACAGCTGCTCTTCCTTGAACTGTTCCATTTTTTTTTCATTTCATTTTTAGAGATTCTCTGTCGAATATTATCTTAAATTATTCTCCGAACGTGCCTGACTAGTGACTAAATAAATGTGATCGAATTTACAAAATTTTATTCTCGAGTTTGGATTTTTTTTTGCCGTTTTTTCGTTGTTTCTAGACATGAAAAGAGGTGGGCGAGAATAACCCGGCGTAAATAATAACAAAAATGAGGAAATCGAAGACGATTCGGCAGAATAGCTTGTTGATTTTCAGGAATAAATTTACATTTTCAAGGCCTTCAAAAGGTGAAAATGAACAAAATCTCAACAAGTTACCCTTTTCAGTACGAATTCCATAAAATACACAAAAAAAGTCAGCTTTTTCTTAAAAAAAACAGAAAACTAGAAAGAGATCAGGATTATCGGGGCTCTTGAAAAAAATTGTTTCTCAAAAATGAACAAGATATGCTTGAAAATACCGAAAAAAAGAATTAAAGTCTCGATTTGAAATTATGCACACTCGTATTGTTACAGAGAGATTGAGAAAGTAAAAGAAAAATGCCAAATTTCCAGGATTCGATTTGATATACACAACACTAAACACACACCGTAAACCACAAGAAATTGATTTTCAGAATATTCTGCGTTAGAAAAAAGATGGAATATAATTATGCCGAGTGCTAACAAAAATTTAGAAAAAAATGGAATATTGGGAGGTGAGGTGATTGGGAAATAATGATATTTATAGTGGAAAAAAAATGCAGTGGGAGAAAAGGAGAGAGAAGGGAGCACTTGAGTGAAAAACATGTACTTGAGAACGTCCAATGCAAATTTATAATGCTTTCCAATTTACTTTTTGATTTCCGATTCTAAAAAAATTATAGGTTCAAATCAAATTAATTTAAAAAAATAATGAAAAATCCTAGGTAAACGATAAAAAAATAAAAGTGGAAACCTATTTGAGAAAAAAATTTCACTACTGATCGAAATTTACAATTTTCTAGCTATTTTTGTAAATATTTTCAATCTCAGAAGAAAAACGGTTCCAAGAAACACTCCTTCCCTCCCCAATACCAATAATGGACAATGAAAACCACAGTGATGAAAAAAGAACAACAAAAACAACAATTCGAGGAAGATCATGATGATCAAGCCACCGCGACGGTGTTCTCCTCGTTGTTCGTGGAGGTGACCTGGGTGGGCGGGGTCGGCGACGGCATCAGCGGCTCTTCGGTCTCTTTGGCCGGCTCGGCGGGCCTCGGTGAGTTCGTCGCCGACGCCGTCATCGGCGTTCGCGTCCGCGAGCCGACGCCTGACGTCGAGTGATTGCGCGACGGCGTCGAGACGGAGATCGCCGGCACCTGGAAGACGTCGCGTAACTAAAAAAAAAGTTGGCTCTTAAGGGTGATTACTTTTGAACGTTTTCACAACGTGGAATACATATTTTAGTTAGATGATGAAATTACTGTGAAAATCGAGCCACGTGGAAAAATTTCCGGGCATTTCTGCGCTCTCCTCTAATTAAGCACTGTCTATTTACTTATCGTGTGAGGACCTTTTTTTCGAAGGCTTACCCCAATCATCGAAAAAATGTCTTACTGCGGAACATGGTACGAATGTGTGCTCCACGGAAAACTTCGAGACTATCTGGAACCTTGACGCTCCCCGGACGTTGCTGAGAGCTTCAAATGATCTCTTTAGCGGCTTCAGCGCTCTTAAGATTACTTGAAATGCTCAGAAACACTCGGGGCACTTTCGTTGTTACCGAGGACAGAGATTTAATATCTTTTTCTGATGGTAAAATTTTCGAAATTTTGATTAGAAAGTATTTCCCGTGTATCGCACTTTCAAACCGTTTTTTTTTTCCAACTACTGCAAAGTTTTTCTCCCAAGCTGGTTTTCCACACGCTCTTTCATCATGTAACCGATTTTTCAGGTGAATCTCACCTGAGCACCGCCCAAGTGGGCCATCGCCGCGGCGACATGCGGCGCCATCATCCCTTGAAGGCCGTTCATGGCCTGCGGCATCGGCATGCCGCCCATCCCGGGCAGCATCATCGGGAAGCCCATCGCAGCGGCGGCCTGCATCTGCGCCATCGCCAGGGCCTGGTGCTGGGCCATCTGAGCGGCCATCGCCTGCTGGGCCATACTCGCCGTCGGCATCCCATTCGGCATTCCGTTGGCTTTCGGCATCCGAGGCGACGGCGCCGCGCCCATCGGTCCGGCCATCATCGGGTTTCTGAGAGCGATGAATGTTCGTTCAACTTTCTTTGCACTTGATAGGCCAAAAGCTGTACTTAGGAACGCCATAGTGGTGCCTATAGGGGCAACATCAGGGGTCAAGGAAGGCTCCCCTTTACGGGGGTGACTCCAGCTTGCAAAAGTGCCCCTACGTGCATCCAGGGTTCAGACGCTAAACTCCTATAGGGAACACTTTTTTTTGTATATGAGGCCTGTTTTTTCTCCTAACTCCTATAGAGACCACTCTGGCGTTCCTAAATAATAATTTCACTTTGTGCTTGCAAATGTGTTTCCAAGGCTGTTTCTTTCTTTATACAATTCTCTTTCCTGTTTTCAGACGGCTCGAAAGCTCATGCCGTGTTCAAAGCGGTCCGCAAATTTCAAAATAGCCGTCATAGGATGAAAAAAATATTCAAGTTTTCGGAAAGTCGGAGATAAATTTGAACTTCGGGAGAATCATTTTGAACACGGCGTTATATAAAGGATTATTTTTGATTGCTTATACCACAGCGAAAAATCTCAAGATATAAAAAAAACAAATCCGAGTCTTCCCCTACATAAGCTCGTCTTCAAGTGTCAGCTTTCCCTTATTTTCGTCTCTCACCTGGCCATGGCCATCGGCAGGCCGCCCATCATTCCCGGCGGCATTTGTAAACTCATCTGAGCGGCTTTCGCGGTATTATCCAGCTCGTTCATGAATTGCATCTGGAAACTTGTTAAATTTATTGCAAAATATGGGGAAAGCCGGCTTTTTCTTGATTCTAAGAGTGCACTTCCGTGATGAAAACCGTATTTGCCACGTCAGATGATTATAAAAATCCCTTTTTCATCCAAAAAAGGATTGGTTCAAAAATTTTCAAGAGAAGTGCATCGGTTCACGAAAAAAACCACACAGTCAACATTACAAACTTCCCATTTTAAAGATATTTTTTTAAAAATATTTTTTTAAAATTTATACAAAAATTCGAAGCTTGAGTTGTATGAATAAAGGATACATAGAAAATAATAGAAAAAAAGCATTTTTTTCAATAAATATGACGCAGAAAAATCAAATAATATATACTCGAAACTGTTCAACTGCTTATGAACACTTTTTTTAAGCATCAAAAAAATGTAACTTTTTAAAAAAAGATCAAAAAAATAGATAAATGATGCTTTTCAACAACTCTGAGCCGAAACTGAAATAATATTAAATTTCTTCCCGAAAATCCCTCAAGATTCGCAAACCTCACCTGCAAATTGCTGTCGGGAACCATTTGGACGAAAGTTTTCGCGACGGTTTCCAGCCTTTTCGCAATTTCCATTTGTTTGGTCAGTTCGGATTGCATCTGGACGAAAATAAAATCACAATGAACAATAAAAAAATAAACAAAAAAACTGACATGCGCTTGCATATTGGGATCGGTGACGTGTTGGAATTGGGCCTGGATTTGGGTCATTTCCTGGAAAAAAAATTGCTGAAATCGAATTTTTTTCAAGATAAATTAATGCCTGAATATACGTCAGAGTAATTTATGCGAAAGGCAAAATTATCTCTGACTCTCCAAAATTTATTTCATCTTTTCACTCTCTTGACCTCGAAACCTTCCGTAATCACCCATTTCTGATGAAAATCTAGCCCTGGGAACTTGAAATATCAATGGTATGAAAAGAAGACCAGCGAAAATTCGAACGGTGACTTTTCCGATATTTTCATACCGCTAGAGAATTTCCCGACGGAGAATTTTCCGACGAAAGCTTTTCCGACTTTTTTTTTCTCGATAAATTCTTCGTTTTAAACCTTCCTATATAAAGTAGGCAAGTTATTCATCATTAAAACTCAAAGAAAGAAGAGAAAAATGTTTAATAGGTGTTTTATAAACCGAAAAATATAAGGGAAAAAAAGTCGGAAAGGTGACCGTCGGAAAGTTCCCTGGCGATATGAAAAAATCGGAAAAGTCGCCGTTCAAATTTACGCTGGTCTTTTTTTCATACCACCGAAATCTCCTAGTTTTTAGAGCGTTTTCTGATTTTCCAGTTTCGAAGCTTTTTATTTGTGTTATAAAAGCTTCAAATCATATTTCTTTTTTTAGTATTTCGCACCGAAAAACCAACCGATTTCGCTTTTTCCAGCTCCGATTTGTTTTGCATGATCTGGGTGTTCATTTGGTTGAGTTCCTTGCGCATTTCGCTCAGGTGCTCATTGAAGGAACTCGTCATCCCTGCACCCGATGCGTGGCGTTTCCTGCACAAATCTTCCTTCAAAATGTTTCTTTTTCATTTTCCAAACTCTCAAAAGTTAAAAATTTTGTGACGACTTGTTCGAGATCAATACCTCCATTTGAAAACAGTTTTTCCGCTTTTATCCGAAATTTCATTAAAAATGCGTATATTTCGAGCAATCATATCAAAAATGAGAGAACTTTGAAAAAAAAAACTTTAAAAATATATATATAGTCTGTGTGCGACGACTTGGAATTTCACCGAACGATATTCGCAGCGGAATGCCGTTCGGTGAAATTTCAAGTCATGGCCCACAGACTATATAAATTAATTATTTTTCACCTGTCTTTAAAATGCGACGTGGTTGCGGAGCTTCAGGTCGTCGATCCGACGTTTTATGGAGATCTCTGAAAAAAATCATAAATCAAAAAAATGTAACTTAAAAAGAAAAAAATACGAAAAGTAACGGCGAAAAATTTTTCCGTGTTATTAAAGTACATTCTGCGCCTTCCTACAGCCCAACAAGGAAATTTCGAACAGACTATAGCAAGATTTAGAAAATCATAACGTGATCCGGGCACGTTTAACGTTTTTAAACCTTATTTATAGGCGATTGACGCAAATAGTAGGAGTGAAATCGTGTAATGAAAGGGATAAAGATGAAAAAATGGGCGTTTTTGGAAATATTAGTGGCTTTTTAGCCGATTTCCGCTTAAGCTTGACCCACAGCAAGCTTCTTAAGTGCTCCCTTGGGATTTGGAAAGAAAATGGATGGGCGGAGAGAAAGAATGAAGCGTTTGGGATTAACTTTTGATCATTTTGAAGTGCTTAGATAAATTTCTTAAATACTAGGAAAACAAAATTGATGAGAAACTTGATGAGAAGGTGTTTTAAAATAGCTGGAAGAAATGAAATATTTTCTATTCTACTTTGAATAAAGGTCTCGAGGCGGAGAGCCGATTCAGAATTTATTTTTTTGATTTCGCGAAGGTTCTGCGCCCTTCAACAAATCCGCATGGAAGTTAAGAATTAAAAATTCTCAAAAGTTAGCTCAAAATTCAAATTTTCAATCAAAAAAAAAAAGATAAATTCTCTCAGAAACCTATCCAAACCAACAGCTGCAGGGCGAAACCGGACGGCCAGAGAAAATTTTTAAACCCGATCATAAACGATTTAACGAGTCGCCAGAAATTATGACTCTTTTTCCCAAAAATTTTTCAAAACCAGAAACAAAAAAAAACGCCTCTCCGCCAACTGTTTCCACATGTTGGAAAAGCGCTCGTTCGCACATTTCTCACATTTGTCGTCTGGACAGGCAAAAAGTGGAAAGGATCGTTTGTGTGCGTCGTTATTATCGCACAAAAAAGTGTTCGCTCTTTTCCTGTAGGGTTATTTTTTGTGTAAAATTTTTGTTTAGAACCTTTAGTGGTAATATTATGTCAAATGTGTAAACAGTTTTCAAGCTGAAACGTATTCAAAAAGTAGAATATTGCGAAAGTCGATTTCTAGAAAATAATGTTGAAACAGTATAAAATTTAAAGATAAAAAATTATTTTAAAAAAAGCCAGTGTGAAGTTCGCTACAAAACTCTTCAGAATTGGCTATTAGCTACAAATATCTCGAAAACTTCTATAATTCAACTGAAACAGCTTAAAAACAAAGTGAGAACAAGTAAACAAAAAAAAAGCAGAAAACGCAACCAAAAAAGGAGAAACAAGAAAAGGCGCGAAAAAGGAACGTCTCCGAAATGCCAAAACGGCAAACGTGCTCCACCGCGAAAACACCAAAGTACACGCTTCTCCTACTTTTTTTTTCCACGAACTTCACGGGAATTGAGACGATTATAGTGAGAAAGCGAGGCGGGAATGTAATCCAGACACATTCTGGATTTTTAAACCTCATTTATGTGCGACTGACGTAAATAGTAGTATTGGGAGGTGTGATGAAAGGGATAAATGTGAAAAATGGGCGTTTTTGGGAAAATTAGTGGCTTTTTAGCCGATTTCCACTTAAGCTTAATCCAAAGCAAGCTACTTAAGTGCTCCCTCGGAATTTGGAATGAATACGGAGACAGGAAAATGAAGCATTCGGGATTAACTTTTGAGCAGAGTGTTTAGATAATTTCTTTGAAGCAAAAAAAGGCTAAATTTTTCTCACATCTGCGGAAAACAACTGAAATTTCAACCAAAAAACTCACAACGGGGATAAAAAAAACAGAGCAATAAAACAGAGAGAATAAAACCAGCCAAACAATCATAAAGGACGGTTTAACGAGTCGCCAGAAAATTATGACTTTTTTTTTCGGAGAGACATAATAAAATATCTTTGATTTATTTCAAACAACCCGTATTTAATTCAGAAGAAGAAGTCTTCAACAACTTTTTTTTTTGAGATAGGGAGGGAAAGTTTTTGAAATATATTTTTTTAGAAAATAAAGTTGAACAAACTTCGGATAGCATTTTTTTTTTCTGAGAGAAGGAGAAAGTGGGAGAATAAGACGCAAAAAAAGATTTTCTGCGACTCCCAAGTCAAATTATTGTTCAATTCGAGCCAAAAGAGAAGGGTGAGCACAGACAGATCAGGGGCACCAAAGTTGATCGATTCTGAACCGTTTCGGCCGGTTTTTTCATTCGGGAAAAGCAATTTCAGTGAGACCATTGGATGGGGCCAAAATTTGGTTCGGAAAAATGGTGTATGTGCGCCAAGGAACTAGGCAAATGAGGCGTGAAAACGCGTGCGCGGAAAGAAGAAGAAGAAGGACAAGAAAAAAAGAAGCAAAAAAAGAAAGAAAAAAAGGAGCGGCGAATTGAGGAGGAAGGAAGGGTCGAGTCCGAATAAAGTGGACACAAAAAGAGGCGCCGCGCACCCCGCCTTTTGTTTAGACGCAAACATACGTATCGCCTTTTTTTCGGCTTGATGGGCAGTTTCTTTGCCTTTTTGAAGGTTTTGAAACAAGTTTGGAAGTGTTTATAATTGAAGTTTAGTTAAACATCCACAAAAAGGTTTAGAACGGACAAAGTCCGGACTTTTTGGACCGAAGATACTAAGATTTTTAAAGAAACAGAGACACACATTTTATAAATAACTCGCAGCGAAGAGCCGTTATCAGCCAATTTCAGATTATTCAAGATATCTTCATTTTGTGAAGACGGCAAAAAAACTTCAAAAGCACAGGGCGGAACTTGATCATATTTTTTGTCTTCAAGACCTTAATTTTGTATGTTTGACTCCTCCTGGCATTTTTCAACACAATGCGTTGTCGCTAGTTTTTCAAAAAACTTTTGAAGACGTCACAAATGAATGAAAAATTATGAAAAATACGAGAAAAAGGGTTTAGAATGGCTTTTTGAACATCCAACTAGGGCATGGATTTCGAGTTGAGAATTGAGACTTTGTGGGTGGTCCACAGGCAGCCGAGGAAAAGCTCGTCAAAGCTCTACGCTACAAGACCGAAATAAGCAGAAATCTCTCTTTTCTTTCAAATAAAGATTGATTGAAAAAATCTGGAGAAACCTAGAAACTCTCAGAAGTCAAAGAAAAATAGTAACTTTTTTTCCAAAAACCCGACCCAAAAAATTTTTCTTCCTCTCACGAGCGAACAGAGCGAACAAAAACAACCTATGCCTATTGAGAAGCAAAAAAAAAAGTTATTTTCCGAGAAGCTTTGAAAAAATAAAAACGAGAGCACACCCATGAATAATTCGACAGCTTAACGAAGACGGGACAAAAAAAATCAGCCATTTTGAAAAATGGACAGGACAAATAAGACTCAGGAAGCTGGAACCAGAAACAGCAAAGTCGAATTTAAAAATATAAAAAAATTTAGGATGAAAAATGATATTTCAAAAATAAAAAGTCAATTTTCTAGACGCAGGAGAAAAAAGTTTTTTGGTTGAAAAAATATAATTATTGTTCAAAATAGAGTTGTAAAATTTCCCCAAGGAAAATTTTTTTTTCCCCAAAATTTGGAAACACTGGGAAGATAGGATAAAATTATGAAGTTATCTATGCCCAATTCGCCACCAGTTTAAAGCTCATGTTAGAATGAATTTACGTGTAACGCGCCCGACCGAAAGCGACTTGCGCGATAAATAATCAGAAATCATTAATGCAAGGAGTGATTAGAACCCTTACACGTGCAATCTCTCTTGTAAAGTCGAATGAAGTTTAGAAATCAAAGGAACCTCTTTATTTGCAAAAAAAGAAATGATTCTTTTTTTGATTCAAATTTTCAATAAGAGCCAATTACGATTCTTCACTCTAATTACAGACTTGATTCAAAATAATTTATTTTTTGCCAGATTTTCCGACAGTTAAATCACTACCAACCAGATAATTATGTAGTTGGACAAAGGGAACGCATTTTTTGCGTCGAAATAACAGGGAACGTCTAATTTCGCGTGGGGCCAAACGCATTATTTGATGCCATCAATGCACATCATCGTTAGCGGCCGCGGGAGAGCCATTAAACTCTGCCGATTTTTTTTTCCGTTCTCCCTGTTCTTTCCCCGGGAAATTGTAGTTTTTTGCAAAAGTTGACACGAAATCGAGCAGATTTTGTACCTGTGCTCTTGCAAAAAGCTCAATAAACCTCGGTCGGAAAATGATATCTCAGCTCAACAAAATAATAAATCGACTGGTCGAAACGATAAAAACGGTCGAGAATAAATGACATGGCTGATAAGGACTGATAAAGGGCCTAAAAATGGGTGGCGTGTGTAGTTTTTGAATGATAAGAACATCAAAAGTTGCCTATTTAAACTTCTAATAAAAAAAAAGTTATTGAGCTTTCAGGCCACTCAAAAACATAAGGGTCGAATATAAAAAGCCCAAAAAAAAAATGAGCCGAGAGAATTTCAAGAAGTCACTTTAGAGCTCGGAAAGTTCATATCCGAGCACAGTTGCACAACAAAAAAGCCTCAAAAAATTTTAAAAGAAAGTAGCGGAGACGGAGAAAAAAAAAAGTTGAGAACTTGGGTAGTATGGAAAGAAGGGGGGCAAAAGGACGGATGTTCGCACATTTGGCGGAAGCGAAACGGGCCAAATTCGATTTCGTTCCAAGGCACATTAGCGCCAATGACCGGCCTTGCCCAAATAAAACGCCGCTCCGATCCTCCTCCTTTGCTTCATTCATTCATAGCTTTTCCAATCAAACACAATTTATCGTCGGTTTTTAGTGTGTACGGAGGAAATGAGGTGAAAAAACTTGGAATTGGCTGCAAAAAAGCGGCTTTTTCTTCAAGTTTATCTGAGCTCGAAAGGATTCTTGTAGAAGCGGAAAATAAATGGTCCCTATAGGGATCCAGACTTGAACTTGTTAGTGGCAGCTAGGTGAAGCGCTTAGCACTACAAGATTACTAAAGGGATCTAGGAGGGATTCTGAAGCCTCTAGAATTCTCATAGTCACTTTTTTTGAAATCCGGGTGAAGCTTGTAAGCCTCAAATTGGTGAATTTATAATGGAATGTTTAAAATAATTCGATCTATGGCTGAATAATTTTTTCTCCAATTTAGGAGACTGATTGAAAAACTACGCAAGAATGGTAAAAATTGGCAAATTATACCGAAAAGGAGAATATTATGATACAAATTTCAAAAAAAAGCTGTCAAAAAGACGCAAGAAAACATATCCTTTCAACCTGAACAACTCGATCTCGAACTCAACCAGCAAATAAAAGGGCCGATAAGAACTCTCATAAAACACTCGGAAAAAAAAGAGGAGGCAAAGGCACTTGAGATGGGCGATAAAACGTGAAGTACTTGGGAACGCGAGAGCCGACAAAAGGTGAAGAGAAGAACCACCTCTCGACGGTATCAGGCCTCCATCAATCCCCGGCCACGACCTCTCCCCGTGTACTCTATCTATTACACGAAGCCGGAAAGGACGTGTAAATGGAGATGAATTGCTTGGGAATTTGGGTGGGGAGACCTTTTTTGCAGGAAGGAACTTGGAAATGGCCATTTTTGAGCTTGAAATTAAATTTCAATTTCATAAGAAAGTTGACCCTTTTTTGACAAAGTTAAGGTCATTCATCATTTGAAAAAAAGAGCCAGAGAAAATTTGCAAGGCAGAAAACTTGAGAAGCGGAAAAAATAACTCTTTCTCACCTTTTAGAAATTATTTTCACGAAAAAGATGGTTTACCACCCAAAATTTTTTGCAAAAACTGAGTTCTTTACAATTTTTTTTTTCACTACCACTTGAAGAGTTATTTGCACATATTTGAGAAGGTCGTCCACAGTAAAGTTGTGAG
The DNA here is from genome assembly GCA_904845305.1 of Caenorhabditis auriculariae. Lineage (NCBI taxonomy): Eukaryota > Metazoa > Nematoda > Chromadorea > Rhabditida > Rhabditidae > Caenorhabditis > Caenorhabditis auriculariae. Next base: position 57,298 of record CAJGYM010000004.1, read on the forward strand.
ATGAAACTTAGCCAAGGAATTCCGGGTCAGAGCTATTTTTGAAGAGTTTTTTTGCTCTAATGAAAAATACACGAAAAATTAAAACGGAAATTGAACCGTCTGAAAACTGAATAACAAAAAAAACTTCAAAAAAGTTGAAACTTTATCAAATTAATAAAATTATGCATAATCTATATTCACAGGGAAGTGTAGAAGACGACTAGATACAATCAAAAAACTGGCGTAAAATCACACTGGGTATGGATTTTCAAAAAACACGTATTGAATTGAGTGAAATATTTTAATTGAGAAAAAAGTAAGTAAATCATTCAGAGAAGTTTTGAAGGCGCATAAGTCATGTTCTTTGCTTAAAAAGTTTGATAAGATATTTAAAGTTGAAATTTATTCAGATATCAAAAAAGGCTTTTTCCAGTTTTCCAGAACTTCTGTGCTTCTAAAAACAACAGAAAATCTTTTATCTATCGAAAACGGCTTTAAAAGCGCATAAGCTAGGCTCCCGGTAATTTAAGTCAAGAACGGCGCCTTTAAAATTTTAAAACGTTCAATAAAAGCTTGATATAGCTTTTGAAGACGCATAGATTGACGTGATTTTAAATTTTACAGAGCGATGCGTTTTTGAAGTACGAAAAGAAGCTGAAAATCGACAAAAATGGAGTAAAAAAGAAAAAAAAAACAAGTCGTTGCAAACAAAAACTGCCGTAATCAACATTTACATCTCTCAGCAGAAGATCCTTTTGACGGCTTCTCTGAAACAATACTCTCATAATGAATCAAAAAGAGTAGAGGAACCTCGCGTAGGGAATGTAGGACAATGAGTACCAAGCCATCGCGACGTACTGCCCCGCTGTGCAAATAATCGCGAGCGACACATTTTTCAGCGCCAAACCTATTAAATAAATAAACAGTTTGAATATTTACACACATTAATTGAAAGTCACCTGCGAACAGAGTTAATACAATCATCAACAGGTAAAGCGAGGAGGCGATCCAACGGCTCCGATGGAACATTTTCTTGCACTGGCCGACTGGGCCCATTAAAAAACACGTGCTAGCCAGAGATAAAACTGCACTTATTGAGGTCATTATGCAAAATCCCGTTATCTTCATCAATACCATTAAATAACTGCCCTGAAAAATGTTTCTTTCAAATGATCCATCATTTTTCAGAATCTTACGCAAAGTGAGCTGATTATTGAGAGAATAAACAAGCCAGAGAAGGCTTGAACCCGTAGTTCCCAAGATAAAGATGTTACTGAAGTGTTCTGAAATTAGACGAAACTGTATAAGTAAAAAAAAAGTTTAAAAAAATTGAAAAACTTACGGAAGATGCCGTGGCGATCGGAGGACCATTCATGTCTATATTTCTCAAACCCGGGTCTGAGGTCGATGTTGGCAGTTGCGAGGTGTCGTCGCTCCGGTGCATGCTTCCAAACATCCTTAAAGCAAAGGATGAAAACTCAAAAGCTTAAAATGGATAAATTTAATTCTTCCGCTAGAACATTTTAAAGATAAAGGACTTTCATGGAAAAAACAGAGTGAAACTAAGAAGAGCTCTTCACCTTAAAAACGCTGCTCTGAACACCTTAGTAAAGACTTTCAAACAGTGGACAATGATAAAAAAAGAATTTCAAATTTCAAATAAAAAAATTCAAACGAGAGCGAATCGATCGTTGATGCGCAATAACTGCGCCCACTCATCGGTGCTTGGCGCACAACGAGTGGAACTGCTTTTACGAGGATTTTTCATTTTTCCTATTTTTGAACTTTTTATTTCTTTTTTTTTCAGTTTTCTCTGAAATTCTGGCTGGAGTGTTGAGCGATTTGGCTCTTGTATGACCTGAATTAACACGGAGGACGTCTCTTCGCGTCGATACTTTTTTTTTTTGAAATCAGTCCTTTTTTTGTGAACAGACCAGCCAGTGTTTCTGGACAGACTATCACTGCATTATTTTATACTAAAAACATTTGTCAGGTCACAAACATGCCGCCCAAACAGCAGCCAAGTAAAAAGACGGAGCAAAAGCGAAAGGAGAAAGTCATCGAGGACAAAACTTTCGGCCTGAAGAATAAGAAAGGCAACAAGAACCAAAAGTTTGTGGCGCAAATTGAGAATCAGGTTTCTTAAAAGGTGTAGAAATGTTTTTACCGAAAAAATTGAGATGCGAAACAACAACAAGAGGGTAGAACCAGCGAAACCAGTGGCTAAGAAGGACGAACTCATCGACTTGAACAGCTTATTACGGCCGGTGGAGCAGAAAATCTCTAAAGGTTCTCGGAAAAAACTGTTTTTGATGAGATTGATTTGAAGATGTTGACCCGAAGTCGATGGTCTGCATGTTTTTCAAGCAGGGCCTTTGCGGCAAGGGAAACAAGTGCAAGTTCAGTCACGACTTGGCCGTGGAGCACAAAACGGCCAAAAGGAATTTATACGTGGATAGCCGTGAATTGAAAGAGGAGGAGGATGGTTTCTACTTTGAAGGAAGATTTTGAGTGAAAAGCGGTTTTTGCAGCGAATATGGAGAATTGGGACGAGGAGAAGCTTTCCGAAGTGGTTTCGAAAAAACACGGCGATGCCAATAAGAACAAGACTGAAATTGTTGGTTTCATGATAAGTTATCTAAGAAAAAGATGATTTTCAGGTTTGTAAGTTCTTCATCCAAGCGGTAGAAGACAGCAAGTACGGTTGGTTCTGGGAATGTCCGAACGGCGGCGACAAATGTCAATATAAACATTGTCTACCTGAAGGGTTTGTACATGGGGAATAGGATGATTCTCTCATAATTATTGCGTTTTTCAGTTATGTTTTGAAAAAGGATAGGAAAAAGATGGACGAACAGAAGGAGGAACAAATTAGTATCGAGGAATTGGTTGAAACAGAGGTTAGTTTTAAAAAAGTGAAAACAAATGTTTCTGGACTTCTGAAAGTCCAGATAAAAGTTTCAACCTACTTCTGCGTGAAAAGGTTTTATCGACCTGTTGAGAAAAATTTTAAAAAGTTTTTTTTCTCATTTTCTTTAAATAAACTGCGTTTTTAGATTCTGTTGAAAAAAAATTATCAATTTCCCATTCAGAGAGCTGCATTGAGCTCGAAAAACCTCACGAAAATCACCTTGCAATCGTTCGTCGCGTGGAAAAAGAAAAAGCTCCGCGAGAGAAAGCAAAAAGAAGAAGAGGAGCTCAAGGCGAAAAAGGACAAGGTCAAGGCCGGAAAGCAGGTGAAAAATCGGGCTTTAAGACGAATTTGAGGGAAAATGACTGTTTTTAGCTTTTTTTTTTTCTGTGAGAAAGTCCACACATGCATACACAATCATTTAGTCCTCAGAGAAGATTCTCTGCTAAATCATGGAATAATAGAAAAGTTGTTTGTCGGTTCGCGAAACTGTCGTTTATCTCCGGATTTTGTGTAAAGATTTTCACATGGAGACTTTTTCGATAGGCTTCTGCTGAAAAATTGATAAAAATTTCTAGAAGAAAACATGCCTCAGAAGATTTTGAAAAATAATGTTTTTATTTTTATTTTTTGAAAACTCGATTGGGATTTTCAAATCTTAAACTTGAATATTTTTTTGAAGAAATTCTGCAATTTTAAATATTTCTTTCTGATAGAACCCTCCACATTTTTCGGAGTTTGAATTTGCGAATATTTTCGCAAGAAATTTTCAAAAAGTATGGTTTTTTCAATCTATCACTCATTTTCAATAATCAAGTACACTTTTTTTCCAGCTTTTTTTAAAATGTTAAATCTTTATTTTTGTGTCATAGAAATTTGTGCATTAAACGATTGGAAATCATTGTTCTTTGCAGTTGGGAATGTCTGGCCGCGATTTGTTCACATTCGATGCTTCATTAATCGCCGACGACGATGAAGCTGGCGACGTCGAATTCGAGAAGGAGGAAGTTGATGTAAGTCATCGAGGAGAATTAGCTTCGAAAGTGGACTTTTAGGGATTTTTCGTGAGATTTTTAACGTGTCTTTTTCCCTATCCAATTTTAAAGCTAGAAGGTCGGAAAAAAAGTTTCTGAAGATATGAAAACGGTTGAAATTCAAAAAAAGAAACACACTAAAAAAATGAAAAGCACTGTTCGTCACAATCTTTTTTTGATGAGTTTCAAAAAAATATCTCTACTTTTAATTATCTCGATGTTGAATCTTGAGTTATTTTTTTCAGTTTTTCGATCCATTTTTTTACAGTTTCTTTTTACATATATTTTCTTCAGCCGGACGAGAAAGTGTTCGAAATCGACGCGAACTTCTTCAAATTCGAAGGAATGGACGACGAATTGGACGAGGAAATGGCCAACTCTGCGACAGCGACTGAGGCGACGGCTGGAGGTTCATTTTCCATTCCAAATGCTCTTTTTCGATTTTTAGTTCGATCATGGTTCGAAAATCTTGTTTCCCCCATTTTTTTTTTTTTTCCATGATGAAGCTTTCGCGCAATTTCGCGCTTTTCATATTGGGAAGTCCGAAAAAATAGCAGTTTTTCTTTCGTTAAAAAATGCGCCTGTGTGTATGTTTCGGTTGTTTTGAAATTAAAAAAATTCTCATTTTATATCATCAATGTCTTGTAATACGAACGTTATTTCTTCTCACAAAGCCCTAGAAAGATCTTTATCATAGAAATGTTTGAAAGGGTCAGATAAATTAGAAAAAACCAACTTCTGACCTTTTTCCTACTTATTTTTTCTGTTTCATAGTTGAAATCGAACCCTCAGTTCGATTTTACACTGAAAGAAGCTTACAGAGAAGTGTTAGGAAAACGTTTTCTCATCAAAATTGTTCAGGAATATCGAAAATGGCGATCAATGAGGACCTTTTCGATATCGACGAAGACGTGGAAGGCTTGGACTCCGACAGCGAGGACGATAGTTGAAATCGAAAAAAAAATTATTCCATTTGATTCTGATTTCAGTTTTTCTCTGTGTTCTTACTAATGTTGTTAGGTTCTCGGATTTTTCGATTGAAGAATTTTTTCGGTTAAAAAATGCTGATATTTTCCTTGAAGCGACCAGAAGACTCGACTTAGTTTAAAATGAAATTTAATGAAAGAAAGCTTGATAATTTTTTTGCTTTTTGGACGGACAGTTTGAATTTCTTAAACTTTTTGGAACTTATTTCCGAAGAAATTGGATATTTTTTTGAAGGTTTACTCCAAAAAAAGGAAAAAGACTAGAATCAATGAAAAGTCCATTTTAAAAACCCAAAAAGTTATCAAAAATCAAAAATCTAATTAGTTTTCTGTTATTTAAGCCAATTTTGTTCACTTGCTGCTCACGTGCGAACTTTTTTTCTCCCAGAAATTTTTCGTTTTTGCTCTTGTTCTTTCATCATAATTATACACATATATATTCATTTTTTTGTTGAGCCGCACACCGGTAAAGTTGTACCCTTTTTTGTTGTCAGTTCATTTCTGTGGGATTTTTTGACCGGTTTGAAAAAGAGGAGGAGAAAAACTACGTTTGATTGTGTCTTAAAATCAAATTTTGCGATATAAAGGTTTTTGAGTTTGAGTGTTTTTTTTGAGTTTGAATGAAGTTACTGTTTATTATGACGGTTTTGTATCTCGTATTGAAATTCGGCTTCAGATTTGATGTTTAATACTTGAAAAATAATAGGATATTTTTCTTCCATGGTCGAGATCTTTACTTTTCCCTGTTTCAAGTAATCAGGCTTTATTTCTTTTATAACCCTGAGAAACTGATTAATAATATTGATAAACGCTTTCAGAGAGGGGTGAACTATTTTCTAAAAATTATTTTCTTTTTTTTTTCAAGGCGATGTCGAACCGGGCCGCATCATTGCTCGTATCGAGGCTCTCTAGGACGCAGCAAACGCGCTCCAAGGCACACTTCACCTTCCAGCCTTCCACACAACTTCCAGAGAGTCTTCAGAGCAGTGCGTAAAACTGATGATAAGATAAAAAAAAATCCACAAAAATATAAAATTCATGAAAAACGTGAGAAACGTATCTTTACAATTTCTGAAAAAGGACTCGGACCTTGGTAACGCGAACGGGACGCGAAACGGACGTGTCGGGGCATTTCTAGTGACCACTTTAGTAACCTTAACGCTCTTAAGTGATCCCTTGAATCGCCCAGAAACGTCCGGAGCACGTCCGTTTCGCGTTACCAATGTCCGAGGAGAGAAATTTTAAATTATATCGTCTTTATCAGTGCTTATTCAGAAAAAAAAAGATTTTTCTTATACAAGTCCCTCTAGCAGGCCTCTTCTGAAGACTTTTACTTCATTTTTTGACGAAATAGAAACATTGAGGCTTTGAGGACGAAACACAAGGCTTTAGAAGTAATAAAGCCGAATTACGTCTACAGCTGCTTCACGGCTGGCTTGAGCCATTGAAAAAGGGTCCTGAAACGATAATTCGAGAGAGAGAGAGAGAGAGAGAGAGAGAGAGAGTGTCTGGCTTGTGGAGAGCGCAGACATACCACACCTCTCAGAGTCCCAAGCCAGCAGTGAATTCTCAACACCTCAACGATTGCAGATATCGGGGAAATCAATGCCAAAAAGAAAAATATTTTAAGGAGAACGAACGAAGCAAAATTTGATGCAAGCCGTCAATGATGCCATGAAAATCGCCATGGAGGTGGGTTTGAAAAAAATAGGTACTTCAATGAAAAATGATTGAAGACGGACGACACGGCCGTGGTTTTTGGTGAAGACGTGGCTTTTGGCGGCGTTTTCCGCTGTTCTTTGGACCTTCAGAAGCAGTTTGGTTGGATCTCGATCCCAAAATATGGACAATTATACTATTTTCCTATAGGAAAGGACCGGGTTTTCAACACCCCGCTTTGTGAACAGGGAATCGCCGGTTTCGGCATCGGCTTGGCCGTTTCCGGCGCCACGGCCATCGCTGAAATTCAGTTCGGCGATTATATTTTCCCGGCTTACGATCAGGTAAATATCGATCTGTTTCTTGGGGAGACTTCTGTGAAAATTGAATAAATTAAGAATGGCCTCTTTATGGCTTTGACGTTCTAGTGACCACTAAAAAAGTCGAATTAGTGGCTGAATCTTAGTGACCTTTGTAGAGGTCTTACTGCTACCACTAGATATGTGGGAATCTATCATAAAGATGGTTTTAGTGACCAATTTAACGTCCTCTCCAAGTGAGAACTCAAAAGTGGTTCCATATTTCAGCTTGTCAACGAAGCCGCGAAATATCGGTATCGTAGTGGTGGATTGTTCAGCTGTGGAGGTCTCACAGTCAGGTAAACTCGAATATTTTTGAAAAAAAGCAAAGTTATGTGTTTGAATACCGATTACGTGCAATAGAAAGTTTTTATCGGACCAAAGAACTCCAAATTTTTATTGATAGGAAACTTTTGAGTATGTATATGATGTTAGAATCAAGTTTTTAACAAGTTCCAAAGGCAAAACTTTTTCATACTGTTAATAAAATATATTTCCGCTCTTTGAAGGTAACTAATGGATGCCTATAAAAAATCAGTAATCCCTGCGAACTGTTCAAAAAGAAAAGAAATCAATTGTTTTAAAGATCAACTTGGGGAGCTGTCGGCCACGGAGCTCTCTACCATTCACAAAGTCCAGAAGCTCAGTTTACCCATACTCCTGGTTTGAAGGTAATATTTGTTATTCCAGTACTCAAATACATAGTTTATATGCACCTTTTTGTTCAAAAAATGAGAAGGGAAGAAGGATTATTCCTCGAGGATGAATCAACACTTTTTTTGTTGAAAATAATATGTAAGGAAGAATGAAGTTTAGGTTGTCGTGCCACGGGGACCGATCCAAGCCAAAGGCCTTCTCCTCTCGTGCATCAGAGACCCGGATCCGTGCATTTTCTTCGAGCCAAAGGTGTTTTAATCGAAGAAAATGGCTGTTCCAATCATCTTTTGAAGATTCTTTACCGATTGGCCGCCGAAGACGTTCCAGTTGGAGATTACATGCTTCCCATCGGGAAAGCCGATACAGTGAGACCGGGTATTCGACTTTTCTTTGAAAAATTTATAATAATAGGATTTTTTCAGTAAAAAGCATCAAAAGTTGAATAAACTTTGAGAAAAGGACATGCATCTATATATTTATTAGGGATTAAAGGTTAACAGAGTTTTCGAGGGGCCCCGCCAAGTCGAAATGAGGAAAAATGTGGGAAATGGGTGAAAAAATCAAGAAAAATGGCCTTTTTGCCAACGTGATCACTTTGCGGGACGGGTGGCCCTGGTCCTCCCGTCTCGTAAGCAGCTCTGAAGGTCGACGTTGAAGATCTGGAAACCGAGCAGTTAACTCGCAGTTTAAATTTAAAAATTTAAATCACTACTTTTTCATGCAAAAACTGAAAAGAAAAGGTTGAAGTTTTCATCACCTTTTTTAGAAAAATGTTAATTTTCTTCAATTTTCTTGGAAGTCAAGCTTTTTTCAGGAAAAGACATAACGATCGTTTCCTGGGGCACACAAGTTCACGTCGCTCTCGAAGCTGCTCAACTGGCCAAGGAAAAGCTTGAAATCGACGTGGAAGTCATCGATTTGCAGTCGATCCAGCCTTGGGACGAAGATCATGTCGTTGAGGTCTGACTCGTCGAAATATATTCTGTTCTGACTTCGAAGGTCAAGTCGACGCTCAAGCTCCGCCCCTAATGGCGCGGTAAACCAATCAGAGAGCGTTTTAGAATGACGTCATTTCAATTGGTACAAAAAGTCTGACTCTCCCTGGAAATACGTTAATTCATTTTCGATAAAAGAAGTCAATAAACTTGGAAAATGCTCCGGAAAAGCCGATTTTCGAACCTTTTTGAGTTTACCACTGAAAATCGTGATTTTTTTTTTCTGGAAGGTTTCTAAAATTGAATCAATGATCTTATTCGATTGATAAATTCATTCAAATTTCATTAATAGTTGATAAAATCTGATTTGGAAACCATTTCAGAGCGTCAAAAAGACTGGCCGACTGATTGTGACCCACGAGGCCCCGATTACATCCGGTTTCGGGGCTGAAATCGCGGCAACTGTCCAGGTTTTCTTTTTAATCTCCAGGAAACGCCAGAATGGTCCCTTGAGCTTTCGAAGACCGCTAAGGTCGCCGCTCTAAGGATAACTTTTTTTAGCCTTAAAAATGCGGAAAAGGAACATTTTTTGCGTCTGGGCGACGTCATAACTTCACTAGAAGCGAAAAGTGTAGTATTTTTCGATTTTAAAGTTAGGATTTCCTAAAGGATTCGAAGTACTTCTCGGCCAAGTTTTACAAGGGAATTGCGGAAATGGTTTGAGGATGTGTTGAAACTTCGCTGAGATGTACTTGAAGGGGCTCCAGAACAAGAAAAGAAAAGGACGTTTTGTTTAAACAAGCAATTTTCCCCTTTCGAATCATTTTTGCGCGTTTGGGTGTATAGTCTGTTCAGATTTCGAATGTCAAGCAGCTAACTCCGCCCCTGTTGAGACGGTACCTTTTCGCGTCGATGTTTTATCGTTTGGGACTAATTTTGATCTTTTTTGATTTAAAAGATGGAAAAATAAGTCAAAAATGCAGCCTTATTAAAGGGCCATCGTCATAAATAGATAAAACATTGACGCGAAATATTTTGTAGCCTTGGGGGTGGAGTTAGCTGCTTGACATTCAAAATCTAAACAGACTATAGGAATGCGTCATTCTGCTTCTTAGTGCGTTTTAACCTCAAAAATTTCGAAAGTTTTGATTCAAATTATCTGTTTATCGTGTTTTTCTGAAATACATTGAAGTTAGTTGTGTTTTCTGGTTTACGTATTTGTTGGGAACTGCTTTTGGAAAAGTTTCAAACAAGCAACGTTCGAAATAAAAGTTTTTCAGAATTTTGCAAAGTTATTTTAATTTTTGAATTTATTTTATGCGGAACTCAGGAAATGAGATAGAAAATATGTTCAACATAGTCCCCTCGGCGTAAAGAAACAGACGACCTGCGCGCTGGTCTGCCGTTTTTCTGTTAAATTGGGCATGCCAGTGCGCAGGTCCTATACAGTGTGTAGAGCGCGGAGGGTACGAGTCTGGTCTCTCCAAGGTTACCGTGCTCTCCAAACGGATGCATGCGCGATGGTCTGCCTTTTCTTTTTTGGATGGGTGCTGGCATGCCGTTGTAGCTCTTATCCTGCTGTGTCTTTAGAAAATGACCGTCTCGCGCGGAACGAACTAATACAGATAGGTGATAAGTGAATAAAAAGAAAGCCTGGTTTTTCGTGGTTCATCTTGAAATTCCTCAACCAGAAATCGTTCAGAAACGCTGCTTCCTGCACTTGGAATCTCCAGTGGAGCGAGTTTGCGGCTACGATACTCCATTCCCACACGTCCACGAGCCATTCTACATCCCTTCAGTAACTCGTGTCTTCGACGCCATCAAGAAATCCGTTAAATTCTAATTATTCACATCTTTTTTCGCTTTTCTAGGCATTTATTGAAGTGTAACTTTATCGATTGATTCGGTGCTGTAAAAATGTGTTCTTTCCTGATTTTTTTTTTTAGAGAGATATTGATAGAGTTTTAGACATTCCGTTAACCGATTCGTTTATTGCCACCAATGACAAGGCCACATCACATGAGAAGCTTGAAAAAAATGCATATCAAATAAAGTTTCTTTGTTTTCATGTAGCCGGGAGATCAAAGAAAATCTTGAGACAATCAAGCAGGTCGAAAGTTGTTAAAAAACGGTTAACTTTTATTTCACTAATTTTCATCGAAGCTCTCGTCAATTTCCTGAAAATACGTTCGAAAAACCGTCCTAAAATTTCAGACCTCGTTTTAATTATTTCTGATGAACAAGACGGGCGCAATCTCACTTTTGATTATTGTCACGGCAGCCGTTGTTTTACCGTGTTTCCCGATGTTGGGCGTTTTCGAACGCAAATTTCCTGTCTTTCCGACGTCTTTCAATCCGTTCTACTTGATTTTGTATATGGTGCAGGTAATAATCGGAAATTTTGAAAACAGAATAAGAAAAAGCAAAAAAAAGTTTTTTGCATGCACCACTTCGTCGTGGTGTCTACGATTAATGCATTTTTAATCACGCCAGTTGAAAATTTTATAGGACGTAGTGCCGTGTTCAAAGTAATTTCCGCGAAATGCAAAATGATCTCTGACTCTCCAAAATTTACTTATATTTTCCTTTCTCTAACGGGTATTTTGCATTTCGCGGAAATTACTTTGAACACGGCATAGAAGCGCCCAAAAAGACGGCTCGTATCTGACTCTTTTTCCATGTAGTCTAATTACCCCTTTATTCTCAGTTACTGGAATATAATTTCCGTTTTTCATGCGGCGATCGTCTTGTTCGGCGGCACTTTGGCCGTCATCGTCTACACGGATCTTGTCGCGCCTATCGCCATTTCGGCCTATTCCAAAATTCTTTCAGAGCCCTGTTTCTTAGATTAAATTTGACTTTGTTTTTTTGGTGTTCGAATCCTTTAAATGCCTTTATAAGTTTTATAAAGACACATGGCCTAAAAATAACCCCGAAAAGGTCTCAAGTTTTTAGAAATTCCGTGCATGCCCGTAAACACCCGACCAAGGCCTTGTCTGTAAAAACTATGATTTCTGATTTTCTTTTTCTTTTCTTTTTGTGAACGACTATTGGCTGATAAACAGATTTTTTTCGGTTTAACTTTTTTTGCATTAGTGGTCCTGAAGCTCACTGAATCCTTGAAATTAGAAAGATTTAAATTAAAAATTTGTTCCAGGTTCATGTCAAATTTATGTACAAGCTCCATTTTGTTGATTTGATTGGGCGATTTTTATCGGCGGCGCTTGCACAATGATTTAAAAGTGAGTTTGGTCTTTTTTTTTGACGTCTAACGTTTATTTAGTGTTTTCTTTTTTAGAAAAACGGTTGACTGAATAATTTTTTTTTCGACCAATTGAAAGGCGCCGAGATTTCTTTTGAACTTGAATAATAGTGAGAACTTTGTTGAATTCATTTCTGTACCCCCTTTCAACACCACAGCAAAAGAATTTCGAACGGGATATTTTTTTCTTTTTATTGTTTATTATCAGAACTGGGTTTTCTTTCACTAAAAAAAGAAATAGTTTAATCTGAATGGAAGCGGTACAGATATAGCTGATTCACGGCTGACTTGAGTCGTCGAAAAAAGAGTCCTGACACGATAATGCACGAGATAGTGTCTGACTCGTGAAAAGCGCCGACAGGACAAGCCCTCTTAGCGTCCCAAGCTAGCCGGGAATAAGCTATAAAAAATAATAAGAATTAACCCAGAAAAAAGCGCAGGGCACTCAAGAGCTCTGAAAGTGTCTTTTTCATATAGAAATAAAAAGGTCTTTTTTCTCTTAAAAGTTTATGAAAAAACTTTAAAATTGTTTATAAGCTATAGTACCACAATTTGATATAATTTTCTCTGCACCCTCTTCTTTTCGTGTTGTTTTTGATTTTCTATGACCTTTTCGATGAGAGAAAAAGTACCTTCCTTGAAAAATAATAATTTATTGATAGATCAGAAAAAAAACGCGTTCAAAAAAAAATAACGAGTTCATCGAAAAATAACGAGTTCACTTGAATATAATAGTTAATATGAATATGAATAAGAGAATACATTATACAATTATACAGCGCTTGAGTCTTGGAGAAACAGATACGAAGAACATGTATAATGATAGACTGGCCAGTAATTTTTTTGAAGGTTTGACTGAAATCGAAAGTGAGTTTTTCCGTAGTTAAGAATAGTTTTTAAACTCATTAAAAAATTTAATAAACAATCCTTGAAATGTTTTCCTAAAGGATAGATAAGGTATTTTTTGTTCCGATCTCTCGAGTAACGGCTATTCCTCATCTTTCCTTGATATCTGGCCGACGATCACATTCTCAAATCATTGTCCACAAAGCCAGACTGTTCTTACAACATTTTTGGCGTCTCCTGGCTCTAACTAGTAAGTGACCTCTCTCTCTTCCTCCTCTCGTCGCGATTATGACTCAGCCGCGAGAAATAGCCTTCTGGATGTTATGTTGTTTCCTTGTGTTCTTGGAGCCTTTTTTTTCGACACATCTTTTCTTTCTTTTTGTCATAGAAGTGCTATTAGCGCTTCTTTGGAACTCAATTCAAAAGTCAGAAAGTCCTGGAACTCCGAAATAGTTCACTTACACTCGAATTTAGCGTAAAAATCGTAAAAAGAGGTTTTTAAAAAACTTTTTTTAAAAGTGTTCGCAACGCTTTTGGATCATTCAATGCTTTCAGGGGCATTTTCGTTTTTCAGTTTCACTTTGAAGGTGATACGTTTCAAACAGATTCAAGAAACATCATTGTTCCTTTGTAATTTTTATCAGATCCAAGCTCCTAGACTTTCTGAATTTTTGTTCGAACTAATCCTGCATTTTTTGGATTTCGATTTGATTTGAGAGGTCTTAAAGACTGGAAAGCTTGGAATAATCGATAAAATATTTTTTGAGCTTTTCATCGATCGTTCGTTAGTTGAAAAGTACAGCGCCGCCAGTTCTTTTTTTTCCGTTTTTTTTTTCTTCGCCCGCGGCAAGCGTCAGGTGCTTCGTGGTGTTTCATAGTGGGCGATATTAATTACTCTGGTGGTTTGAGCGTTTCTTTATCTCTTGTTCGTTCAAAGTGCTCTCCAGAATGTTGCATTCATCAGTTTTAACCCACTTGAAAAACTTGAATTCTCCGGTTGTTCTTTTTATTTTAAGAATTTTTCGAGGGTACTCAAAATTTTAAACTCGCAAGTTCAAATCAAAGATGCCAGTAGGATTATAGTCATTTCTCTATCACGATAAGGAGCCATCAGATGAATTCGAAATCGTTTCAAAGTTTTGAGCTTTCGAAACTTGATGATTTCAATAGTTCTCTCAGAAGTTTTCGAATTTTTTTTTGAATATTATTCGAATCGGTTTGCTCTTTTTCTTCGTTCGATCCAGTTCCAATGGGGTTTTTCCATTCTTTTTTCCTTGACCAGAAATATGTTATTACTTGAGAAGTTCATTTAATTTAGCCGGATATATCTCTCAATGTACGGGACAGCGATCATGACGTTTTCAAACTAAATCCTGAAAAAGGACTCCTCAAATTTCAAAAAAGGCCATCAAAGACCGCTAAACGGGGCCACTTTAGGAGTTTGAGCTTTTACTTTCGGAAAACTCGAAGTTGTATAGAAGTTTAGATTGGAAATTTAAGGTTTCATATGGACAATCAAAGAGGTAAATGCCCAAAGTTCAGGAGACTTTTAACTGCAAAGCGACATAACTTCCCTTGTGAGGTATAGATGGTTCACGGCTTGCTTGGGACGCAAAAAGGCGTGACCTGTCTGCACTCTCCACCAACCAAAGCACTGTCTCGTCTCTTTTCGTGGCAGGACCCTTTTCTCGATGGCTGAAGCCAGCCGTGATTCAGCTATATTACCAAACTAGACTGTCCAGGAAATTTATTTATCTCAAACCTAAGAAATCAGGCATATAATCAGGGGAGAATAAAGTATAAAATGAAAATAGAACGGCATACTGCATTTTATATAGATTATAAAGCTTTTATGGCGCATTCGAGACGGCTTCAAACCGTTTGATCTTCCTGCGTTCCCTTTCCCTCGGTCTTAATACCAAAATGAAATCAGCCTGTAAACACGAGAGCGTCGCCGAGAAGTCAGACATTTTTTCAAGTCGTGGCGAATGAGATTCAAAGGTGGCAAAGAGGAAAAAAAAAGAAAAGAGGGAATTGATGACCGGCAGCCGGGGACGTGCTCTGAATCATCGCGTTAAACTTTGTGAGAACCGCGCGCCCGCTCGAAGAAGGAGCAAAAAAAGATTGGAAAGATGGACGAGAGGCGTCCGTGACTGGTCTTACTTTTGGGCGGACTCGGCTCGAAGTACCCCGTCTGAATTTTTTTGAACTCTTAGCCCCTCCTGTTATCTTTACGGAGTTTTTGAAGAGTTCTAAAAAGGTACTTTTGATGATACTTGACGGAAATGTACTTTCAGCTCCTAGTTCGTGAATCGTTTGAAAAATGAGGGAAAATTATTAATCCCCTAGACATTCGATTGATTTCTGAAACCTTTTGGAATTTTTGAACTCGTCTTGAATAAGCATTTTCGCGCCATGTCTAATGGTCTCTCTGTTTTTATCATTACTTTTTTGACATTTTTGCTGACGGGGGGTTTTTTTTCGTAGAGATAAAAGTTCTCTCGGCCTTCTTCTTTTTTTATTATTTGGTAGTCTATTATTCGATCTATGAGAATTTTTCGAAGAGGATTGGTTTTTGAATATTTCTTTAACTTTGTGGAATTCTCCTTTCTCGGCCAAGAAGACATTCTCTTCGGTTACAAAGTAGATCTTCATCGGATAACTTCTATTCGCGTCACATAACACTTCAGAACATATTAATTACTAACTAGTAAATTAAATTCTTTTTTTTCGTTCCATCCCAATAATTTAAAGCTAATTCATCTAGGACAGCTGTTACCTAATATGATCATCTTCTTGACTTTTATTTTTGCTTTGTTGTCTGTTAAATTTTATCCTATTTCTTCCCTATCCGTACCTTGATTATTGGCCTTGTTTTGATAATGAAAAATTAAGTAAAATTAAAAGTCTTCGAACGCTGAGAAAAGATAAAAAGGATTGAAAAGTTGCTTTTTCTGTCTTTTCAGTAAGTTTCAGTTTATTACTTTCAGTTTATATGGGCCCATCATTTCTTCCACCTCTGTTTCCTGAGGTTGAAGCCATACGTCGGCTGGATTCCACCACGGGGTTTCGCAAAAGGCTGGGGTGGGATCCAGCCGATGTATGGTTGAAGCTTATTTTTCAAGGGAATATCGAACGCAAAGTAAATAAACTTCCTCTAAAATCGAATTTTCTTTCAAAGCATTCCTGTTTCAGGAAATTCGAAATGTTCCCGCGCTTCTATCGTCAATATGATCAAGAATACAGGTATATTTTAAACAAAAACAAAAAATGATCCATAGTGGCTTGAGAAGTTTGCGCCCGACCTAAAGGCTCTAGTGGGTTTCTTTTTTCTTTTTGTTCGAGCTTTTCGAGCCGTGAAAAATGCGGTATTGTATGAGCAAGTCTGTTTTTTCGTAACTTACCGGGAAATGGTCCCAGGAGATGAACTTTTTTTGTGAAGATTGATTTTCAAGTAATAGTTTCGAAAAAGAGGATTTGCTGCAGCTTTCAAGTTGATATTGAACCTAAAAATTGGCAAGAAGCTATTTGAAAAATATTATGATTTCTCAAATTTGAAAGAATTCCGCCGAAATGGTGAATCTTGCTGGAATGCCTTGAGCATGATTGAAAACATTATTTTTCACCTGATCATTTTTTTGCTAATCCCTGAGAGCAGTCATTAATTATTATTGGTCATATAAAAAAAGATCCATTTGAAAAACGTAATTTTTTTGAACCTCTAGGGTTTTTTCAATACTTTCTTGGCATTTTTTTGACTAATATTGGTAATCAACGCGAAAAATAGCATGCATGTTCTTGTATGAAATCCCTTTTTAGGAGCTTATCCTTTGTAATATTCCCGATACCGACGCGCGTAAGTCGCTCTTAAGTCGGGCGCAAGATTCAAAGACGTTTCGAGCCATTCTCCATGCGACCAGCTCGTTCTTCTTGGAAATAAATCAGGATTCATCATTCTCTTCCAATTTCAGGAGCCACTCCGTCCGAAGTATGGAGGATCTCAATGTGATCCAGGAGTTTAACGATCACGATGTTTTTGTGATTGTTTTCAACCAATTTAGTGTGTACCGCATGACATACGGTTTGTCTCGAGTCAAAAAAAAAGTTATCTAAAAGAAATCAAGGTGATCTGCGGGAAAGAAACAGACGCGGCCTGCCCTTCCGCTTCCACCAGAGCGTTTTTGAAAGAAAGTTTTGAAAATATATTTTTTATTTTTTAGGACGAGTTATTCGACCCCGTGCGGAACATGATAATTGGCTATGCCAGTTCAAGTGGTTTTGAAAAATATGAGAAAAAGAAAAAAGTTGGTTTTCAAGGCTCCGATGAGGAGGAAGAGAACAGGTCGCCGGAAAGGAGACTCTATCCGGATTTCGAATTGGAAAATGAAAGGAATGAAGAAATAGGTGAGTTTCTGGTTGAAAATTGAAGTAAAAAAAGGAATTTGTGTTTTCTCGTTATTGAATTCCCAGATTTTTTGCACTGGTATAGAATTTCGAAGTGAAAAACGGTAAGAGTCATATGAATAATTGCACTTTTTGAGCTTCAAATGATGAATTTTTACACTGAGTTCAATCCAGATCGATACCAAACGTAAAGTAGATCCAAAATATGAACCCATAGAGAAAAGAAATTTTTTTTTTTGTAGGGGGTTGATGAATCCTTTCTATAAATGCTTTAACCCTACTTTAGTAGAAATTTTTTTCTTCCTCTAAACTTTGGGAGAAAAAAAGAAATCAAAATATGGGAAGCAATTTTTTTCATTAAACTGACAAGAGAATGGTCTCAACTCCCAGTGGGAATTCTGAACAAGACCAGGCCTTCTGGATGTAGTTTTTTCACGCTTATTCTGAATCTGTCCTCAAAAATTGTCAAGTAGGTCTGAAAAAAGTCAAAATGTTTAATGTCTTCGTTTGAACTCATATTTAGTGGGTTTATAATTCAAAAAAAGTTTTTTTAGAAATAAAATTGTTTTTTTCTGTTACAAGTGAAACAGGGATCTACTTACCCATCAAACCAAAAATGAGCTCAATGGATTAAATTGAATTTTTGACTTTTCAAAGTCCTCAACTTTTTTCACAGGTTTCGAAAGCAACTTTCGAGGACAGATTCGAAATCAGCGTAAAAAACTATGTCTTGCAATCCTATTCTCATTCAGAAGACCCACTGTGAGCGTTCCCTGGCGAGTAATTGTTGAAATGACTCGTGAATTCATGGAACGGAATGGAAATTTCAGAAAGAGTTGAAGAGATGGAAGAAGATGAAATGCTGCCGTCTTCTTCGAGTTACCCAGGCAGCTCTGGACAGCCAGCAGAGGGGAATTTTTCAGAAGAAGTTCCAGGAGTCCAGCCCGGCTGGGGTACTCACAAAGCAACCATTTCCTATTTTTTCTCATTTTTAAAGAATATTTCGATGGCCCGCCGATACAGAGAAGTGCGAACGGACGTGTTCTAATTATGGTGCCGCCAGGCCTTGTCAGAGGTTGTTTAGTTCTGAAAAAAGGAACTTTTCATCCACTTTTTAGGTCCCCCGCCGATGCTGGATTCTCCCATTCTTGCTGACCCAAGTGACACGATCCAGGTAACTTTTCAAAAATGAAAAAAACTTTTAAAAAAATAAAATAAAATTTCTTTTGAAGCCGTTTAATGTTAGTTTGTTTTTTGATGAATATATATTTAAAAAAAACTGGCTGTTTTATGAATTTTTTTGGTCTCATAACATGACTTTAAGAAGGTTTATCCGATAAGTACGTAATTTTTTTGAAAATAAATCAGTTTTCATGTCATTAAAGAATAGTTGATTGAAAAATGAGCCATTGAAAAAATGGTCTCGAAACGAATACAAGTTAGATAGTGTCTGTTTGGAGGAGAACGCAGAGAGGCCACGCCCCCTTAGCCAATCTCGCCGTGAATCAGTTTTATAGATCTGTTTTTAATAAATATCGACAAACTTTTGAACTCTTTAAAACGCATCTTTAGCAATTTAGTGTAAACAGCTAAAAAAAAAAATCAACAAAGATCGAAAATTTTCTTGAAACTCTTCATTCACAATATTATCTTAAACTTCGATTTTCCAGGCTCAGAATTTCCAGGAACAAGCGGAAACCTTGGGTCCGAGGTCTTCAACTCGCTATTCCGATGCAGAGCTTCAGTTTCCTAGTTCTCCCAGCTCCTTATCGGAACCAGCTCGAGAGTTCTCCCAAAGCTATGAAAAACTGGTAATTTTGAAAAAAAAAAGTCGAAAAGCGGAGTCTACCTTCTAAAGAGCACTGGTGATCAAGAGAGCGCAGAGAGACAAACAACGCCTGCCCTCTCATTTTTTAACGCTCTCTCACTTTCTAAGCCCTGAAGATTCGAAATAATATTTTGAACATCAAGTACAATGACGTCATTGGAAAACGCTCTGTGGATGGCTCGCTCTCTGATTGGTTTATCGCGCCGTTAGGGCGGAGTTTGAGCAACACATTCAAAATCTGAACAGACTAGAAAAACGCTTTGAATGATGTTTTTTTTTTCTTTTCACGACGTCCTTTTTCCTATTTCATTCAATTTTTTTTTCATAGCAAAAAAAGATGATTTTTGCGTTTTTCAGGATGGAAATGACTTGGAGGACCAACCGGAAACTTCGAATGCTTTCCGAGAAGAATTGGAGCCGGCTTTTCCGAATTTTGGAGGATCTGTTCAACCGGCTCAGGTATTTCCGAGATTGTTTCGAAAAAAAGCATTTCAACCGACCATTTTAGTTTTGATTAAGTATTTTTTCCGAAAAGGATGTAAAGACTGTGAGCTTATGACGTCTTTTTAGGGCACGTCATAGCAACCCGCCCATTTTTTGATTTTTCTTTTCCTGATGTAAATTGATGAAAAGGCCCCAAATAGCTGGAAACGAGGCTTTTTCAGGACCAGAACGTCGCTTGCTCTTCGAACCCGTATCCAGAAATAGAACTCGGGTTTTCGAATCTTCTCAGTACCTCATTGGAACCGGCTCAAGAATATTTGGGGAAATCGGAAAAAGAGGTGATTCTGAACGAAAAAAAGGAAGAATGAAAAATGATCGGAAATTTATTGGTTTTATAACTCAATTAGTAAATCTTTCAACCAAAGTTTTGGTGACATTTGTATGGTGCTCCGAATGCTTTCGTGTCCACAAACGATAGTTCATTGCAACAGTCTGACGTGTCTGCGTCTCTTTTACCTCTCCGGCAAGAAAAAAATGAAATCAGAACTCAAAAAGAGAGGGTCGCGAGAAATTGATCAAGCTTTTTTAGGAAGTTTCCGTTTTTTTATAATAAAAAAACAAAGTTATGGTTCCACAAGTATAAAAAAAGTTTCTAGTTTTTGGTTGGGGTGAAAAAAACTTTTCAATGGAATGTTGAAAATTTGGTTCAAAGCCTGGCTTGGCTACTGCCTGCGCAGGCATCTTCGCAAAAAAAAAAAATGAGGCTCAAATCATGGGTCAGCACAAAAAAATGCAGTCTAACGCAAAGCCTGAACACTTCGTGATGTGGCCCACTTAGGTTTCAACCGATTCAGCGGGAGTTCAAATTATTTTCATTTCACCGATTCATTCATTCAGCTTTTTTAGATTTTTTCATTTTACCAACATATATGTCCAACAATGTTCATCTCAGCCGTCGACCTCGAATTCTGCGGGCCTCCAAACAGCGGGAAGTTCGAGAACGAACCCATCAAGATGCAGTATCCCGCTGCTTTCAAATGAGCTGGACCTGAAGCATCTCGTTCCGGGTTTTCCTCTAACCACTTTCATTCATTTTATCATGTTTTTTGAAGTTGCGAGACGGAAGCAGCTTCTGGACGAGTGTGTACGGCTTTTGCGCACAGTGTCCGAAGAGCATCTCAATAAGCAAGGCGAGATACTCAACATTGGGAATCTGGTCAGTTTTTATTATTTCTTTTTGCAAGGCAAAATAACTGCGTAGCAAACATGAGCAAGTGAAGAACTCAATGAGTCCGCGAGAAGTAGTCGATCCACAAAAGATTTTGAAATCCAAGTTTGAAATAATTCTTCACCCCTGGGAGGTAGAAATGACAAGACCCCATATTTGGGGTAAAAACAAATTTTATTTTTGTTGCGGGGAACAGATGGCTTTCTTCTTGAATTCAGAACAAGGATTAAATTTTTTCGGTGGATTTTATAAGTTCAAAAAACAAAAACAGTTGAAATTGAGGATTCGCAGAGGTTTTGTTTTGTAAGACTTCGTGAGAAAATCATATCGGAACTGGGAAAAATTAGCGCTGGACCACGAACTTCTAAATCATGAAGGGGTTTCAGAAAATAAAAGCTGTTAAAGTCGCTTCTAGCGCGCCCCACGGCTATTTTATTTGATAACTTCGGTCCCATCGGAAGGGTTTTATTTACATTAAAAACTTAGCGATGTATTCATCGAAAAAAGAGGTGATCGATTTACCGTATTTCAAAAAAAGGAAGGAGTTTGAACTCCAATAGAGCTGCGCGTCGAATCATGTAATGACTTCCATGGACTTTTTCTATTTTTTCACACTATTTTTTTTCAGGAAGCAGTTTGCGTCGTTTGCAATACGACGATTTTTCGGCGCGATGTGACGGGAGTTGCGCAACACATATTTTCCCAAAACCACCGGGAAAAGGTGAGAAAGAGTCAATGAAATGCCGAATAATTATTTCCTTTTAGCTGAGAATCCGAGGCTTCACCGAAAAAGATGCGTATTTCTGGAAAATAAACTTAAGACTCGTCCAGAAAACCAAAAAAACGCCGGTCGTCGAACAAGGTAGGCCAGAACAGTTCGCATTTTAAAGACGTCTGTTCTCAGTTGGTCAGTATGTGCAACTCCTCGACGCCCCTCGGGAAAATTTGTTCGGCTTGGTGCCAGGTGAGAGAAATTATAATGATGTCATTTTGAAAAGAAAAAAGATGTCATTTCTGGTCAGATTGTCCGATAGTGACGTCATTGCTAGGCAGGATAGTTCCGTCAACCCACGAAAAAAGAAATAATCAAGATATTCTAAAATGACCTGGCAATTTAGCAAATACGCTCAAAAATTGGAAAATGCCTGTAGTTTTGAAATCAGAAAATTTACTCAAACATTTATAACGTCATGATAAAAATTAGAACGATGAAGTCATTTTGAACTATTGTGAAGAGTCTTGAAAGTGTTTGCTGAAGATTGGTTTTTGACGAGAACTTCTGAGAGTTCATGGACGACCATATTCAAGGATACAGTCTTTGATTATTTCATATTTTCCCCCCGAAGATGCTTATTAAAAGAAATGAATGCTCATCAGTCCCCCAAAAATGGCTGTTAAGGGACTATACAAGATGCTTGAGATTTATATCAGAAAAAAACTCGCATTTTCTGACTTTCTTTCTGCAATTAGCTTTCTTACAGAACAAGACAGAGGGCGAATCTTGATGGCGTTGACGAAAATGAAGCATTTGGTGAATCTCGAAGACTTGCCCGCGAGAATTTTGAAGAACCGGGTAATTATTTCTCATCATTTCTGCTTCAAGCTTCAGATTTTTAGACGGAATGCACAGTTTGCGGATGGTTTTTGTCATCTGCGAGAGATGTTCTGGATCATATTTTCGATCAACCTCACATGAAAAAAGTGACTTTTTCGTTGACTCAATTTTTTTCACCTTTTTTGGAAGGCTTAGGGTGATGGCAAAAATGGTCGATCCGGGACCAAAGTTTGCAAAAGATCTGAAAAGGATAATTTTTCGGTTTTCTTATCCAATATTTGTCATCAATTGTTGAGTTCAGCCATGAGTTTGACCAACTACGGGAGAAGTTAGCTCGTTTCTAGAAGCTAGCTAATGCCGTGTTCAAAGTAATTTCCGCGAAATGCGAAATTGTCTCTGACTCTCCAAAATTTAGTTATCTTTCTCTTTCTCTGACGGCTATTTTGAATTTCGCGGAATAACTTTGAACACGGCATAATTTTTTTTGACCCGAAAAAAAATTGTGTGACCCGAAAGTGTTCAAAATGCCATGAACCGGATTTCTCGGCATTTGCGTCTACTACCGATTTTTCAAAATTTTCGGAAAACTAATTGTGAATGTGAAAACACGGCCCTGAAGTGAAAACACGCGAGAGACCTGAAATTCCTGGAAGCTATTCGAAACACGAACATTTTTGTGCAAAAGCGCCCTATAGATCATATTTTGGCTGGATCCCATTCCGGGTTGGGCGGTCTACAAGTTTAGAATAATCGAGGTTATACCTTCATCGCGCGTCGCGAAAGTTGAAAATCGCCGAATTAAAACCGCAAGAACTTTTTGGACAGTTCGTTCACGACCTTTTCAGATGGCTGCTCTCGAACTCACCCTGAGAGACACCATGTACTGGGAAGTGGCCTTTCTCTCCGCCGAGGGGAGGTCTTCGTGCTCCGAAATGCTGAAGGCACTCGCTGGACAAACCGATATGACGTCATTCTTGCGGCAAGTCTATCAACGAGCCCTCGATGGCCGAAGTCTGATGAAAATCGGAAGATTTAGGAAAAAAAATATATTTTTCAGACATTCAAAAGGTGGCCCTCTTGGAAGCTAATTTCCAGTCGGAAGTCGTTAAAGGTGAAACAAGTTTTCGATTTTTTTTGTCCATTAATCAATTTTTCGATATTTTCAAGTTCTCCCAAATATGAGGTTATTTATGAACCACTATGTTATCCCTTTTTTGAGGAGGAAACGCGCTTTTTCAAGGTAGATGCGCGCGATTTCCGCTATATCAGTTTTAACCAAAATATTCCTTTTTCTCAAAGAATTTCCCTTTTTTTTCTATTTTCTTGAGAATCAATTTCGTTTTTAAACTCCTAATTGCCATTTTATCAATCTTAAAGTGTATTTTTATTTTCGAGTTCCAGGATTTTATGCTAATTCCGAAGTTTTTATTTTGTCGTTTCAAAACAAAATCGTACTTAATAATTGCGTTTATTTTTTCGAGGTAGAAGTGCCCAATGTTGAGGATTGACACACTAATTTTTAATTAGTCAAAGACAATCAATTATTGTTAACTATAGTTTTGATGTTTTTTAACTTTTTTTTGAACCAGGTTGCAGGTAACTGTTACAGGTGAGTTGCTTTCGAGATAAAATCACGAGGAGAGTACGCATTTCTGAGAGAGATGTGCGCCTTTTCAGGGGTTGCACTTTTCCTCTTCGGAACTCTTCCAAAATCTGTAAAGAAAGTTTTTTCAGTGGATGAGCGACAAAAAGTCTTGGACGAGCTGTGCTTGGAATACTATCGTTCTGGTTTTTCGAATAATCAGGAACCTCGAATGGTTAGAACTCGATACAAGCTGAATTTAATCATTTTTCTTCACAGGCGACCTGCTTTTTATGTTTCGACAAAGGCTGGATGTGGACCATGGGCGAAATTGGAAAGCATGTTTTTGGTGTCCAACATTTGTCGCAGGTTTTTTTCCACTGTTAAAAGTTTTTTTCCTAATTTTCCAATATTGACAGCTCTTCGAAGAAGGTTTCACTCACGAGGACGTCGTGGAATGGAAGGCGATTTTTGAAAGATTCAAAAGTAGTTTTTTTTTTCTTCGAAATTTTTCAGTGATATAGTACATGACTAATAGAAAAAGAAGTTTGAATTCAAAAAAATGACGTCACTAGGTGTGAAAAAAAAAAATGAAAAATGAAGTCAACTTGTGGGAGATATTCAGCTTTTAGGCAACCATCACAACACTCCAGAATTTTTTCAAAAGGAAATTTAGGAGCGAAAATATAAATTGGCGTCCTATCGGTCAAGGCAAGAATTGAGTCAATGTTAGTCAAAATAATTGACGTCATTCGACCCGAAAAATGACGTCATCCTGGACAAAATTCAGCTGAGAGTGTCGAGACCCCGGCTCAAGTTGCAGAAATTAAAAAATAATCACAAAAAAAAAATGCTTGCTCAGAAAAACTAAAAAAGGGCTTTTCGCTGAATTTTTCTCAATTGACGTCACTGGATTCTCCTCTTGGCCACGAATCATTTACTTCAAGGCCTTCTCAACGTGAAAGTGGCCTGAAATCATTCTTTTTTTAGTAAGCCCCGCCCTGCCCCTTAAAAGGAAAATTCCTCCATATAAGAAAAAAAAAACTCTCAAGCTTCATTTGTTCGTGTTTTAATCCGAATTTCCATTCAGATGCTGATCTGATTGGAGCTGAACCAGTGATCGAAACTCAAGTGGAAAATGTCCAGGAAGAAAATACCGAAAATGTTGAGGAAATGACCGAAAAAGACGTTCTCCAAAAGAATTACGGTAGCGCTTTCAGGTTCGCTTTCAAATGAGCAATATTGTGATTTTCAGCGTCCAACTCTCAATTGGCTGAAAAAGTAAACGGTGTTGAAAAAAATGAAGTGAACTCGGTTATTTTCGAGGCTCCAGAAGAGCTTCCAGATGAAGGTAAAGTTATTACGGCTGTAACATGAGAAATATTGAGCAATTTTCAGATTTTTCAGGCTCTTCTGAAACGCTTAATGTTGAGGGAGAACAAGGAGAAAAAATGGAAGTTTTTGAAGGGAATGTGGAAGAAAAAGCTCGAGAAAAGCTTCAAGTTGAAGGTAGCATTCAATAGGCTGTAAAGTGAGCAATATTGAGCAATATTAAGATTTGTCAGGCTCTTCTGAAACGCTTCATGTTGTGAAAGGACAAGGCTTCAAAGAAAGAGGAAAATTGAAAGATTTCAAGAAGGAAGGTTCCGAAGAAAACGATGGTACCTTTTATACAGCTGTGAAATGATCAGTAACGTTTTATTTTTAGTTTCGGCTTCTGAAGACCTTCCGCCTATTAAGGAGAAAGGCAAATTTAATCTCCGAAAAATGAATTTAGTTTTTTTTTAGAGCCTGATGGGGAGAAGTTCTTCGATGCTCCTGAAAATTTCTCTTTGGCGTGAGTTTTTCGTCATTTTTCCTTTCCTGAGTTTGGACATTTTTCAGAGCCGGTCCTCTTTTCACGCACCAGAAGAAAATGAGCAACATGTGGGCCAAAAAAATGGGTTTTTTTCAAATTCTAGTTAACATGTAGAAATTCGTTTTTCCAGACGCTCCAAAAAAGAAGTACCTCTCGCTTCTGGAAAACCTTGACGTGGAGAAGTTTGACGCAGCTGAAGATTTTTGGAAGGTTAGTTGAAGAGAATGGAGAATGGAGAGAGCACCAAACAGGATGAAAATATGGGATTTACAAGGACGTGTGTAAAATTTTACTCCACCCACCCAGGCTACGCCTTTTTTATGTCATCGCGCGAAGTAGTTTTCAGGTCGGTTGCACTAAAAATGACCGGAAAGAAGTCGTTGCAACGTTGCCGGCTTTCCGAGAAGCTGTTCAATCAAATCGAGTTGATAAATTCAAATTTTCAAAAGTTGGAGTTGAGCCATTTCAAGTGCGACCGTATAGAAATGAAGAATTTCTCGATTTCTCGAATGACTCCCAAAAGTAGAAATTTGTTCCAGCGAACTTGTCCTCAATGCGAAATTTCTATGGATTCGCCCTCCTCCGTGGTTTTTCACGCTTTTAGTGAAGACCACTTGAAAAAAGTACGTTTTGAAACTCCGAAACTCTAAAAAAAAAAATCAAATTTTCAGCTCAAAGCTGCGAAAATCGCAACTTATCGGGAAGATTTCAAGTTTTGGACGAAGAAAATAGAAAAATGTCAATTGAAAAAGTCACAGTAAGCTCTGTTATTAGAGAGTTTGGCGAGAAATGAGCGACACACGCGAGGAAATTTTTTGTCTGCGTTTCTTCGTTTGCTTTTGTCTATCGTCTATCTTCATGTAAATTCAACTGACAATCATTTTTTTGTACATATTTTTTTCCATTGCTTTTAATATGTTATATATATATATATATATATATAATTTAATAATTTAATAATATTTATAATTTGCTAATTATTATAAGTGCTCAGGAATGAGATAATTAACAGGTATTTTTATTTTTTTCTTGCCCTACGGTTTTTCGAAACGGTTCGATTGTATAAATTTGCACTCACTTTTTTTAATTTGTTCCTGTGAATTTGCTTGTGTTATACGTTGATTATAAACTTTCTTCATTTTGAGGTTTTTCAACGTGAAATCGATGTTTCATTCAATTTACTATTTCATTTTCAGCGTTTTTTTTTTACCGCGGTTTGAAAGCTTTAGCCGCATTCAGAATGGCTCGATGCGTCGCGGTGTGTTCTCAACTAAAAAGACTTAGAAAGTCCAACTCACGCGCCTGTCGAGCCATTCCCAATACGGCCAAACGTTCGCGGTGAATTTTCGTATCAAAATTGGGGCTCCCGACAAGTCTTTTTTGCGAAAGAGGTTGATCGAAAAGTCAGGAAGTACAAGTCCTATTTAGCGTTTTGATTTAATAAATTAGTTAATCCAACGTTACTTTATCTCATTCAATTGTTGGAATTGCGAAATTGTAGCAAAGTTTTATTCATAGGGATGTCGACTTTGTGCCAAAATTAAAAAAAGGAAAAATTTGAGGAAATTTTTAGGATTTCTCTATATTCAATTTATCGTCGCTTTGTTGATTTTTATTCTGATCTGACTGTCTTTTTTTCAAAATTCTTCAAAAATGAGGAAAATTCCGATCTTTTAGAGGGGCACTCGGAAAACCAACTGGAACAGAACAATTTTTGGACTCATAAAAAAATTATCATAAAAAAATAGTCAAAAAGATAATAAAATTGGGGCGTTTTATTTATTGGGATCTCGAGAAGAAAAAAAAAGGCGTGTCGCTAAGATTCCTCCGCAGGATTTCTAGGGTTTTTTTCTGGTTTTTGTTTGATGCTCAGGGCAGTTGGAATGGCTCGAGTTATTCGGAGCCCGACCGCGACGCCTTGTCCTCGTCGCTGTCCGACGTTCCGCTCTGAATCGATCGATTATCAGATTCATTTGGAGTCGATTCGAGAGATAAAATCAATTCATCAGTAATAATGATGAGAACAAAAGTCACATCGAGATCCGCGCGTTTCTTCAGTTTGCCCAGCCAGTCGAGCTTCTTGTCGATCTTGATGCCGTTGTCCTTGGCGCAGCTTCGGAGGAACTCTTTGATGTAGCTGGAATTAGAGACTTCGACTGAGATTTTAAGCGCTTTTTCCGTCAATTATAAGTATAAGATGGATTAAGTCCGCGTTTCTAAAACTTGGTTGCATTGGGAATGGCTCGAAGTGTTGTGGTCATCATGAAAAAAAAAAAACGCTTGACAAAAAGAGTTTCGAAATTCAAGTTCTAATGCTAACAGCAACGCGACCGCAACGCATAGAGTTATCCTCCTTGCGACCACAGTTCTTAAGTCGTCACAACATAGTTTTTGATGTCTTTTACATTAGGGGTCAGTTTTCATCATTTTCCTCTCTGAATCTTGAAGACCAACGTGTAATCCGGCTCCGACGCGTATTCCAGTCCGTCAATGTACTTGACCAAAATACTCATCGATTTTGGCATTCGTGTATACATTTGCGGTACTGGAAATCCTTTTTTTCGGTTCAAAATCGGAAAAAAAAAATCCCACATTCTCCTTCAAAAAAGGCTTCCTTTTTGGCTAAAACGTTCTTGGCGCCTACTGTCTTGAACCACGGCATACCGTAATTGTCGTCCATGATTTCGAATAGCTGAAGAGATCATATTGACCATGAAGTGCACCTGTTGAATCCTGTAGCCTTTCGTAAAATCTCGAAATATTGAGCTCAACAAGGCTTCCAACAAGAAAAAAAAGAAAGACACAAAATGGCGTCTCTTTTGGACTTTTAAGGTCTTTTTCTGCAGCCTCTTTGAACCTTTTGCGCTTTTCTGGGAGATTTTCGAAGTTCCAAGTTGAAAAAAAGGTTTCCGAACCATGTAGAGCCAACACTCGAGGTCGTCTTTTCGACCCTGCTCCAGCTGTTTGTGACAGGCTCTGGACGCGTACCGTAATGTCCCCAAAAATCGGACCTTCTTTCGTGGTGTCTAAACTTTTTCTTGTTTCTTCAAACTCTGGTAAGAAACTTTATGCTGTCCGCCCTGGTCGAGGAACGTCTTGGCGATACCAAAGTCCAGCATGTAGACGATACTTTCGGCCTCGCCGAGACCGACAGCGTAGTTGGCCGGCTTGATGTCGCGGTGTAGGTAGCCGATACTGTGTAGGTCTTCTACCGCCTGGAACGGAGTGTTCAAAGTTTTGGAACTAGCTGGAGGTTTGGAGATGAGAAGAATAATGGATCTAAAGAGCTAGGTGGAGGATCCGTAGACTGGAATCTGGAGAGTTTAAGCTAAGTTTAAGCTAAGAGTCTGAAGAGCTCAGTTTTCGAATCGGCTGGGTTCTGAGATAGAGAATGGAAGTTAAAGCCTCAAATAAGATAACATTTTAAACTCAGAATTGAACTTTGAAGCTAATTCGCGGAACAAATCATAAGAAGAACAAACTTCAAGATCTCAAGATATTTATCGAAACTGAACCTATGAATGTGGCGAGTTTATGGCTGACTAAGTCTTTTTTTTTTTTGAAGAAACGATTACCTGAACAGTTTGAATGGCGACATTGAAGGTGGTGTTGCGAGAAAACTGAGAAAGTATGTATTTTCTGCGGACATCGTCGATGGATGGTCCTACCAGGCCCATGACAACAAACTAAACCATTATCATATCATTTTTGATTAAATGCTAGATTTCCTAAAAACCTTGCATTGAAGAGCCTCGCACTTGCCGCGGTCGACAAACTCGACAAAATGCTCAAATTTCTTCGTCTTGTCCGCCCAGCACTTCATCATCACCATCACCTCGACCTTCAGTCGCAACATTCGTTTTTCGCCTTCACATCCTTCCGTTTTGAGAGCGTACATCTGAAAGTACATTTTCTCAAGTCTTCTGATTAAGCTTCTGACCTTGGCAGCCGGGCCGCCGTCCTTGTGCACCTTGTAAACGTCGCCGAAACCGCCAGAACCGAGGAGACTGACGACTTTCCAGCTGGATGGGACCGAGTTAGGTGGTGACAGTAGAAAAGAGAGTTCGAAGTTTTGGTAGAGCTAGTTAGGTCGAATTTGATATTTAATACTACGTATTCATTTAAAATAACCTTATTAGTCCAATGTTTTAGTGAAGATCTTAGATTTGATTTTTTGGTAGCGCTAGCATTCCTGAAGATTTGGTAGCGTAACTAAATTAAAGTAAAACATTATGATAGAACTACTAAGTCTGAAATTTTTATAGAACTGGTAAATCTCAGGTTTGGGTAGGGCTACTGTTCCCGAATTTCAAGTAGAGCGTAGCCGATGCGGCGACTGAAGTTCAAGTGATGCTACAAAGGCTGAGATATAGGCCAAGTTCCTCAGTGGGAAGGTGAATTGAATAGATCAAAAAAAGAAGCATTTCAAAAAAGTTTTCTTTTTTAATGAAGTCCGACCTGCTGCCCTCGCTCTTGATAACATCGCCGGGGTCCATCTTCTTCCGGTCCGCCGTTTTCTTTTTTTTCTTCCCTCTTTCCCTTTAAGAAATTATTTTCCATATTCGTTCTCAAAAATGAACCCGGGCTGTTCGTCCATCTTGCCACTGAGCCGATTGTCAACCGAGAGCTCGACTGTCGGACAGCGCTGAGCGTCGTGTGGAGCGACGTCCTTCCAGTCGCACTTCTTCGTGTTGAGGTTGTACTCCTTGGCAGTGTTCTTGAGAAACGTCTCAAGATAAGAATAGTCCGGCTCAACGTCGTACTTCTGATCCCTGATGTAGTCGATCAGCAGCTTCATCTGCTTTGGAATCACCTTGTACGTGTCGTTTACTGAAAAAGTTTGCGATTTTGGTGGGAAGGTTGAACTAACGTTCATGTTTGAAAAGCTTCTCCTTCTCGCCGAGAATCCGCTCCTTGTCGAGCCGACGCCAGGAGATGCTCTGCTGGTCCATTAGGTAGAAGATCTGGAGGTACTTATGAAATTACCAACGTTAATACTCTGAATAAACGGCTGATAAACCGTTTCTGAAGCTGAAGGATGTCTTTCAGTTCTCAGAAATCAAGATCTGTTTCGGATCTCTTGGCGAGACTTCCAAGATTAAAGCCACTGGAAAAGCTACTAGGAGCCATTTTCAAATTTTTATCGAGTTCGAAGAAAGTCTTCGGAGCTATGAGTAGGTCTGTTAGATTCGAAAAGTAACGTCAAATACGAGCAAATCCACCATTTGACGCCAAATTTCGAAGATTTTAAAGACCGTCTTTTCAACTAGTTCTATCCAAACTAACCGTGTAGATCCACGACTCCAAATCGTCTTTTCTGCCCTGCTCCAAGTTGCGCATATTGGCTCGAGATGCGTATCTGGCCGTTCCGCAAAACGGAACTCTTTCGCGAGCTAGCTGAAAATTAGAGATTTGAGAAAACTGAACATGCTTTTCGGTACCTTGGGCTTCTTTGTTGACGGATCAATATGCTGTCGGGAGATCCGGAAGTCGAAAATGTACACGTTTTGAATGGCATCGCCAACGCCAATCACAAAATTGGCCGGCTTGATATGCCGATGAACGTAACCGATTTTGTGCACGTCTTGGATTCCCTAATTTCGAGAAGTCATTACAGTGAGAAATAAATTAAGAATAGCCGGGAAAGGCTAAGAAAAATAGCCAGAAATCGGATTTTTGCGCTCTGTCGCTAAGTTGATTAGGTTATCAATGAAGCTCACAAGTCACAATAGCGTGTTTCTCAGGCTGTTTTTTAGATTTTCATGATTTCATTAAGGGAAGTTTTCCATTAGGGTAATTTTTTGAATTTTTATTTGAGGGCTATTTTGTCTCTTTTTTTCAGCGGCTCTTTTTTTCTGAAGCTAACTTTTCGAAGATCTTCTTGGAAACTGTTTCTTATGGCTTTTTTTTCGGCGGCTGTAACTTCTATTCTTCATTCAGTTTCAGTTTTTCTCTTTACTGACGGCTATTTTTTGCCAGAAGATTTTGAAAAGAAAAAAAAAAATTTTTCCGGCGGCCACTTTTGTTTTGGATTTTCCTTGATAATTCGATTTGTTCCAACCTTGAGCATCTGAGAAGCAACATTGAAACCGCAGTCGAGCGAAAAATCCGCCTTTAGGTACTGCGTTCGGACCTCTTCCAACGTTGGTCCCACCATTCCGGTGATCAAAAACTGCAAATTTCCCTCCGAATTTGAGCAGAAGAGATAGCCAAACTCACATCAACCTTGTGCCTTGCTGAATTTCCAAATTCAACGTAATCGCAGAATTTTTTCTCGCCCGGCAATTTGCTGGCTTTCATTATGAGATTGGCCTGAAATTTTTCGTTGATGTGGCTTTTTTGAGAAAGTTTTTGCGCTCTGTTGAGAAAGAAGTAGATTTAGTGTTGTTTCTCCAGAGAACTTAAGCATAATTTGATGATCAGCGCTTTTTTCTGCGAAAAAAAATGGCTTTTTTGAATCTTTTCATTCGTTATTGATCCTATATTTCAAAAAACTCGCCTCAATCTTCAGCCGCCCTTTTTCGCTATTCTGAGTTCGAAGCAAATATTCGACACCCTCCAGGTCATTGTCCTTGGCTTTATAGTATTCGACGACACGACCCGATCTCAGAAGACCTGTCACTTTGTATCTGAAAAAACATTTGAATTTGAATTGGAGGGCGTGAAGAAATGGCCGAGGAGGAGTATATTGAAATTTTCATTCCAATTCACTCATGATTAATAATCAGTGAAAGAATAATCAAAGCAGTTTACGCAGAAGCCAAAACTTTTAAATATTGAACGAATTTCTAACTAATCTTAAAAAATGACGGAAAATCGGACTGTCCGAAAATTGCGATTTTATTCGAAATTTTTGTTATGTCGCATTTTCTTTTTTGAAGAAAGCCTGTATCTGAATTAACCATTCTCTTTTTTTCCTTTCTGAATAGTTGAAGAACTTTGAAATTTTGTTTCTCCAGTTCAGATAGGGCCCATTTGTAGAAGGCAGCCTAGAAGTGAATGGATGACCTTGATTTTTTCCTAGTTTTTCCCTATTATTATCAAAAAAAAAAGCCCACGTGTTGATTCCGTCGATCAAATCGCCTTCGACAAGTTTTGGTTTGCATTTCTCTTTTAGTACGTTTGTTTTCGCCTCCGACGTCGGATTCAACGACCCCTGGTCCGTCGTTTTCCGTTCCGTCGTCCCTCCGGTTCGCGGACCCGGCGATTGTGTCTGGGTAATTCGGAGCTGATTTTCGAACGGTTTCAAAAGTAATTTCCTACTGACTTCAATCTGTTTTCTGTGCTTAAACGCCTGGCTGCGACATTTAAATTTTGTCGAGAATGCGGCGAAACATACATACGCGGACCATTTTTTAAAGGTCGCCAATTTTTAATTTTTTTTTTTGTCAGATACCACCTCCATAAAAAGCTTCTTGTTCAACGTCTCACATTTGTCTTGGATTTTTCGAAGAACGACTTTCTTTCGACTTTCTTTTTGCCTCGTTTCGATGATTGAGCCACAGTATTCGTACGCTTCGACCCTGTCTTTATTTTCAAATAGGTCGTAAAGCATGGAATTGTTGAAAAACCGGAGCAGCGGCATTGTTTGGGGGCTCTTTCACCACCATTTCCGACGACGACGACCCTCTAGGCGAGGTTGGCCAATAAATGAGTTGAACTTTTTCTCGTTATACGCCCATTCCATATTTTGATCATTACCTTTTTCCGGAAATGATTTCATCAACGTCCCTTTGAAAAAAAAAGTTGGAACGAAGAAAAAAAAACCGTGTCACAATTTGCGAGTTTATCGCGCACGGACTGCACGGCGAAGCGGGAAATTTGATTTTTTAAATTTATTTTGTTTTTTTAACTTTGCTAATTATTTTTTTTTTCTGAAGGATCCTAATAGCTTGTAGAAGCGCCTTGATCGAACTCTGAAGGCGCAGATGTTGTACATGACCTGAAATAGCTCTAAAATATATCTTCGTCTAGAATCCTTTGGTTTTTTCTACGCTTTTTAAAAATCTCAGCAAGGTTTTCTAGAAAAATGGAGCTCGTGGCTTGCCAATAGCTTCGAAATATGATGCTTCAAAAAAAAGAAATAACGCGAAGACTGAGAAAACTTTCTTTCCATTATCTCTAATTAAACGTACGACTGTGAGATCCTTTTGTTTTGATTTGTTTTAAAAAAGTCTCAATTTTGATTTTCTCCTCTTCATTTTCAAAGCTTTTAGCCTTCAAAAATCGAGGTTGAAAATCCCTTGAATTAAAATTTAACTGAAAAGTTCGGATTTTGGATCAATATAACAAGCATCTCGTCGGTTTTTCCATTCATTCCGCTATATATTCCTAAATAAAATACTCAGTATTTTTCAGAGGCAGATGTTGAAGTTCTTGTCGAAAAAGCCGACGGATTCGCCGAAAGTTGAGAAGAAGAAGGAGACGAAAAGAAGAAGCTCAGCGGGCAAAGAAGGCTCCGTTGCCTCGTTATTTTCGCCGAAAAACTCGTCGCCAACGGCGGTGGCCTTGGAACAGTCCAAAAATTCCGAGTTGTTGGTAAATCTTGTTCGAAAATGTTCGCTGATACATTCTAAGTAAAAATAGAACTGAAAAAGTTTCTCCTCGACGCCTTTTGAAATTAGTCCATGTTTCTTCAAACTCTAATGTATTTGTGAACAATTTATTAATTTTTAAGCCACTTCCCGTCAATAATTTGAATCTGACGAATACGAGTCAAGTTCCACATCAAAAAGTGAAATATGGAACAGAAAAACTCGAAAAGAAGCCATCTAGGTGTTTTTTTGAAGACGATTCAGCATTTAAAAAGTGTTTTTTGAAAAAGATTTAATTTTTCAATCACTTTCACTGTCGTCATTTTCTTGAATGTAAATGAGAGAACGAAAATTGAATGAAAGTTCATGGAATCTAGCTTAATTTGCTGCTTTTTTTTTTCAAAAAAAGAAAGAATCTTGGAGCTCATAAATCTTCCTTCG
This sequence comes from Caenorhabditis auriculariae, assembly GCA_904845305.1. Classification (NCBI taxonomy): domain Eukaryota; kingdom Metazoa; phylum Nematoda; class Chromadorea; order Rhabditida; family Rhabditidae; genus Caenorhabditis; species Caenorhabditis auriculariae. Next base: position 91,800 of record CAJGYM010000004.1, read on the forward strand.
TTTCGAAGAAAAGCGATTTAGGACCGTTTTTCAGCACATTTGATTTTTTTTCCTAGCTAAAACTTGCAACGCAAGTGTCGTGTTATTTGAAGCTTGAAAAAAAACATTCGGACCTTTCTTGAAAAAAAAGTACTTCTTACAGTTCAAGTCAATACTCGAAGACAATGCGGTAATCGTTCATCAAATTTTGTCCAGGAATCGACCATTTGAAAAGGAAAATTTGAAGGTTTTGTGTAGAAATTATGAAGGAAAGGAAGAAAAACGGACGCTTTAGAATCAAATGGATAAAATCTCGTTTTCCGAGGATTTTTCGTCGTCTTCTTCCGAGTTTTTAATGTTTCAAGTGGACGAGGATGTTGTGGCCAAGTTTTTGGCCAATGAAAATAGGTTTATTTGTTTTCTCTTCCGAAAATTGGACCTTTTCGAAGGGCATTGCAATTAATTTGGTTTTTGTTTGTTGAAAAAAATGTTCAGTTAATCAAGTATTTAGCTTTTTTTGGAAGTATACGTCCTCACTATATTTTAAAATTGAAAACGCATCTTTTTTCTTCTTTGTTTTTTCTTAGGAAACAAATAACTTTTCAATAATTAAATTTTTCTTGAAGATTGGGTGTTTTTTTTCTTTTGAATGTATTTTTGCTAAATATTATGTAATAACTTCTAAAGTAGAATCTGTGGAGAACAAGTTTTTTGAAAAGGGCCGTTCAAATTCACTTTTTTTCCTCATTTTTCTTTTTTCTAGCTTATCTTTACGGGGAGATGATGGCGATGACGCGGCGATTTGTACTAACGAGGCTACTTATCCGATAAAAATGGTTTTTATTCACCAAATAGGGTGTAGAATTCATATTTTATTGTCTTTAGGTAGAATCTGGCGCCGCTATGCTTTTCCTGCCAGAATTACTGAAATCTCCGGCGAATGAAGATTTGGAACCGTGTTTCGCTTCGAAATTGGTTTGAAAATGTTCAAATTATTTTCTGAGGTGTTTAAATAAGTATGAATATTGATAGTCTGTTCAGATTTTGAATGTCAAGCAGCAAACTCCGCCCACAACCACGCTCTGTGGAAGGCCCGCTCTCTGATTGGTTTGATCTACGCATAAGGGGCGGAGTTTGAGCGATGATTTGACATTCAAAATAAGAAGTCCAATAGTTCTCAACATACGTCTTTAAACATTCTTGGAAAAGTTTTCGAGAGGCTCAAAATGTACTTTCAAAAGACTTTCAGATAACTGGAAGATCCTTTGCCATGGGCGAATTGTGTGCGGCGGTCGACCATCTGAATGTTGGAAAATTGAAGGATTTGCTCAGAGAAAAGGAACTTTTGTGGGACTGGCAGGAACGGGAGACGGGACACGTTTTCGGGTGAATAAAGTTGAAGAAAAAAACCAGTAAAGTACTATGTTTTCCCTTCGAAAATGGAAAGAAAAAAGTTGCGAGCATGTTGGAAAAACTCTAGTGGTCACTCGAGAGGCTCCTCAAGGACTACTTGAATAGGAGTGTGCATTAAACACCTCTAGAATGATCCTCAAGTTGTCTTCAAAAAGATGGACTTTCAGATATTCTATGGCTGAGCTACTAAATTTTGTCCAAATGAGTGATGGTGAGATGAAAACGGCGATTAATGACCTTCCAGTCGTTGAATTAAAGGGTTTTTCAGCTATTGTTTGCTTTGAAAAAATAAATATACCGATTTTAGGCCGATTACGATACCTTTCTCATAATTACCGCGCCGAGTTCTTCGGTTATATCATTGAATTTTGCGACGACGATGAGATTCCCGGTGTTTCTATGGAAAAAGTATGAATTCTTAGTTTTATTTAAAAGGAAAAAAACTTCGAGGTTTCTTTCGAAGCGCTACGGGAGAAGTTTGAAAGCTCAGTTCCGGACTCGGTTCTTAAGTGGTTCTTGAAGCGAAAATGTAGGCAGATCCAAGGAGATGGTTGGTTTTTCTCTTGCAACTGAAAAGAAAGAAAACTGTTCTGTGAGGGGAAATCGGTGAAAAATAAGCAAGATCAAAGCTTTATATTTTCAAAGTTTTCATAAAGTAACCGTTTCGTGAATATTATTTTTTTAAATAATAATCTAGTTTTTTTCTCAAGATTTATTTTTAATCTTCAAATTAATTTTTCAAAATAGTCTGCAGTTCATTTTTCCAATTTATTCTCTATTTTTTTAAATGTTGTTTAGTTTTTTTCATATTTCGAGAAGATCGTTAATTATAAATTTAATGACTTAACTTTTCCATTAACCTTGTAAATCCAAATTTTAAAGCTCTCAAAACCTTTTTGAATTTGTTTGAAGGCCAAATGATCTTTTATAATATTAAGGATGCTGCAGTGATAAATATTCTGTCAGAATTAACTGTTGGAATGCTTATTTTTGTCGAAATGAAAGTTATTTGAAGCTTTAACGATCTCATATTTTCTAACCTTTTTTATAGTTTGATAGAAAAATTTCCTATTTCCCTTTTAGGCAATTCATACAATCCATTATTTTTTTCCAGACTACGAAATAATCACCTCCGAACTCGTCAGAGAAACGGCAGTGATAACATTGGCCAGACTGCACAAAATGCCCTTGGAACAATTCGAACAGCATATCAAGGAAATATTGCCTTTTGGTGTGGCTTATAAGTGAGTTTGACGACGTCGAAATGGTAGATGATCTTCTTGGATTCAGCAAGACGATGCTGGTCGGCGTGGCTGACGTCGTCGACACGGCGAATGGACAGGTGATCGTCTACCTGAGCACCGAGGATCTGCCCGATAAGCTCGTTGACAGGTATTCATTTTTAGGAGTTTTAAAAGTACCTTTTTGGAAAAAGTTTAAGAGTTCCATCCAAATGCTCGATATGCTAGCAATAATTTGAGAAGTCGCTTGAGCTTTCATGTACAATGTTCGAGAAGATCCTAAAGTGGATATTTGGAATATACATGAACCAGACAAAAAATCGTAAAATTATTTTTTCCTCCTAAAATTTCATATTTTCAAAGAAACCGCTCAAGTTATCACTTGAAATTTCAGATTAAACCTGACATTTCTGGAGTGGTCACTTAATGTAAAAAGTAGAAAAAAATTTTAAAAAGTTCAAAGTTTTCGATTGAAAGTATTTTCATTATTACACAAAGCTTCAATAAGTTTGAATTTGCCCATGAGTATCTGTAGTGGTTTCTTCATCTTACTAGTGTTTCATGAGAAGTTTTGAACTGGTCTTCAAAGGGAACACAGCCAAGTATCTTTGAAGAAACGATCTCTCATAACGTCACCATGAAGCGCGGCAAGGTGGCGGTCTCTTATTGAAATACTACCTTTTTTTTCCAATGTTTTTCCATCAATTTTTCAGAATGAAATACCTGCTCGAGCACCGTCGGCTGTGGTCAATGGAGCAACTCCGGCCGTATTTTGCCGATTTATTCAAGGACAAAGTGGCTTTCGAACGGTTCCTCGTCCAAAAGTGCGAGTACACGTTGGGAGAGAAAAACGAGTTCTTCTACTGTGGCGTCCGCGGCGAGTAATCTCATGTAGATAAATAGAAAAAATTGAGAATAAATGTACGGGGTTGATCGTAGGAAAAGCGCAGTTGTTTCCTATCTTGGACCTCGATAACGCAACCCGGGCGAGCCCCGGCCGTTCTTGCATTCCTAGGGATTCCGTTAGCAACCTGATGGCTCTTAAGGGTTAACTTTCAAAGTTCAGAAACGTCCGGTCGCGTTTCATAGGTCCGAGCTGGACAGAAAATATAAAATTTAGCAGTTGGAGCGAACCTTTTCATTCATTTTTGTAGGTTTTGGATCTTTTTCTGAAAATTATCAACTCAATCCCTTCTTTCATCAGTTAAATTTTCATCATTCATTTTGGAGAAAAGTCATCGCGATAATTCAAAATGATTATCCCATCCTAACTTTTTAGGCTATCCTTTTTTTATTTTTTTGTTCAAGTACACAGACAAAAGGTTGATGCCAATTTACACGAGGACCACCACAATCACTTGGAAAAGAGAGTCTGCTCGTTGGAGATTCATTCGGCGGCTGATAGCTTGACAATGGTCTCGCCGGCGACCTCGCCTTCCGGCTTTCCGGAAGCGAACGGCGCCTGCGGGTCGGAGGCGTCGCCGGCCACGCTGGCAAACTGGAAGACCAGTCGGTCCGCCTTCGGCTTGCCCTTCTGAAGAGGAAGACGTGTTCACCATGAATCTCGAGTCCAAACCACGCGGGTGATCTTGAAGTCAAGCGATTCGCCGGCGTTGACGAAACCGTGCACCACCGACACCGAATAATTAGAGTTGTTCGTCGAGCGGACCTGAGATGAGAGATTGCTAATTGAACAATAAGTTCTCGTTGTTAGATATTCGGATTTGAGACATGGGAATGGCTGGCTGCCAAAAGCTTACGGAGAAGATGCGCCCGACCATAAAACTTCTTAAAATTGAGTTATTTTTACGCCGTCCAAAATTCCCATAAAATGTTGCGATTTTGCAATATTTATTATTTTTCTACTATTTTCTCAAAGGACCATTCCTTTTTCTTTTCTTTAGACTAAAATACAACCTACAAGAGGAATCTTTTGATTGCAGGGTTCAAATATTTTTACCGCTTGAGTATACTAACACAATTACTACGCTCCTGTTTTAAATTACGTATCCGGAAGAACTTCAAAATCTCTACTTTGGTCTCACACAGCTTCTACAGTACATCTTCGTCTCCGCCTTTCGTTTTAGTAGTTTCCACACTATTTCACGACCTGTTGAAGACATATAACAGTGGTCCATGCCAGCATCTAAAGCGAAAAAGTTTTTCAACCAACTTTGAATGCGAGCCGCAAGTCGGACTGATTGGTGAGCGTGTGTTTGGAGACGCCACCGTCGGCGGCGATAGGGCACACCGGCGGGTCGACTTTCAGAGCACCCTGGAAGGCCATCGCGAGCTCTTCGCAATGACTCACTGTCGTTGGGGAGGGTACGGCTTTTATTATTCAAATTTCCAACGCGCTGATCACGTGAGTAGATTTTCACAGTGAAGCTTCGATTTGGTTACTTGATAGAAAAAAAAATAGTAATCCTACAAACACTCGTTGAAAAGAAGATGTCTATAATATATTCAAGAAAAATAAGGAATGAATTATATAACATATTTCTGTTTGCATTATACTTTTTTCCTCGGTATTTCGAAGTTTTTTGTGAATATAGCCTGTTCAGATTTTGAATTTCAAGCAGCAAACTCCGCTCCCAACAATGCTCTGCGGAAGGCCCGCTCTCTGATTGGTTTGATCTACGCATAAGGGGCGGAGTTCGAGCGATGACTTGATGATCACATGTGATAAAGAAGCGGAAAATGAAAAATCTAACAACAAAAGAATTGTACAGACTCAACCGAATCACTAACACTAATCAACAACAAAAAATGCTCACCAAATCGAAAAAAGGAACTAATAGATCCACCCTTAAACACACACACATACATACATACAGTCCAGTAAAATATTCACTTAAAGCTCTGATGGGAAAAAGGGGGAAAATAAATAAAAAAAAAACAATAACCAAGAAAAGAGAAGCGGATAAAAAGGAAAAACAAGTAGTATGCGGTTTTGCAACAAGTAGTATGCGATTGTGCACAATCTGAACAGATTTTTGTTATTTTTTTTTAAACTTGATTATTTTCTCTAGAACTTTTTGACCTAATCTGATACAAAAATAACCAGACGTTGGGAAAGCTGGTTTTTTGGATCACATCGCGTTCCTTCCGTATCTGAAGTTCTGAAAATGTGGCTTTAGATGTAGCCCGTTCAAGGATGTCACGGGGGCGCCTCGAGACGCTCCAGATCAGAATTCTCCTTTCGTTTTTATTATAATAGTTTTTTCACTGACATTATTCTCATCGAACAAATCCATCCTCTTTTTTTTTACTTTTTCTTTATTTAATATTCAACATGAGGCTTTTTCCTCTACTTGGCTCGTTTCACAGCCGAGGCGTTCACATAAATTGTGAATCCTTAAGAAGATCCAAATATGCTATTATCAACTTCTACGAACACCAGAAATAAGACCAGCTAGACACGGTGTTCCGCGCAATGAAAAAAAAATGCGAAATTTTGGGTCCCAGCGGCATATTATCCGTGGCGCATTATTGCGCCCTTCTCATGGTTTTTGATGCAAAAATTGAATTTCTTCACTTTTTTCATTGGTTTTTTACTTTTTTCTATTTCTTGCACTTATGTGATCCGCCTCTCTATGGGTACATCTTGTGGAGCTTTTTAATTGCGCATTTTTTTCTAAACCGGTTTCAGATCTTTAACTTTTTTTCTCAAAAGAGCTGAAGATTTTTTTCTAAAAAGTCTTAATTTTTTTCAAAATTTTTGAAATCTGTTTCGCGACATGAAAAAGAGTCACTCTATTTCGGAAACTATAGTTTTTTTAATTTAATAAGTTAATAATAAAAAAAGTTATTATCTAGTTCCTTTGACGTAGTTTGAAACCGGTTTCGTGTAAATTAGAGCCAAATTGAGTTTGCTGATGCAGTTTAATGATTTTTGATATATGCATCATCTAAATTATATATTTTTTTCTAGTTTTTTTGATGGTTTTTTTCGGATTTAAACAAAAAAATTTCGCCATACGAGGTTTTTTTCTAAAATTTCTGCTTCCTATCCATTATTTGTTTTTTTCTGAAGCTAGGTTTTCGAGGTATATAAAATGGTTTTTCATTTGCTCCTCGAATTTTTCCTCATTTCAATATTTTTTTCGTATTTATAAATGCTTATTCAATGGGAGCTGATTCACCTTCATATCATTTTTTTGTTTTTTTATTTTTGTAATCAGTAATTTAGAGTTTTTCCCCTTTCGAAATCGTTCCTAAATGTTTTTTTTAACGTAAGTGAATGTTTTTTCACATCATATTCTTCAAATTGACAAGATTTCGAACATTTCAGAAGTTATTATCCTAAAATTGAAATAAACAATTTTGAGTATGCGACAGTGCGTCTCGGTGTGCTTACACCCTAAGCATCATACTTTACGAGAAGTCTTGACCTTGCGTAATGAAAAAACGCCGTGTAGACGGAACATTTTTATTATTGTATTTAAAAGACGTCGCAATGTGCGACGACGAAGACGACGAATAGGGGAAGGAGAGTTCTTGGTACTGTTGGGTTGGACAGGGGGAAATCAGAGCAAAAAGTGAACAAAGAATAGGAATTTTGCGTTTTTTTTGTGGCGTAACGTAAGACTGTTGGAGAGAGTTGCCACCCGCGTTGTGCGAGATATCCATGAGTGAGAACACGAAATGCGGCTTTCAACCCGCAATAGAAAGAAATAAAAAAATAATAGAAAACATGAAGAGCACTGAAAAAAATTTCGATCACGAGGTTAAGCTGATTTGAAAACAAAAACTGCGGCAATCTCACATTCCATGCAATAACTCTTTCTCTCACTCGCCAGTAGTAGGTAACAAGTGCGAAAAGGGTGGAAAGAAGAATAAAAATGCTACAAAAAAAAACACAGGTACGAGTACAGATTAAATAATCGGTGGCATAAGAAAGAAGAAAGGAGAAGAGGAAGAAAATATACATGATTCGGATGGGCAATAGAAGAAGAGGAAAGGAAAAAAAATTGATCTCTAGAGCTATGACCGCGGACGACGAATAAAATACCGTAACGAGAATCGCAGAAAACACTCAATAATATTCGCAACGTGACGTTTTCTATCAAAGTGGAATAAATATGTAAGTCGTGGGCGTTACAGGTGCGAACATTTGGGAAAGTTGGTCAAAAAAATTCAACAACTTTTCGCAGAAAACGGTGATTTTGAGATTTTTCACCGAAAAAAAAAATGTACAACCGAGAGAGCAACACACGAAACAACAACAGCAGGAGAAAAAAAAACGTCATGCGATAGAAATATTAGAGTGTTGAATGCAATGTGGAATAACTATCAGAATTCGAGGGGTAGCGACGAAAAATTAGGCGAGATCAGAGAAAAGAACGATTTTTCTTCATCTTGTTGCGTATGACTTTTTGCTACCTATGAAAATGATACAACAACGATCTCAAACCTAAAATCGGCACCCGGCCATCCAGCGGCTCATAAAGAAGCGGAAAATGAAAAAACTAACAACAAAAGAATTGTACAGACTCAACCGAATCACTAACACTAATCAACAACAAAAAATGCTCACCAAATCGAAAAAAGGAACTAATAGATCCACCCTTAAACACACACACATACATACATACAGTCCAGTAAAATATTCACTTAAAGCTCTGATGGGAAAAAGGGGGAAAATAAATAAAAAAAAACAATAACCAAGAAAAGAGAAGCGGATAAAAAGGAAAAACAAGTAGTATGCGGGTTTAAAAATAAACCGCAGAGAAAAGTCAGCGGCTTGGGGTAAGTATATGAAGATTGATTACATGATGAGTCGTATGTTACATGACAAAATTGAGTGTCTGAATGGAAGGCTCAATCAAATCGAATCCTAGCGTGGGAAACATGAAAGAGAGACGCAACGCAACACATAAACATCAATTTTCATTGGAAAACACCTACCTAGAACCGCATATCATACCTAGAACGAATAAACAGTACAAAAAAAGGACAAAATTAAAATAAACGAAAGAAAGAAAAAATTAAATTATAAAACGTTGGAGAATCCGGATTTCCGTCTTTTCTGTCTTCTCGCAAATGAATGAATCACAAGAGAATTAGTTGGCGGGGGCCTGCCAGTGGTCGATCGGCTGCTGCTTTCCAGCGAATGGTGGCTGTCCAAACCCATTCATTCGCTGCATGCTGAAGCCGTTGGAGAAGCCTCCGTTCATGCCGCCGCGGCCCATGCTCGGGTTCGAAAAGCCACCTAGAAAAATTCCAACTTCAAACAAAAACAGGGAAAGGTCGCATACCTCGAGCGCCAGGGAATCCACCCATGCCGTTCTGCATGAACCCATTTTGAGGCATCGGACGCGGCATTCCAAATCCGTTTGCCGGAATGCTGAAGCCGTTGTTGAAGCCTTGAGCCGCAGCGATGCCGTTGGCGCCATGGATGTAAGAGCTGAAGTTATTACTTAATAAGAGTAAACGTTGAGAAAAATCAGTAAAAAGACTAAATGGAATATGAACTAATCATAGCTTTCGGAGCTATTTTCGTCCCGCATCTCACAGTGTTAGTGGCCAAGTTTTGGAAAAAATTTTAGTCATGCGTACTTGTTGAACTGTCCAGGCCGAGTAGAAACGCCACGACGATGATCGACGCCTCCGAAGCGACGGTTCGGCTGTCGTGGAATGTTGATCCTTCCTTCGGCGGCGACGCGACGCAAAAAGTCCGGCACTTCCTGATTGGACTCCTGCACGAGCTGCATCAGCTCACGGCCGATCCCTCTGTTCTGTAAGAAGATAATTGGTTTAAGAGAAACGATTTCGAGTGGAAACCTTGTCATTGAAAAAGCTAGTGGCCTTTCCGACGTTTCCACAGCGACCGGTACGACCAATACGATGAACATACTCGTCGACGTCATTTGGAAGGTCGTAGTTGATGACATGTCGGACATTGGGAATGTCCAAGCCACGGGCAGCAACCTGAATGAGAATTACAGGAAAAGATTCAAAAACAAGAAGATACGCCTCAAGATCCTTTTTCGGAGAACAACATTTTAAAAGCCTTTAGATAAATTTAAATATGCTCCTCAAAAATTTCTCGGAAAAAAAAAACCGAAAGTTCGTCAAACTTCAATATCATTCACATCAATTAGATTGTCCTTATTTCCAATCTTTTCAAGATTTAAAAAATTCCTTTTTTTCAGGAAATTGTATGGCATTCCATCAGAAACGCTTCCGAGAGCACGAAATGAGATAAAAATTAGAAAATAAATCAAACTTTTTTTGTTCTAAAACCAACACGGAACGGATTCCAGGAGTTTCGAGAAGCATATTAATTATTCAAGAAATTCTAGCAGAGAAAAGCCGCATCTGCTCATTAATGTGAATATAACATCAGGAAACCACCCCATTACGCAAAAAAAAAAATTCTGCTCTACATATTCCCAAAAAAAACTCGAAAAGCAAACAATAGATCAAAAAAAACGAACAGCAGTAGCAACAAGGATTGGATAGGTGCCGTGTCGGAAGAGCTCGAGGTTCTTTTCGCGCTCGAACTGCTTTAGATCGCCATGGATCGAGACGGCGCGGCAATTCTGTCGGTTCAAATAGAAGGCGAGTTCGTTGGCGCCACGTTTGGTTTCGACGAAGATCAACACCAGCGAGCTTCGGTCTTCAAGAATGATCATTTCTTCAGAAGTGCGCAACCCCAAACCATCCTGCTCGATGATCTGCATGAGAGTACGACGTTTGTCGATCTCCTCCACCCACAAAAGGTGCTGCTCAATGTTCTCCGAAGTGGAGCCAACTCGTCCGACGGCCAGGAACACGTAGTCCGGCTTCAAAAAGTCCTTGGCGAGAACCTTAAGGAAAAAATTAGATTTAGATCAAAATTAATAGTTTCAACTTGAATCTGCTTGGGGAAGGTGGCGCTGAACATGGCCGTGATTCGGTTGGTCTTGGGCGGCATTCCGTTGTTGACAATCTTGCGGATTTGCGGCTCGAAGCCCATGTCGAGCATGCGGTCGGCCTCGTCCAGCACGAGGTATTGGCAGCCAGCCAGGCCAATCCAGCCCTGCAATATTATTTCTATATTTCGAAGCTTCACTTTCTGGATAAGTTGTTTTTGAAAAAAACTTCGGTGTTTTTCGAAGTAGTAAAATATTTCAAGTGCGTACTTCGCCAAGTAAATTGTTGTATTACTGATTACGAAAAAGCATAATTCTGTAAAACAGCTCAAAATTATCATTTTTCTTCAACATATCAAAAAACACAGAAACAATGCCGCTATGGAGCATTCAAACTCGGAGTTTTTTTTAGATTTCCTAGTTTTTTTTTTAAATTCCATCTGTACACCGCATCAATTGATGTCCTTTTCTTCTTTTTTTTTCTGAGCTACAACAACTTTACCTGTTCGATGATGTCAATCAGGCGTCCAGGTGTGGCGATCAAGATGTGGCATCCGCCGCGGAGTCTGTTGACCTGCTCGCGGTAGTTTTCGCGTCCCCCGTAGAGAATGGCTGTGACGATGTTGGTGCGATAACTGAACTTTGCCGCTTCTTTGTGAATCTGGATGGCGAGTTCGCGAGTCGGCGACAGAACCAGCGCCGAAGGGAAATAGGTCCGGCGTCCATTTGTCGCAGTCGTGGCCTGAAAAGTAATTGAATTGAAATAAAAAGAAAAAGCGAATTTTCTCAATTTGATTCATGTCTTTTCTTAACTTTCACATGTAAAAAACAAATAAATACTGAAAAAACAAATATTTTACCCTAAATCCGGAGCAATAAAATGTCGATGAAAAAAATTGAAATTTATATAACTAATTTTGATCTGTTTTAGAAGTTATTTTCCAATAATGAAACTCATCGAGTTGGTCCTCGATTTTTAGAGTATGATCCTTAATTTTAACCATGAAATAAACAAATTAGAATTTTTAAATGAACTGGGCCTATTTTTCTTTCACCAGGACCTGCTTAACAGCATCCGGTCCGTTGTTCAAAATGTGATTGATAATCGGCAAGAGGAAGGCTGCCGTTTTGCCGGATCCAGTCTGAGCGCAGGACATCAGGTCGCGATTTCCCAACAACGTGGGGATAGAGTGCTTCTGGAATTAGGAAAAATTTGCAATTTGTACTTTATGAGTGTCTGAAACCTGAACAGGAGTAGGCTTGGCGTAGCCGCTCTTCTCAACATTCTCCTTGATCCATTCGTGGAAGTTGGCCTCAGCAAACTGAAAATTTTTAAATTTTCGTAAAGTTGGCATTTGTAATCTTTCATTCACGACTAACTTGATAATGAAAAAAAACTTTTAGCGTAAAGAATCGTTTTGGGAATATTTTGAACCGTGAATCAAGTGATTAAATTAAAAATTTGAAAAAAAAAAAAAAAAAAAAACTCAAATATTGAAACTTTATCCAGTCCAGTCTTGAGGCCGGTCTGTGCTCAGCTCTACATAGTTTGATTTGAATACGAAAAGATCACAATAAGCTCACAAAATCTCTTCCAATCTCAATAAAAATCCTGAATCATGACCGCTCTTCTTTTTTTTTTTTCAAATTTGCCACAAGCCAGCAATGAATAAACCGAATTTTCTCTTCTACTCTCTCACATCGTTGATCGGTTCTGGCGGATTCTCGCCACTGACATCCACTGGAATATTCTCGTAGTTGTCAAAGTTGATTCCGCTGCTGGTTCTGTTGAACAATTGCCTCAAAGTATTTTTTCAAATAATGTATTTAAATTTCAATCCTACTTCTCCATGGACTCGCTGCCATTGGCCTGGTTGGACCAATTGATCGGGGTTCCGCTGAAAAATACGAATTTCTTATTAACTTCTCACAAAGTTGTGAGCAAACTTGGCAAGGTTCGGGTTATAGCCACCAAATCCCTTAGTGATGTAACCGGCCTGATTGTCGCTTTCGGAGCGAGAAGCAAAGCCATTCTGTGGCGCCACACTGGAACACAAAAAGAATAAGAAAAAAAAAAGTTTAAGCACACATCAGATTCAATGCAACATTAAAAAAAACAGAAGTGATTTGAAAAAAAAAACACAATAACCGAAGCAACCCAACAACAGCACGACGTGGGAAGATTAAAATTATAGGTGGAGTGAACGATTTTTGCTTTTGTGATTCATTCAAAAAAACGATTTTTGACTTCTACAAGTTTACAGAACTTCACAATCACAACAAAAAAATAAGAATAGAAAGATCATTTTTTTATCTTTTTCATTCTTACGATTGCAGGGGTTCTGAAAGTTGCAATGAAATTTTTTTAATTCTTAGACATTTTTTTGCCTTTTACGACTAGAATTGGTAATATTCACATGAATCATTTACTTTTTAGATTTAAAATTCTCCGTTTTGAAAACTATTTTTTCTAAAATCAATACTTTAGCCTGTACTACCTATTGGCGTGTTCATCGGACAAAATGAAAATTGCTCCGAAACGCAAGAAAAACACTTCAAAACAAAAATTAAGTACCGTTATTTGCGAAAATTCATCCTTTTTTCAAAATACTTCTTGGGTCATATGAAAGTCATTTTCTACAGAGGTAAAGAAACAAAAGAGTGAAACATCCTTCTTTTCAATAACATACGTGCTTTTTTAGTAAAGTGGTAAAAGATCGTGGACATTTTTCTAATCTATTCGGTGATAACTATTTCAGACAACCTTCACTTTACACCCAAAGAAGGGATCTTGTTAGAACGGGGTGGAGAGGGATAAGAAGCGGAGAAAGCGCACAAAAAAAGAGGCAGAAGCACGGGAGAGAGGCGAGCAACACCATCATCCACACACTGCTTCTCACCCATTCATGTGGATCATCGCCGGCGGCAGGATGAACGCCTGCTGGGGGGCGAACACCGGCGACGTCGGTTGCTGCTGTTGTTGAGGGTTGGTTGGCCCGATGCCGTACCCATTTTGCTGCTGTTGTTGGTGGCCGAAGCCTCCGCCGACCGCTCCGAACTGTCCGTAGCCGTTGACGGGGGGTGAGTTGAACCCGTTGCCGAATCCGTTCGCCTGGCCTTGCGGTGGAAATCCACCGGCGGGCCCGTTTGCGAAGCCGTTCGTTTGACCACCATTGGCAAATCCGTTCGTCTGCTGTTGTGGCTGTTGTTGTTGGCCGAAAGACTGGGCGGGCCAGCTGCAATCCTTTAATTCTTAAAATCGATTTATCCTAAAATTTCTGAATTTTCATATAAATACTACGTGATACAATATTTTTGAAAGTTTGTTTGGGCCGCGGACCCTAAACATAAACAATCAGAAGGGAGAAAAAAAAAAAATCATTTTTTGAGCTTCCAATGAAAAAAAAAAGTGGTCAGATCTGCCACAATTATGCCGTGTTCAAAGTAATTTCGGCGATTTCAAAATAAAAGCGTTATTCGTTTAAAATGATTTCGGGAAATAGGCGAAATGGGTATTCTGGGAAGGCGAGTCCTACAACGATATATCGTTGGATACGCATTTTTACGCTGAGTTTTACGCGCGAATTTGAAATTTTAGTAGAAAACGTCCAAATAATTCCAAAATTTTGAGTTCCCGCGAAGAAATTACGATAAAAATGCATATTTAACGATATATCGTTGAAATGTTCAGTGGAAAAATCTTATTTCCAATTTCAGCATGAGACCTATATTGATTTCCATCAATTCAAAAGAAAAAACTTCAAACTTTTCATTATTTTTTTCAAAAATGTACACTCCTATCTAACAAATAAAAAAATTTTTTCAGAATGAGCCATAATAATAATAAATTTGCGAAATGTGTGCTCTCTAGATTTACTTTTTATTTACAAAATTGAAACGATAAAACCGAAAGCAAAAAGTTTCGGAATTTTTTTAATTTTTTTGGTACTCCGGGAGGGCGCAGAAAAAAATGAATCTTACAAGGATATATCGCAAGATATGCATTTTTTAAATGTAAATTCTACGCGCGAACTCAAGATTTTTGAATTATTTGGGCATTTTCCACAAAAAAAAAAATTCAAATTCGCACGTTAAAGTCACCATAAAAATATATATTTTGCGATATATCGTTGTAGGATATACTTTTCCTGCACCCTCCTGGAATAACAATTGTCTATTTTCCGAAACCATTTTAAAAGAATAATGCGTCTATTTTGAAATCGCCGAAATATTATTCAACGCAACATAAAAAAAACCCTATTTCAACAGAATCACGAAAAAAAAGTAGAAATAAAAACACAAACCCATTCTGCTGTGGTTGTTGTTGTTGTGCATAAAATTGGGTGTTCATTTTTGCGTTATTGGACAGAAGCGAGAGAAAAGACGGAAATCCGGAAGATCTCGGTGTTTATCGCACCGATGTTTGTTTACCCGCGACGTTGAGATACTTTAAATATCTGAAAATGGTCAGAATAGTTTTAATTTTCGGGACAAAACGTTTTACGCTCCGAAAATAACCGAGAATAACGACGAGAGGCAAACTTTGAGTGAATTGTGATCGCGATAAGCCTCGTCAATCAATAAACTACCAAAAGAAGTAAAGAAAACAACAAAAGGATATGAAAAACGTGTTCCGAAAAGCTTGAAATGAAAAATTGACGAAATATCCAACGGACGAGGGCATGGCAGGCACGCAGAGAGGGTTCGCTGCGAAGCGTTCGGAGGAGGACATGCAATGCGCCTTTAAATCTTTCGGCGTCATTTCAATTTTCATTTAAAATTAATATTTCGCAGAAACAACTTTGCAGACTTCTTTAACGTCAACCTCTGGGCAAAACAAGGTTTATTGAACAGGTGAAAAAGAGTAAAAATTGGAAAATAATATCAACATACGGGGCAGTCGGCGTCAAAAAGAAAAGTTGATATGATCTGGTCAAACAAAAGAAAAAGGAACGAATACTCGTAAGTAAAACGAAAAAAAGCGACCGGAGAGCGGAAAATAGATATTAATACGCTAAGAGGCATCCGTACCATGAAATTTAGTCGTAGAATAGTTAATCAGGTAAAAAGATTGATAAGGCAAGGAGGAACAAATGAAGAGACCACTCGACAGAGTGAGAAAACAACAAAAAGATGCGGAAAAAATTAACAGAAAACAAACTGAAAAATTGGGATAATTGAGTTCCTATGAAGTGTTGAGCAAAGGAATCAGCATCGCGAATCTGTAAAAAAAACTTTTTAAATATTATGAATTTTTCTTTTTAGATAATTATGAATTATCTTAAAAACCACTTTTTTTATCTGGGCCTTCCAGCCAAGCCTTTGCGTATAAAAAAAAACGAATATTACACCTCAAAATGCTGATGTTCAATCCTTTTCGTCTTCACCGCTCACTTTTATTATCAGAAGTCCACAGACGGCCGTCTCCACCAGATCCCAGGCCATGACGGAGACGATTGTTGGGCAAGAACGCCGGCGAACCAGCGATCGGTGTCGACTTGAAGATTGGCGAGTCGCGGAAGAATGCTGAAAAAAGCCTTTCTCAATTTGAAGAAGCGGCTGAATGTGTAAGTCCCTGGAAAATATCAAAAATTGAACCTGAAGAGCTGGGCGAACTGGGAACAGAGCTGGCGATCGAAGTGTGATGCATGCTGGTTTCATTAAATCGGGACGTGTCGTTGTAGGATCCGCGCCTTTCCAAGTAGTTGTACTTGATGTAGAGGAAGGCTGATAATAGTTATATAAAGAATGCCTGATTATGTAACGTAGTTCTTTCATGAAGGGTCGATGGAAAGGCTTGAAGCGCCGCTTCTTAAACTCAGTTTCTTCTTCTAGCTTTTTTTTTTTCATTTTAAGCCCCCGCGCGCAAGTCTACTCAGGTCGGGTGCTTTTTTGAAGCTTTAAGCAGTTCGAATAATAAGCTTGGCTTGAAATCTTGTAATTAGTGGAGCTTTAGGAAATATTTTCTACTATAAAATTTTCATGATTCCGGCTCACAGCAGCTACGCGTCAAACCATCCTACACGCCTTTGTTATTTCACAGGCTACAAATAGCTCCCGTACGAACCCAAAATGACAGCGATGCCGACGACGCAAGTGGCCATCATGGACGGGATCAAATGGGAGTACTTTTGGAGGACGATGAGGACAATATCCGTCATTCCCTTGCTTTCCAAGGCTGAAAATCCAAAGTTAGGAGGTTCCGAACTATCGCAAACCGTTGTAGACGTGCTTGGCGGCTTCGTCGACGAGGCGGACCTTCACAGGTACGCGAATAACCTGCGACGTCTTCGCATTTTCGACGGTGACGTGGCAAGTCTTGGCCAGTTCGGAGAAGAGGGCCGCCGACTTGACGTTGAGCTGAACATTTTTTTCAGGAGCTTTTTGAGGTTCACTAGGATCTTAAACGAAAAATTCGTGAATGAAAAAAAAGGTTTTTCTTTTGAAGCTTACTGGAAATCTCTCAAAACTCCAGTGAACCCAATAATTAAGGTAAAGCTGATTAACGCAAAATTATGAACCTTTCACTTCTTCTCAAGGAATTACGAGCCGCATGCTAAAAGTGCCTACCTTATAAGAATATTCCCAAACATTCCACACCTATTTTTGCGCCTTTTTGGTTACAGAGATCATTTTTCAGAGGATTTTCAAGCCAGTTGTCATTGTCTGTTTCCCTCTGCCTATTTTATAGTTTTCCATTTTTCCCTCCTAACTCACCAAGACATTGTAGAAGTGGGTAGCGTGGGAAACATGTTTGGCCGTCTGGGAAGTTGAGACAATCTTGACGATCTCTCCTTCGCATCCGCGGACGACAATGTCAGATTTGTGGTACCGGGGCGCCCAAATTGACAGAGCCGCTCCCAAGTGATCGGCATTGGATAGGGCCAGCTGAAAGCACGGGGATCATCCTGATTTCCGATTTTTCTCCGGACTTCCTTCTCCTCTACTCTCAAGGCAAAGTAGAAAGGCACACGAATCGTGGCCTGTTCGATTTTCGTGCCGTCCAGGTTCCACCTGGCAGTGACCTGCACATCAAACTGGTTCTTCTCCATTTCCGGGGGAACACTGAGCGGAGTCGACGTCAACGAATCGTCGAACCGCGCGATCTTGCAACCATACCCTACAGAGACAACATAAAATTGAAACTTCAAATTTTTCCAAAACCAAAGTCCTTATCAAAGACAGGGCTGGCGCTGAGCCAATTCACGGCCGGCAGGTTTTTCCCCTTGCTCACAAACTCGACGAAACATTCGAAAGGCGGGACGACGTCTTTCTCCAAAACTTTCTGTTGTTCAGCGGAGCAGTCTGAAGTAAAGATAGTATGGAGCTAGAGTGAACAATTAAGGAGCTAGTCAAAAAAAACTATCTTAAAGCACTACTCGAAGACAACTAGCCAAAAAACGTTTCAGACTATTTTTTATCAAAATTTTCTATGAGCTCAAAGCCCTTGATATCGCTTCTCAAAAAGGTTTCATGTGAAATAGTCATCTAAAGGTTCTCCTCAAAGAAAAGTTTGAGTGGGAAAATCGAAGGGGCCCTTAAAAATTTCTTCAAGTTTCCACGGATCTATTAAGTAGTTCAAGGTGAGGGAAGAATTTAGGAACTTTAGTGATCGCCCTGTTTTTTTCCCTTTTTCTGATTATTTTCTACGTCTTTTTGAGTTTAGTTCTGGGAGAGACCACTTAAAGATTCCGAGACATTTTCGCAAAACGTGGTCTAGCTTCCAAAAGAAAGTGACTATAAATCAACCGATTTCTAATATTACCTCCATAAATCGACGTTGACTTGTCCTTAGTATTATTCGTAGCGGTAGTGATGGTGAAAACGTAGTTCGAGTCGTCGTTGGAGACGATACTGGGCTTCTGACGGTCAGTGAAGCGAAGAGCGTGTGGCTTGTGTATGACCAACTGGAAAATTATTTTTTTTTCTTTCTCGAAACCGTTCTTTTCTGCTGTAAGAAACATTTCGACTTTTCTACTAAAAATAATAGTGAAGTATTTTTTCATAGTAGTGGTCGCTCTCATTCCGAGGCATACATGAGCAGGATCTCGCCCCATTCTTTTTCGCGCGAAAAAAAAAGTTTGAAAATGTACTGAAGTAGACCGTAAGACCACGTTATCAACTTGATTAACTAGACGTTTGGACTTCCAATTCATAACTTTTTAAAAATGCATTTTGTTCAGTTTCTCCTATTCAAAACTAACATTGGAATGGAGAGTCTGGACATCAGTTTTTGAAGTGACGTGAGTCGCCCCTTCCTTCGCCAGCCTGGCCACTCCTGATTCGCCGCTGATCCACTGGATCCTTCCTTCGTTCGAGCTTTTCGAAGACCACTTCAGGTTCTCTTTAAAACTTTTTTTTTCTAGTCGACGTTCATTTCAATTAAATCAAAAAATTATTATCAAAACCAAGTCTGGCCATCGATAAGTGGGTAGGATGACAGTTAGGCAATACACCTACACTCTATTCATTGGAAAAACAATTCAAGTTGAAGACTTTCTGATGATCTCAAAACAGAAAAGTGAAGCTTCTGAAGTTCTTCCAAAAATTACGAAAAGGTCTCTTTTTACCTGTTTTTGATCCAAAAAGAATTAGGAATCTGATCGATCTAGGCGTCTTACTACCCGTTAGATAACTTTTTTGTGAGATTTTCTTCTGGCGCTCAGCAGAGTTACTATTAGAATTTCTTAAAAAAGCTACTTATTCCAAAAAAAAGTTCAAAACTCCAACTGTTCTACCTCCTACAACCGCCGGTTGAAAGCAGAGAATGTCCGAAACGAGCAAATCGTTCAGATTCCGAAGAGCCGTCGTCGGAAGAAGCGTTTCAGCGGCGGAGAGTCGAACAAAAGTCGCGATTTCACGAGTCGTCGCGTCGGAAATCTGTAAGAAAAACCCTCGTTCGATTATTAACCATAAATATCATTACCTGAAGAACCGTCTCTCCAGGTGCTTTCAGGACTATCGCAAGAGTATTGTTGTTGTTCGTCGCCGTGATGTCAGTTAGATCAAATCTGGAAATTTTCCGGAATAGAAGCTTCAAAATCCGAATTAAGACAAAAACATTTTATCATTAAACATTTATAAAAAGGTGCTAGGTGATTTTTTGGGAAACAAGCTTGTGAGTTTGAAAAAAAAAACTTGAGGAGACAAAATTTTCGATTGAAAAACTTCAACATTCGCAACGAAATTTTTTTTTTGCTAGAAGACTCTGAATGTCCATGAGAAGCCGCTCCCTCAGAAGCCGAGTAACCGAAAAATCGTTTAGGTTTTTCTTTTAAAAAAGCTCTGAAAAGCAATCGAGTAGTCTAATTTGTGTTTTTCAACATTTTCAATTATTTTTACTCTTAAAATGAGCCCTTTCTGTATTTACTCATACAAACCACACTTTTGATCAATTTTTCAACTATGTTTCCTTTTTCTTCCCTTTAAGCTTCTAAAAGCCCACCGATGAGGCCTGTAGTTGATCTTGTTCGCAGCGGCGATGAGCTGACGACCTTTGGAGTCTCGGAAGACGACTTGGAGTTGGACTTCAGCGCCAACGGGAAGGCCAAGAAGAGGAGCTTTTGCCTGGACGACCTTCAGCTCGTTCAGCAGCTGAACATCTAGCGAGTGGACGCGGGAGACCTGGAAATTTCCGATGAAGAATGAGTTCTTATAAACCCGTTCAGAGTGGAGAAAAAAGATGGTGAAGACAGATCAAATGGTTTCAAGACGTGGCGATTGGGCTATGAGGTAGCAAAGCGTAGTTCAATAAAGCAAAAAGGATTCTTTTCGAGGAGTTTAATTCATTTTCAGATCATCTTTCAAAGGACTCCAATCCCTCCTCCCAAACTATTCAGAAATCGTTTCAAGCCACTCCTCCTCCTGACATAATCGAGTAATCTAGTTGCCCACGTATGGAGACTTTATCTTATCTATGAGTGAGTATTCAGATAACTTTCATGTCTCTCAAAAAATCCTTCATGAACTGGTCTTAAGAATGTTCAAAAATCGTTTATTACTATAAAAAAATAATAGCTTGTTGATCTACGCGCCGTTTATCTTGATCAACGACAGTTCCGTGAACAATTATTTCATTATTCAATTTTCTCTGAAAAAAATTCTTGAATTTTTCAAGGTGTGAAATTGATACAGCATCAAGTTCTAAGAGCCTATATTTATTCTTCTCAAAAATTCCCAAAAATTTTGAAAGCTTCAGTAGGACTCAAAACCAACCAGAACAGGAACAAGATTCGTCTCGTTGTCGGTGGAATCCTTGCGACGCAGAGTGACAGCCGCGAAGCCTTCCCTGGCGCCCGACCGAAGTTGTCCAGATGACGTCACGGAGATCCGAGCTGAGCTTTCCGCACTGACCGAGTAAACCACCGAGGACTGAGGCCTGGAAGTCAAGTTCCAATGAAAAAAAAGCCTGAAAAGAGTTGGCCTTCCGCCTTGCAAAAATATTCGAATTTTCGATCTTTTGAAAATCTCAACCTTCAAGGTTACTGAGAAAAAAAATTTATGATTGGGGAAACGTTTTCTTAGACAAGTTGACTAGATTTCCGTTTGAAAAACTTGAAGTTTTACTACTTTTTATACCACTTCATCCTTCAAAACAGAACTTTCTAAGACTCCCAAAACTTTTTATTTTCCGTATTTTCACTGAAAAATTGTATTTTAATCTTTTTCGAAACGCACCAAGCCGTTTTGAGGTCGATTTGGGAGTTGGGAGCGATTCGGACGGCTCCGACTTGAACTTCCGGATTCACCAGAGCGAACGGCTGCTCAACGCTAATTGTAGTTTCTGCGTTTAAGACGCGCGTCGAGCCAACAAAGTGCTTCTTGGCCTTCTCGTTCAACTCAACGTGCACCTGGGAAATTCCAACTTTAACAGTGATTCTTTTGATTTGCTCAACCTTGACCGTCACGGACCCAGTCCTAGAGGCGTGGAACCAAATGGCGAATTTATTTTCGTTCGTTTCGCTGACGTCAGAGCCCATCGGATGGATAGTCTGCAGAACCGAGGGATCCGAAACCGACCAGGTCACCTACAAATAAGACTATTTCTGTGTTTTTTCTTGCAATTCCCGATCGAAACTATTTTTTCGCATTCCGAGTAATACTAACATCACATTGAAGAGACTGTGAAATATTATTTTTATAGCTCTTCTGCTCCTGGTTTTGTTACCTTTTTTTTTACATAATGCCGAAAGATCTGCTACAATTAAAAAGGCTAGGAAGAGGGCTTATAAAAGAAGAGGAAGAAGAAACGAAAATTGTGTTGGAAAATGTTCTAAAAGTTCATTAAAAACTGCAAAAATAAAAAATAAAACATGAAATGACTGCTCGAAGGTTCCTTGAATTCACAGATTTTATTCAGAAAAACTGAGATGAAATTTAATTTAGCAAAACTATTTCAAATTCTAGATGCAGAATAGGTTTTTAAATTTTTTTGGGATCCTTGTAAATATTACAGAGCTTCTGGCTAAACCTTCTTCACCAGGAAAAACCTCCTTTTTCAAAAGTCTTTTTAACGCACGAGAGAGGAGGCCTAAAACAGTATACATCCTGTGCGGAACTGGCAAAGCACCAAACTACAGACTTTAGGAGCTACAGTACTGCTCGGAAAAAAAGAAAAATCTTTCCATCTCCGCACCTTGAACGGATACAAGGCTCCTCCGAAAGCGAATGGCTCTTCATCGGCGGCTCCGGCGACCAGGCCACGAAGACGGACATGAACATTGGCGCCGGCTTCAATTCTTCGGGAGCTCGCGAAAAGAGCAATTCCTCCCAGGGAGACGACTCGAAGAACTACAGTGTCTTTGGAGACGTGTCCATCGCCGACTTTGACAGTTCCAGTGATCGAAGTCCAGCCCAGATCCTTAGACGTGATCAGAGCGTTCGGTTCGACGCTGGCAACCTAAAAATGCTCGTTTTTTCATTTATAACAGCAAAAAGCGTGCTTGAAATATAATATTAGTTCCTTGGAAAATGAGGCCCACCGGAAGTTTTTCCATCTAGTATCATACTCCTGTGCTATTTCATTTCGAAAAATCATGCTTTTTCAAACTCTTCGCTCCTATACTTGAAATTTCTCCAGCCCTTCAACTTTTAAATAAACTATCGATATGAAACCAAGAGGCCCTCAAGTACACAGTAGCCAAGTTTCATCAAGAGTCCAGCCGGAGGTTAAGAAAGTTCCCTTGTTAGATATCACCCCACACACCTTGCTGGAATTCAAAGCGAAGTGAAGGGGCGGAGTCGGCTGCGGTCCTCCGACAACTTCCAACTGGAAGGTGCTTTCAGGAATCAGAGTCAGGATTTTGGGTTGGAGGAAGATCGGCGAGAAGATTTGAACGACTCGGGGCCGCGAGGCCAAGGCTCGTCCGGACGTTGATTTGGCCGTGGCGGTGAGGGAGACCGAACCAATGGATTCGGCGCGCAAAACGTAACGAAGGCCGTCGATCCTGGAAAAAAAATTTAGGAATATTCCGCAGGATCATATGAAAATTTAGCAGAAAAAGCGCGTTCCCAACTTTTTTTGTTTCAGAGTGGAGACGAAATTGACGTTCTTAAGAACATCAATCATTCAGCCAAAATGTCTAGGTTCCCCTTCTTTTAATATTTTCTACGAACTTCCTCAAAACGGCATGCGAATTGCTGGCGTCAAGAGCGGCGTCGGCCAGAGCGCGATTTTCCCGAACGAACGTCTCTCCCTTCTCGTCTTGCGCCACGATCTCCACTTCGACTTCTTGACCAACTTCTACCTGGAAGAAAGACATTTAAACAGTCATACTTCAGATAACTCTCTAGAGAAACTTCAGATTATTCATTGAAATCGTAACCAAAAAGTGAAATATTTCAAGGGATCGCTGAAGAAGCTTCAGAACCTTTCAAGGAACCACAAACGCAACTCTAGCGATCAATCGAAGGAAACGAAACACTTGACATGAAGATTTAGAAAAAATTCTCATTTTTCTTGCCCTTTTCGACGGTATTAACCCTTATTTTCTTGTAAACATTAAGCCAAAATGATATTCCTAACTTTCGAAATTTTAATCATTTTTTCACCTCCTACTAATTCTCATGAAGAAAAAAAATTCTCAAAATTTCCCATGAAGTTTTTGTTTCATGATATTTTTACTTTCGTAGCCCATATTTTTACTTTTGTAGTCCCTGACAAGTTTCGTAATTCGAACGCAGCGACTTGAAACTTTTCGAGCGTCTGCGTCTCTCTGCTCCCTCGTCAAAGAGAAATGAAAACAGTAATTCTACATGCTGAGAGACGAAGAGGGCGCAGAAAAGTCCTTTCAAGACACGGAAAACGGATTTTTTTCAAAAACAAGTCAAAACTATTACAAAGTGAGGGGATTGGATGTTCAGCGAATGGATGTCGGCGATTCGGACGTTGGCCTCGGCCGTCTGGCCCACGAAACAGGCATCGGCGACCCTCAACGTCGTCTGGCCGTTCTGCTTCGGCGTCACCTGGAAAATTCAACCTTTCCAGGACATTTGGGTGGATCAAAACCTGCAGTAATCTTCCTTTCAACGCCACGCCAACCGGCCAATTGTTGGAGCCCTCCTCCTCGACGGCGAAATACCCAGAACCGCCATGGATATTGAAGGTGCCGGTGGAAATCGCCTCGTTCCACAAAACCAATCGGGTCGGATCGATTGAAATCGGCTCCGCAACGGTCACTTCATACTTGGCCGTCAGGTGTTTCGCCAATTTCCCAGCCGATTTCACGGATCCCACGTCGGCGGTGATTGTGGCGACGCCAGAAGTTGATTTCGAAGAGAGGCTCGCAAACACTGAAACAAATTTCACGTCATCAACTTATTATCTTTTCTTATCCGCTCAGAGACTCGTGAGGGTCTCAATTACTTCTTTCCCATAGCTTTTTGAGGAGTCTCCTGCGCCTTTAATTTAGCCTGAATATTTTCGTTTCCCCCAAGCCCCATGCACAAAGACGGTCCGTATCGAATGAACGGGTTCGGGGGTAGAAAAAAAAACTGCGAAAAGCTAGCTCGGATTAAGAAAGACATTAAGAACGGTTAAAAATTTATAGCCTTGTTTAGAAGTTTCTGAAGCTTTGTAGATCATCTCCAATGAACAAACTCACGGTTCTCCTTCTCGACGCCGGTTTTCTCGACCTTGAGGATCTTGGAATCGGAGCTGGACCATTTCACCTCGAGGCCATCGATCGATTGGAGCTCTCTAGCTGTTCCTCCACAAACTCCATAGCCACGTAGACGAACACGTTCATTCGTTCCGATCAGTAGAGCGTGCTGAAATTTCAACCTTTTTCATTCTAACTGACAAGGAAGGTCATTTCACTTTGCGGTTAGAGATTTCCAGAAAACTCCTTAACTTATATTTTTGAAAGATCACGCTTTTTAATGGCGTAAATAAGTAAAAGTCAGGTAAACTTTTTAACACGATTGTGGAAGTTGTGAGTCGAAATTGCTGAATACAAAATTACTGTTGAGACGGTGGTCCCATTGCCAAAAGAGCCATTTTTCTTGATCCTTTCACGAATTTTCCATATTTTTACTTAACTACAACTTTACGGGTCTGGTCGCCATTTCAACAGCTCTTGTTAAATGAAAAGGAAAAGGAAAAATTCCTTACCGAAATTTCATTCGCGCCATTGCAAATACACTACTTTTTGCTTATAGCGCCTTTAAAATCGGAAAAAACTGACTATATTCTCCCTTTTCATTAGGAAAAAAAAAACCAAGGAGTAACTTACAACGCTGGTGGGACACTTCAGGGGCTGAGCCTTCTCGGAAACGATTTCCAAACGCGTCGGCCTGGCGCAGCAGACCGTCACGGAAACGGTCGCATGCACCGGAAGAGGCAGAGACGGCGACTTTTTGTTCCCGACACGGAGATCGAAAGAGCCCAACGTTTCTTCCGCGCCACACTCGACGACGATTTTCTCGTTGTCGAAGTCGACGTTGAAATTCTTGGCATTGGAAGCTGAAAGGAGAATCGTATTAGGACCCTGTTTCATATAACAGTTATATTGTTTCAGAAGATTTCTAGCGGTCGCTTTTTAGGAAACCATTCAAGGGCCTCTCAAGTAAATTCTCTAGAAATGTTAAATTTTTTTCGATTAAAAAAACCACTACTTTTTCCAAAAACGTATAATACATATTTTTTTCCAGTTACACACTTTTTCAATGAAAATTGAAAAAAATTATGAAATCTTTGTTAATACCCTTCTTTCTTCTATTTTTTTCTTTCCCAAAGCCTCAAAAAAACTTAGAAAAAAACTATTTCACATACTTAAAACACCTGAAAACTTGGTATATGTATAAAAAAATTCAAAAAGATAAAGCTCGAAAGTTCTATGAACATGGCGATAAAATATTTTTTGAACTAGCAAATTCCAACCTTAATAATTCAAAAAAATTCTTGACTTTCGTACTACATTCTACAGTTTTTGAAAGAAATTGATAAAAATTTCGAAGAGAAACTTTTACGAGACAAAAATCAATTGTATCCCCTTCATTTATTTTTCTCAAACTTCACTCTAATTCTTACCGGTTCTATAAAAATTGCTCGATTCAAGAATCCAAGGTCTCGGGCCGCCCAAAATTTCGATTGCATGGCTGCTTCCGATCGCCACAGCCGTGTCGTCAGTCGTCAGCTGGAACGTCAGAAGATCAATTACCAGCTCTTTGCAGCGAAAAAACCTCCAACTTTTCGTAAACCGACACATCGATGGTGGCTTTGAAGTGATCAAAAGAGACGACGACTCGAGTATCTCCAGAGGCGAGACCATTCAGCGTCACAGTTCCGCAGCCCGTTCCAACTGTCGGGATCGTCGAAGGAGCGTCTAGAAAAATGAAATATTGTGGACTACGTCGCAATGAAAGTAACACCGCGACCTCGCCAATGTCTTTCGCTAGATCGCTCTTTGCTCTTAAAAAATAGTCTGGGTCATTATTTGAGTTTGTGATTCCTTTCTTCAAAAAAAAAAAAGTGAAAAAAACGCAAATTATAATTTTTGATGTTGAATTTATAAGACATTGTAAAGATGTCGCAGTGAGAATTCGGTTATGTCGCCTCCGCTGCGATATCGTCATTATGTTATGGGAGATCAAAAAGGATACATTAAAAAAATTTCAAAAGAAAAAAAGTCTCTTCAATTTATTAAATTAAGATCCCTGAGAGCCTCAAACTGTAAAAAAATTCCTATTTTTACAAGAGAAGAGCTCCCTCTGAAAATCTGAACTTAAATGGAGCAAACTATTTTTTTTTTTTTGAATACTAATGTCAAAAATTAAAAATTCCTTGGATATTTCTTGAAATTTTCTTCACATTTCGTTCAAAGTCTCGACTCGAACTGGACCTTCTTTTTTTTAATTCAAGGCTTTCACCTAGAACACGGTCGCCGGGTTCCAATTACAACATTTTCTACATTTCGAGCTCTTTAAGGCGCAATTCAATGCACTACGCATTTAGAATTAAGCGAAGAACCGTAAGACCAGGCTTTCAAATTGATCAACTACACGTTTAGATTTCTAGTTCATAGCTTTAAAATTTCTTGTTTACCGCCTAGTAGATTACATCTATGACTATAACGACAAAACAAGAAAAAAAAATCCAAAAAAGGAAAAAAACCGTCGACGTGCTCAAGAAGGGAGGCGTCGCCGACTTCCACGCGGAAAGGCACGTTCCTGCAGTCGTGGAAAGCGACTTGCTGGCTTCCATTCGGCAAATGGCCGAACAGGGCGATGTTCAGCACCAAATCGGATCCGACGAAGGTTTCTCGGACCGTTTCGCCGAAATGGATACCGGCCGCGTCGAGGACATGCACCTGGACTCGATTTTTCTTTTCAAACTGATTAACCCTGTGGGAAACCTTGGCTTGATCGGTGAGAAGTGAGTTTCTCTTGTCGACAGCTGTCACGACAGTCGAACCTATCGAATTCGCAACGATTCGCCCGGAACTGGATTCAATCGACGCGACATGTGAATCGCCGATGATCCATTCGAATAAACCACTTCCTCCAGTCGCCTGCAACGACAGAAAACGTCAAAATTGAAACTTTGAAACCTTCTCAGCGCCACTTTCTCTTTTGAAGGTTCAAAACACAAAAAAAAAGAAAGAACTTTCTTTTCTAGCTGAATAGAGTATATCCATTTCACCACAAATTTCTCCAAGATGTTTCCCAGATCATCTTATTTTCACCTTGAAATCCCAGTTCGATTTGTACTTGTGAAGCGCTGGCAGAAAAACGACGGATGGAACGATTTTGACGGGATCTACGATGGCGACCTGTTGATCACCGTGAACCCGTCCGTTTTGGGCAATTTCGCGGCCGTTCTGAAACCGAGAGCAAATTTATGAGGAAGGCTTATGACCGATTCAGGGCTGGTTTGAGCCCTAATGGTCCTGACACGATAGGAAAAGAGACAGTGGCTCCCTGGTGGAGAGCGCAGAGTGGCCACGTTCCGAGCCGTGATTCGACTATATATATTTTTTTCAAGGATTCCTAATAAAAAAAAAAATTGATAAAAATAAAGCTGATCTACTAAAATTTGTCAGGTTGTTCAGATAATGCAACTTCCGAAACTTCCGGAGCCTTTATAACTTTCCCTCGGCGCACCTCATCGAGAATCCCGACGAATCTGCTCTTCAATGCCGTCTTCGAGGGTCTCAAAGGCGTCACGGTCAGCCAGGTGCTGTTCCTCGTTGACCTTCCGACTCGGAACAAGGATTTGTCGATCTCTGTCGAAAATCGCAGGTTCTGAAAAGATGACGACTTCAAGGGGAAGCTTCTGGACGACCAACATCGCCGATGAACATGACGTTTCCGTGCTCATCGAGCAGATCGATGTTGATCACGTAGGTCTGGCCGGTCTGCAGCATCCAGTTCTCTCCGCTCACGTGCCATTGAAGCGATTCGGGGTCTGTGACGTGGATCGCCGTCGAAGGAGGTCGGATGCCGGCTTTGGCGCGAATGTCGACATCTGCAAAAGTCAAAGAGTTTTTTTTCACAATATTTCGATAAACAGGTCACAAATCTGAGACGCAGAAGTCTGAAATGACCTAAAGTAGCCGTAAAAACGGTTCTTCGGCTCGAAACCTTTGCAAAACATGCTCTTTCTTTTCTATAATCCCAGCTCAACAAACTCACTACTGCTCAGGAGGTGGATCGCCGTGTTTCCACGGGAAATCGCCCGAATGGATGAGGAAGATTCGTCCAGCTTGGCAACGTCCGATGAATCAACCTGGAGATTATAGGCTGAGGAAGGCATCGGGACCACTGAAAATAGTTTCTTTATACATCATTTTGAATTCCCGAAACAAAAAAAAACAAGCCTCCATCATTCCTAATCACGAGACACTTAATAACAAGCAAAACATGTTTCCAAATGATTTTTTTATTTTCCGATTTTAATCCGTTTCAACTCATTTCGAAAATCTCAAAATGTCTATTTTTCACCTTCCGTCCCGAATTGTTTGATGATCAGCACTTGGAAGGGAACGACCGTCTCGAGGGGTACATACAAATCGTGAGAAGGGACCAAGAGGAGATTCGCCACAACCGCCAGCTCAACTGTGTGCGCCTTGACTTTCTGTAAACTCAAAAATGATTTTTCATCTCAAGCCGTTCAGGTTTAAAAAATTAAAAAAAGATCGGTGGTATGATGAAAAACCAGCGAATTTTCGAACGATGACTTTTCCGTTTTTTTTTTCATATTGCCAGGGAAATTTCCGACTTTTTTCCCCATATATTTTTCAGTTTATAAAACACTTAATAACATTTTTTTTCCTATTTCTTCGAGTTTTAATGATGAATAAATTGCATACTTTATATCAGAAGATTCAAACGAAGATTTTTATCGATAAAAAAAGTCGAAAAACGTCGCAGTTCCCATTTTCGCATTTATTTTTTTCATACCACCAAAAAAAATCATTCTTTCAAGTCATTTTTGAAAAAAGTCTAAGAGAAAACTATCATTTCTCTTCATTTTCAAAAACTAAAAAAAAACTCAGCGCGCTAAAATCGCTTATTTTTGCAATATCTACTTCAAAAAATATTTCCCACCCTCTCTGTCGTTTTTGAGTGATCACTAGAGCGAAAAAACACCCCTTAAGCGGCCACTTCGATCTCTGTAGTAATTTCTTCAAGACGAAAGACTACTGAATGCATTTCTTTATTCGCTTCATGAGAAAGTTTTTAAATTTATCGAAAACATGCTTTAAAAAGTTCTCTTCTCTTCTTTTTATTATCCAATTTTTTTATTTTTCCCACCTGCAAATAGGAATCGCTGAATTTGGCCGTAAGCGCCGCGGATCCCGTCGAAACGCCTTCAATCAGGATTACATAACCTGAAAAAAAATATAGTTCTTCTTAGAATTTTTACCTTAAGTTCATTTTATTAAAGCTCTGTTTCGTTAAAATAAAAATGTTGGGGAAAAAAAATAAAACAAAAAAATAAAAAAATTAGTATAGCTGAAAAAAATAAATTGACATCTATAATCTTGTGAAAAAAAGGTAAAGTTTCGGAAAAACTTTTTTCCTACAATCCGAATTTTTCTGAAATGATTTTTTTCTATCCCTCAGTACAAATTTTATTATTAATTTTCACTTCCTTTTCCTACACGCCAACCTTTCTTCCTGTTCTTCTCGAGCCGAACGATTTCTGCGGGCGCCTCATATGTCGACTGCTCGAAGGGAACGATTCTCAGCGGCCGTTCCCCTTTGAATCCGTTGGCCGAAAGTTCCCAATCGAGCGAAATTTCGCTCAACGTCGAAAATCGATCTCCTGAAAACTTATTCATTTTTCATATGTCCGCTTCTTTTTTGAAATCGTCATGATTTTCTCCCGACTTTTTTTTTCAAATTTTACTCCAATAAAAGCCCATTTCTGAGTTAATCTTCTCATTTTTGTGTCAACCTTCGGCGTTGAAAGCATCGACGGTCATCCTGGCCGGGGCGGCGTCCACGAAAAGGACTTTGGTCGTCGTTTCGATCGAAATCGTCGCGATTTCATCGACGGTCACTCCACAACTCAAAGTCGTCCCCGATCCTTGAAAAAGGTTATTTATATTCGACTTTAGTTTTCGGAAACCCTTGTCCTCCGCGAAGATGACGGCCGATAGTTCGCTGGACCCGATTCCACCTGGCTTTGCGACGGACCGAATCTCGGCCCGGTCTGAGCATTTCGAGCCCATTCCAGTGTCGATGAGCTTCACAGAAACGATATCCGGCCTCGTCGATCTCCTAAATTCGATTTTTTCGTTATTTTTCCGGGCCAAACTCTTCGATTGGGCTGTTAACAAATAATCCGAAAAAAAAACTTCCCTAGGGGGTGTTCAGGGGTACAAAAATCAATAAAAGGGCCTTTCCTCTTCTCAACAATTCTAAAAATTTGCATATGACCTTTTGAAAATTACAAGAAGGATTGTAAAGACTGAAATCAGGTTTTTTTTCCCCGATTATCATTCGAAAAGTGTGAGATTATAAATGAGAAGAGCAAAAACTTTTTTTAAATTCGAAAAATGACCATGAGAAACAGCCGCCAGTCGGATGTGTGACCTCGAGAACGAATGAGACTGGAACACTTGGATGATATGGTAGAAGTACTCTTGGAACATTGAGTCGGTATGCATCCACGCTCAGAAAACTCAATATTCCGACTAACGCGCAGAGCATTGAGTTGGAAACATCGGGAGGAAATGATGAAAACATCATTTCCACCAGATTTCGTTCCAAACAAACTGAAAATATTTTTTGAAATTGAAAATTCGCGAAAAAAAACGTGAAAATAAGTTAGAAATGAGGAAAAAATTACCAGCAAACAAAAAAAAAGACGATACAACACTTTTTTGAGAAGTTCTTTTTTTTTACAAAAGTTAATGAAGCAATGATGAAAAAAAATTCAAAAGAAAAACGTTTTTTCCAACCGTATAAGTTCAAATATTTCTCTAGAAAACTTCCCGACTTTTTTTTATAAATTAAACAATAAAAAATGGAGATTACAATCCTTTTGAACAGCAAACTTTAATGGATCGATATCATTTGTCAAAAATAATTTTTAAACCACCGATAAATAAAAGAAAACCAAGCAAAAAAAAAATTAAAAGTAAATAGCTTTCAGTTTCGCAATCACATAATTTCGGAAAAATAAAACAATTTTTACACAATAGCAATTGAAAAAGGATTCACTCCAGAACTCTTGACAGCTAAACTTATGAAAATATGAAAATATAGAAAACCAAGAAAGTAATGGGAAAAATATGAGAATTATCTTCTAGGCAAACATTATACTAGGAAAAGACCTAAATTAGGAGTTCCTTCATATCCTCCGCCGATTAAAAAAAGACCAGAATCTCATATTCATTTTTTCACAAAAGGCAGAAATAACAAAAAAAAAAGAAAAAGAAATTCAAATTTCAAAATTTTTTTAAAACTGTCGGTGTATGCGGCCAGATTAACTACTGTAACCGAAAAGCGCCAAAAAATCCAACCGTGAGGGAAAACGAAAAAAAAAAGATTTATTTTTCAATCTTGAATATTTATTGACTCTTGTCTTCAGTCTCCAGGTTTGGGGCTCTTCGGACTTCTCGCACTGAGTGGACTGAGGGGATTCAGTTTGGGTTGGTCAGAGTTTTCCTGCTCCAAGGCACTCGTCTCAGGATATTCATACTTTGTGTTGGTCTCCTTGGCCGGCGGGCCGGCTGCTGCTGCGAGCATATGTCTCCAAGTTTTAGCCTGCAAGTTTCCATTTCATTACTTTTCTTTCTCAAGTCAATTTCTCTCAACTTAAATGTTGTCTCCGCTCAGGAAAAGTCGAATTGACCTTTCTTTCTTTTTTTCAAAAATTTTTCAAGGGAGTAAAGTTCTTTTTCGAGTTTTTAAACAGGTGCAAAAAAGTTCTGCCCAGATTTTTTTCACATTTTCAAGAAAAAAATCTACTCATCTTTTTCAACACATTTTCATCTCTTTGAAAATGAATTCTTCGAAAAAAAAAAAGCCAAAGGCGCTAGTATTTCCTTCAAGATCTTTGTTGAAAGCTCCGTTATAGGTTCTTGTAGCTTTCGAACCTTTGAGAGAGTAGTTTTTTCCGAGTCGTCCGGAGCTTTGGCCGGTGGTGGAGCTGGAGCTGGAGCTGGAGGTGGCACCAGAGCTTGCAAGTTTACTGGGGTGTTGCTCGGCTGAAGTCACCAAATTAAATTGTTAATTTCAGAGGAAAAAAAAAGAAAAACTACCAACCTCTTCTTCCTCTTTATCCATCACTTCCAACTCAAGACCTAGCAAGTTGGATAAGAACTTGACGACCTGAAAATTAATTTGAACAATTGAAGCGCTCGGAGAAGTTTCAATTTGCGATCGATACACTTTTGAAAGCTGGTCAAGATATCCAAAGGTATAGTGTCTTGATATACCAGATTGAAATCTTAAAGTTTTAACTTGAAAAATTCTAGTTTGCAAAAAGACACCTCAAAGTCGAGGAAAACCATCTACATTCGTTGAAAAAAGCCATGTATTGAACTTTCGTCGCTAAACCACTAAAAACCAAGATTAAACTCCGTTCATTGCTAGCAGTTCTCAAAAATGTGGATTTGATTTTCATTTTCTCAAACCTTATTCATAGAAGCCCGTTTCTCCGGTGCCATGAGCATAATCTCGTTGTCGACAAATTTCGCAATTTTTTCAGGCGCTCGATCTTTCACCGACATAAATTTTCCAGTGAGGATCTTCAGAAAATGATTCAAAGCGAGAAAAAGCAGATTTTTTAACCATCACTTTTGCGTCACCAGTCGTTTTACCGTTGTAGGGCTCTGTCGATGTGTAAATTTCGTAAAGCAGATTCTGAAACATATATATTTAGTTGATGAACATTGGAACCCGTTTATAAATGAAAAAATACTAGCAAAGGTGGGTCTCGCCGCGAAAAAAAAAGCGCCTGGCTTGAAGATACTGCAGTGTTGCAAAAATGTCTTTTTTTTTCAACGATTAAATTAAGGTCAATTTCGTGTCATTTCGAAAGAGAGTATATTACAAAAAAGCGCGATTCTAAAAACTATCAGAGTGATTCAGAAAAATTCCAAATTTCTTTGCAGCATTCGATATATAATCTGTCTTGACAGTTTTCGAGTGTCTGAGTCTCTCTGTTCCTTCACCCGCGAAGTCACAAAAACGCGAAAACAGCGCGTCAACAAGAGAGGGTCGTTGAGGGACGAAGAGGGCACAGAGAGGTCCCGCCCTTTCAAATCGCGAAAAACGGACTATACTGTTGGGAGGAAAGTTTGATCACTCGAAATTTCATCTAGGTTGAGAGATGTCGAGAAAATAATGTGATGACAAACTTTCTGAAGTTTTAACTGAGTTCAGAACGTGCCAAATTCAAAAAAAAAATCCAAAAAGCAGATTTCTGACTATCTCCCCCGTTTTTCAATTACTGTGAGAAGTTTTAGCATGTTTTCTATCCAATCATATTTGCGATACTCATTGAGAATAGCATAATCAAGCACCGAATGACGCAAAATGGCTTGCGCGACTCCCGCCGCGAAATGTAGCACTTGGCTTGAGGATACGGTATCGTTAAGAAAACCTCAACTTTCCTATGATTATATTAAGGGCCATTTTGCACCGATTCACCCAAGATTGGGCTCAAAAGACGCGCAAATTTTAGAGCTCCAAGAAGAGTTCGGAATTCAATTCAAAACAGTCCTTATTTTCGACCCAATAGCCTAAAAACATCGATAGCGGAAAATGCGTCCAACTAGATCCTTGTCAGTTTAAATATATTTTTTTGAAAGTCTTGAAAAAAACTAAGAGACACTTACTAGCGAAATTCTAAGATAAGAATGATTTCAAACCACTAAAAAAACTGTTTTGAGCACCACAATCGGTTTTTTTCATTAATATAACCAGGAAAACACGTATTTCTGTAAATATAAAGGAATTCAGAAAATATTCAATTTTTTTTCAAAAAAATAATCAAGAAGAGCCTCATCAAGCTGAAAAAAAAATAGAAAAAACTAGCAAGTGTGGGTCTTGTCGCGAAAGGCAGCGCATGGATCGAGGTTATGGTACTGTTGAGAAAGCTCAAATTTTTTCAGGGTGATTAAGACTAGTTCTTCGCCTATTCAGCTCACACCGGATGTAAAAAAGCCTAGTTCTCGACGTTATCAGGACTATTCATAAAAGATTTAACAAATTGTTTCGTAAAACGGGGACTATAATTGAAAAATAAAGTTCGGGAGATAAAAACTAATTGAGGATAAAATTTTTCTGAAAATTTTCGATATTCATTAAAATCATGAAAAGTTCTGAACAAAATAAGTTCACTAATCATATACAACAATCTTCAAAAAGTTGGTGAGTTGAGCAGGTTAAATGGATTTTCATCATTATTACTAGCGCAGGTGAAAAACTTTAGCTTCATTTTTTTATTTTCGAATTGTAATTTGTTTGCTTAAATAATCATAAAGATTATAGGAGATCACCGAGAATAGGCTCACTGACCAATTTTGGTCTCACCGCGAAAGCCAGCGCTTGACTGGAGAGTACTTTTTTATTGGATAAATTATTTCCACGATTTTTATAAGGTCAGTTCTGCACCGACTTAGATATCTTCGAGCTCAAAAGGTGTCATTTTCACAAACCCCTGTACCCCGAAAGAGAAGACGTCAGAAGCCTGCGAGAAGATAAGTCCCTTGATGCATTCCGGAGCCATCCATTTCACCGGCATTTTCTGGACCTGCTTCATTTTGTAAACAGTTCCCTGGCGCGAAAGACCGAAATCGCTGAGTTTGACCTAAGAATAATTGTTTATTTTTTCCGTTTCATTGACTAAAAACCATCTTATCATCATCATAGAGACAATTTCTTGCAGCGATGTCACGATGAATAATTTTCTTTTCATGCAGGTACTGTAGGCCCCAGGCAGCACACATTGCCATCTGTAATAGGTTACTGTAGATTCGAGAAGCCGTGGTCGCAAGTGGAATGCACGTGGTTGTGCGCAATTCGCGAGCCATTTTACGTCGCCGTTGAGTTAAATTGATCTCACCTTGCTCCTTTCCATTTCTGACAAGCAATCATGATTGGCTTTCAAGTAGGAGTCCAGAGATCCGCCTGAAGAAGGTGAAGTGAAGGAAAAGAGACTTCTGGGGCAAGTTCCGAGGACTTCGGACTAGATTCAAGATGATCTGCGAGATGACGTCTTCTGTGCACCAGCTCTATCTATAGAGACCGCAAAGCCACGCCCCTTGTTGCGATGGTGAAATGCGATAGTTTTTTAGATTTCGTGTTTGATGTTTTCGTACAAACGCAATACTGAACCAAACACAGAGACAATTAGTGGAAACATAGAGAAAACCTTCCTCTTCAATCTGATATACTTTTCAACCGATTTTCGTAGAGTTTTAGCGGAGTGTCGTACAAAAAACCAAAACTACTTTTTTTCTTTGGGTTTTTAACCTAGTTCCATGTCGTTGGCGCTTTTTTTTATTTTCGAATTCGATTCTTAAGTGAAAAACAAATCTTTTTAAGACAAAAAAATTAAAATTTTTACGGTGCCTAATCTTCGTGAGTCCGCGCAAAGTTGAAAATGTTGTACTCGGTTTCGAGAGCGTGTAAGTAAAAAAATTTTTTTATTTCAACTTGTGGATTAAATTGTAACTGAAATTTTTATTAATATAAAACTTATTTCGAAAAACTTTGTTTTCTGAGAAAAAAATAGACAGTGAAAATTTCGAAATTCATTTTAACATGGTCAGATGTCGTTGGCGCTTTTTATTTTTTTAAATATTAGCGTATCTCAATTTTTTCAATCAATTAAAAAAATAAAAAAATAAAATTTCCACGGTGCCTAAAAAGTTTAATTATTGTTAATTTGAAGCCAACGTTAAAAAAATAACAAAAAAACACCGAAAAACGGAAGCATTTTTGAACTGAATCTCTATGAATAAATTATTTTTTTAGATGGTCCGAACACACGTGACTAATAATTGTTCAACTATCATAACTTTTTTTTAAAACAAGCTAGCCGGTAAATGCTGTACTTTGAAGTGAAGTACTGTATAGCGCGAACGCCTCCCATCTCCGAAGGATGCACGTGGAGCAGCGCAAGTGCGCTTGCATACAGTTTTGATATCGCGAGTTCGATCCTCGCAGCGGCCATTTTTTTAATTTTTCATGAAAAAATAGCTTTTCTCTTCAAACTTGTGGTTTTATACTGTTTTTATAACTAATTATGACTTTGAAAACCGAACTAAATTACTAAAAAATTTAAATACGACATGAAAACAAAATGAACGACCAAAAGTGTAAAATCTAAACTTTCAGTACTAAATTTCGCGACTTTTTTCACTACTGTTTTGGATGGTACGACAAAATCTCAAGTCCGCAAATCTCGAGGACCGTAATCTTGTGTACGCAGATCTAAAGTCCCATAATCTTGGAAACCAAAATCTTGGAGACCAAAATCTTGGAAACCACAATCTTGGAAAGCAAAAATCAACGCTTTTGCGAACAGATTTTTTCAGAAATTGTATTCGGTGATCCAAAAAAGAGAATATAAGTAGATAAAGTGCAATAAAGAAGACTAAAAGGGAAGATTTTTGCTTTCCAAGATTGTGGTTTTCAAGATTTTGGTCTCCAAGATTTTGGTTTCCAAGATTATGGGACTTTAGATCTGCGTACACAAGATTACGGTCCTCGAGATTTGCGGACTTGAGATTTTGTCGTACCATCCTGTTTTGACCATAACTTTTTTTGTTCTTAATCTTTTTCGAAAAACTAAACTGTTTTGAATAATAATTTAGAGCAGCTATCCAACCATAGTAATATTGATGCCGTGTTCAAAGTGATTCCGCGAAATTCAAAATAGCCGTCAGAGAAAGAGAAAGATAACTAAATTTTGGAGGGTCAGAGACTATTTTGCATTTCGCGGAAATTACTTTGAACACGGCATGAAGTTCGAAAATTTTTTTGAAAATTTGGTTGCGGTCCCTATCTCTCTACCATCTGTTCGATTTTTTAAACCATGCAAGTTGTGGCCTCATCCCATGGCAAGGTTACATGAGCTATTTTTCAGATCTATTTCAGACCTCTCGAGGTAAAAAAAAGCTCAGAAAATTTCAGATCCACACGGCTTTCTATGTTTATTTATTCTCTCTTTCTCAACTTTAATAGACTTCTATTATAGAAGGAAAGCTCAGAAATTTTTCAATTCAACTTTTAAGCGTCTTGCTTATTTCGATATCCCTATACATCGACCCACCATTGATGTAATCGATAATGATAAAGAGCGGTTTCTCAAGAAGGGCGACGCCGCGGATCCGGACAATGTTCGGGTGGTTCAAACTTCTCATCACCCTTGCCTCGGCCATCATTTCCCGCACCAAATCCTTCTCCATGTCTTTCTCTGCTTTCATCTATACATTATCCATAGCTATTGCTCATCCATTTGTTAAACCGTCTTGATCGCGACGAAACCTTTTTTCCTGTTTTTCAAGCTTCCCTTGTAGACCTCGCCGAATGCTCCTTGACCAACCTATAAAACGTTAGGATTTTCAACTTACTAATTTTTTTCTCTCTCTAGTTACGGTAAATTGACTTAATTTAGAACTGCAAGGTTCTTTCAAAGTATTTTTTGAGTAGTCACGTCCAAAGTCTCAGGTAACGTAGGGAAAGCCGGAAAGGTAAGCTATGAAAAAACCTACCGTAACCAAAAATGTCAATATATCACCTTTTTGATGATTTCAATGTTAGTGTGGCGGAACTCCCAGCGAGTCAGTGATATTCCACGGAGCAAAAGCGCATCATCAACCGTTCGCGTCAATGTAGACTGAAGAAAAATTCTTTCACAAAAACGTATAACCCCATTCGTCATGACATGAAAATTCTGACTTCTCTGTGCTCTCTTCTCCCTAACCGATAAGCTCAAAAAAAAAAATGAATGATGAGAGCGTAGAGAAATCAGACTGTTTCAAGTTGTGGCGAAGGGTGTATAAAATTAATGCCGTGTTCAGAAAGAAATTCGGGTTGATTGCGTCGTATTTCACTTTCAAAGGAAAATTCTTTAAAAAGCTCTTTGGAAATTGGGTACAGCGCGATCTCATGATCAGTCTGATATAATGCTATTCTTAATAATAATTGAAGCAAAAAATTGACGGCGAAAGTTTTCTTCAAAGTTTTTTTCAATAGTTTCTTCCTCGCCAGTGCTAAAGCCTATTCGCCCCGTTTTTTGAGGGCGGAAACCGTACATCTTTGATCAGAGGTCTCAAAGCATGAGCGCAGAAATGTGAAAGTCTTGAAACGAAGGGCGCAAAAGAACGCATTTATACTCTGGGATTTTTTTCAAATTCTTTTATCGTGACGAGTTCCTTCATCATAGCAAGAGTTGTGATACTTTTACGCGCGACAGGAATTTTGAAGACCAAAAAAGCTTCAAAACGCGACAAGGACGCTTCAAGGGCGGTGATTTTGTTGAAACTAATCCTACCACTTTCTGTCACACTCTATTTAATTTAAAACGAAAGATACACGAAAAAATCCCGCATTTCTTTTGAAAAGCCTAAAAATGTATCCGCACTTTGTTGGTAATCGTCGAATTGTTGCTTTTCGCGCCTTTCGCGCTCTTGCCGGTGGTTGGTTGAGGGCCGACGATGGTGTTGATCTTCATGGGGTAGACCGAATAGTGGCTGAACAGCTCTTGAAGACTGTCAAATTCCTTTTTCAGCTCGACATAGTTGTGGCCCTGTCGGCAGTTCACAACAATGTGGCGTACCTTGAAAGGAATAAACATTTGATACTCCTTGAAGGTGTTTCTGGTGATTAGCTTCAATAGGGAAGTCATCACTTCATAAATAAGTGAAAAACTTGATCAATTTCAATTTTCCAAATATTTTCTTGAAACAATCACCTGAGTAGTTTGTAAAACTGAATTTGTTTTTTAAAAGAATGTTCGATTTTTCTCGCCATTGAACAGTAGCCAAAAAAAGTTCTATTGTTTGAAAATATTTAAATATTGAAATTAATGAATTGGTAAATCTAATATATATAAATCAGGCTTCCCTTTGAATTGTAAAAAAAACCGATGAGTTGAATCGAAAAAATTGTGCGAAAGAGATTAGAAAATTGGCGATTTTCTGAGCTATGGTATCAAACATTCCCTCAAACACAAGGCTGTATGAAATTTCTACCGAAATTTTCTTTTTTTCTCAGAGTCCCTTGTGCCGTGTTCAAAGTAATTTCGGCGATTTTAAGATAAACACTAAGAATAACTGCCAAGATAAACGCGAGGTCGGTGGCAAACTCGCAAACATGTCGCTTTCTCCACCTCGCATTTTTCTCGGCGCAACCTTGCATTTCGGAAATTTTCAAATTGCTAATGAATAAAAGATAAATGCGAGACCGCCGCGAGATTTTTGCGAATTCGCCAATGTACCGCCACCGACCTCGCACTTCTCTCGTGCCAGACTCGGCAGTTATCTTTAGTATAGGCCATTCCGCGCTAGCTTGTCACGCTTTTCTTTCCGCCAAAAGTCCAGGTCAAATTTAACCAACTTTCGCTTCAAGACCGTTGTTTCTTGCCGTTATAAGAGCAGAAATTTGATCTAATTAGAATACGGTCTTTTTGGCGGGAAGAAAAACGTGACAAGCTGGCGCGGAATAGGCTATAGACGCGTTATTTTTTTAAAATTACTTCAGGGAATAGGCAGAATTGGTAATCTGGGAAGGCGCAAGAAAATGAGTCCCACCACCATATATCCGTTAGATATGCATTTTTTACGATGAGTTTCACGTACCAATTCGAAATTTTTGAAGAAAATGCCCGAATAATGGCAAAATTTTGGGTTCGGGCGTTGAAGTTACAGTGAAAATGCCTACCTAACGATATATCGTTGTGAGACTCATTTTTTCTGCGCTTTCCCGGAATACCAATTCTGCCCATTCCCCGAAGTCATTTTAAACGAATAACGAGTCTATTTTGAAATAGCCGAAATTACTTTGAACACGGCATTTATTCTTTATAATTTTTCCTTTCATTTTCAAAGATTTTCTAAATCCTCATCATCTCTCACATGACTTGGTGGAACGAC
Organism: Caenorhabditis auriculariae; assembly: GCA_904845305.1. Taxonomy (NCBI): domain Eukaryota; kingdom Metazoa; phylum Nematoda; class Chromadorea; order Rhabditida; family Rhabditidae; genus Caenorhabditis; species Caenorhabditis auriculariae. The sequence continues at coordinate 132,354 of CAJGYM010000004.1, forward strand.
GCCGTCAAGGCTTTCGGTGTCGCGCACGACGAGGGAGATGATCAAAGTCCGATCCCTTTTCTTGATAGCCCGGGCAGCTGAAAAAATCTTTGGATCAAGAAAAAGCTCTTTCCTTCTGAAAGAAACCAAGTGGCACGTCGCATATTCGGACGACAAAGTCGCCTTTCTTCTTGAGCAAAAACGGTAAATCTTCGCGCGGCAAATACCTTAACCCATTGTTCCTTTCATCTGGCAGCTGACCAAATCAAAAAGTTTTCTAATAAAAACGAACATATAATTTATATAGAGAAAAAAAAATCGCTGAATAAAATTCATCAGAGCTAAAGCGAAAGTTCAATGAAGTCAATCGATTTTAATGTTATCCGAAGTCCTTTGGTGAATATTCCTTCTTCCATCAACAAAAAGAAGAAAGAAACGATACCCATGATAAAAGGGCATTTGAAATATCCACGGATCGATATAGCCTTGGTCATGTACCGCCATTAGTCGCGATGCGGCTCTCTTTTAGAAATACCAGAACCGCACCAAGGAATCTTACGGCGATAAACTTTACACGAACAAATCATCAACCAAAGTTCATTTACACGTGCAATTATTAACATTAAAATAAAAGATAAAACTTTCGGGAAGCACTGGAAAATTGAAACAAAAAATAACAAAACATACCAACAAGCCACATCAACAGCCGTCACAATGTATAAAAAATCAAAGCAATGGCAAGAAATGCAAAGTGAGAATGTAGTTTTGTTAGCGAGGACGAAAAACTTGTTTATACAACACGAATTTTGGAAAGACGCGTGCAAGCCGAGTAAGAGAGTTGAGCCGTCAGCGACGTCAGGTCATTTTCTTCCGAGAGTTGGTTCGTTTTCAGCCTGAAATTTTTAGTCTAAAAAATCAATTCTCGTTGCAAACTGACTTATAAGCGCGAAGCAAGTCACTTCCTCGCTTCGCAAACTCGTGCGATACGAAAACCGGCGTTGGAATCGACGTCGGAGCATTGACAATCTGAAGTGTTCATTGTAATTCACCTTAAAAATGATTTTAACCTGATGAAGAGAGCATATTGCGCAGACCATTTTCGTAAGATATTCGTCGTCGATGTTCTCGTCGTCACGAATCACAAGAAATGATGGGATCTTGGCAGTTCCTTGGATCGGGCGGAAGGCTTGTATGAAGATCTGCCTCTTGCCGTACTCCGCCACGATTCCTCCGACAGCAGTGTCCGCCAATGGATTCTGGAAAAGAGATCTTTTTATTTCATGTTTATTCATACATAGGTATTGATGGAATTCATTCTTCTATCCAAAATCTAACTTTTCTCTACTTCTCTGACCCAGAGCGCCCGAAAATTTCTCTACCGCATGCTATTTCATCGTTTCCTCGCAGTCAGAGAGTGAATAAATAACACGCGGCAGAGAAAAACTGGGGCGCGCCTTTGGCCGCATCAGTTCAGAGTTATTATCGTCTTCAAAGTATTACCTTGGGCTGATTGTTTCGGTTCAGATAAAAGCGAGTGTTGTGGCGCTTCTTCACCACGATGGAAAGAACCAACGGCGCGTAGCCGCGAGCGCCTTCTTCTTCCGCCGCTTCCACAATAGCGTCGGAGATCACATTTGTCTCAATGACGGCCTAAAAAAAGAATCTGTTCGATAAGTTTTTTGTCAAGTCTGAACCTCGGACTCCTCGCCACAGGAGACACCATCACGAAAAATGTACACCCTTTTTGGAAAACCTCGGACGCGAACAAATTTGCGGAAGTTGTCTGTCACAAACTTTCTCAAAATGACAGGATCAACCTGAAAACTTCATTTGTACAAGTGATGTATAAAAAAAAATAATCGACCGATTCTCTTCGCGGAGTTGTAAAGGCAAAGTCCCCAATGAAGGTATATGAACTATCTCCAGAATTGCAGGAAAGGCCTACAGTCGACGGGACGCGATCGCGGAACACTGGTTTGTCTGGATGAGAGACATCGAGGCCAATGACGAACGGAGGCTCGTGATTCCAAGAAGCGAGCCTGAAACATAGAAATGATTATTTATGGAGTACAAGTTATCAAAAAAGCCAATGGGCTGCTTCAGACAAATATAAATACACCCACATCAAACTTACTCGAACCTCAAATATGCTGTCTTCAAAGTGATTCCGCGACATGCAAAATGGTCGTCAGAGAAAGTAAAATATAACTAAATTTTGGAGATTCAAAGATAAGTTAGCATTCCGCGGAAATTACTTTGAACACGGTATACTAAAAAAAAACACTTACTGATCAGGAATATCCGCAATATAGTTGATGCCCCCAGCCTTGACATTGGTCTTCAGGATGATATTTTCCATTGTTTGGGACATTTTTCCCTTCATCAAAGTGTCGTTAATTGATCGGATGCTTTTTATGAGAACATGCTGCGTAGGAATATCGCTGATACGCTCTTCGAACTTTAAAAACTCTGGAATTCAAATTCAATTTTTAAAACATCAATGCCGCGTTTAAAGCTAATTTGAAGCACGCACAGCGAAAAAGTTTTTCTGGTTTAAAACCACGAGCCGAAACGCGGCGAAAAGCAGCAGGTTCCAACGACGTGATTGGTTGGCTCCGCCTTTTTGGCAAATGTCGAATTTAAATTTATTTTTAAAATATTTTTCTTGCCAGCTGGGAGGGGCCAGCTAATCAGGTCGAGGGAATCTGCTGCGTATCGGCTCGTGATTTTGAACCAGAAAAACTTTTTCGCTGCGCGCGTCAAATTATTTTCGAACGCAGCATAAAAATTCTCACCGTGAATGTTGGGTACGTCATCTGAGACGAGGAAAACGAACGGTTCAATTGATCTTCCCCGTATATGGTCCAATACATCAGCGAACACGATGGTGAGAAAATCCGCAGGATTTTGTCGATTTTGAGGGTCGTAACAGCGTATGATCTGCGATAATTGAGGATAGTTGGGAATATAATTCCGTGTTCAAAATTTTGACTTAATTCGGGCGTTTTCTATGAAAATTTCGAATTGGCGCGTGTCACCGTAAAAATGCATATCTAACGATATATCGTTGTGAAACTCATTTTTTCTGCGCCTCCCCGGATTATTTCTGCCTATTTCCCGAAATCCTTATAAACAAATAACGCGTCTATTTTGAAATCGCCGGAACTTTTTTGAACACGACATCATAAAACAACTATTAACTTTTTTTTTCTATTTCTTTGCGTTTTAATCATGAATTACTTGCCTACTTTATATAGAAATATTTGAAACGAAGAAAAAAATTTCGTCGGAAAGCTCCCTAGCGATATAAAAAATCGGAAAAGTTGCCGTTTGAAAAAAAGAAGTCCGCCGTCTTTTTTCCTACCACCGGTAATGCGATATCGGAGGCAAAAATAATAACGCCCAATTCACGCGCCGAATCCCCGTATATGCTGCGTACAAAGCTAATTTGAGCAAAACAGTACTTTCTGGTTCAAAAGCACGAGCCGAAACGCGGCAGGTTTCCACAGTGTAATTGGTTGGCCCCGCCCATCTGGCGCAAAGAATATTTTTGAAATCAATTTATATCGGAAATTTGCCAAAAAGCCGGAGCCGTCCAATCACGCTGTGGGAACCTGCTGCGTTCCGGCTCGCACTTTTGAACTAGAAAAACTGTTTCGCTGCGCGTGTCAAGTTAGCGTTGAGCGCAGCATTAAAATTTAACGCTTTCAAATTGGTATAACCTGGAGCAGCGCAATGAAAAAAAAAATAAGCAGACGCAAAATATATTAAATTTATAACTTTTTAATTAGTTTGAAATCTGTGACACCTCGCGCTTACGCGCAGCAAATTGTACGACAAATTCTTGGAGACCGTAAGCCTGTGTACGCACATATCGAACTACATTAGTTTTGGAAACCGAAATCTTGGAGAACAAAAATTATCGCTTTTTCGAATAAATTACATCAGAAATTGAATTCGGTGAGCGGAGCAAGAGAATTCATTAAGAAATTTGTAAAAAAAAAAAGAGGGGAATTATAGCTTTTTGATTTCCAAGATTGTAGTTTTCAAAATTATGGGCTTTGAGATATGCGTATACAGGCTTACGGTCCTCAAGATTCACGGACTTGAGACCTTTTCGTACCATCGGCAGGCGACGCCTATGCGCACTTTTGGCGACAAACACGCGCCGTCAGTGCCTGAGTAACCCGTAAAAAACATTTTCTTATATGAGTCAATGACACCTAGAGCACATTAATTTAGCAGGCAATGAAGAAAATTGAGTTAAACAAAAAAGCGCAAAATAAGTCCTGAAAACGTACATTTTCTCGAATGCCGAGGCCTCTCTCCGCACAACGCCGAAAAAAACGCTCCATGACATTCGAAGTCATTTTTTGGTCCAGAGCTGGGTTCCTCGATTGCGAAAGAATAATGACTGTCACAAAGTAGTCGATTCTGCCAGCTTCGACAAATTTAGCGTCGAACGGTTTCCAGTCTCGCTTAAAATTTTAAAAATTGACCTCTTTCACGAATAGGGGAATCACCTTCTCATCGTCGACGCGAACTTGTCTAGCGGCATATTTCACCGCTGGGGCATCGACGCGCTCACCTTTCAAAGCGCTCACCTGAAAAAAAAAACATAATTTTCTATTGTTCCGTTTTGAGTTTTACGCGTTGCTCGGGGTCATTGCACAAAAGCAACGCCGAATTCTTGAAGGACAGGATTATGGAATTTGAATTCCGCGAAGTGACTGGCGCCAATTCTCCAGCGCTCCTCTGGCGGCATAGCTTTTGGCTGAATTTAAACGACTTGAGACCAAAAAGCTTCAAAATTACAATTAGGTCAAATTCGCTGACGATTTGCTTGTCGAGAGTGGAATATGGCAAGATTTTCAGATACTCCAACGGAAAGATTTTCCGATGTGAAGTTCCACAAATAGCCGCCGGAAGATCAGGGTATCTCATAACAAATAAATTAAAACCATTTCTCATTGCATTCTACCTCAAATTGGGGAATTTTTGCTGATATTCTTTTTTCTTCTGCGCTTCGTGATCGATTCCAGTGACCATTTGAGTTGTCGTTGCCCATTTATCGATATCTGCATAGTAAGGATTGCAGCGCAGGCCTAAAAATTCACAAAATTGAGTTGCTTTAATGAATCAATCTTGATTGAAACCCCGAAGAAATCGTTCCATCCTTTGATAAAACGAGTGCATGTTCACGTTTCTGTTTTGAGGAATTCTGCCGAAAACTTTCAACACAAGATGATCAAGCGTACACGGCTGGAAATGCTGGATCGTGCGAGCTGGAAATGATATTTTTTAAACTATTGGCTCATTTTCTGATCATGCTCACGATCGAGCTCAAGAACTGGCATCGCCTTTTCGACACCAACAATCCGGCAACTTTTATGAACTCCGTGCGCTGTATAAGCCCAGTCAACTTTCGAGTTTTCCTAGAAAGCATCAACATTTTTAAAAAAAATGAACACGATTTACATTTAAAATACCTTCATTTGAGTGTGGAGGTAGAGGCCTCGAGAATGAGAAACGTACTTGCCGCTGAAAATTTCAGTTTTTAACTTTCCGAACTTATTTCCTACTGACGTTTCAACGGCATACTGCGAAGTGACAATGTCCAGATACGAGCAAAATCTCGAATCCTTCCACTCAGTCTCATTACACTGATCAAAAACTGAAAAACAACATTAAAAATTATTTCAAAATAAAAAAATAAAATAACAAATAATATGAACTTAAAAAAAGTTTCGTTAAAGTTTTTGGTTTTTATATTTTTATCAAATTATTTTCTATTTTCTTAATAACGGATAATACAAACGACGGCTTGTCGACGTCTGGCTTGATGAAAGCCACAATAGAGCCCTCCATGAACTGCAGCGAATCCTTCAAGTAGTTGGAAAGCCCCGGGATCGCGCACGCCTCATCCGTTGAAAGATCGACGCACTGAAAAAGAATACAAGTGATTTAAAAGCGTAAAAAAAAGAAATTATGAAAAAGGACTCACAACGTTGATTGGAACTGTGGAGAAAAGAAGTCCGCCGCCATCGTAGGCGATCGCCGGCGCCCTTTTCGCAGCGATGCATCTGCTGTCTTTTTTTGCAAAATCTTCCATCATTCGCCGAGCTATCAAATGATTGTCGATTATTTTCGACACGCGATTCCCGCGGCCTCTGAATCATTTTTTTTCAATTTGAGACATTCAAATTAAAGGTTTCACTTAAAAGAAACTGTGGTCAAAATGAAGTCCGTTGCTGTCGCCGGCTGGAATAACTTGATGTGGACGAGGTGACGATATATCACTTTTTGCTTCAGTTCAATACCAAATAAATTGACAACGAGGTTCTGAACAAATAAGCATTTATAAACCCTTCGAAATCGAATTTACCGGTTGCGTGTCCATGTTAGAATCTATCTTATCTCTTCCGCAAAATGAGGCTGCAAAAAAGGTAATTATTTATTAAGTTATGTGATGGCATACTTTAGTAGTCTTGCTAAAGACGAAAATTAAGGGCTTGCAACTTTCTTCACTCTCGGCTAGTAATAAAATTGAAACGGCTGAAAGATAATCTTTGATAATTACGAAGTATTTTCGTTCGACAATAGTTTTTGAAAAAAGCGAGAAATCAACGACGCAGGGCTTCACTTCCGGAGCGGCCGCTCTCATGCGGATTTAATGAATATATCACGCACCACAGGCGAATCGAAAGAGTACCATAATGTGTCCAAAAAGGTACCTTTCAAAATGGATCGTGAAGACTTCATAATGTGTCTATCTCCGGCATACCTTTTAGCTATATCTATGCCATCTTGGAGGTACTTGAGAGTCTCCCTCAAGTCTATCTAATTCTGCTCAAAGTTCACAGAGGTATAATCTGTTCAGATTTCAAATGTCAATTTCTCGCTGAAGCTCCGCCCCCTAATGGCGCGATAAACCAATCAGAGAGCGAGCCATCCACAGAGCGTTTTCGAATGACGTCATTCTAGTTCATTTAAAATCTGAACAGACTGTATAATTGAGGTACCATCTTGAGACTTCAGAGCTCAGAGGGTCTCGCGGTACCCTTTCTCGATTCGCCTATGACCTTTAAGACAGTACTACAGCGGTCGGTTAGTATTGTGCCGTCAGTTTCGGAGCCAAGAAAAGGTTTTTCTTCTTCGCAACGTTGATGATCTATTTCTAGAAATTAAAAGATAAGTAAAGTCCCAAAAAGTACACAAGATTTCCGTTTGCAGCCGGAAAGTCTATCTATAGTCTGTTCAGATTTTTAATGTCAAGTGCAATGACGTCATTAAAAACACTCTGTGGATGGCTCGCTCTCTGATTGGTTTATCGCACCATTAGGGGCGGAGCTTGAGCGACGACTTGACATTCAAAATCTGAACAGACTATAAGCTCCCATAATACGACCGGCCGCCTTGAAAAGTCATGAAATCAAAATAAAAATTTTTTTAATAAGCTACTTGCTTGAAAAATCGTTTTTCGTTTCTTCTTTTGCTCCGGAAAATTGGTCCAAATGAACTCTACGCTTAAGAAAAGCTCTGAACGTCATCAAATGATAAAAAGATACAAAATGTACGAACATCAGAAACCGGGATACGAAGAGAAAAAAAGATTGATCCCAAACTGATACGTTATTCGCGCCAGGACCTCCCGCCTACAGCAATCAACTTTTCACAGTAGGTCAAACTTGGCGAATAAGTCTATTTTATTCATCATTTTTGTTTCTCTCACTTTTATAGTCTGTTCATATTTTGAATGTCAACCAGCTCACTCCGCCCCTGCTGAGACGGTACCTTTTCGCGTCGATGTTTGATCGCGCGGGACTAATTTTGATCTTTTTAAATCTGAAAGATAGAAAAAGAAGTCAAAAATGCAGCCTTATTAAATGGCATTCGTCATTTGGATATAAAACATTGACGCGAAAGATATTGTAGACTTGGGGGTGGAGTTAGCTGCTTGACATTGCTTGACACAATCTGAACAGACTATAGCGAAAATGGCGCAAAAAGGCACTAAAGAAGGAGCCTTTGTCACCATAAAAGGAACAATTCTATGGAGCTTTTTTCCACCCTTTCTGATTTTGCCTGTGTAAACAAGGAAGAAAAGAAACGCTGACATGATGAACTTTTTATCAGTGTCTCACACCCACATTGGACGTGATTTTCCTTGCGTAAATGCGAACATTTTCAGCAAAAGTTTTTGTTTTCTTGTTTTCTCGTTGCACAGGTTCAATTAATCCGAAAAACGGTAAAACACACATTCTTTTCATTTTGACGTACCTTTTTAAGCGTTACCTAAAAATAAATATATTTTTTTCTCACGGAATTGTTAAAAAAAAACCGATTTTAGCGGTCGCCAACATAAGGATATGAATAAAAGAATAGGCCATTCCGCGCTAGCTTGTCACGCTTTTCTTCCCGCCAAAATGCCAGGTCAAATTTAACCAACTTTCGCTTCAAGACCTTTGTTTCTTGCCGTTATAAGAGCAGAAATTTGATCTAATTTGGTATACGGTCTTTTTGGCAGAAAGAAAAACGTGACAAGGTGGCGCGGAATAGGCTTTACGAACGGAGTAAATAGAAGGCGCCCTCGATCAAGAGGAAATCGTAGGAGCGAGAAATTTTCCCACGCTTTATTTTTTACATTCGAATGTTTCTTTTCTCACGACTTTATTAACAAAATAATCGAAAAAATAATATTCGCAAGAAGAGTTCCGCGTCCAAGTTTTTCAATTCGTTCTCGTCCACGTGAAATCAATCAGGTCTACTCGAAATTGTGTTTTTTTGCTGGGTAACCGGTGAGAGAAAAAATAATCTGTTCTGTACAATTTAAGGTTCGATGAGATTTGGAGAAAAGTATAGAATTGAGGAAATGAATTTGAAGAAAGAGAGGAGAGGAAATGAGAGATTGGGGATATATATTCCGTGTTTCTGTTGCCGTTTGAAACAAAACAATGATTTTTAACGGAAGAAATGTTCACTGTCTTTGGAAAAATCTTATTTGGGGGAACAGATTTCAATCGAGGTGATGCCATTGGGCAACCTGGCGGCCTGGATTTTCCAGCACCTCGACGACATGAGCGTCTTCCATGTTCAGGAGAGCGCGTCCGATGACGTCATTCCGGTTGGAACGGTCGTGGTTGATAACCTGAAGTTTCTTTTCCAATTTCATTTTTCTTTCGATGCGCCTTCAGTGCGATTTTTTCTGCTTTATTTTTAAGGTATAATCCGACGTTACCAACATGTTCGATTTTCAGCATAAAAGTATAACAATTCGATCCGTCTCGTCGAGATACGTACGAATATCATAAAATTATTCGGCGCTGACCACTTAGAAAAATTCAAGATGAACTTTATTAGTTTTCAATCAGTTGATTATTCTGAGGAATAGAAGTGTTTGGTTTTTCTTTTCATGCATTACTTGAGAAAATAGGCTTAGCTTTGAGGCTTCACACGGAGGCGGAGCGCGCATAGCGCGAAGCCGACTGTGGCTCGCTTCGAAAAAACTGAGCCACAGTGAACAATTCGTCAAATAAATGAATACCTGACATAAAAAGACATGTAGTTTCAAAACGTGGGCACTAAAAAAAACTATCAGGTAGCTATAAACGATTTGCAACTTGATACGAGTAGCAAAAAAATCTGTAAAAATGTATTTCCCAAAAAAAAAGAAAGAAAAAATATTAAAGGAGCATACTGTGCGTAAGCGTGGGCTCCAACGCGGTCGGTTATTTTTACTGTGATTTCTCATTTTTTTCTTATTTTGCATTGTTTTTTTCGTATAATTTTCAATTTTTTTCTTATTTTAAAATGCCGTGTTCAAAGTGATTCCGCGAAATTCAAAATAGCCGTCAGAGAAAGAGAAAGATAACTAATTTTTGGAGGGTCAGAGACCATTTTGCATTTCGCGGAAATTACTTTGAACACGGCAAAAGATTTTTTCTTCTCATGGCGTAGTAGCGATAGTTGAATTGAATCGCGTCGAAAAATGCAGCGAAATTTTTGACATTTCTGGAGTTTTTTTCTGGTTTTCGCACACCATAAATTTATTTCTCCTTACTAGCGCCCAATAATTTTATGATTTTCGTACGTATCTCAATGAGACGGATCGAATGGTTATACTTTTATGCTGAAAATCAAACATGTTGGTAACGTCGGATTATTCCATTTTTAAAACACCCCAAGTTTAAGGGAATTACAGGTTCATGTAGCTTTCAAAGACTCCTAATTTTTGAAATTAGATATAATCACCAATAAATATATAATTCAAAAACATCTTTGTGTAGTTCTCAAAAGCTTGATAAGGGACTTGAATTGATTCTCGTTCAATATAAAGTTATATTCTTGGGGAAAGCCACGAGGAGGTCATTTTAATTTGCGACTCAGAATTTTCTACAAATTCGCATAAAATGGTCTTTGAAGGTTTATATTACGATCCATCAAAGATGCATCCGGCGCCAGCTTTTATTTTTTAAGATGATTCATTTTGAAGGTCGAAAAGTTAGGACTAATGCACTAAGAATAACTGACGAGATAAATGCGAGCTCGGTGGCGGTACATTGACTAACTCGCAAAAATGTCGCTTTTTTCTAGGCGCGATCCCGCATTTCTCTCGGCGCGACCTCGCATTTTTCTCGGCGCCATCTCGCATTTATCTTGCATTTCGGAAATTTTCAAATTGCGAGAGAAATGCGAGCTCGCGCCCAAACAAATGCGAAACCGGCGCGAGAAAAAATGCGAGATGTTTGCGAGCTCGTCAATGTACCGCCAGTGTCTCGCGTTTATCTCGGCAGTTATTCTTAGTGTGGTAGCGACTAGGAGGGATCTTCATATATATCTCCAGAGAGTTCTTGAACAAATTTGAAGAAAATTCGAAACCGCAAAGTAAATTGATCTCCCTTGTGAGTGTTCAAGCACTCAATAAAGTTTTTATAAGAAGAATTTCTATTTTCAAAGCCCTGTTGTCTTTGTTTTCGTATCTTCCTCGAGATTTTTCATTTACATGTCAATTTTTCAGATCTTCTCCTCTCAACATTCTTTTTTGAACATTGAAAACGGAAAATTTCCATGCCCTTTTAAACTTCTGACTAGAAAACTACTCGGACTCGGGTACGGGTTTCGAGTTGAAACTTTAGTGGTTTATAGACCCAAGTCAGAACACTTGAAAACAAGAACGAATATCTACTAAACGCGATAGAGAACTGAAAAAAAATTAGAAGAAAATGTGAAAATTAGACCTGAAAATTTTCAGAATACTGCTTCATATTCTAATACAATCGTCTTGAATGATCCGGCTATCATAAACTCTAAAAAACTGATTTCCAGCCAACAAGAAGGAGGAAAACAGAAATTTGATAATTTTCAAGCCTGAACTGTTCATTTTCAAAAAGATTTTTCTCAGAAGCCTTTGGGGTTTAGCAGATAATCTCTCTTGTTTCCAAGTACTCTTACCCGGGTCTATAAGCCACCAGAGTTTCAACTCCAAACGCGTACCCGAGTCCGAGTAGTTCCCTAGTGAGTGAGGTATTTTTTTTTGAAATCTGTGCAGTATGTCAACCATTCAAAATAAAAAAAAACTGATTTTTTTTTTGGCAATTTTCCCCACCTGTAGGTCGATGACGGCGGTGTCGAGTTTGGAATCAGGAAGCTCGAAAACGAAAGATTCATTGTACACGGGATTGAGAGTGGCTCTTCGAACGTGGGTTTTCTTTTTGACGATCCGTTCTCCAGACTCTTTTCGTAGGTAGAGCTTCACGTAGGGGTCTAAAAATTTCAAAAAAATAGTTTCTTTAAATCCAAAAAGATCGGTAAGTTTCGTAGAAAAAAAGCACTGAGATGAATGAAAAAGTAAATTCATAGTTATCCTAGGTCATTTTTTTATAGTAAGAAGGTTTTGACTTGAACTTTCTCGATTAAAAATTTTAAAAATCTTTCCGATACTTGAAGGAGCGTGACCACTTTTTCAAAACGATTTCAAGAAAAATAGTAGTTTTCAGAGTTTGGCAAGGATTTCTGAATATACTATAGAAAACTAGATGTTTGGAACCCACAGAGATTAATCGCCGGTTCAGGATTTATTTATTTAAGAAGGGATATGCAAAGGCGAGAAGACTAACGACCGTTTTCCGGCTTCAGGAAGAGGGTTTCACCTTCTTTTTTCACGCGAAGCTTAAAGGCTAGCAAAAATGAAGGCTTAACGAATTATACTTTACGGCGGATGAACCAACGACTAAAATTTTTCAAAAAACAAAAGAGGCTTCGATATCAATGTCCAAAAAGAACAATACAAATTTCTAGTTAGAGACTAGGCAAAGCTCTAAAAACAGTTGAGTTTTTTTTTTTGAGTAGAATTTTCTAATATAGTAGCTTTAAGTGGATTTTTTGAAAAAAAAAGACTCCAAAATTTTTGAGCCAATGACCGTCAAGATTTGAAGAGAATCCGCGCCAGCTTGTTGAACTATTTTTTCTGAGCTTTAGAACAAGTTTCTTCGATTCTATGAGCATGAGCTTTTAGTATAACACAAATTTTTAAGCTAAATTAAAGGAGCATGCAGGGAAATAAGGCGGGCTTTTTCGAAGGAAAAATTCACGACTCGGAGGAAAAAAAAATGGTGACAGCTGGCGCAAACGGAGCTAGAGAAGAATGCAGAAAAATGACTGATGAGTTTTTCTACTGACCAGCCGTGCCGGCGTCGTTCTTGCTGAGACCCCTGGCCTTCAAAACGACGACGGTCAGGTTGTTGAAAGCCGGCTGATAAGTCAGCGACAGGAGCAGTTCGCCGCGAGCCGCGACGCTGTCAGTCGCGCGTGGCAACAGCGGAAGTTCCACTCTGCAAAAATACAAAGCAATCTTTCTCCATCGCTTCTTTTTTACCTCATTTCCTGATGGAGCATGAGCTCAGCTTCCGCCAGTCTGTAGACACACTCGCCGACTACCGTATCTCGACTGTAGCGGTCGAAGGCGACAACCTGGAGATTTAAAGTTCAATGAGACTGTGTCGGTAATGTCTCATTGGTTAATTTATCTGCCTTTTCGTGTCCTTTTATCGGTCTACATTTATCCTTTTGTTGTTTTTCTCGAGCCTTTCAAATCCTCACCTTAACGGAAGGCCCGATAAAGAATCAAAACCAAATTTTTAGCGACTTACTTGCAGTATCTACTTTTTTTTGCGATACTTTTTGCGACGATCTCCTACGAAATTTTCAAAACTTTGTCCCGAACTTTTTAGAGTTGTTTTGTGACCCCTTCAACTACCTGGAAATGCAAAGTACTCATGTTCATCTGCTCATTGGTGACACCGTACATGGTGAACTGCTCGTCGTATTGTGGGCTCGTTGTCGCCCTCACTATTCGGGTCTTGACGCGATGCTCGCGGTCTAAAATTGAGAAATTATTTGTCTATTCTCAAAATCGTCATAATATATTGAAAGTTTTCTCATGTGATGTTTAAAGGTGCAGAGGTAACTGAAAACTCAAAAAGAGCATTTGAAAAGGGCTTTTCCCTGCGGAATTTTGAAAATTATGTCAGTATGTTCCTTTCGACGCCGTTCAATGCCCATGCCCATATGCCCTCAACTTAAATAAGGCCCAAGAAAGATTTGAACACAATTCCGTGCAAAGTTTACTCGAAGTGGTTGCTCTCATTCCGAGGCTTCCACCTAGAGTACAGTCTCCGGGCTCCACAACAACATCCGCTACATTCTGAGGTCGTCAAGGCGCTACGCGCAGATACTCTACGCAAAGCAGAACGAGGCGAAGGACCGTAAGACCATGCTTTCCACTCTTTCAACTACACGTTTCTGAATCAATCTGTATCTTTCGAAAATCACCAGGTAGAAGCTGAAGCTTGACATAGGGGTCGAGAAGACACTGGCCGTCGCGGGAGACGACCAACTCGCACAATTGTCGGCAGTTCACGACGCCGACCTGGAAAAAGAAATGTTCTTTTTCTATTTTATTCGAAAAAATGAGCTCTTTTCATACGCTGTTTTCGTGAAAAATCCTCAGAAAGCCAGAAACAAAAAAAAAGAAAATTCTATTAACATTCTCCGACGTCATGCATGAAAAAAGAACATTCAATTAATTTTCTCGTGAGCTTCTAATAATGGACATTTAGTATCAAATTAGGGTTCCTTTAAGTTCTGAGGGGAGAATAGAACTTCAGCAAAATAGGGAAAAATAATCGGAATCTTCTTTTCAAATAAAGTTTTTACACAAAAAGAAGTCATCAAACCTAGGAAAAATAAAATCTAAAATCTAAAAGAATCGAAATTTGTTGCTGCCAACCCATGAAAAAAAGATGAACCTTTTAAAATTTTTCATAGGAACTTCTTTTTCAATTTTCACTTTATGCTTCTCTTCTTATATCCTTCTCATACCTAAAGCTAACCACAACATGGAAAATGACTATTTCATCCGTTTCGAAACAAAAAATTCGTTAAAAAGCCTAAAAAACGGCGAGAACCCATCAACACTTTGATGAGAATCGTAATTTCCTTCTTTACACCCTCATATTTCGAGCCAAAAAAAAAGCCGCCAAACAGAAATGGGGATGAAAAATTACGTTGTTAAGCTTCTGCTGGGAGCGTCGTTCGCTTGAGTCGTAAAAAATGAAATTTGGGAGGAAAAAAAAGGGAATTTGAAGCGACGACGGCTTTTTCTTGACACATTGAAACGGATCTTAGCTTCATGAAAAAAAAAAAAGCAGAGGATACTGTATATTGGGCCGACCGACAGAAAAACGGAAATAAGAAAAGGTGTGATTTATAGTTGTTTTTTATAGTTGTTTTTTATTGTTTTATCGCTAGCTCGAGCCAAACAATCAGTTAATTTTAATGGAAAATGCGTAAAACTGGAGATTTCTAAAGTAAATGAATATAAGCAGTATGAAGAGCGATAATTGTGAAAAAGAATGTGAAAATTAATCAAATAATACACAATTTCAAAACGAAGTTTGATAAAGCGACACATACATGGGATAGTCTCGGTGGGACCTGAAAAAAAGGGAGGGGACTTGGTAAAAAGGTGGGGGGGAGTTGGTAAAAACCGTAAACAAATTTTTTTAGGGTGCGCGCTGGACGGCGCTAGTCCGATCTTATAAAAAAAATAATAAAAAACTCATTTTTTAAAGTTCAACTGACTCGCAGAAGCGATTTTTTTTTCTCAGTTAAAAGTCATCGGAAAAAAAACGCTTTTTATTTTCGGATTCAGCACCATCAAATTAGTCAGATTCGACCTTTCAATGTCAACTAGTGGATGAATAGGCTCCAGAGAATGACTTGGTACCGGAGACCGGCGCGCGCCAGCCTTGAAGTACTGAGCGAGACCTACTAGTCACTCTCTGGCCTATTCATCCACTAGCTGATATTAAAGGATCGATCTCGACTAATTCGATGATGCTGAATCCGAAAAATAACAACAAAAAAATAAGGTACAAAAAAATTATTAACTGCTCATTTTTTTAAAGTTCAATTGATTGGCAGAAGCATTTTTCTTTTTTTCTTGGTTAGTCAAAAGTGATAGAAAAAAAGAACTTTTCCCATCCTACGGCGTCAGCCTGTAATTTGATCTATTGACAAAAAAAAATTTTTTTCGAGCATGGGGGGGCGGCGGGCGATTAGCATTAAGTGGGGGACTTGGCTGTCGCCAGTCATGCTCATCCCATGTAAAAAAATGAAATTTCTCCCATTTTCCCCCTAAAGCTCTCCTCATAACCAAAAAAACGAAACCCACATCATAAAAAAATGAAAAACCTATTTTTTTAAAATGATGGGTCAATTAAGTTCCTCTCTCTACTTTGATGGACGGAAAACAACCATGTAATTGCAGCTTCTCTCTTTTTTTTCCTATGGTTTTTGAGATTCGGCAGTCCGCAGCCAAAGGCTCATTCCCGTGTATTGTTATTCCTGTGCTCCTCTAATTTTTTAATTTTTAATCATTTTTCTAATTGTAAAAAAGATAGTATTCTATTTAAGACATTTTTTTGCCTTGGCCAGCCAAAATTCAGAAAATGATAAAGCAGATCTGTCTGTGAGCGAACAATAAACATTTCGTTTCATTTCATAATCAGGAAAATTTTGCTTCCAAGCAAACCTTTTTTCATTTTATCTCAATTTTCCATCATTTTGTTTTGCTCTTTTTTGAGGTCTTTTGGAAGAATAGAAGAAGAAGAACCTGAAGAGCCAAGCTGACGGGATCATAGCTCAGCGTGAAAGAAATCGTTCCGCGCTCAACGGGCAATTCCGAAGGCGAAAGCTGCAAATAAAACAAAAGATGAATTTTGTTGTGAATATCATTTAATAGAACACTTCTTTACTTGACGGATGCTCCGATATTGATAAAGCGCCCAAGTTTTTTTCTAGTTTTTGGAGGTGGTATGAAAAAAACACCAGCAAAAATTCAAACGGCGACTTTTCCGATTTTTTCATATCGCTAGCGAACTTTCCGACGGATCTCTTTCCGACTTTTTTTCCTTTATATTTTTTTCAGTTTATAAAACATCTATAAATATTTTTTTCCTATTTCTTTGTGTTTTAATCATAAACCAACTACCTACTTTATATAGGCAGATTTAGAACGAAGATTATATCGAGAAAAAAAGTCGGAAAGGGATTCGTCGGAAAGGTGGCCGTCGGAAAGTTCCCCTAGCGATATGAAAAAAATCGGAAAAGTCACCGTTTGAATTTTTCGCTGGTGTTTTTTTCATACCACCAAAAAGAAATTGAAGTTCTTCGAAATTCAAAATGCATACTTTCAAGATTTGTATAATGAACAATAAACATATCATGCTTCAGAAAAAGAAAAAATTCTTTAATTTAACGCTTTCAAAAATACTTTTCCCAATAAAAAATCTCAAATTCGTTTTAAAATTGACTTTTTTTTAATTTTTAAATTATCTGATTTCACTGTGAACCTTCCTAGTTCGGTCCTCAAGAAGGGCGTGGAAAGGAACGATGGGCGACGGGGTGCTGTCGGTAGAAAGTGGCGACTGTAGGGGCGACGGCGTTTGTTTCAAGCCTCCAGGACCTTTTGGAAGCCCACTTCGCACAGCGATTACCTTGAAATAAAGGTTAATACTTTTTTCAACCGGAAGCAGTTTTTTGAATTCGTTTAAAATGGATATGAAAAATCTTTTTGCATCTTTTTAATTTTCAATACCTAGCTTTTCGTCAACATTTCAAAAAATAGCTGATGTTTGCTAAAAAAATCTCAAAAAAGAGCTGCTCGGAAGTTCTTTTGGCGTCTTTTTAGTGAAAAATTTTCGACATCCATCATCTTAGTACTCTTTTTAGATCCATGGTTGAAAAAAAAAGATTTGGGAGCATAAAACGAGATAAAAACACCTTCATCATTTTTCTACAGTTCAAATCTGACAGCTGATCTGTGGAAAATCTTTGATAAAACCATTTTTCCTCGAATTTTTTTCTTCTGGTTTAAATTTGACACAATTAAAAGAATCCCTTTTCTCACTGATTTTAGATACAATGCTCTGCTCTAATGTTTACTTGTAACAATAAAAATTAAAGCGTATGAATAATTTTTGAAAATTAGGTCTAAGAGTTATCAAAACGATTCCTGAAAGTTTTACTAGAAAAATAAACCTTCAAAATGACTATAATTTAATAATTATTTTTTTCCAGTTTACTAATTTTTCTAGATATCTTGTCATTAAATCTTAATTACCGCTACATGGAACGAAAAAAAAAATCGAAAAAGTGCATTTTTCCTTTTCACAACTTTTTAAAACTACGATCTCAACAAACATCATTCTGGCGTAAATATTCATTTTTTTCATACTTTTTTGAAACCTCAATACCACGTCCTATAAGATTTTAGTTAGCTTTAACAGAAGTAAAAGCTCAAAAGACAGAAAAAAAGCCTTTCTCCTATTTTCTGTGATCTTTGACCAACTCAGAACTTTTTTTTTGTCATCCTTTTTCAGAACGTCAAAAACAGATGTTCACGACCGTTATAATTAAATTCCAACATACGCAAACGTCTGGAAAAAAACCTCGCAAATTGAATTTCCAACGGATATTTGTGGAAGAAAAAGGAATAGTGCAAAATTTTGAATTTTTTTCAAGGTAAATCTGCAAACGCAAGTTCTTTACAAAGAAATATTGTCATTTCTAGACATCAAACATTAAAGATTTAAAGTTTTTTTTCATTCTGCAAAATGTCAAAGCTCTTTTTCATGGAAAGACTTAGAAACCTGGTTATAATTATGAAAAAAATATATACGTTTCTCTTTTTCGTGTCAAGAATTTTTACTTATTTCAAAACTTCAAAGCTTAATTTGGGGAAAAAACTTTTTGAATCATATTTTATGATTCAAAAAGCTTTTTTACCTGACTATTTTCATAAAAGAGCCTCAAATTTTCGACAAATTCTAAAATTCCCTTGCATTGAAACATTCGAATTTCCCAACACACTTTCAAATCAGAGTCTTTTTTCATCAAAAATGTGATTTTCTCCGTCTCTAGGCAACCGGAATAGAGTAAAAGAGCATATAAATGTCATTCTTTACGTTTCACGTGGAAATTAAATTTGACTTTGCCGTTTCGGAATACCTGCTTAGGCGGAAGTAAAAGTGAGGGATACTGGCGCCGTTTTCTGACGGCCAGAAGTGCAGCGACGGCGACAAGGCCGACGAGTCCCATCGCGCCCCCGAGGCCGACGAACAACCATTCTGAAATCGTTGATTCTCATTCCCTTTTGAGGAAGTCATGATAATACTTGGTTATTCTATGGAACGTTCTTTTGAGCACTTTGTGACCAATATTTCTACATCAATTAACTTAGCAGTTTTATTAGAGAAACAACGATGCAAGTTCTGAAACTGTTCGTTTGCCTTTTTTTTTTTCGATAAATGTACATTTTTCAGTACTCCTATGTTATTGAGAGTGCAGTTAAGACCTAGTTCTAAGTAATTAAGTTTGAACTTTTATATAAGAAGTTAAATTTTTGCACGGTTTTTGCCGGATAAACTGAATTCTGAATATTTTAACTACAGTATAGAAAATATAAGTACTTTCATTTTTACAGAAAGATCCTTCAAGCAGTTTGGCACTCATTTCTTTTTCTGGGTGACCATTTTTCGAAGATTTCTCATTAAACTCAAACCATTTCGCATTTTTTAACTCTTAAAACTTAGGAATTTTGCTAGCTTCCGAGTGTTTCCAAGCAATTCTTCGACTCTGTTCTGAGTTGTTTGGAACTTTATTTTGTATTCCCAATAACATTTTTCTGTGATTTTCGCAGAAAAAGTGGCTCAACACAATGTTTTGTGTCCGAGCAGCTCCATACAAATTGCAAAACGCTACATTTATCTTTGATGGAATTTTTGAAAAAAAAAAATTAAGATTCTCTCAGAAAAAGGTCCTAATGACACGAAAAATACCACTGAGGTCAGGAAGTTCTAAAAATTCCCACACTAATTAGTATCTCAAGATCTGTATAATTGAATGACTCAGAAACGTTGTCAAACGAGACAAAACCCTGGTATTCAGCTGGGAAACGTGTGACGCACTAAACCACGCCGATTTATGGTGTATTTTCCAAGAAAACACGGCAATTTTTCTCTTTTTCAAGCCAGGTCTAATCATCACGTCTCACGTGTATGGCGATAAATTCGTGTTGAATTCTAGGTTGAGAACGTGCCAATTTCGGGAAGAACCAAATAATAAATTGGAAAAAGCCCACGCAGCTAGAGGTGAAATTAAATACGCCGCGTTCGACTCGAAGCGAAAAAATGAAGACAACAAATATGGTGTTCCGAAAAAGAAGGTTTTCAAAATTGGTTGTTTTAGTACTTATTTCCCAAGAAAAGTTGGAATTTCGTACAAAGATAAACTTTTCAACTCAAAAGTATGCGAAGGAGCATAGAAAGTTCACATTGAGGTTTAGTGAAGAACTTTCTATTTTTAGATGTGTGAGTGAAAATTTTGTTCTGAAGTAATTTTAGCTGAAAGCAAGCTCGCTACTCGATTTGTGACAAGCTTGTCACAAAAAAGGTCTGTTTGCTAATCTTTGCAAGATCTTTTTTCAAAAAGCTCACTGTGCCTTTAAAGTTTCTATTAAAATGAAACCATTCCATATCGAAAAAAGTTCTGAAACGCTAATAAAAGTCACCACCGTAAGCCACTTATTCTCCTCAAAACAACGAGAACACGAACTAAAAGTACAACTCGACTCTGAATTATTCACGTAAGCACAAAAATTTTCTATTCCAAGAACCATAAAACTATTCTTCTCATTCTCCTTTTTTCCAATCAAGTCTAGACAAGAAAATTTTCTTTTTATTGGCTTCATTTCCTGAAAAAAAGGAGAAAAGAAACTGAAAGTCTACGGTATAAACCAAGGAATCAAAAAGGTGAGAATTGAATTGCATCGGAAAAGGTCAAGAAAAAAAAAGCTACCATAATCCTTCAAAGGGCATTCTCATCAAGAAAAAAAAGAGAATCAAGAGAAAAAACGTAGTAATTTGTTCAGAAAAGTGAGTCATATACATATATATTAAGCGCAAAAAAAGTTACTATGAGAGCCCTCAAATAGAAAAATAAATCATTGAAAACTGGATATAATAAATGGTTTCAGGCCAGAAATAAAACTTTTTTTCAAATTTATCTTGAAATACCTTACCGAATAAAAATATAAAATGCTGATCACTGAGAAACTCGAAATGCTTTTTTTCTTAAACTTTTCGGCTCTTTCGAAGCCGAATCCAAAACCAAAAACGTATTTTTAAAAGCGAAAACGCCAAATTTCACACAAAATAAGCAAACTCGACAAAGTAAAAAAAATTCAGTAGAACTAAGAAACTCAAAAAAATTCTTGGGTAAAACGAAATTATGAAAAATTGGTGGAGCAAAACGTGAAAAACTGACTTTTTTTTTAAATATAGAAGCATCAGCAAGTGATGAAAACTGAAGCGGAATTTCAGATTTTAATTCAGATTTTTTTTGTAAATCTCATAACCCACAGTAAATCCAATTACAATAGGACCTCAAAAAACTACAAAAAAAATTTTTTTGGCGACTCCAAAACACATAAAGAGAGAAATTCAAGCCGAGCAACTCGAAAAATCCTATCCTTTATGAGATTATCGTAATTTACAGTAAGTTCGAAACCATCAGAACCTCGAAACATTTATAAATAATGAAAAACAACAGAACATTTTTAGCAATTTTTGAAGCACAGAGAATGTGAAAATCCCAAAAATTCATGTTTTTTTTCTTCGAGAAACCGTTCACATTACCGTAACCTCAAACCCTTCAAAATCTTAAGAAGACGGTCAAAAAAGGAAAAACCAACCGTGACCAGGGGCATGGGAGTAGCTCCCATGCTGTAGGCTCGGCATGTTCGAGTCAAATGAGCTCGAGCTCCGGCCGTCCTCGCCAATCGCCAGACCGCCCCCCTTCCAAGGAGATCGATGCCGCGACGCGAGCCGCACCGCGACATCGCCAATGCCCTCGGGCCCTTTTTATTCTTCTTCGGAGTTCGCCGCCGACGTCATCTCATGTGTGATGTGATGTGTTTGTGCCGTTTTGCGCAGGGTCCGAATGGAAATAGAAAGAGAAAAAAGTTGCTTGGGATAGGCTTTCGAGGGGTTCTTTAAGATTTGATATTGGCTGCGCACCGCTGCGCATCTCATTTTGAAGACAGAAGAAGCGAAATAAAACAGATTAATACTAATGACCTTGCTATGCTTGATTACAAGGAAGAAACGATGATAAAAAGAAAAACATTTAGCTCGGGTGATTTTGACAGATTCATTATTCAGAAATTTCCCTTTGCCAAAAATTTTGCCAATAAACATTCTTGCTTTTTTTTTGATTTGGATTGATTTGATTGCGCATCGCTACGTGTCTAAATGTAAAACGAGGCTTACTAGGGAATGGTCTCCATTTGCAGTGGGACTTCTGAATGAGACTAGGTTCACGAGATTTAGTTTTTCACGCTGATTCCAAATCTGGTCTCGAAAACTGTCCTCGAGGTCTGTGAAAAAAGTTAGAGACTCTCAAAAATAAAAAAAATCAATGCCTCCGATTAAGCACGATTTTGGATATATAGTCTTTGTTCCCCAGATTACGAAAAACCATTTCATATTTTCGGAAACAGAAGAAAAATGTAACTATAGCGAAAAAATTGGCTACGCATCGCTACGTTCCACTCAGAAACAAAGAAAATATTGTGAACTTCTGAAGAAAAATAAGCATTTTAACCTCTTATCTTTACATTTCTGAGTAATGACTTGAATTTTTGTCTTTTCAAGGTTCCGGTTATTTCAGAGTTACTTTAGATTATTCAGAACAAGCAAAATAAAAATCAATATTAAAAAAATTGAGAAAAAGAGAGATTTTTTAATGCGTAACTTTGCAAAACTCTGAGAAATCTGCAAATTCCGCTACAGTTCATTTTTTTTTTTGTGTTTCGTGGTCCTCAATAAGAATTCGTATTACACTAGAGTCAAGGCTTAAAGATATGAAAGAAAGATTTTGAAAAAACATTGATTTGAACGCAAAAAAAAAAAAATACAAACCTTTTTATCGCGCGCGGAATTTTTTTTTTCGCCCTTTCACGTCAGCTAGCTGTCACCGCTTTTCCTCACTTTGTAGTCCTGAAAACTATGTGTAAGTTGTTTGAACAAAGAACATGATCAAAAACACAAAAAGCAATCAAATGACGCTCAAAAATGAGCCGAGTCGAGAAAGTCATAAAAGAGCAGATCAATAGACGAATCGAGAAAGGGTATCGCGAGACCCTCTGAGGTACATCGCAGGCTCTGAAGTCTCACGATGGTACCTTGAGTATAACTTTGAGGACTTCGAGCAAAATGAGAGAGGCTTGAGAGACTCTGAAGTACCTCCGGGATGGCTCAAATATAGCTAAAAGGTATGCTGGAGGTCTCACGATGGACACATTACGGGGTCTTTACGATTCATTTTGAGAGGTACCTTTGTGGACACATTATGGTCTCGATTCGTCTGTGACGGAACTTTGCGTTTTTCACAACTACAACAACTACAGTGCCTATTTTTTTCTTTCTGTTTCGATTTAAATATTTTTTTATAAACAATTTAAAAAAATATAATACTAATTATTCCCGTTACATTTTTTTCAAAACGAAAAAATCGAGAATTTCAGATTTTTATTTTTTCCTGAGAATACATGGATTCTTGAACGTTTCCGTTGAATTATTAACTCTTGTTCAACATCGTTCGAGCTCGGGTGGTTTCACGCCCTTAAAACGTGACAAACAACACTCATTCAGGAACTAAAATAGCCCTTTTTCGTTCACATAATCAAATTCTCGTGAAAGCAAAGGAAAAAAAAACCTATTTTTCTTATTCCTTTCGAGCTATTCCTGAGCTTTTTGAATAAGCCAGTTATAAGGGTTCGATTGACTTAAGTAAAATGCCAGAACCCAACACAATTTCTTATATCGCAGCGAACCGCAGGCGATGTAGCCACGGGTTCTCGCTGCGACCCCGTCAAAGTCTCGCTACCATATACCCACGCACAGCGTTCTAAAACGGGGTTTACGCAAAAAGAGACGCAAACTATTCTCAATGGAGCGCGTAACTTGGAGCGTTGTCAATCAAAATCAAGGTGCTTTTTCTTCTTTAATTTACATGCTATTAACTTTTTTCGATTGTTTTTTGAAATCTTTTTTTTGTTTTTATGCACGTAAATTTTTAATTAATGTTTTTAAACGTATTAGAAAGTTTTTAAAGTGTCCATAGTTCGTTAATGTGTCGAAACGTTGTTTATAAAAGAAAATACTGTATCCAAGAGAC
Organism: Caenorhabditis auriculariae; assembly: GCA_904845305.1. Lineage (NCBI taxonomy): Eukaryota > Metazoa > Nematoda > Chromadorea > Rhabditida > Rhabditidae > Caenorhabditis > Caenorhabditis auriculariae. Next base: position 156,132 of record CAJGYM010000004.1, read on the forward strand.
AAAATCGAAATTCCAACTCCAAGAATCGATCAAAATATCAGTTTCCAACTAATAAACAAGAAAAAAAAGCTGTCAGTGTCCGCGCAAAAGAGAAAAATTTCGACTTGACGAAAAATTCAAAAAAAAGGTGTAATTGGTCTGTACCTAAGAGACAAAACCCAAAATCGAAATTTCAACTCCAGGAATCGATCACATCATCAGTTTTCGATTACTTAAACAGGAAAAAAAAGAATACAAAATCAAACCTGAGTCAAAAATTTCGACTTTCGTGAACAGAACAATTGTGTAGTCCTTTGAACCAATCAAACCACAAGAAAATGAACTGCGAAATTTTAAGAGAGTTATAGGAAATGACTAGCAACACTTGGAAACTATAAATGTCAGGAAAAAAAAATGCTAGCCTTCAAATAATCAAAAAATCCGGACTCTTAATTACGACGCGAAAAAGACGATTGTTAGCCACGCCCACTCATGCAACGTCCGCATGCTTTTCAGAAAAGGGGCGGGAACCCCGCTTTAGAACGCTGTGCCACTAAGAATAACTGACGAGATAAACGCGAGGTCGGTGGCCACGGCGTTCTGCGTAGTGGAAGAAAATGTAAAAATTTTGAAAATGCGGAGCGGCTTCGAAACGTTGCTCCCCCTAGATTTACGGTAGACAGCTTGCGCGCGAACATTTGAATTTCTTGTTGCTCAAGTGCTTCACGTGATTTTTCATGTTTATTTCAGCTGTATCTTTATCTTCAATGTACCGCCATGGCGGTACATTGACGAACTCGCAAATATGTCGCTTTTTTCTAGGCGCGACCTCGCATTTTTCTTGCAATTCACAAAATTTTCAAATTTCGAGAGAAATGCGAGCTCGCGCCCAGAAAAGTGCGAGACCGGCGCGAGAAAAAAAAGCGAGAATCTACCGCCAGCGTCTCGCGTTTATCTCGGCAGTTATTCTTAGTGTTAGTGCCATAACTCCCTCTCAAAAATTTGAAATTAGAAAAAAAATTTTTTTCTTTATTTTGACTTTTATGGTGAAATGACTCAAATTAAAGAAAAAAAAACTATTTTTGAAGAAAAATTTTTCAAGCGCAAGTAGTTTGCGAGGTCGCAGCAAGGGGCGAGCGATACTGCTTGCGGCTCCCCCGCGGTATAGCATTACTCTAGCTGCGATATAGACCAAAATTCGGTTTTTGATTTGAAAAAGTATGGAAATTTGAAAAAAAAAGAAGAAAGAGGCTAAAATATTAATATTAATGCCGTGTTCAAAGTAATTTCCGCGAAATGCAGAATGGTCTCTGACCCTCCAAAATTTAGTTATCTTTCTCTTTCTCTGACGGCTATTTTGAATTTCGCGGAATCACTTCAAACACGACTGTAAAAAATAGGAGAATGTTCCAGAGTACGGTGCGCAGCTTAAGTCGTGAGCTGTTACGCCTTCGCCGCAACCACGCGCGCCAGGCGGCTAGCGTTCAATTTGAAATTTCAGCTTTTTTGTATCAATTTTTTAGACCTCTTCGAACGTTTCTCAGCCATTTAAGTTTTGAAAACGGAAAGCGGAGGCCCTCACTTCGCTTTAAAAGCCAATTTGCTATATTTACCATACTCGTCAAATGTCCTATTTTAGAATGACCGACGTTTTCGACGCCACAGGCCCCACTTCCGAGTTTGAAATTGCCTTTTTCGGCTTCTCCGCTCTCGGTTTCAATGATTCAGGTGCTTTTAATTCAGAAAAAAAAAATTTCATTCGTTTAAATTATTCCAGTGTACAACGCTGCGGTTGAGGCGTGGGAGACGGTTTGCACAGAGGAATTCAAGAATAATCCCAAGTTGAAAGGGGTTGTTAAATTTAAAAAACAACAAAAAAATTTTGAATTTCAGTTGCCGAAAGATTTGCGTCTGAATTTCGCCACATTTCCTTTCAAAGACGCCCAAATGAAGCACACTTTTGAGCGATTTATGGTTTAAAATAGCAATTTTCAATAGAGTGAATATATTTTTCAGCATTTCTGCGCCACGACTCATTTCCGAATTCCGACTAGCGTTGTCCTTGAAGAACATGTTAGTTTCCTGCTCAGAAAATGATGGAAAAAAAGTTTTTCAGCTTCAAATGCACCGAACAATGTGTGAGATTGAGTCGGGGAAAATGAGTAGCGAAGATATTTTGACGTGTAATCAAGAGTACAATCGTATGCTGGAACATGTTCGAGAGGTTGGTTTTCGAGAGTTGAACATATGATATCAAATTTTCGCCTCGAGACCTTTGTAAATTTTTTAAAGGCATAGGGGCAGTAAAAATTGGGGTTTCAGGTGAAAGCAGTATCTTATATAGTTTTTCTTTGCGAATCGAATGGTGTACTCAAAACAATTACAGGTGTGACAACTTTAGAAGAAAAACGCGATTTTACTTTCCCGCCTTTAATTTTGAAAAAAAGCTTTGGATCGGTATGCAGACAACTGTTTACAGTAGCAGTGCACGCGACGTTGCGGACGTCTCGTTAGACTCGCATTTTGTGAGAAATAACCGGATTTCTGCTTAAAATTAGGGGTTTCTTCTCTGAAAAAAATCGATTAAGAAAAACAGAAAAACACACATTGATAATAAACAAAACACAAAATATCGCAATCTCAATCGAAACCTGTGTAAAATCATCATTTTTTTCACCAGAAAAAGCATTTTTTGCGATCAAAGTTTGCAATTTATACATGAATAGAAAGCTTTTGTGACGAAAAGAACTTAGGTGACAACAGAAAAAATTGAAAATTGAAAGAAACGAAGAAAAAAGCGAAAATCCGGAAGATGGCGAAACCTGTTGTCCATAGAGTAACTTTACTGCAAAGCGCCCTTTCCGCGGGAACTCAACCTTTCCTCTCTCCGACTTTGAATTTATTTTCTCCAAAACTAGGAACTTCTGTACGTTTCCAAGTTCACCGTTCGATTCACAATGAAAAACTCTACAAAATACTGCTTTGAACTGAAACACCGTTTTTTACTGCCCCTATGCCTTCAATGCTCCTTTTTATGAAAAATATCTATGAACACTTTTGTCAATTTTAGTGTTGAAAACTGCTCTTCACCGTTTCAGCATGAACAAATCCAATAATATGGAATAAAGAAGGTAATTTGCATCAATTTGAAGCTTCGAACGAAGTTGGCGAAATTGGACGACGAACTGGAGGAGTTGAACGCGACGATCTCCGTTCTGCACCATTTGGAGAAGGCCCGAGAGCAGTTGAAGTTTGCCGACTCGTCGCGGTTTTCGCCGAGTCCCATCCTTCAACGCGACTCTCCTATTTGAGGGCCTTTTTTCATTTGTAATTTTTTGGTCTGCTCAAGGTTTAGACAGTTTCAGAAATTCAAAAACAGAAGTTTCTAGAAAATAATTTATTAAGGTTTCAAAGTTCTTAAAGGTCCTATGTACCTGAATTCTGAGCGGTTCCATAGTGTGGACGTTGAAATTTACATATTTAGGTGGTTTTCGCTTTTTAATACCACTTTCAATCAAAAATAAAACATGAGGACCTTGCCATAAGTTTTTTTTTTTCATTTTATGAAGAACCGTCCTAATTGACTTTTGCTTCGCTTTTTTAAAATTTCTACTTGTATTCTAACTCTGGATTTTTTAACCTCAAATCTTTCTTGTCTAACTATTTTCAAGCTTTCTTTTTTTCAACCCGTTTTTGTTCATCAAGATGCTATTATTTCATGTATTTCTTACACAAAATGATTTCAAGCGTATATTTTAAGATATTACTTTTTCCTATGGAATCTCCTTCTAACTATCAGTCAATGTGTACTTTTGATCCTTCCGGCCAAGCTAATTTTTCTGGAATTCAGTTTTTCGTCGTCAATAAAATTGACTTTATTTTCGACTTCCAAGCATATTTTTCGAGTTGAATTTTTCCTTCCGATTGAATATTTTCTATTAAAAGATCGTCAGAGTGAAGAAAATATGTTTTCAAAAATCACCTCGTCGCATTTGGAATGGCTCTGAGAGCTGCGGTCACGTGGCAGTCATTCATGGTCGAAACGCGAAAATCGGTTTTTGTCGGGCGCATCTTCGTTATAACCGGCAAAAATGTAGTTCAAGACGAGGTTTTTTCAAAATTCTTTTTTGGAAAGCTCAAAAAGAAAATTAAAAACAAAATTCCCGACTATTTCTGTCACACAAAAGCGCTGGAAAGTGTTTCAGAGCAAAAGTATTAAATGAGAAAACAAGCAAATCCATCAAAAAGGGACGCCTCAAGGGATTTGGCCGAGAGACAGACGATTGTATTTCACGCGAAGCAATGACTTCCGACTGACGTTCGACCTCTTATGAAGTTCTCAATTTTTGATGTTTCATATTTTCAGTGTTCCCTTAAATGTTTCATAATTAAGGAATTAAGGATGTGAAAAACTAGTTGTGTACTTTACAAAATATTAAATCGGTAAAAATATTTTATTGAACATTTTTCGCGCGTTTATCAGCTTTCGTGATTCTAGTAGTCACTTAAAAGATATGATAAGTTAAAGTTTGTCATAACTGAATTATTATGTCTGATTGCTGGAGAAATACTTTGAAAAGCAACATTTTTACTTTTTTCCCTATCTGTTTCCATTTTCAGCGTTTTCGAGAGAACTTTTTCTCGCCAAGTATATTACAGTTAATCTTTCTCACGTCTTGATCCTATTGAACTTTTTTTTCAGACGTTTTTGAATCTTTGATTTCTTTAAAAGTAGTTCTAGGAATTTCTTATGAACAAAAAAAGGAAACCGATTAAAAGTTAAGCTTTCTATTCTGAAGATTTATGCATGAATAGAAGAAAGAAGAATACCTATCCGGGCAGATTTCTAAAGATTTTTTCTAGCTATTCGAGGTTTATTTCAAAGGATCGAGAACACATTTTTCTTACTTTTGAGTGAAAAACTATGATGGACTTGATTTGAAGCTCTTTTTTCTGTCAGAAAGTATAGAGGAACTTGGATTGCCTCCAAAATGCCTACAAAAATGACATCAAGCCCTACGGTATTTTGGTTACGGTAATAATAAAGCTTCCAAAAGCTTGACTTTTCCAAGTTTTTTCAAAGCTTCAATTATTCTCAATGACGTCATTATCTTCAAGGGAATGCTCTTTTTTATCTTTATCCCCCCGCCCCCCATTTTTTTCAATTTATTTCCATTCGCGCCCATTTCAGCGCTCTATTTTTCCACACCGCCGTCGCAATTATCCACACACAAAAAGCAAATTTTTCCGCCGTTTTTGCCTTTTTTCTCTTTCTTTTTCTGGTTTTGATGCATCAGCGGCATTCTTTTCGCAAAAAAGCATTTATAACTAGGCTAATTTATTGGCTGATTTTAGTGGGAATCTAAAAATCCACATACATTTTTTATTTGTCTTTTAAATGTTATTGGTTAATTTATCACAAAGTTTGAGTTTAAACGAAAACAATTTTTTCAAATAGAAGAAATTTCGATACTAGTTTAGAATCAGACATTTTTACATTTTTCCAAAGTAATTTCAGAAAATTTATAAACTGGGAACTTTTGGGGAGCTTGATCTAAAAAGTACGTATCTGTAAGCTTTAAAGTTAGGATAAGATCTAACCTACATAGGCAATGTCGGAAGGACCCTCCGAGGGTCCGTAAAAGACCATAGAAATGTTCCTTTTAGGATGATGAAGGCTCTCTTTTTGCTGCCTTTTTGCACCATTTTCTCAGCCCTTGTGCACCATTTTTGCTGCCTCTCCCTTTCTCCACCATTTCTCGAGCCTTTAAAATCCCAGAAAAATGGAAGGCTCGATAAAGGGAGTCTCTGTGCTGCCGTTCGCTGCCTTTTTGCTGCCTGTCTGCGGCCTTTTTTGAGCCTCACCCTTTTAGCAGCCATTATACACCATTCCGACTTTGCCCGAGCTACAAGATTTTGATTACGGTGTTTAGAAAATCAAATTAAGGTATTCAGAAAACTAGAAAAAGAATGAATGATCTTTGTCGTAAGAAGTTTTAGAAGACGTTTTGTATATACGTATCTATAAATGCATTTCTAATCTTAGACTCTAAAAATAGGCAATGAGCAAATAAAAATAGCTTTACTCAATCCCCATTTACTTTTTCTTCCTTTTCAAACAGAGAAGGAGAGAAAAAAAGGACAGAACGTGGGCGAAGTGGCCTCGGGCGCCTTTTTCTTCTTTTTTTTTCTGTCCACACACCAAATAATAAGATTTGAGGGGTTCTACCCACTTTTTTTTGGCTTTCTCTATTCTCTTTGACAATGATGTGCTTCGCTGAATGCAAGGATTCTTTAGAGTTTGGACTGGGAATTTTTTTTTTGAGCATTTTACTTCTGGAGACTTTAATTTTAGCTTCAAACAGACCACGAAAACTTTTTTTACACGTCTGAAGTTACACATTTTTTCACGATTTTCCTTTCTCAGGTTTAATTTTGCATTTTCTCATACCGTTTGTATCAATTTCAAATTTTTTGGATTTCGAGAAATTTCCTTCAAAAACAGTCGATGAACGGGCTCCATTGAACATATTTCGTAGTGAAAATGATATATATTCTGAATGAAACGTATCCGAAAAAGCTTCCACTTTTCTTTTTTTCTTGAGGCAAAAGTCGCTTGCGTCGGTCTCTCTTCAGACATTCATAGGAGTCTATGATTATCCTGCCCAGATGGGGAGATGCTCGGAATTGTACTATTTATGAATAAAGTCTTGAGAAGAACTTAATCATAGACCTGAAAAACGCTATAATTTTCTCGAAATTTGAATTTTTTGAATATTTTTTCCATGAAACTATGGTCGTATTTAGAATGGCTCATCTGGACGTTCAGAGAATCTTGGAAAAAATGCCATCAAGCGTAACTCGTTTTGAGTCGGATGCGCCTTGGAGCAATCGCTAGAAGTCATTCCAAAAGCGATCCTCGGTGATGAGAATTTAGAAGATGTCAAAAATGACATTGAAAGCCTGAAAGTCATAAATTAGAGGAAAACTGGAATTTTTCGAAGTTTTTCCCATTTTTTCTTCATTTTGATAATTTCTCACTTCTTAGGAACCTTCTTTCAGAAGTTCTGTAGAACTTGAAACTAGGAATTTTCAATTCAATACAATTTTGAACATAAATTTTTCTCCCAAAAGGAATTTATTTACATGATTTATTATTTCACAACACGTCTTCTGAAGCTTGAAACCATAGATCCTAATAGTAATCAACATGTTTCTCGAGTTGAAATATTCATCAGAAAATAGGAACTTGGACGGGAACCAGATCCCGTCCCACTCCTCCGTAATTTCCCGCCTGAAAAATTCATAATTCTCACGTGCCTTTTCTTCGTTTCTATTGAATAATTGGTTCATGGCGTAACGGTTTGGGCATTAGACTGTCGATTGAGGGACTCAAGTTCGAAGCCCCTTGTCATTTTTATTTTTTTTTCCCCCGATGAGTTGAGAAAATTCAGAAATCACGTTATTTTTTAAAAAGTTCAATTATTCTTGCTTTACATGCCTTTTTTTCAAAACTTTTTCAATTCTGTGCTCATGGGGCAACATATAGAAAGAAAATGGTCATTTTGAAGACCCTGGTTCAAATCCTCTCCCTCTTTTTGTTAATAAAAAAGTTATGTGGGCGATTTTCATCGGCGAAAACCGGAAAGAAAATTTACTTTTTTTTCATTTATTCATATCCGCCTTCTGGAGTTTTTTTACACCAATGTCATTTCCCTTTTTTTCCTGGTTTGTTGGACTTTTTCAATTCTTTTTCGATAAAAGTATGCCCAATGAACCCTTGACCAGCCATTTCGTATAGAAGTTTCTCAGAAAATCTTTTTTGGCCCAAGGCAAAAAATATTAAGTTTTCGTTTGCCCAGCCTCATATGGTCACATTTTATTGGATTTTCAAGAACTGAACAGGTTTTTCGTTCGTATTACGTTTTGGTTTTTTTTTTCGAAGCTTTAAGTTTTTCATGACTTATCAATTCGGAGAAAAGCATTCAGATGTATTCCTTCCAACAGAAAATCAACGGAGAAAAGGTCAAGAAGTTCAATTTTTTTGTAATTCGTAATTTTCTCTCGCTTCTCTATGACAAAAAAAAAGAACTTGAAAAAAAATCGATTTTCCATAAAAATTGAAGAAAGAAATAAAGGCGCGACTTGCTCCTTTAATAAAATTACCCCTCAGGGGCCTCGACCGAGCAAATCTTTTTTTCTTTCCCTTTTTTTCTCGGCGAAAATCTGACACTTTTCCTTTCTTCGTCAGCTTTTCCTCTTCTTCTTCGTAAGAGGCTCTTTGAGATTTTACAAATTTTCAATCGCGTTAGACTAACTTTTTCAATGAACCAATTTTGGAGTTTGGCTTGAATTTCGGATAGAATGGTCTTGAGAAGAATCATAAAATAGTGTGGGTACGGTTGAACGCTTTCGCTAACTGAAAATAAAAGTTCCTTCTCAATTCTCAGAAATTTCGAAAACTTCACGGGATATTGCGTCGGCATTTCCGGCCCTTTTCCGCTTCGAAAAGCGATTATTTTCGACTTTTGAAACTTTTAGAAGGTTCGAATGTACTAAAATTCAAAAATTTATTCTATTTTAGAAATTTTTTTTAGTTTTTCTAAGCCTTGCGTCTCCTTATCTGTCACGAAAGCTCTTTTTCTTTGTTTTTTCAAAAGATTTTTCCCAGACTTGTTAAAAAAATTAGTTTTTCAAGTTTCTAAATGTTATTGATCACCTAAGTATATTATGGGATTTTTAGTAATCGATTTAGAAGTATATTTCTTTTTATTCACAGATGAATACTCTAAAAGCTCAAAAATTCCTTTTTCTAATTCCAGGAACCTTATTGATCGCAACAATGACCCGTTTGTAGTTTATAGTAGTCACTGGAGAGATTTCGACCTCAAATTTTTCATCATTTTCAGAATAAAAGTCTATTTTTTCTCTCCATTCTTTTCGGAGCGAACTCGGTCCCATGACCCATTTCCTGTTATTCTGTCCGCTTAGCCACTTTATCAGAGTCAAAAAACTTTTTTCTTAAAACTCTGACCAAAAAATTGTCCGACGTCGTTAGGACTCGATCCACCGACAGTTGTCCTCTCATTCAACTCGCTTAGCCACTCAACCAAAGTTCCTCCTTCCACTCAAACATACTCGAATAATGACAAGACAAAGCCTTCCTTGATTGATTTGCCGTTGTCGAAACAAAAGAAAAGAGCCGAAATGCGAGATTCTTCTGCAACTTTTTTCCTTCTTATTCTTCTGAAGCCTCGCTAAACCAACAGAAATGGGCGGAGTTGGACTCGGTGAGCACCAGGAAAAATGTAGTCTCTGCAAAAAGATTTGCTCTTGTTCTTCCTCGGGTCCACTCAATTTAGGCTTTTTTAGGAGATGGCTCATGTTCCTTTGAACTTTCTTCCGTTTTCGGGAAAGTCACGCGACTTTTCAGAGGCTTTTTCAGTTCAGAAGCCGGAAATTGTGGATTTTTGTAGTCACGCAACTCATGAGGCTACAAAAATATTTATCCGAAAAAATTCATCGATTTCAATTTATTGAATTTTCTCTTTTTCTCGTGTTTTTCAGAAAAATAAAATGTTTTCAAATTTGAGTCGCAACGAAAAATTTCATAAAACCACCAAAAACCGCTCTGAAACAGGAAAAAAAAAAAATTTTTTAAACATTTCTCGTTATTCTCCATTCCTAAAGATGTTCAATGGTTTCAGTTTTTTTTTTAAATGCACTATCATGATTTCTTTAATAGAAAAAAGAACCAAAAGGTGGAATTCGGAATGGCCAGACGCATTGCGGTCGCATCTTTTCTTGGCCTAAAAATCCTATATTTCTTCAACCCCAAAAACGTCAGTCGGAACGGATTCATCGGAATTTTCATATTTTTTTATTTATTAGACCTTCAGATTGCTCTGACCGCATTTGTGCCGCCGTTTTTGGCGCAGATGTCGTCGTCGACGTCGCCGCCAACGACGTCGCTTACGCCGCTCCGCGACGAGTGCGCCGTCATCGTGACGTCATACAACGTCTGCCTTTCCTTTGTATTTATTCTATGTTTCCTGCTCTCGCTGCTGGGCAACGCTGTCGGTGAGTCGAGCTGTCTTCGGACTGATAGCCTAGTGGGATGAGACCTTGACTATGGAAAAAGAGGTCACACGTTCGATTTTTATAGTCTGTTCAGATTTTGAATGTCAAGTGCAATGACGTCATTCAAAAACACTCTGCGGATGGCTCGCTCTCTGATTGGTTCATCGCACCATTAGGGGCGGAGCTTGAGCGACGACTTGACATTCAAAATCTGAAGAGATTATAGTGGTCTATCTGCGGTTTCTTCATTTTGCTGCTGTCATTTTAGTCTTTTGAGCTTTTCCTGCGCATCAAAAGATCAAAAGTTGAATCCGATTTCCGTTTTTCTGCAATCTTCAGTCTTTTTCTCTTTTCGCGGAAAGACTCTGGACCGGAACCCAATAAATTTTAGTCCCAAGAGGAATCTCTACTTGAGATTCTTACACGCCTTTGTTTCTAGTCTCATCCTTCGAAAACAGAGTTTTGAGGATAGGACAGAACTACGCAATAGTGAGCAAAAATAAAGAGATTTTTTCAGTTATCATCACGATTTTGGGCAAGAGCCACCGGTCGAGGTCCATCACCAACTTTTACCTGCTCAATCTGGCTTTTGCCGATTTACTCAGGTATTCTGCTGACCTCATCAAAATGAATAAGATGACGTCATTTTCAGAAGCGTCGTCTGCATTCCGACGACGTTGCTCAGCGAGCTGACGCACTGTTGGCTTCTTGGGGCTGCCATGTGCAAAATCGTCGCCTTCATGCAACGTGAGTGACGTCATCAAATGATCATTTAGATCAGAGCTGTTCTCGGGGCGGCCCCGGTCGACCGAGGGCGCCCCGATTTGCGGCGTGTTCGAGGGCGGCCGCGGTCGGCCTTTGGTAAGGGTCAACTCGGTCGACCCGTAGATACAAATTTTTTTTTTGACTCCCGATTTTTTGCGAATTATAAGAAAGCGAAAGAAGCGCAAGTTTTACTGAAATGAAAGTGAAACAAAAAAACATTTTTTTCGAGCACATAAAGAAGAAAAACCGATGAAATGAGATATTAATCCAAAAATTCAATAGTTTTCTAACCAGGGAATAGTCTCAGCTCACAGTGGGACTTCTGAAAGAGACCATATTTTCTAGATGTAGTTTTTTACGCTGATTCCAAATCCGTTTTCAAAAGCTGCCACCGAGGTCTGTGAAAAAAGTTATGGACCCTCAAAGTCGAAAATTTCCTAGTCTCCGATCGAGCTCATTTTTGGAGGGTATATAGGTCTTGTCCCCCTGGCCACAAAAAAACTATCGAATTCTTCTCGAAAAAATTTCGAAGCCAAGATATGACCTTTCAAAGCCCCGCCGCACACAAGAGAATGCGCGCGCGGTGTCCTATTGCGATCCGACGGCTGTCGAAGCAACGGCAGCGAGGAGCAGTGGAAAGGCGGCGGACTGGGGATCACGAGGTCATAGGTTCGGTGCCCACGCTGTGCAAACTTTTTTTGCAGTTTTTTCTTTTTTGGATATTTCCGTGTAAGTGCTCCTTTTGCGAGTTTCGAAACGTAGAAACATGAAAACACTGCGTTTTGAGCCTATTCAAACAGCTGGACTTCTTTTTGTCGCAAATTTTTTTCATGGATTTTTTCGTGATTTTCCATGTGTTGGAGTGTCAAAATTTTTCAGAAAAATTTTTGTTTTTCTTTTGAACGCTGGCTAGACGCAAGTTTTTCATAACTGCGATGGTAGAAAACGCAGAAATTTTTCGGAATTTTTTTGGCTCCGGTTTTTTTACTTACCACTCTACGAGAAGAAAAACTTTCAATTTTATTTCTGGTTGTGGCTGAAATTCCCGAGGAGGTTTCTTTGATTCATAAATAAAAAAATTTAGAACAAACTCCCCAAAAAAATGTTTCGTTCAATGTAATTCCTGAAAATTCATAGTCAGACGGCAAAAAGACGACGGCAAAAGACGAAAAAAACATTTTTTTCCTGTGATCGACAAGCGTAGCCATGATGACTTGGGGTTAGACTATATTTGGAAAAAGATAAGATTTAAAAAAAAGCCATAAAAATTTTTCTGAAAATTTCAATACTCTAACCTATGTTCATACACATGGAAAATCACGAAAAAATCCATGAAAAAAATTTGCGACAAAAAGAAGTCCAGCTGTTTGAATAGGCTCAAAACGCAGTGTTTTCATGTTTCTACGTTTCGAAACTCGCAAAAGGAGCACTTACACGGAAATATCCAAAAAAGAAAAAACTGCAAAAAAAGTTTGCACAGCGTGGGCACCGAACCTATGACCTCGTGATCCCCAGTCCGCCGCCTTTCCACTGCTCCTCGCTGCCGTTGCTTTGACAGCCGTCGGATCGCAATAGGACACCGCGCGCGCATTCTCTTGTGTGCGGCGGGGCTTTGAAAGGTCATATCTTGGCTTCGAAATTTTTTCGAGAAGAATTCGATAGTTTTTTGTGGCCAGGGTGACAAGACCTATATACCCTCCAAAAATGAGCTCGATCGGAGACTAGGAAATTTTCGACTTTGAGGGTCCATAACTTTTTTCACAGACCTCGGTGGCAGCTTTTGAAAACGGATTTGGAATCAGCGTAAAAAACTACATCTAGAAAATATGGTCTCTTTCAGAAGTCCCACTGTGATCTGAGACCATTCCCTGGTAAGTGGCCAGAACAATATACAGAACTAGAGAAAACAAAATAATAAATAAGAAAAGAATTTGAAATTTTTCACATCATCAGGAATTTCATTTTTCGCAAAAAAAGTTCATTCAAACCACTATTTGAAATATTAATTTTTTATTTACAACGAGAAAAAAACGAAAAAGATTCGAAAAAAAGTGAAATCAAAAAAAGCCCGATTTCTATCAAAAAAACAATAAAATTAAACTTTTTCATGGATCATAAATAACTTAAACATTCATTTTTCAGTATGAAAAACCGGAATAAAAAAACAAAAAAATACGGAAAAATCCTCGCGCTCGCTTCGGGGGCCTGAATGAAAACCGCTTCGCGGGCCGGGGCGCTCAGGGGCGCGTCGCGGTCGGGTCGGGGCGGCCTCGGCCAGGGTCGCCCCGACTTGAGAACAGCTCTGATTTAGATGATGTCATTTGGAAGGAAGCTTCTTAAGATTCTTGACGTCATCTCCATAGCGTATTTTCAAAAAATTGTCTTTTTTCGATGACGTCCCCTCAAAAATGACGTCATGTTATCAAGAAACAGGAGCAATTCTGAAAAAAAATATTATATAATTGTCGCTTTAAACTGGGTTTCAAGTTTATTCAAAGATATTTATGTCTGAAACTTCAGTTTTTATGACGTCATTTCTCTAATAATGACGTCAGAATTTCTAGCCGTCGGCGTCTGCGCCTCGGCCTACACTCTCGCCGTGATTGCCGTGGAGCGATATTATGCCATTTGCCGACCTCTTCAATCCCGAAAATGGCATACAAAGGTTATTTTATGACGTCATACATTTGTTAAAACGTCATTTTTTTCGTAGAAACGTGCGCTGGTGACAATATTCTTGGTCTGGTGCTTCTCATTTTCAGCCAACTTGGGTAGTCTCTTCGTTTTTGATGCGGTTCCAATTGGGTTCGTTTCATTTCAAAACTTCGGAAAAAGAGAATTTTTCGGTTGCAGATCGAAATATAATTGTGATTCGACGCAGGGAAGGACTGTGGATTTTGTCTATCAATTGTATTTGACTTTCGTGAGTTCATTAATTATTTTAGTTCGAAATGAAAAAAAAAAACGTTGTGCTATTAAAGGCGCAGGGCGTGGCCTGGAGGATAATAAAATGTCGAAAAAAGATTGTAGTTCTCGGAGCTTGATTCAAGTTTTTTTTTTGGGTTCTTACACCATTTTTAGGCTTTTCTAACTTTCTTGAAACTGAGAACTCTGTTTTAAAAAGGTCATAGATTTTTAAATTTCAGGCCTTATTATTCGTACCATTGGCTCTGATGGTTGGTTTATACGGAAACGTGATTTTCACCCTGAACACAGCCATAAATAGCGATCATCCGACGATGGAACAGCAACTTATCGGATCAGGTTGGTTTGAAAAAAAAACAAGGGCTAAAAAATAAGGAGTAGAAGGAAAAAAAAGTTTTAGGTCTTCCTGCACGGGCCTCGTTCTCGGATTGGCTTTTCAACGCCGTCTCGAGGGTGCCGAGCTTGAAAATCCCTAAAGAGGTACCTTCGAAATACAGATGGTCTCTCAGATTCAAAAAAAACTCTTTGTTGAGCTTTCAAAGCCCATAAGTATTTTTGGAGCTGTTCCGAAATGAAGAAACTTGAGTATCATTACATGCGTTGCGTGTCGCCTCGCGGCTCTCTCTTCCGATTTCATACACCTCTTCTTTCAACGAACTATAAAGCAAATCGCTCAAATACCATCTTTAGAACAGCTTTAAAGCCAGACAGAACCCTCTTTCGAGTTCTTTTTTCGAAGCTCAAAAATCTTCGCTCCAATCGAACTTTCGCCGCTGGAAGAGGAATTAGTAGAAAGAGATTTTTGAGTCATGCGAATTTGGAATTAATTAGACCCGCAGCTTTTTTTTCACCCCATAAAATTGACAAGACTTTAGCTTCCTTTTTTAGCCGAGAGCCGGAGATTTTTTTTTCGAGAAGGAAGTTTTTTCTTCGTTTTTAAATTGGTCTGGTTCGCTACAATCATAATTTATAGGAGAAAAAGAATAGAATTTTCGATCGAATTAAAATCATAAAAAGCTCAATCAGGTTAAAATTCAATGATTTGAAATTATTTCCCAGGAAAAAGAGAAAAGTTCTCTGGCGATCCCTCTAAGTATACGGTCTTCGAGGCCCAGCCGATCATTTTCTTCATTTTTCACGACGCCCCGAGGATCTATTGACTCCTCGATGCTCCTCAGATCTACGAATCAAGTGATTTCTAGCTTAACAAAAAGATATGATTGAAAAATCCAGGAAAAAATCCTGATAGCGAAGAAGAAAGTGACGCGGATGCTGATCACTTTAGTGATCGTTTTCGCGTTTTGTTGGGTACCCTCGTACGTCTGGTGGATCGCTGTCAGGATGGCTGATTTGACGGTAAGGCTTTTGTTTGTAGTTTGATCTTGATGAAATAGAAGTTCTCAGAAAAAAAACTTTTACTCGAAAAAGAGAACGAAAAATCAATGGAAAACTTGAATATAGTTCGAAATTTGTAGCGGCCACTCGATGGATATCAGAAAAGCTCCTTTTTTGCTTGGAACTGTTGTTACACTTTAAGAATAATCTTTCGAATCGAGGACCACTTCAAATGGGAATCACTGAAGGGATCCCTCCAAATTCTTAAATAAATCGGTTTTCCGAATTTTTTTTTAAACTTCAGCTTTTTTGTTGTTTTAATCATCAAAAAGGAACTTTAGGGAAATAATCTGTGGCACTCGGGCTTGAACTCGGCGCTGACCATCCTGACGTACGTGTCGTCGTTGGCCAACCCGATCACCTACTGCTTCATGAACAAATCGTTCAGAGCCTCGGTCATCTCGCACTGTACTTGGTGCGCTGCTGTGAAACGGCCTAGCACGGTTCGTTCTCACTTTTCGAGTTTTTATTCCAATGAAAAACAAACGAACAAGATTTTTGAAAAGACGTTTCGCAAAAAAAGACCGATATCTCGAATTTCAGTGCTCTCCGGTGATCAAAAAGTCTTCTCGAGAAGTTCTCCCACCGACGCCGCTCCCAATAATCAGAGTCAGTGTTTTTTCCATCATTCATTGGAAAAAAGAGTATTTCAGGTCGATCTCGCCCTGGACAGCACTATCCATATTTGAACTGTTCCCTCATTCGGTATTTTTCCAATTACGTGTGCCAAATTGATCTCGAGTTCTGTAGGCGGATTATTGTACATAGTTGATGTGAGAATTGTATAGCTAGCAAATAAAGTTTTGAATTCAAATCCACGGCTTCATTGAAAATATCAACCAAGTTCTCGCACTTCTTAGGAACGCCAGAGAAGTCTCTATTGAGGTAAGGGTTAAAACGACTTTTGTATGGGACAAAAATGTGCCCCGATGGGTTCAAGGCCGGACCCCTAGAACTCAAATGGTTCCTAGAGTTCTTGAAAATTAAAGAGACAAAATTGATCGATCCGATATTTTTTGTTCAAAGAGCTCCTGGGTGATATAAATAGTCGTAGTGCTTTGAAACGAAGAAAATTATGATATTATACCCCGAAATTTTTCTTTTCACACTCCTGATCACACAGCCTCGAAAAGCGTTTCCAGCCATTAATTGCATTTTTCTACATATTGAATAGAAAGCTCCGAAGATTTTCATTATCTGACCATTTTGAAACAAAAAAAAACCGAAAATTCGAGATAATTTATTCGAGGACTGATTGGACTACTTGGCTACCGATCCATCTCCAGGCGAGACCGGGTTCTCTTTTTTCGGGTCCTTCGCCTTTTCATCCGCCGCTACGTCCTTTTTCTTCTGAAGATGGAAAAAGTATCAACATTGATGGAATGAAAAAGGCCACCCACCGAATTATCCTTCTTTTTATTCTTCGCATCATCGCCGTCAAGGTCCTGAAAACAGATTGATAATGATAGACGAAGACTAAGGAAATTTTTTCGGTGATCTGTTGACATTTACTTCTTTATATAATGAAGTATAATTATAAGCCTTGAAACAGGATTAAAAAAAAAAAAAATGTCGGTTTTTTTGGCTTTTTCAGCGTTGTAACTATGAGGCGAAAATCGGGATCTTTTAGAAAACAAATACTAAATCGGCCACCAAAACGCTTTCTTTCCGAGACAGATCAGCGTCCACCAAAGAGACGTCAGAGGAATAGAAACACTCTATTTCTCCGTCGTCTCTCCGATCGCCTTCTGCCTCAAAAACTGACAAAGTTAGGAGGCGGCGAGGGCACCGTGACGACAACTGGACCATCGGCATCTTTTTCCGTCTCTTCGGGTACCACTGACGCCTCAAATTCGGAATTGGAACGACTAGACTCAATTTATCGGCTTGTTATGACGGGATGTGGCATGTGCAGTGTATGTTTGCAAAGCGGTCGTGTTTTTGTCGCGGATTCAAATTTCCCGCTGCTTTGAAATTAATTAAAGATAATAAAAGCAGAAAAATAAATAGAGAAGATAATTTCCGTAAAAGAACGACTCTAAAGTTGTTATATAGCTGATTGACTGGCTTGAGAAATCAAAAAAGGGTCCTGACACGATAATAAAAGAGACACTGCTTGTTTAGGGGAGAGCGCAGACAGACCACGCCTCTTTGGGTCCCCCAGCCAGACTTGGACCGGCTTAAAAAAAGCGACGAGACCGCTTTGCATATGAACTCACTGTAAATGCCGAACCGGGTGAAGTCAAGCCGAAAAAAATGAATTATATGATCAAACTGCTGACGAGTTTGGTGCCGGCGGCGAGCGGCTTGTCAGGGATGACCCGTTCCGGCTTCTTGTTAGGATCCTCAGCCTCGGCGTCCTTTGGCGCCGCGGGTGCCGGCGCATTGACGTTACCCATTTTGCTCTTCGACGCTTTGGCCTTTTTCTTGCTTGCCGTGGGTCCTCCTTTCGAAGATTCCTGGCATTTTGTCAGTTTACAAACATCATGGTCGCATTTGGAACAGCTCAACCAAGTAAATCTTGGAACTCGGCAAAAGTTGACTATACAGCAGCTTAGTTTCAAATTCAAACTTTGCTGTCTTTTTTCCCACCGCAGCCGACGACGTTCGGTATGGCGGCGAAGGCCAAAAAGGCGAGGAAGTGGATCAAAACCGGTAAACGCTGGAAAAATCCTTGGTTGAGAAAGAACTTCAAAGTAACACACCTCAATCAAAAGCAGCTGATCCGTCATTTCGCTGCCGATTTTCGAATGAGAAATGACGAGAAAATAAAAAAGATTTGCCTCACGTTAAATTTTGATTTAGCGGTACTTCGTTCATTTCCTTTATTCAGACATGAGAGAAGTCAGAAAGGTTCTGCTGAATCTTGGTAGATATGAAGAACTCCTTGTTGTTGCGCGCAACGGTAGACCAATTTTCTCCAAGAACGCTTCGGAAGTCATCTCGCCAACGGGCTCGTGGTCGTCCGACGGATCGTTTCTTCTCCTAGGGCCGCCCTTCTACGATCTTCTTTGCCCACGTTTCTTCTCCCGTCACGATTTTCTTTGCGAAGAACCACTTTCTTCTTGTTGCAACCATTCGTGGAGCCAACTGTTTGGTCTTCTATCCTAAGGGGTTTATCCTTGTTTCCTTGATGGTCCAAAGTTCTGACCCGTACAAGAGCTTGGTATATTTTGAGTTTTTCCTTGAGAGGTGTTGTTTTCTTCGTAAAATATGTGTAGAACTTGTGGAAAACTGCCCATGAAGATTGCATTCTGCAGAGCAGTTCCCTGTTGAAACGTTCTGCGAAATAAAGATGAGTTCCGAGATATGTGAACTGGTCAATATATGACATTTATTTCCCGTCCACTTCCACTCTTTTCTTCACTCAAGAGGACATGATATAAGTCTTCGAGAAGTCAATGATCAAGCCGGATTTCTTGCTCTCAGGGGCTAGTTGGTTTGCCATTTCATCTAATTTCTTCGAACTTGGAGCGAGCAACACGATTTCATCAGCAACTGGAGATGTGTGAGAAGTGTCCCGTTGACGGAGATCCCATGTTCGCTCCAGTCAAGTCTTCGAAAGACATGCTCAATACTAGCGTAGAAAAAGTTGGGTGAAATGGTGTCGTCTTGCCGCACGCCTCGTCCAATTTGTACTGGGACGTGGCCCTTGCATTCATACAGACACTTAGGCTTCGTTGAGCCGGTTCAATCCGTTGAAGCGGCTCAATCCGTTCGCCTCTTACCCAGTTCTTTTTGAGTTTGAGGTCCAGTCACTTTGTTGAATGTTAAAATTATTTCTTCTTTTCTCGATAAAACTATTTCAAAAACAGCAATGCATAAAATAATAATCCTGGAACAGATGCTCTCTAACATAAGGTTTTCATAAAGATTTTATTGTTTTTTATGGTTTTTACTTTCCAAAAAGCACTTTTTCGATCCCTAAAGTGTCCACTGCGATCCGTGAAAAAGATAAGAAAAAAATGTGGAGAATTTACGGCGAAGACGGCGTGGAACCAGTTCAAGAAGACCGCGACGACGACGTCTTCTGTCTTCATCTAGCCGTCGTTGTCGTATCGATTTCGTTCGTTTTTTAGAGATCAACGAGGAGTCTTTTTTGTTGACTTTCTCTCATCTGAGTGTTGAAAATAAGTTTAGAAATCAGACGTCACTGACCTTGCTTCGATTTTCAGACTTTTTCTTCTTCTCTTTTTTCCTTGTCAATTGTCACCATAAGGTTTTTCCCCTGATGGAAAGTGGATTAAAATAATCACAGCTGGGTCTTTTATTTTATCTTGCACCCGTCGTTCCCCTGTTCAGCCTCGAGACTCAACTAGCCTAAAAAGGGTTTAATCTGTGTGCACCAGCTGGTACCAGTGAAGACACCTGACCAGCATGAGAGAATTTAAAGTGGGAAACGGTTTTCCGATTTTTTTTTCTTGGTTTCGTCTCGTTTCTTTAATTGTATGATTCAAATGGATAGTTCATGATTTTCGTTGCACAAAAATTTCTCTGCCATATGAACTGCCGATTCCAGTCAAAGATGTGAAATTTTCGAAGAATTGAAAATTCATAAAACTGAAAAGGAAACAAATTTTTCGTATTTGTTTCTTTTTACATTAATATTTTTCCTATTATTAGCTTTTTTTCACATAGAATTTCGCTTCGAAAATATTTCGAGGATTTTTCAAGAAAAATCAGGTTCTTTTTTTGAACAATTTTTTTCAATTCTCATCATGGTCCAATGCCTAAAGTTCTTGTCGTTTTTTTGTTTCGAGCTTTAATTTTTCCAACTAAGTACTTACAAATTTTATTCCAGAATTTATTTCATTAACTGAAAAAAATGAACGAATACGAGAAAATAAGAGTGGTTGGCCGGGGCGCCTTCGGCGTCTGTTGGTTGTGTCGACGTCGGAGCGAAAAGGATCAGAATCAGAAGGTTGTTTATAAAAAAAACATTTTCAAAGCAATTACGGGCAATAACTCACTCGAATGTCTCAAAAAATACAGCGAAAAGCCGCTCCAAGACGGGAAAACATTGACATCATCTAAAAAAAGGTGAAAGACTCCCCGCGAACCCATCAATCTTCACGAAAAGAAGGAAGAAAAAACACCTCAACACTTTAAACTCGTACCGAACGGAAAGAGAAGAAAAAGGAATAAGTGGAAACGTTTCAGGTAATCGTAAAAATGATCAACATCCATGGGCTGTCCGACAACGAGGAGAACGCCATTAAAGGTTCAAAAGCATTTTTTAAAAGGAAAATTAAGTTTTTAGGAGAGGTGAAACTACTCCAAAAAGTCCAACACCCAATGATCATTGGCTACTATGATTCCTTCAGTTTTGAGAATCAGTTGGCGATTGGTAAATTCATCGAATATTTCCCAAAGTCGTGACAAAGATTGTTCTTTTTCTTAGCTATTTTGCCTCTGGTCTATTTTTCTTAAAGATCAAGTCAAAACTTGAGTTTTGAAATGTCATGATTAAAAAGATTTTCGATAATGAAAAACTGAAATGTTTCAGTAATGCAGTATGCCGAAGGCGGGACAATGGAACGGATGATACAGGAGCAAAGAGGGGAGAAGTTCGCCGAAAAGCAGGTTCTCGACTATTTTACTCAGGTTCGCCGTTTCCGTTGGGATTCAAAAGTCTTTTTCACTTCTTTTCTCGGTTTCATCACACACAGCACAAAAAAGTTGAAATATTCAAAAAAATTTCCGACGTTTTCTTCATTTCTTTTTTTTCGAAAAAACTTCTGATGAGAAAAGGCCAAAAGTGAGCTGAAGCGAGAGATCATTGTCTCTCGAAGAGACGCCAGAGTAATCAAGATTCTCTTGTTTTTGAGTTCTCCTTTCAAAGCGCTGCTGGCTTCCCACTTTGAAAAGAGTTATGAAATTTGAAATTGTCCTAATCTTTATTGTATTTTTGGCGCGCTTCTTCCATTTACTGAACTTGTTTCAAACATTTTTTCTTACTAGTTAGTTGTTTTTCAATCTGAAAAACCTTCAACCTCCCATTTTGCTCACAAACAGGGTTACTTCAGATTCTCATCGCTCTGAATCACATGCACTCGAAAAACATTGTCCATCGTGATTTGAAGCCTCAGAATATCCTCATGAATCGGAAGAAAACTCTTGTTAAGGTGGATTTATCATGAGTTTTGTCGGAAATGAAGAAAAAAAGTTTAGTTGTCCGATTTTGGAATTTCGAAGGAATTGAGCACGAGGAGCGTCGCTTCGACGGTCATCGGGACGCCGAATTATTTGAGTCCGGAGATTTGTGAAGGTATGTCTGATTCAGGGCTGGTTGGACACAGTGTTCCAAAAGAGACGGCGGCAAGCCAAAAAAAAGGTCGTCGCAATGGGGCGAAAACGCGAGTTTTTTCTAACGCAACGCGGTGCGGCGCGTGTCACCCCCACAAAATTTCATTCACTTTTAATACGGTTTTTTCTCTTTTTCTTGCGTATTTTACCGTTCTTTCGTATTTTTTCACGCTGTATGTGTTCTTAAAACGTGTTTATCGCGTTTTCCAGAGATTTGAAGTGATTTTCGATTGTTCTCGTCACAGAAATTTGCATTAAAAGGACATTTTTTTGATGACAACTTATTTCGCATAAGATATTTCGTTTGTTTTTGTTTTTAGAATTTTTCAAATGGACTTTCTTAAGAGAAACGCTGTGAGATTTTTTTCTCAAAAATTTTTTCGAGGCAGTATTCGACGAATTTATTCTTGAAAAATGTCATTTTGGGTGACAACTTTATTCGTACAAGCTATTATGTATCTGTTTTTTTGTTTTAAAACGTTCAAGTGGTATTTCTTAAGAGAAGTGCTGTGAGCTTTTTTTCTCAATTTTTCCCTTTGGAAGTTCGATTTGACGAGTTTTTCCTAAAAAAACGATATTTTTGGGAGATATTTTGTTTTGCAAAAACTTTTTCGTCTCTTTTTTCATTTAAATTTGTTCGTTATAATTATATACACATTAAAAATCTTTGAAAACTTGCGAGAACCTAGGAAAAACATCATTTAATGGTCTTTTTCCAACCACTAAATCCACAAAACTTGACTCTCATCCATGCGCACCTATTGCAATAAACCGTGCCGCTGTTGCAGTCAGCCACGCCTACTGACCACAGCTGCCGCTCGTTTGGGAACACTGTGATTGGAGCCATCGAAAAAGGGTTCTGTCACGATAAAAAGAGACAGTGCCTGGTTGGTGGAGGGCCCAGACATGCCACGCCCCTTCTTAAGTTGCCGTGAACTCGCGGAATTCATTTTTCACGAAATCAGCGCGAAGCGACCGCCATTTGGTTGTATGATCTTTGGAGAAAAAATAATTTTCCAGGCCGAGCCTACAACCAGAAAAGCGACATGTGGTCGTTGGGATGTGTCCTTTACGAGCTCCTGGAGTTGAAAAGGGCTTTCGACGGCGACAACTTGCCGTCGATCGTCATGAAAATCGCCAAGGCCATCTACACGCCCGTCGGCGAACACGTCTCTCCGGAAGTCAAGGAGCTCACAGAGAGCCTGCTCCAGCTGAACGAGAGGAAACGGCCCGACGTTCAGAGTGAGGCGGATTTCCTCGCTTCTCTTTATACAGAGAAAAAATGTCCCGCTTTTTTTCAATTATCGACTTTTTTTTCTAATTTTTCAGGGTCGCATTATCTTTTTTTTTAGCGGAATATTGAATTCCCTTTTCTAGCCGTCTAAAGATCCATGTAAAGAGAAAGTATACAGGAAATGTTACTTTTTCAAGCCGAAAGCTCTTTTTTTTAATTAGAAAAAATTCTGTGAAAAATCAGTGCCCATCTACATGGAGATTAAAAAAAGAATTGAAAAAAATTTTATATGATGAGTTTCTGATTTTTTTAAATTGATTTTTTCGATTTTTAAGGTCGCTTGTGTGATGGCGCTCTGTATATCGGTATAAATTAGGAACTTTGAAATTTTTGACTTTTAAAAGCCAAAGACAAAAAAAAAATTCATCTTGAATCATTCCCAATGCGGATAGAGTCTAGCCATTCCTAATGCGACCACTAAAGCCGAATTTTGATATTTTCGGCTTAGCCATTTTCAATACACAAATCATTATTATACCGCTTTACTTTTCCAGACCTCCTAGTCGATCCAACCGTTCTACCGTACACCATTTCGATCCACGTTGACCTGGGACGTCTGGACAATAATCACAATGACAAGGTATTTTCCATTCTGAAGTCCCAAGCTGACCCAAGCATTTTCTTGAGTAAAGAGAATGTTTCTTCGACCAGCTCAGCTCTCTACATGTTTCACTTTGCATTTCTGTTGGTCTCTCTTCACAGTGAAGAAGACTCTTTACTTTCATTAAAATCTCGATTAGAGATTGAGAGAGAGCAGACAAGCTAAATTGCAAGAAACAGAGGATGATCGTCCGGTTTTCAGCGGAAACCAGCAGTGAGCAGTCGCCTCCGGACCACGCCGACGACGACGATGACGATGCGATCGCTGATGTCTTCTTCGGTGAACGCCGGAAGTTCTGTCGACCGGAAAAAACCTCTTTTTGTAGTGAACGCGAATCAAAGTTCTGTCGCGAATCGGGTCCGCGTCGTTCCCACAATGTATTCTGATCGTACTAGTTTATAACAATACAATGATGAAGTTGGAGGGACTACTTAAGAGAATATTTGAGGAAGCCACCTAGTCATTATTTTTATTAAGATCTATCCAATATTGAAATTGCTAAAGTGACCACTTAAAGTTTCTTTTTATTTTGAAAATCGAAAAAAAGAAGATTGGGACACTTAAAGAGCCTTTGAAATCATTCAAAGTATACTCGAGTGACTCCTTCAAAGAAGAAACCCTCAAGTGAGAACTCGAGTTATCTGCACCAAAGCGGAAGGTGCCTCTTAAGCGGTTTCTCCAACTTTTCTATGAGACCACGGGTGGTGTAAAAGAAAGCATTCCTGAAAGAACTTTCATTTTTTGGTCACATAATAGCCTGTTCTCCGCGACTCGAAAGGGCGCGACTTCTCTGCGCCCTCTTCGTCTCTCAACGACTCTCTCTTGGTGAAGCGCTATTTTCGCGTTTCTGTGACCTTGCCAGTGAGAGAACAGAGAGACTCAGACACTCGAAGACTGTCAAGTCGCGGCGGATGAACTATACTTTAGTTTAATTTGTTTTTTTCATAGATTTTTAATCATGTTCCCATTTTTCTTCTACCCTATAATCAAATTGTTAGGATATATGTATATTTTTCTGAAAATTCTAGTCACGATTGCTAGTCGAGCAAATGAAAATAAAAAGTTCAACAATTTCATTCAACATTCTAAATTATTGTAAAATAATAATAGATAAAATACCGTTCTAGCGCACCTTTTCGCCCATCCTCAATTTTCTCATTTTTAAGCCATTTTAAGGCTTATTTTCATTGATTTCTAACCTTCGGTCATCAAAAATGTGTCATTTCAAACAATTTTGAAAAATGGTAAAAAGGTCGAAAAGTGCGTTATAAAAAATATGGTCGAAATTCCGTGGTCGAGATGGTCGAGAAAAATGCGCTAGAACGGTGAATAAAAAAAATGCTAAATAAATGATCTTTTTCAAAAAAATTTGAAACCACTAACAAACTTCGATCTCTTAGAACTTGTAAAATTATTAAAGATAAACAATTTTCGTGGAGTCTTTATGCGAGATACTTTGCCGGATAAGGTACTATCAAGAGAAACTGGTATTATAAATTTAGATTCTTCAGGAGGTAAAGGTACTCATTGGGTTTGCTACTCCAAGAATAATAAGAACATTTATTACTTTGATTCATGGAGAAGCAGTGATCGTCGGAAACGCTCGAAAGTCGTCTACTACTATCACAAGAAAGACGAGATGCTCTACGCGCCGTCTACGTTTGATCAACGACAGTTCCGCAAACCGACGAACAACTCTTCAATTATTCCATGATTCAGCAGAGTACCTTCTCTGAAGACTGAATAAAGTTTTCAAAGTTTCAAAGTTCGGATTAGATCCACCATTAGAACTTCAACAATATTTGAATACCTCTGACGGCTATTTTGAATTTCGCGGAATCACTTTGAACACGGCATAAAGATAAAAAATCAGTCATCGAATTGTCAACATTTCAAATTCAAGAATTTGGAACACATCATTGTGGTTATTACTGTTTATTACTTTTGAAACTTTTGGAATCCACGGATTTCCAAAAAATTATTTTATCATTTCTTGAGGACTAAAACCGTAAGCATTTGTTTCATATGAATTTGGAATGATAATCCTCTTGAAACTCAGCAATTTTGCTTCAGTCTCTTCATTGTCAAACACAACTTTTTCTTGTTCTTGGGTGTATTTTGTTGTTTGATACTTCGACTACAACATTGTTTCTTTCTAACAATACTCTTATTGAAAAGACTCTCTCGAAAATCTTCAACTTTTAACTTCTTGACGACACACTTCTTTATTCCTTTACTCTTTTTATTTTCTTCTCCAGGTTTGGGTACTTTTGAGAGTTTAGGATTTTCTTCTTCTTCATGAATTCTTTTTTTATAATAAACGTTTAAGCTTTCACGTGTTTCTTTAGAAATTTTATAAGCATATGATTTGGGCTTCAAGGCTATAAGTTCTTCCATTATTAAACCATTCAACTCATCTTTGAATTTTTCCAACTACTTTTCTATTTTCAACATTATGTAAAGGATGGCATTCAGGATATTCACTGAAATCGAAATATTCTTTTTATTTTTCTGATCATTTTTGAATATCTTCATAAAGATCATTCGTCATAATCTCATAAATAAGGGAATCTGTATCCTGATAACACAACTTAATATTATAGTCAATGTTTCCCGACTTGAAAGGCGTGGGAGGCAAGGGGCGGGACGCGTAGCGTGTGCGTACGCGGTTCTTGGCACGTGTTCAATTCAACCGCTAGCGAGCATTCAGAGAGCTTATTTATTGCTCTTTTTCACTTGTTTTTTTAATTATTTATTGATTATGTTCATGTGTGCATCAAAAAATAGAAGAAAATACAGAAAAAGAACGGTGGCCGGCGGCGATTGAATTGAACTGGCGCCAAGAACCGCGTACGCACACGCTACGCGTCCCGCCTCTTGCCCCGCCTCCCTCGCCTTTCAAGTCGGGAAACATTGACTATACCTCCATACTTCTTCTTCATAACTTTATAATGAAAATCAAACATCAACCATTTACTAAGCTCTAAAATAGCAAATCCAACATAAATTGGTTTATTCATTACTATTTTTAGTTGTTGGCATTTCAACAAGATTCAATTCTTTGTTTATTATTATATTCCTATTGATGTTAGGCAACTTAGCTAACTTTGCTATTCTATCCTTCTTCGAAATGTAATGAGTTTCTCCATTCTTCATCGATTCATTTTCACCAGAGAATATTAATTTAACATCAACTCTATTGCGAACATTCTCCATTGTCTTACCAAATACACTATTATTCATAAGTTTGAAGAAATCCTTTTCAAAATCATTTTTAGCTTTTTTCCTAAGGTCAGTATTCAAATCAATATAAGAAGCAAGCCAATTACTCTCATCAAATGTCAGAATTCTCTTGACTTTCTTCAATTTCATTCCAAGATCTAGAGCTTGTAGCAGGTTTTTGATAATGAATAACATAATTTGTTTTATCCTCCAAAGTATTACACAACTTCTTAATATTATTACCAAAGTCTCTTATCTCAGGACAAAGTGGAAACTCATTATGCTTATGATGCAACTCATTTGGATATTCCAAGTCCACTTCTAGAATACACCCTTTTCCTTGACTATTAAGATATTCTATGTATTTCCGAATTTGTGATTTGCTTACTTCATTCATAGAAATATTCAAAACACTAAGTTGGATTTGTTTCTCAAAAACAAAGTTGCTATGAGGTAATAATTGTTTCATAGCCCAACCATATAGATTATTAGCATCTAGATATAAAAGGAAGTTAGATATTTCCTCAGGATTGAACTTTGACGTGTATTTATTATTTGCTTTTGTATATCTTTTAATAGCATTAACTATTCCACCTCTTTTTCCATCTTCAATCATGAAAAAAACTTTTTCTGTATCATTAATAGTATCTAGTCTAACTTTTAGTATATTTTAACATAGAATCCCAAGATAATCCAGGACTAGTATAATACCAACATGGATCAAGTCCATATTTATCTAAACTTAGATTACGGAAATTCTCGAAGACATCTGCTAAAAAGAAGAACATCATTAATCATATAAATCCTAGTATAATCTTCTAAATTCTTACAGTTCATCTTGTTCCAAACTACTTTAGCATATAGATAATCTTTTTGGGAACATTCTTTTGTCATTCAGTTTATCATAAAATGAAGAAATACTTGGAAGTTTAGTTTCTTCATATCTTTTGAATGAATCCATGTATTCATATGGATAAATTCCTTTTTTCCTCAGAGTTTTGAAAACATCATTATTCTTATTTAATCCAGCGGATGTAGAAATTTCGAATTCTGAATAATAATCTCTGGAAATATTCATTTTATCATTATCTAAATTTTCTGCTAATTTATCCAATGACGACAACATGAAACACATTGAATCAAGAAATCTTACTTCACAACCTTCCCAAACATTTTCTGTCAAAGAAGGTAACTTATAACTGAAACTAATAAACTTTTTCAGAATTGGCAGAAATGTTTTTTTACTTCCACATTCTGTTTTTCTTAGAAACCTAATACTCTGAGTATCACCTAGAATAAGGTGAGAATCATAACCTTTGAGATTGTGAAAGAATATAGGAATGAATTTATTTTTTTCTTTTTTTCTTCAAAATTACATTCACCACATAATGGACTACGATATTCTCCAGTCCAATGATCATGATCTTTCACTTTAGTTGTTTTCATGTCACTCGAATCAAAAAGAACATTACAATTAGAACAATTCGTACATGCATAGTACTCTTCTTTCTCGTTTGAAGTTAAATTTCTGCAAGGAATATCTTCTTTGCTCATAAGACTTCGAACAATTTCAATTATTGTTGTATTAAACTTCAGTGCAGCATTATAACCAACATAAGATTTGATATCATAGATACTTTTGCTCCAAGAATCAACTACAAGTATACAATATGCAGATGGAATATGTTTTCCAATATTTTCAGTTACCGATGGTCCTGAACTACGTGAAGTCCATTTATCTTTTTTCTTACCCACCATATCTTCTAAGGAAGCTTTGCTTACGCTATCTTTTGAAGATTTCACGAACTTGTTTTTTATTTCTTCATTTTGAATTTTCTCTATCAAACTTTCGAAATCACTATAGATAACGAATCGATGTTTTTGAGTATTCTCATAATTTCTGAACTCAATGAATTCGTTGTGAGATAATCTATGCTCAATTGGTGGAGTATTTTCACAATTATCAAAGTGTCTATCTAACTTTTCTTGATTATAATAATATGATAAACATCTACAACAATAATATTTCATGTTATCTTCCTTACTTCTACTCAAAAGTCTACTTAAGTTCACTATTTGACTAAAATGACCATTCCCTTCTGAATCTTCATTATAAAAGAGGTTAACAGTTCTTTCCTTTTCACATATATAATCGGAATGCCGTAATTTGTAAATTTTATGCTCATAATCAGATGGTTCATAATTATTTGTCGTCTGAGATAAATCAGAAAGAACATACATATATGCAAACACATGAACACTTATATTGTTCTGTTACCTCTCCACTGGTTCCCTAGCATGGAGAGGTACTTTCGGCTGTGTACAGAACAAGGTTTGTGCGGGATGGTGCGCGGGCGACAGACTCTCTCAGCGTCGGCTGCGCCAGCCCCTTAAATAGGAGCTGGAGCAGGAGGCGCCTTTGTTGGCGTCCTCAAGGACGCTACAACAGGCTGCGCCCAAGGGCGCGGTTCCGTTGTAACATCCCCCCTATTCTGAGAGTGACGTGCCCCACGTCAATTCATTAAAAAAAACATGTGCAATTAAAAATTGTGGCGAAAAAATTTCGTGCTGTTCGTTCTGTCCGTGCTAGTGCTGAAGACGTTTGGGAGGTTTCCGGAGTCGCTGAGGGCGCTGAGGAGCAGGTTGTTGAGCTTCTCGAGGTTGTTCTTGCGCTTCAGCGATCGTGTCGTCTTCCGGGTAGTCTTGGAGTTCCTCGGTTTGCTGGGCGTCAGTGATGTGGTTCCTTTTGAACAGTCGGACGTCGTTTTTGTGGGCCTTCGCAATGCGGTTATCTTGTGCGTATTGGATGTTCGGTCCGGAGACGCTTATAACCGTGTATGGTCCGTGAAGGTACGGAGCCAGTTTGTTCTTTGCGGGGGCGCGTTTGACGAGGACCAGATCGCCTGTGCAGATTTTTCTTTCGGCGATTCGGTGCGTTTTCTCGTAGTTCTTCTTCTGTCGCGCCTGGCCAACACGTAGACGTTCTCTGGTGAATTTCCAGAGTTCGGCGAGCTGTATGCGCAGCATTGTGGCATGGTCCTCTTCGTTGATGTATACTGGCATTGGAGATTTCCAGAGTACATCTGCCGGAATGCGCGGTTCTCGTCCGTGTGTCACGAAGAACGGTGAGAGTCCAGTTGTTGTATGCGGCGTCGTGTTTAGCGCAAATGTGATTAGGCTTAGGTAGTCGTCCCAATCCGATTGCGTGTCGTTGACGAACGCTGCGAGGGACTCTTCTAGCGTTCTGTGATACCTTTCAACTTGTCCGTTGCTGTTTTTGTGATATGGAGCCGTACTGATGTGTGTCATTCCCAGTGTGTTGATCGTGTCCTTGAAACTCTTTGACTGAAAATTTGATCCGTTATCGGTTACGATGCACTGTGGCGTTCCGTGCTTGGTGACTAAGTTATCCAAGATCGCTCTGACGATCACGGTTGTCTCCTGGGTGTTTATTGGCACGGTGATGAGCAGTTTTGAGAAGGCGTCCACCATAGTCAGAATATAGCGATTTTGGCGTGCGGTGATCGGGAGAGGTCCGAGCACGTCGATGTGCCATCTCTGACCAGGGGCGTCGCCGATGGGTAGCGATCCCAGCGGTTCTCGCGTTGCTTGCCACGCGTTCGGCTTTCGTTTTTGGCATTTAGTGCACTGTGCCACGAAAAGTCGAACGTCGTCATCGATGTTAGTCCAAACGAGGCGCCGTTTTATAGCTTGGGCTGTTTTTGTTGCTCCAAGGTGCGCTCCGGTGATGGGGTCGTTGTGGACTTCTTGGATAATTGATTTTGTGATTGCGTCGGCTCGTGGTAAGATCAGAAGAGGTGGGTGCGCTGCAGAGCGAGGCTTCGCATAGAGCATGTCGTTGTAAAGAACATATCTCTTGTTTGCCTCGTTCTTGGAAGCGCTGTTTCCCGTGGAAAGTTCGCTGATGGCGTCGCGTATCCATTTGGTTTCATTCTGGATCTTTCGAAACGAATCGACGTCGAGTGTGCTGGTGTCGTGCAAGTGAGCTACAGTAGCCTTTTTCGCTGTTTTGATTATCGGGTCTCGTGCTTCATCTTCGATGTATCGCGATAGTGCGTCTGGCACCACGTTCTTCGAGCCTGGGCGGTAAGTGATTTGGATGTCATATTCCGCGATAATGAGTTGAAACTTCGCGAGTCGTCCCACAAGGTCCTTGCGAACCATGAGCGATGTGAGTGGACGATGATCCACTATTGCTGTGATGGGACAGCCGAGAACGTAGGTTCGGAATTCGTTCAATGCGAATACCAGAGCCAAGGCTTCGGTTTCGATGGCGGCGTAGTTTCGTTCTGCTGCTCGAAGTTTTCGTGATGCGTATGCAATCGCGTGTAGGGGTTCACCGGGGTTCTTGGCTTGTAGGAGCACTGCGCCAATAGCAATTGAGCTTGCGTCCGACTCGATCTGATATGGTTGACCAGGAGTTGGGCCTGCAAGGATTGGTGCTGTCGTGAGGCGGCTTTTGAGTTCGTTAAACGATTTCTCGTGCTCGGGTGTCCAATTAAACTCGGTGTCCTCCTTGGTGAGATTGTGTAAAGGCGCAGCGAGGCTGGCGAAATCTTTGACGAACCGGCGAAAGTAGTTGCACATTCCGAGGAATGAGCGAACTGCCGTAGGAGACCGAGGCTGAGGGAATTGGTTCAGGGCTTCGACCTTCTTAGGGTTTGGTGCGACTCCTTCTCGTCCGATTCGCAGTCCAAGAAACGTGACGTCTTCTTGGGCGAAGTGGCATTTAGAAAGGCGAACCTTGAAACCCAGACGAGCGGTTGTGTTGAGCAGTGCCTTGATGTCTTCCAAGTGATCTTCTGCTGTTTCGGATGTTAGAAGGAGATCATCGAGGTATACAAAGAGCTTTCCTCGTGGAAGTTGCTTCTGTAGGTACTGTACGGCGCTCTGGAAGGTGTGTGGTGCCCCGCAGAGCCCCATGGGCATACGCCGAAATTGGTACGTGCCAGATGGGGTTGTAAAAGCGGTCAGCGGTCGGTCTTCTTCTCGAAGTGGTAGCTGGAAAAATCCAGATATAAGGTCGAGGTTCGTGAAAAATTTTGCTCCGGCTGCGAGGTCGACAATCTCAGAAACGGTCGGGATGAGGTAGACCTGTTTTTTCGTGACAGCGTTGAGTTGTCTATAGTCTACTGTAAATCGCCACGTAGAGTCCTTCTTTTTAACAAGGACAACGGGACTCGTGAAGGTCGATAACGAAGGTTCGATGATTCCTTGCGCTAGAAGTTCCTGTACTTGACGTTCGACTTCGTCTCGTTTTCCTAGTGGTGTTCTGTAGGTCCTCGGCTTTGGAAAAGGCAGGTCGTCCCGAATGTCGATTCGATGTTGGATCGGGCCGGTGAACATTCCAATGTTCCCATCGTCGTTGAAGAACGCGCTGCGATGATCGAGGATTATTTTCCTCAGCTCTTTTTGTTGAGCTTCATCGAGGGCGCAGCGTTGAAGGTTCAATTCCTTGAGCAGGTCTTTCGGTAGCGATGGGAGCTTGCTTTCCCAGTCGGCTTCTGGTGGGGTGTATTGCTCGACTGGGATTGGCGGGAAAGTTCTTGGCTGTTCGGGAATCCGTAGCACGCAAGCTTGTCCGAGGGTCGTTCCCTTTTGGATTTCGTAGGAGTTGTCAGAAACGTTCGAGATCCTGATGGTCATGATCCCTGGACTGGTGATGGTGTTCATGAATGTGATGTCGCCGTTTACTGGAGCGCGTAGCAGCAGGAGCTGATCCTCATTCACTGAGTCGTTAGTGAGGTCCAAGTGAACTCTCCGAGTAGTGTTTGCTGGTATCACCACATTTGCTGCGCCGATGACGTTGATCTTCTTTGAAGTCGTAGCAAAAGGTGATTCACCTTGTTGAAGTAGGCGAACTGTGGTGTTTCCGACTTCTAGCGTTCCTTCGCTTGGGTGGAGGACGGTAGGTACTCCTTGCTCGTCGAGGGCGGTCATTAGATCATAACCAATGAGTGCTGGGGCAGGGCATGTCTCGTTGTCAGAGACAAGAAAGGTGTGCTGAATCGTATGTTTCCCAATGCCAACACGGAGGTTGACTTTCCCTAAAAAGCTGAACTTGGAGCCGTTGGCTGTTTGAGCGCTCCTGAGGGAGGTCTTCTCCATGTGACTGTCGGTGTAGTGGAGTGTAGACTGTGGAATATACGAAATCGTTGCACCTGTGTCCCATAATGCGACAAGTCCTCTGGATGCTAGAGTAATTGCTACATATGGGAGTGTAGTTTGAGGTCGCTCTAGCATTGTTGTCGCGTTCACTGTATCTAATGCCAGCGTACAGACGAGTGGTATTGCGATGGGAACGTACGTCATCAGACGGGGGAGTAGTTTCCTTTGGTGGCTCCTGTAGTAGGCTATTTCTGCTTCTTCCTCTTCTTCGTCGTTTCGTTCTTCGCCGTCGATGGTGGGAAGATCTTGAAGTTCCACCGCGTTTATGGGTAGACTGGCGGTGACGCTTCGGAAGATGCAGAGTTTGCAAGCGCAATAGGTCAAGGCGGCAAAAATCATGGCTGCGGCTATAGGGATGCCGACGTAGAACACGTATTTCATGTACCAATCTTCCAAGTTTTCCATGATGTCTTCGATAGCGCCGGTGGTAGTGTTGACAATGTATCCTCCTGCGGTTGCGATGTCCCGGAGAGAGGCGCGATCGATCAACCGTGTTCCGTGAAGAACGTTTACCAGCCGAGCTTGGTTTTGTTGAAGATAGGCAAGGTTCGTACCGAAGGACATTGCCATCATGAAGGGGAAGGCGGATCCTTTGGCTGGACCATAAAGGTCCGCTGCTTGGAAGACGATTGGTGTCATTTGTGCGTGTCCTTTTTCATGCCAGTTAGGAAGTTGGGTGACGTTAGCTTTTCCCGTATCCGTCCACCAGGTGCCATTTTCGTTCCATACGTGAAGAGAAGCCGCGGGGCATGGTATTTTTGCTGAGCGGTACAAGAGGTCACGGGAACCTGCGACGATGAATGCAAGTTCATTTTGTTCTGTCAGGACCGGCGTTTCCGAGTAGCAGGTGTTGTTGACTCGTTTCGAGTAGAAGATCTTTTTAGCGTATACTGGTTGACATTTTGTTACTGCTACTACGCCGTTGCCGACGAAGTGAGCAGCGATGTCTACTCTGCCTAAGAGACTCCTTACGCCGACAGTAGGGTCGAGCTGAAGGAGGCCTAACCAAAGCTGGAGTTGCTTGTTGTTGTTCCGACAGAGAGACTGCAGTAGCGTTTGAAAGTTAGTTTTCATGCTTTGTGCAAGTGAGTCTGCCGTGAATTGCAACTTTGCATTAAGTCCAGTGTCAGTGAGGTTTCGGCGAGTGTCTTCCTCAAAGTCGTAGGTGGATTTCATCAGTGCGAGCTGTGCGTCTGACCCTACAACTGGTGGAAGAGGTGTTGGTTGGTCCAGTAGATGCTGTTGTCGTACTTCTCGGATGCTGGGGGCCTTAGAAGTCATCGTCGTAGTTTGGCGGATGGTGGGAGAGATGGTGGTCGGAGTTGTTTTGGGTATTTGTTTAGTCGGGGTGTCAGGACGGAGGAGGTTTTCATAAATGTCTCTAGCGTGGTCAATGATGCGATCTCGTTGAGCTTCCGTCATGTTAGGTGTTGGGGGCAGGCCGTAATGGTGGAGTAGGGCCTTTTCTAGATTGCTTTCGTCTGGTCCTAAGGCTATGTGGTATGCTATCGATATTTTGGCTGATCTGTCAGGAATGTTGACTCCGTTCTTGTAAGGGTCATGTTGCCGTAGCAGGCTATCCAACACGATTTCTTCTTGTTTGCGGATGCGGTTCATTGTTGCAAGAGCGAGTTCTTTTGCCGCAACCGTGTGCAGGATAGCTAGGCTGGCGTTGTTATATCGGTGACGGACCATGCGATCCAGTACTTCCTGATAAGAGATTCGCCAGTCGTAAAGTAGACGGGCGATCGTCCGAGGGCTGACGTGTGTCGCCTGCAGCTTCTCGCTCTGGGTTAGTGAGCGGTTGGATGGTAGAAGGCTGCTTCGGAGGTTGGTCGCGATAATCAGTGCGTTGAGCGGCACGTCTGATGTTTCGATTATTGAGCCGCTGTCCCTTTTCGAACGAGGTCTCCTCGTGATGTCAGCCAGCCTTGTGGCTTTTGGGAATTCCGGGAACTGTATTATCGTGCCAGAGGTGCTTACCAGGATACTGTCTTTGAAACATTGTTGGATCTCGAGCTCAGTTTCATGGTCGTCGACGATCAGCGTGCTCTGCATCGCTTCGATGGCCACTCTGTCTGTTCCAACTAAGGAATCGAACTGGCCAAGTTTGATGAAAGCGCATTCAGGATGAATGTTCTTCGGCGCTTCCCAGACTACGGTGGCTACATCGTTGGTGCAGAGACCATCAAAGATCGAGCATGCCTCAGTGTTTAGGAGCAGATTGGTGATTAGCTTGTCCTTGGCGATTGAGGTCGCGATTCCTCTGGTCAGGACTAGGCGTTTCACGGTTATGCAATTGTCTCCCCAAAAAGGGCGAGTAGGATACTCTGTCGGCTCACTGGTCCATGTGTCTACATTTGTCTTGCGGAAGGTCCTCCCCTCTATCGTGTGCTCCTTAGTGGCTGTGAGGCAGTGTTCCGAGGGCATAGCTGTGATCGTCTTCAGGGTTTGGTTGTATTCTGGGAACCATACTCTTGTGCGGACGCAGCGTTGGTATTCCTCGATAGTGCATCTAAAAGCCGTGATCTCGGTTAAGGAGTGATTGCGTACGTAAAGCGTGACTCGAGCCTGAGTTGGGTGTTCTGTATCTACTTCACAGTTCTCGAGTTGTGGTGGAGCCACGAGGACTCCTCCTCGCGGGGTGCAATCATAGAAGGTGGGTGAGGCCATTGTTCCGATAGTAAGTAG
This sequence comes from Caenorhabditis auriculariae, assembly GCA_904845305.1. Classification (NCBI taxonomy): domain Eukaryota; kingdom Metazoa; phylum Nematoda; class Chromadorea; order Rhabditida; family Rhabditidae; genus Caenorhabditis; species Caenorhabditis auriculariae. Next base: position 191,579 of record CAJGYM010000004.1, read on the forward strand.
TGCACAGACGGTGGCTAAGAACCATGGCTGAATGGCGTTGACGTGTTGTGGGCGCCTCTGCCATGGTCGGCGTGGATGTTGGTTGTTAGGTCCTGATCGACGTTGTTGATTGCGAGGCTCTGATCGGCGGTTGTCGTCCTGGTAGTCGTTGTTTCTTCTGTTTGGAGAGTCTTGGTCTCGTCTTCCTTTCTTGAAGAACCGCGGACGGTTATTACGATCCGGGCGGTTGAATGGGCGGCTAGCCCGTTGCGGCGAGTTATTCCAGTTGGGGAACTGTCGCTGGGCTGCTCGACCTTCCATAACCGCGTGGACGACTTCCGCTGTGGTAGCGATCTGCTCTTCGCGTGCATCGATACGTAGGAGAGCCTCCTCTCGCTTTGCTCGGTTTACGGCGTAGGTAAAGGATTGCGGCTCTGCTCGGCGAACCTTTTTTCGAAGTTTCGGCTCCAGTCCGGCCATGAAGGCGGCCAGCGCGGCGGCATCTCTTGCGTCAGCGTTGCCAGGATACGCTCCCATAGCGAGTTCGCGGATTGTCGTTGCGAATTCATCGATGGGGCGGTGGTTTTGTGACGCTGCTGTAAGTGCAGAGAGTGCCTCCTGTGACCGCGCCTTCGTGTGGTAAGCGCCTTTGAACGCGTCAATTAGAGTTTGCCATTGCGAGCGTTGGCTTGATGGAATGTCCTCCAAGAGCTCGCGAAGTTCTCCGCGCAACATTGTGGGGAAGGCGCGACGTGCGTCTTCATCCGTCAACTGTTGTGCGTTACAGTAGTCATTAACACGCCTGATGAACGTTGGGAAGCTTTCGTGCTCCGGCGCAAAAATTGGCCAGGAAGGACGGTTTTGCACGCCCATCTTGGCAACCTGTGCCGTGAGTGCGTCGATCGCGTTTTGCATCGTCTTCTGTGAGTTTCGACCAAGTAATCGTAGCAGCCGCGCGGTCGGTTTTGGTTTTGTTGCCGTGACCTTGTGAGCGATGATCTGTGCTCTAGTTTTAGGCGGTGCTTTCGATTTCGGTCTCGCCGTAGTGGCTTTTTGAGCGGTGTTTTGGGCTCTAGCTGTTTGTGTTGCTTTCGCTTTCGTTGGTGCTGCTGGAACTTTGCGAGCAAGGTGTTGGGCTCGTGTTCTGGGCGATGCTTGTTGCTTCGATGGTACCGTCCTCAGAGGGAATTTGTTTAGAAGTAACTTAGCACTGCTCGCCGTTGTAGTCGACAGGTTTCTGCAAACCGGACTAATGTCTCTGCATGGGCAGCAACGACGAAACGCGAAACGCAAGGTGAAAGTTCGGCTGTCCTCTGACTCCTTTTTCTCATTTTTCATTTCTCTATTCTCTTTTGAAATTAAGAAAGATTTTTTTGTATCCTTTATCTAGGGGCGACGTGAAAACATGCAAAAGAGGTTTTTGAAAATAAATGGATATGGAAGAAAGAAAAAAATCATAAGGACAAAGGAAAAAAAAAAAAAGAAGGTAGATGAGTTTTAAGAGAAGCGATGAAATGAGGTCGAGTGATCCTGCAGCCTGTGAGTCCTCATGTCCGGATGTCCTCGAACTCCAGAATTGGCTCTGAACACAACGAACTGTTGTGTTCATCACTGTCGCAGTAACGACATCGAGTGCGAGTTTTGCAGGCGCCTCGATGTCTTCGCAGACAGATGGTGCACGCCTCCTGGCGCATCAAATGTCTTCTTCGGTCCACGGCGTGGACCTTTACCCAGCATGAATCGCTGAAGTGGGGTTGACGGCAAAACGCGCAGTCAGGGCACCCCGGACGCTGTCTCGAATTTGGGTGTGATATGCGGCGAACTCTTCCTTCTTTTTCGGCTCGCCTTCTCCGAAGGAACGTGTTCGTCGGGGACCGATGGAGACGACTTGAGGCGTTGGAAGGGGCTGGAGAAGAGTTCCTCGATTGTATCGGAGAAGCGTCGGGCTCGCTTTCTGGTTGGACCAGGTCCAAGTATCCTTGTGGAGGTGATGGATTCCGCGGCGGTGGCGGCGGTGGTGGAGTGGGCGACCGCTTTGGTGACGGTGGCGGTGGTGGAGGATTTTCGCTCAGTTTCACTTGAAGCTGTCTCAGTTTGTCGTGTAGAGCTTCTTGGTGCTTCATGAGATCCACGATGGATTTCTCCACCGCCTGAATCATCTCGCCGACGTCGGAGGAGGCGCAGTTGAGGTTGGACATTAGGCTTGAGGAGTAGAAGAGTTGGTTGGGAGTGAGAGGATGCCTTCGTTAGTGCAGGTGCGTTTATATAGTGTACTCCGCAGGGTGCCGTTGACACATTCTTGACCATGTTTGATAGTGCGCTCCGCAGAGTGCCATCCTTTGTTTCTTGTCTGATGGCTCGCTCCGCGGGGGTGCGTTGGCACACCTTTTTCGGCGTCTGATGGCGCGCTCCGCGGGGTGCCGCCGTTTGCATGCTTTGTTCTTCGCCTGCTGGCGCGCCCCGCGGGACGCCGTCGATGCGCGTTTCTTGTTGACTGATAGCGCTCATGGAGTGACAGAAATTCTTTCCTTTGTCTATAGGCGGTTCGAATTCTGGTGAATGTGGACGGCGCGCTCTGCGGGTGGTCTGATTGTGCAAAATGTGGACAGACGGGAGAGATCATGTCGGCCTGTTCTGTGATTACAGCGCGAGTTTCAACAGAGATGGTGTTTGGTTTTACTATTCCTTCCGTTTGCTGACGACGACCGAGGAAGACTTCTGGAGCGTCTCAGGTCTAATTAAAGACTCTGCGGAGGGACGACGTATGTTTATTTCATCTTTTGCGAGCGACGCACAAGGCCTTTGCGCGCGCTCTACCACATCTCTTGTTTCCATCAGTGATTCTGCGAATTCCGAACGGGCGCAGGTCGGATGATTGGCAGAATGGGCGCGAACGTCCTGGGCTTTAGCGCTCGGACGGCCTTCCTCGTGCGCCTGATGGGATGTGGCCTCCGTTTTCTAGTGTGCATGCAATTTCCAGCGTGATTTCGGTCGTGGTGGCTCGTGAATGAATGTCTTCGACGGTTTCTTTTTCCATAGCAAGTTCGCTAGACTTGCTTGGAAAGGGAGAACCCGTCGGTGGCGCCAGAGGAGATAGTGGATCTGGCGCGCATCTCTGGCTCGGTTGGCGGTGGTAGCAGCCGAGTCGTGTCTTCACTGGTTGGAGGAGTGAAGCGAGGTGGGACCTCCATGTTACCTCTCCACTGGTTCCCTAGCATGGAGAGGTACTTTCGGCTGTGTACAGAACAAGGTTTGTGCGGGATGGTGCGCGGGCGACAGACTCTCTCAGCGTCGGCTGCGCCAGCCCCTTAAATAGGAGCTGGAGCAGGAGGCGCCTTTGTTGGCGTCCTCAAGGACGCTACAACAGGCTGCGCCCAAGGGCGCGGTTCCGTTGTAACAGTTCATAACTTCGAACTTTTTGATATCTTCAAACTTAAAAGGAAATTCAAGTCCATCAAAAATTAATTCATCCTTAAAAGGTGTGTATTTAGTAACTCTTTCTTTATCTCTTTCAGCAGGATGTAGATGTGCTAACACTGACCACTTGAAACACATGTTATCTTTGTTCTGGATATTATTTACTGCTTTTTTTCTTTTAACATATTCTGGATTCTCAATATAAGAAGCTCCTCTCATTGCATCAGTTCTAGTTTGAAACATAGTCAATCTCAAAAACCTAGTTATCACTAATCCTGAAGCATGATGTTCTCTATTCTCCACGTCATTCATTAATGTGCTACATGCTGCTTGATAGAATTCTTCCCTACTTTCACCAGAATGTAAAATTTGACTCGTCGTGTTGACATGAAACTTTGCTGCATCAGTAGAATCAGGCTTCTTTGTTTCACATTCTAAATAAAGCATTATTTTTAACATTGGTTTTTGTAAATGTCGTTGACTACAGTATTTTTGCTTCTTCTTGAGAAAAGAAGCAAATTTTTTTTCTACAAGATCCATGTAAAATTCAATACCTTTCTCTTCGATCAATTCAAAAGGATTTTCTAGAAAATCTTTGTTGTTCTTGCTTCTATAATTTGTTACTCTTGAGTTAGCATTTTCTCTATCTTCTTGTTCCATAAAAATCAAATCATCAATAGGAAAAATCTCATCTGGAGGTGGTAATGGATTTTCTTGATTTTCTTGAGAATGATCATTAATAAATTGCTTCATTTCATCCACCTTCATCTTTTTTTCATTTGAGCATCAGTCATTAGTAATCTTTTTCTTTTTATTAATTTTTTTCTAACTGTACGGAGAAGTTCATCTCTCGACATTGTCAGACGATTTTTTTCTCAAAACAATTACTTTTTTTCAAAATCTTAGAAGGATGTAGGACTTCCTTTTTATATAGAAAAATTTTTAAAGAAAAAAATCTAAATTTCACACTCAGCGAAAGTAATGTCTCTAAACTTCATAATAAAGTCAATCATTTCTTGTTTTTCTCATAGTTTTGGATTTCTTTGGATTTGAGAATGTATTTTTCTCAATTCACTTCCAATCATTGCAACTTTTTCTACGAACTTCATCTTTTTTTCATTTTTCTTTAAATCTTCTTCGTGTGAAGAAATATTTTTGGAAACTTACTTCTTGAGTAATTTCTTCCATTTATAAATACAATAATTTTTTTAATAAAGATTGTAAATCTCCGGATTCTTCGAATTTAAATAAATTACTTTTTCAAAAAAATGCCTTCCACAATCGAAATCTATGATCCTAGGAAGAGAAATGAGATAATAAACAGTTTTTCTAAAGAATAGAAAAAGAACACCATCTAAAAAAATCTTCAAGAACGCTCAGACCTAGAAAACGTAGAAGATCACCGTGTGGAAGTTTTTCAAACCCATATTAGAATCAAATAAGAAATTACAAGAAGAAATTATTGATGAAAAGAATAAGATAGTTCAAACTCTTAATAGTTTCAAAGGAGAAATTAAAGGACAACCACAATTTTTACAAAGTACTCCATTGAAGCAAATCCAAACTGCAAGTAGTCCAAGTAAAGTAAATTCTCCTTCAAACGAACCGAAGGTTCTAGGATTCTCTGAATCTGTAATCAAAGTTTCCAACTTAATCGCAACTTATCTTCAAGATCCTAGAGATAAAAGTAATGCTGGATATTCAATAAGGTATTCCTCAGAAGGAGGTTTAAAAGGTTATACTATTGGAAATAAGAAAGTCATGTTCGATGATAATACAATTGAAATAAATGATGTTGTTTATACAGCAACACCTGGCCTTATGGAATTATTAACTAAAAAATCTCCTAATTTGAGTAAAATTAAAAATGATGACACTCAAAATTATCGTGATATCTTATTATGCTCGAATGCTTTGTATCAAGGATTTGATAAAAGTAGTAAAAGATATAATGCTGATCCAAGTGATAAATGGAAATTCATTAAATTGAATTATTTTGTCGCGAAAGCTCAAGCTACTGAAACTAGTGTAACCAAAGAAAAATCTTCTCAAGGAAGCTCTAAGCCACAAAGTCCAAATGTATCTAAAAGTCAATCCCAAGGATCTGTAAGACCTTCACTACTACCTAGTGAAGGTAGTAGTATATCTAGGAGCCGCAGAGCCACTTCGCTGTTCAAAAAACGTCGTCATTTTCGTTGCATTTTGATTGTTTCAAACATTTTAAAACAGTTTCCTTGTACCGATTTGGAAAAAAATTGGGGGAAACATACAATCGACTATGCTTAACAATCCTACATAGAAGAAAATACCGAAAAATGAGAAATAAGAATGTATGACGACAGTTTTTAAAACGCATTTGTGGCCGAAAACGGATAAAAATCCCGTTTTTTCTTGAAAGTCTCTGGGCAACTTTTTTTATTCTTGAATATTATAAAGCAACTAAAAACGCATATTCTGGCAAAAAATAAAAAAATTCTATGGTTGGCCTCAAAAAATAATGCAGTTTGAAAATCGCGATTTTCGAAATTCCCTATTTTCGAAAAACGCAATCGATAATTACTGATTATATTTTTAAACGGTTGTTTGCAGTTGATTGTAAATTTTAAAAAGAGAAAACTAAGTTTTCATCGACTATATAGTTCATATGAAAGCTTAAATTTTTTTTTTTTTTGTAACGCTTTGAAAATGGCCCAAAGCGTTCTGGGCAAGTTTTTTTATTTCATAATATCAAAGATTAGACATTTCTCTACAACATATCAAAAAAATAAAAAAATTCCAAGGATGGCCCGAAAAGTATGGTTGATTTGAACGCTCAAATTTGATATCAAAAAAATTGCGCGTCGCTGGAAATCTGCAGACACCGCGTAGGGCCCGAAATTTTTTTCGAAAGCGTGAAAAATTCTTTTTTTAAAGTTTTTTTGTATTTTTATTCAAGTTTAGAATGAGTTATGATTACTTCATCGTCGTTTTAGGCAAAACTTTAACTCCTTTTTACAATTAGGAATTCTTTTTCAGCGTAATTATATCCATTATAGCAGCAAAAAAATATTAAATTTCGCTTTTACTAAATTTTTTTCGAATTTTCACAGAATCTCATGAAAAGAAGGTCATGTAGACGCACATCGTTCAAAGGAAAATGGAAGATGTGAAAAATCAAAAGTAAAAACGCTTTCGCGCTTTTTTTTCAAAATGTCTCTGAACAATGACTTAGTGATTATTCATATATATGTATATATATATGTATATATATATACATATACTTCAGTAAATGTTTATGTAGAATTTCGCATTTTTTTAATTCGGTTTTTCGCTGTTCCTTCTATGCAATTGTCTTATTTCGTTGGTTGTTCTCTTATTTTACGAAATGCGTTGGAAATATTCTTCAAAACTCGCTTTTCGGCAGTCTGAGTGTTCGAAGAGCAGCCCCATATTGAATAGGAAAAGTATTCAATATGAAAAACTCCAACATTTCATTTTAAAAACTCAAATTAATATATTTTTCGAAACTTCTCCGGGGTGAATTTACGCGCAGCAAGAAGCGCGCGGTATCTATAAACACGCCCCTTTTTCCTGCGACCCTGACGAGAGTTTCTACACAAAAAAATGGTTCCCCGATTTCGCCACTCTTTTGCTCATAACTTTTTTTCATTTTTTTCATATTTTTTTCTTTTCTGTTTTTCGCAGTTAGCTTTCGATTGCCATCAGCTTTCTTTTTCATATAGGTTTCAACTTTATATCACTGACTTTGGAAATTGGCCTGCGGTCCCTAAGTATATCTCAAGTCTTTGATTTCCTACCAGAAGATATTAATGCTCTTATGGATTCATTAAGATTATCAATAGGTTCTTTTTCAAGCTGGAAATAATGGTGAATATAATAAGATTCACGCTATTTTTAGATGAATTAATTCGTAGAAAGAAGATAAAAAAAGAAAGATTTACCAAGTATTTATTTAGGTATTGGTTTTTTTAACTTCTAAAACTTTTTACACTTCTAGGAAGCTTGCTGACGCTGATGACGCTGAATAATGTTATTCTCTTTATTTGTTCCCTTCTTTACATATGCCCTGGAAACATTAGGAAATTCTTCTGAAACACCAACTCTTTTTAAATTTATCACTGAGCACAGTTTCTGTGATATCCAGATCATTGAGAAAGTCTAGACATTCTCTATTTGTCAATGTCTTCTTATTCTTTAGAGTAAGAGAAAGATCAATTGAAGGTACTTCTACTATTTGTCCCTTTTTGTTTTTTTCATTATATTTTTTTCTAAGCTCATTGTGCTCATCTCTTTCTTTTTTTGAAATGCTTTTTTTGTTGTTCATTGAGCATCAATGATTTTTTTCTTATTAGAAATTCCGAGACAATTGATTATTATACTCTTACATTCACTTTTTACATTCACTAGTCATATGTTTTTGTGAAAGCAAACTTATAATTGAATTTATCACTTTGAGATAACTTCGATTCATCAATGCTTGTAATCATTTTTTTCTAATGCATCTAAATAATTTTTGAGCTGTTTCTTTTTGTGTAATCATTTTTTTGTGTATTCCAATATTTCCGAAAAAAATCTAGATCTTTTGTTCCATCAATCTTTTGAATGTCATTTACAAAGGTTTGTAATTTTAATTGACTCATTTATATGTTCAAAAATTTTTTTCTTATTTTTTTATATGAACTAAAGTTTCTAGGATTCTCTGAATCTTATTCATCTTGTTATCAATTATAATCCCAACTTCGCCGCGCCTAACGCTCCCCTGTTTCCAGCTTTTCCCTCACCGGAACCTATCAACTGTAATGTACCAGCCCAGCGATAGGAGAACCTTCGACCACGCCCCCGCGTGGGCGAAGGTTCCTCAGTTGGTGGGTTGCTGGTTCCGCGTGTCCCCTCTATCTCTCCTTAACTCCTGCCTGCCTGTATTTCCCTGTGTCAAGCAGCTGACATCCCAAACAGGAAGGTCCAATACGCCAACCTTTAGAATTGTATCTGGAGGGAGTCTCTAGACTCTAAAGGCGGACTTTTGGAATATGGAGGTCCCACTTGAGACTCGATTCTTGGGTTTTCTTTCCGAGCAGTCCAGTGCCACATAAGCAGGTGAGTCGTGGACGTGCTGTTCGGAAGTCTAGCTAAACGCTACTTCCCATCCGCTGTGGACATATTTCTTCTGTCTCTGGAGCTAAACACAGTTGGCGTCGCCATGGCGTCCTCTGGAAGAGAGGTGGATTAAATCATACAGCCCTTCGCGCCTATTTTTGTATGGAAGCCGAAAGTGCCTCTTTCTCGCCAGGATCGACTACGGTTTGTGAAGCACCCCTGATCAAGGTGCCGACCATCTCCGGACGCTTTCATTAACGAGGAGACGCATCACGTGGATCCGCGGTCGCTCAATGTCCCAGGGCCCATTCCACGTGTAGAAGTTGCGATCCTGCTCGTACCTTCTCGACGCTGTCCCTTTATGAACGGCCGCTCACCGTCCAATACGGCTCAGGATTGAAGAGGAGACGTCGCGAGCCCACCAACTCATTCCCCCTCCGGTCAGCCCATTTTATTTTAATTATTTTTACTTTTTGTGTATTTTTCGTGTATTTCTGTATTAGTTTGGTTCATTTTTCATCGTTTTAGTTCAAACTCTCAAAGGTTCTTTTTCTCACAATTTTTTTGTTCAAATTTTTCAAAAACCCATTCCTTGCAATTTTTCGTTTAAATTCCAAACCCTTTTTTTCTCATAAATTTTGTTTCAAATTCTCAAAAAAACTTTTTTTATTTTTTTCTCAATTTCAATCTTCAAACCAAACCTTTTTCCCACCATATTTCGTTTAAAGTTTATTAATTAAAATTCCACTACACAACCAAATTTCCCATATAGTCTCACAAATTTTTTTCACTTGTTTCTTACAAAATTTTTCTCATCAAAAAAATATTATTTTTCTGATTTTTCAAATTTTTCAACCTGTATTCTTTCAATTATTTTTGTTTTTCTACGCGTATATATTTTCTTTTGTCACTCAAATTTTCAAAGTTTCTAGCTTATTCCTCAACTTCAATTAATTTTTCTTCAAATCAAATCGTTCAATTTTCACCATTTATACTGTAAAACAACATATCTAATCTCTTTCCCAGGTACTGTATCGTAAATCGTCTGCTCATATCATTTATTAGGCGCTAAGTTTCTTTCAAGATTGTTTTTGGGTCACGCTACCAAGCGTCCCACGCCACATGTTCGTGTCTCATACCGTACTCAAGTATTACAATCACCCTAATCTCCTAGGTAAGGTCACCAGACGCTTGCTTGAAGCGCAAGACGCCGACTTAGGACGCCAGACCCTTAGCAACTATTTATCTTTCAATTAATTCCCACACCTTTTCTGACCGGAGCTTACTGTCCCACCCCCTGGTACTTTAGTCACACACTCCCAGCTCTTGTTTTCATTATTTGATGTGTACAGTTTTCAACTTCTTTTATCTTTTTGTATTTTTTCTTCTTCTCACAAAGGCTCTTCAATCTCAAGTTGGACCAAAGAAATCCTGACGCGTTTCAAAAGGCCAACCCAAGCTTCTCAGCTGGGAAATCCTTTCATTTCATTTTTTTTTTCTTCAACTTTTAATTCAAAAACTTCAACTATCAACCAAAATTCTTCAAAATTTCAAATTCCAAAATTAACTTCAAAAAAACCTTTTACTAAACATTCAAAACTTTCAACTAAATACGCAAAAAGGAATTCTTTGGGCCAAAATTCAACAATATCAAAACCAATCTTTTTCTTTCTCACTGCGGTCCTTTGAAGCTCTCAAACCCATCAAAGCGCCAGCAAATGGATCTACGATCGGATAAACTGAAGACAGATCCCGCAATTAAAATCCGCGACACGCTGGTTCTCTCCGACGAAGATCGAAGATGTCAACGACCGAAGAATACGTACCACCAGAAGCTGAAGGGAAATCCCGACTCCCGCATCCACCAAAGGACGAACAGGACTTCGAAAACGAGCTGAATTTCGAAAAAAAAAAATGCAAACTGGCGAATCTGATCAGGAACGCCTGACGGAGATCATCGAAGAACACCGCGAAGTTTCACAACGAGGATGCTTCGAAGGGCCTGTCGAGCACAAGATCAAGCTCCAGCCCGAAGCGACTCTTCCCCGGCCAAGAAAGAGTCGCTTCGGTGCCTCCCTCTAGGACAACTCGCCGAGATCGACCGCCAAGTTTCAGAATTAGCTCGATAGGAAAAAATATCACAGCTTCTGCTTCACCGTGAACTATCGCAAAACCATCGACTTGACACGCGGAAGCCGTTACTTCACCTCGTTCGACCTGTTTCATGCCGATGAAGACTTTGGAAGTCGAAGATCTTGCGCCTCTTGTCGAAATCGACCTCGACAAAACGCCGAAAATCGCCGAGAAGCAGTGAAGATTCTTCAAAAGAGTGCCGAAGACGACAAGAAAGCCAGCAACGCCAGGAAGCGCTACACCCTCGAAAATGGTCTTCTCTGGGAGCGGAGAAGTCCCCAAGAAGGATTCCGCAGCCGTTCTCCACGTCCCGTCGCCGTTTCAGCTAGACGAACCTCCAAAAAGACGTCAATTCTTCGTGAGTCATTGCATTCTCTGCCAAAAGAAAAACAAACCCTCACGAGACGACAGTCGAGCCCGCAGAGAAACTTCCAGTCACTTCTTCGCCATTTGCCAATCACGATCAACGAGAATCGCTACGTCTTGACCATCGTCGACGCTTTCTCGAAATGGACCATCGCCGTGCCCCTTCCGAAACAAGATTCTGCCGCCATCAACCGCGCCTTCACAGAAAATCTTGTCCTGAAGCACGGGCCGCCTTCGATGATCATCTCCGACAATGGAACGCAGTTTGTGTCGAATTCCTTCAAAAATCTTCTGAAAAAGTGGAAGATCCAACACCAGACGACAGCTCCATACCACAAAACTTCCAACGGACAAGTGGAACGAGTTCATCGTAACCTCGAGGAAGCTTTAGCTTCTTTTGTGAACAATTTCCAATCAGATTGGGATAGCTACCTGCAAGCAGTTGTCTTTGCTTTGAACACCCTACCAGGAGCTTCCACAAAACTTGCGCCGTTCCACGTCCTTTTTGGTCGTGAGCCTCGTCTGCCAGAAGACTCAACTTGGAACACGAACGTTGGACTTTCTTTCATCGACAAAGAAGACTACGTTGAATATCTACAACTTCAACTAAAGGAAGCCTGGAGTTTCGTCAAAGAAAAACTCCAAGAAACAGCGGAGAAACACGCCAAGAGGTTCGACAACGCAAACAGAACAGCGCCAAGGAAGATCGTCGCCGGCTCAACAATTCTCGTCAAGAGAGCTTTACCGAAAAACAAGCTTTCTCCATTTTTGTTTGGCCCTTTCACCGTTGTAAAAGTCAATGGTTCGAATGTAGAGTACCTGGACCATGGGAAAACATTCGTGGCTCACAAAAATGACGTTCGCCAGCTGAAATCGAAGCCGCCTACGCCAGAAGAAATCATCGACGAGGACGTCGAAGAAGAAGAAGAAGAAGAAGAAGAACCTGAAAAAGAAAATATATTAGAAGAAGCCGAAAACCAACCGAACACAGCTTCACCGTTGTCGTTGCCGCAGTCTTCAACCACGAATCCAGCCGCCAAAAAGCCGCCGATTCGGAAGACTCGCAGCTCGACGGCCAAGCGACAGTCGCCGAATTTTTCCGCTTCTCCCTCGCCGCCGTCGCCCGTATCTACAAAGGACCGCACCGCCAGTTCGACACTCCAGTCGACTAGCAGTCCGGCCAGCAGTCGCCAATCGTCGCCAGCCAGCCGCCCTCCAGCCCGTTCGACTACACGCCGAGCAGCAGCTCAGCCATCAACTACAAAGCCGAGAACCCGCCGAGGAGCAGCCACGCCGACGCCGCAGAGGTCGACTACTCGTGATGCCGGACGTCATCGTGGACCAAGCATTGAGAAGAGTGCGAATCCAGCCGCCATCGATGAAGACCGCCTTCGAAGAGCCACCCCGGAGGATGACGATCCTTGCAGCTCGAAGTGGAGCCGTCTTCGTCCATCGCGATTTGGACGACTATAGTCTCTAAGACAGTAACCTATAAGTTTGTTTATTTTTTTTTATATATTTGTACTTGTTGTATTTTGTGTTTTTTTGTGTGTCATTATTTTCTGTATTTTTTTGTTTGTTTGAGTGCCACTATTTTTAGCTAAGTAATTTTTAAGCGAAAGCAATAATCTAACCTCCCTTTTCAGGAATTTTTTTAAATTTTTTTCTCGCTGTTAAGATCTCCCTTTTTAGGCTTATTTTTTTGCTTTTAACAAAATGCTTTCGCCAGTTAAGAATCATGTTTTTTTGTCAAAAAAATTGTCTGTTTAATTTTTGTTTCGATAAATCACAGGAGTGATTAAAAAAACAGGAAAAAAATAGGGGAGATGTACCAGCCCAGCGATAGGAGAACCTTCGACCACGCCCCGCGTGGTGAAGGTTCCTCAGTTGAGTGGGTTGCTGGTTCCGCGTGTCCCCTCTATCTCTCCTTAACTCCTGCCTGCCTGTATTTCCCTGTGTCAAGCAGCTGACATCCCAAACAGGAAGGTCCAATACGCCAACCTTTAGAATTGTATCTGGAGGGAGTCTCTAGACTCTAAAGGCGGACTTTTGGAATAGTAACATCTCATTCTCTCCTGAAATTGTATATAAATTTTTGACCTCCTTACCACCAAAATGCGGTTTTTCTACGGATAACATAAACTTTCTAGTCCTGAAAAAATGTGCCTTTTCAATTTCTCTCCCTTTATCTATCATTTTTAACGAATCATATCTTACTGGTATTATCCCTTCTTCCTTCAAAACCACTACGATTATTCCTGTTCACAAAAAAGAAAATCTTTCAGACCCGTCCAATTTTCGTCCTATCTCCCTTACTCATCCAATTTCCCGTGTTTTTGAACGGATTGTTACTAATATGGTTAGAACTCGCTTTTCTCATAGATTTTCTCAATTTCAATTTGGTTTTTTAAATCGAAGATCTTGTAAGCTCTCTCTTATTAGCTCAATTTCCGATATTCAGAAATCCTTGGCATCTAAAATTTCTGTTGATACTGTCTACTTCGATTTCTGTAAAGCGTTTGACAAAGTCAACCATGACCTCTTACGCCTCAAAATGCATAACTTTGGCTTTGATCAAACTCTCAGTCGTTGGTTTTCCAACTTCCTTTCTAATAGAACTTCGACTGTTAAAAGTAAACCAATCCTTTGCTGATTCTAGTTTCCCTAACCCCTCCGGTGTCCTCCAAGGAACAGTAAGTGGTCCACTTCTTTTTTTGATTTTTATTAACGATATTGAAAATTATATTGATGCCTCCACCTCCATTTCTATTTTTGCAGACGATATAAAAATTTTTAGTAACTGCCCCAGATCTCTCCAAAGCAGCATTAATGGTATCCTAGAATGGTCTCGCATTTGGTCTCTCCCCTTGCTTCCGAAAAAAACTTTCTCAGTTCATTTTTGGTCCTGACAACCCTCGAACCCGATACTTCGTCGACCGTCTTGAAATCCCTCAAAGTTCCATTGTTCGTGATCTTGGTCTTTTTATTGATGATAAACTCTCCTTTAAACAACACATAAATCGAATTTCTGCCTTTGCCACCTTACGCTCTAACCAAATACTTAATACCTTCAAACTTTCTTCTCCTCTTAACTACTTTCGTATGTTTCAAACTTACGTGGTTCCAGTCCTTGAATATTGCTCCGAGCTTTTCTCACCCGCTATTTCATCTGATGAATCCTACAAACTCGAATCATCTCTCCGTCTCTTCAGTCGGAAAGTTTTCATCCGCTGTAATGTCAGCTTCTCTTCTTATTCCGATCGCCTCAATCAGTTTAATATCAAACCTTTGTTCATTCGCCGTAAAATTTGTGATATAATCACCCTACATAAAATTGTCTGTGGCTCTGATCATTGTCTCGATCGCAATAAGTATTTCACTCAATCCCTGTTACAGAGAAATCCACTTCGACTACGGACAGCTGGTCAGTTTTCTAATGACTACTTTCTAGGACTATTCCTCTTTGGAACAAATTAACTTCATATTTAGATTTTAACGTTACCCCAGAAACCCTTCGGAACAAATTGAATAATCTTCCGAATCAAGCTTTTTATGAAAATATCCCTTCTCGCCTACTGTAAAAAATTTCTTCTTACTTCCGGGTACCTGTCAACTCGTTGGGGTTGACTCCTTCCCGCGTATTGTTATTCTCCTGCCCGTCATATGTAGCGACCGCAAAGCCACGCCCCTTTTCGCGAGGGAAAAAAGGCCATTTTTTTGGTATTCCGTCTTTGATTGTTTCGTACAGCCGATAGAAACAATGAAAAATGATGAAAATTTCAGCATAAATGTGGAAAAGGTTCCTCTTTCCGTTGAAAAGGTTTTTAGGTGCTTTCCATGTGTTTCAACGGAGTGTCGTACGGAATAGTGACGCGAGTTCGAAAAATAAACTTAGTTTTGCGTTTTGATATTCATCTAGGTCGCGGACAAGGTTGATTTTTTGAAAACTACTTATAAACAGTAAATGCAATTTTTTTAAGCCAAAAAAATAAAAAAATTCTATGATCGCCGAAAAAAAATTGAGAGGCGCGCAAAGTCAAAAAAATTGTTTTTCTCAATTGCAATGCAGTATTGAAAGGTTTTCATGCTTTTTTCATATTGAGAAAAACATTACTCAAATAATACTTGTTGACAACTACAAGCAAATGTACTGTTTTGAGTGGTAAAAAAGCTGGAGAATTTTTTGCGAGTTGTTTTGAAACATTTCCCGGTCGAGGACACGCGTTTCTTTCTACTCATTTATAAGAGTTTTTTTAATTTTTCAAACAAACAAAGCAATAAAATCAAAAAAATTCAAGATCGCCGAAAAAAATTTTTTTCTTAACAAAAAGGTGAATAAAAGTAGGCGAAATAACATTTTTTTATGGGATTCAAAAGAGCACAGTAGGCTGTATTTGTGCAGTCACTGAGACGAAAAGTGATGGTAAAGTGGAATTACAGCTCGTAAAAACCTTCTCTTTTGGCTCCTGAAACCGTGCCGACCTTGCAAATAAGGGTGCACGCAGATTGCATGCGAATTCGCAAAACCAAAATTTTCAGTGCAAAAAGTTTTTGCTTTTTCGATTACTTTTTAAATATTGTTTTCTCCTCTTAATCTTAATATTTTTTTCGTTTTTTTCTTTTTCTGTTTTTCGCATACTACATGTTAAAATCATTATTTTTTTATAACAAAAAAACGAGGAGCTAGCTTAAGTTCGAAAAAAATAGGTCTGTGGTCCCTAGTCATATGTTGATCACTTATAATTTTTTTCTATACTACCTAATGTTTTTATGGCAGTGAATAAACTATTATTATAATCCAATAGTATCCATTATAATCCAATAGTATCCATTATAATTCATTAGTATCAAATATAATCTATTGAAATTTTTTTAAATGATTTAAATGAGCAATAGAAAACTATATGATGCCTGGAATGATTACAAAAAAATAAAAAAATGTTTATGTCAAGAAAAAGTAAATTCTGCAGAGAAATCGGCTGTAGTGTAGATTATTTAAATAAAAACGATTAGAATTTTTTTGAAAATCCGAGAAATTTTTGAGAATCTAGAGGTTAATAAAAAAATAGAAATAGCAAAAGGTAGATTTCAAAAAAAGTTGAATCCTTGAATGTTATAGAATCTAAAGATCACCATCAAAAAGAATGTAAAAGAGAAGTAGGATCTATAAAAGTAATAGATATATCAAAAAAGATTACAAAAAGAACACCAGAAGAACAAATTGCTTACATTCAAAAAAGTATTGAAAAAGCTTCCTAGAAGAAATACAATCAAAGAAAGGCTTCATGCGTAAGCAAAGCTTACTACAAGTGTTAAAAGACATCAAAATTGGAAAATTTCAAGGGTTTACTCTGTAAACACATAAAAATACTTTAAACATTTCCTGAATCTTCCATCTTTCAGAGTACTAGATTTATCAATAGTTAAAAAAATTATACTTTTTTTAGACCAAATTTCTCTTGTAAACTCAAGAAATTCTTCTTTTTTTAATTTCATTACAATGATCTCTGTAGATGTAATCCAAATTCATCTTATCTTGTGGGAATATTATAAAAGAAGTTAGCGTTTTTCTCTAATTGTATTCTTTGGAAGCTTTTATATAATTCTGTGAAATGTAAAAAAACAATCTACACTAGAGTGCCTTCCTCTAGTATAATATTGTTCTATTTTATTTTTGTTTTTTTCTAATAAAAGATCATCAAAAATTATTAGAGTCTTCTTATTTTTTTGATCAAGTGTTGAAGGATCTGGAATATTTTTCTAAAGAAGAACTACACATAACATCAATAATTCTTTGTGACCCTGGAGATTATTCCACCTTCAGGAGATTTTTTATAATACCATATTTTATTTTCTAGTTCTCCAAGTCCTGTTATTCTCATTGGAACTTGATCAATAAAAATTTAATGTCATTAATTTAACATCTTTTTTTCATTAACTATTGATATATTATCTTCATCAATTTCTTTACAAAAAAAGTAACTTCTACTACACTTTGATCTCCAATAATTGGTCTAACTCTGATGGCAGAAGTATTTAATTGTTTTTTTGTAAATATCTTCTAGGATTTTTCCAGAAGTAGTGACTCCAAGATTTCATTTTGATCATTGAAAAATATCACAAATTATTTCAGTTGTATGTCTTAAAAAGATTATTCGAATTTCTTTTCAAGATATTGGACTTCTCCAGCAGCTTGGAAATCCGTGTACAATTCTCTCTTAGATCTCTTCGAAGTCCTATTTTTTAGGTCTTCTAGTGCATATTCTGCAAATCGATTTACATAATCAGTATAATTTGGAAAAGTATTACAAGCTTCTCTAGTTTTAACAAAATCAGAGATTTCTTCATCTTTAGATCTTAGATACTCAGCATACTTGGTAAAGTGTCACATCCATTTTTTATCAATAAATAATCTTCGTATGTAGGTAATGGAAAAGGCTCGAGGTTTGTAATGTCAATGGCTCTTCTTGTTCTATTAGAAGTATAATTATTGGTATGATTCTGTTGTCTCAATATTTTTTTCCTGTTTTTCTTTTCTCAAATTCTAAATGTTTCTTCATCTTTTTCTTCTCTTCGTCTCTCAAATTCTTTCAATTCTATTTCATATTTCTCACGTTGTTCTTTTTCTTGTTGTCTACGCTGATTTTCATAAAATTCTCGACTTGGTGAATTGAGAGCTTGTGGAATAGGTAATTGTTGTGGTTTTATTGGACGAACAGCAAATCCTTCTTCACTTAAAAGTAAAGATTGACCACAACTACAGGGTGGCCAATAAATATTGAAACCGTTTTTTGTTTGATCGCTGCTTTTTGCACAAAGGACTGGCCTTGGGATTTTTTTTGTTTATTTCGTTCATTCATGCTCACTTATCATTTGTTTGAAGTTACAGCTCATACTTTTCAGTATTCAGGTAATGGTGGCCCCATCTCCGTACCGTACCGCACTCATTGATTGTGTCAAAAGCGGAATGACAAATTCAGAGATCGTTAAAAAGCTGAAAGTGTCTCGTGTTCTCGTTTTTCGAACTGCACAACGCTATCGGCGTCTCGGTACTTCAGATGACATGCAAAGAGGGGACGTCCAGTCACCGTCACGACTCCAGAAGCCGTCAAAGCCGTTCGAGAGAAAATCAGACGCACTCCGAAAAGAAGCATGAGAAAGGTGGCAAAAGAATACGAAATGAGTCGAGAATCGATGAGAACTATTGTCAAGGACCAGCTGAAGATGATTCCCTACCGTATGCAGAAAGGAGCCTTCCTTAATCAAAAAAACAAGACATTACGGATGAAAAAGGCTCGAAAGCTGCTCGCTGGCACGAAAGATGGCTCGCATCTGACGACGCTATTTACCGACGAGAAAATCTTCACTGTGGAGACGAACAAGAACGGCCGAAACCATCCGATCCTCGCTACTAACTATCAGAGTGCCTGTGAAAAAGAAAAAATTCTGAATAAAACTTTGCATCCGGCTTCCGTGATGGTTTTTGCCGGAATTGCCGCTGACGGCAAAACTCGGCTGATTTTTGTGGATCCTGGAGTCAAAGTGAACCAAGTATACTACAGGGAGTAGATTTTAAAGTTGAGGGTGTTGCCCTGAGCCAGTTCTCACTACGGAAACCGACCATGGACCTTCCAGCAAGACGGCGCCCCCGCTCATCGCGCCAAAGGGACTCAAGAGTGGTATCTCATCAACGTGGGAGCATGCGCAATTCATCCTACCGAACAAATTGACTGGCAGCCGAACATCTATGTAATAATATTGAATTGTTTTTCCGATTTAAACGTTACCTAAACTTCAGGTATATCGCAACGAAATGGTGTGACAATTTTGTCCCTATTTCCCACATCATCATCGACGGCAAGGTCCTCACAAACCTCCGCTTCGCCGACGACATCGTACTCTTCTCAAGCTCCACCACCGAACTGTCCTCCATGCTGAACGATCTGGACGAAGTCGGCAAGAAGATCGGCCTTAAGATGAACGTCAAGAAGACGCAGTGGATGAAGAACCGCTTCTGCGACCAAGGCAAAGTCACCCTGGAGGGTCGCGACCTTCAAGAGGTCACATCCTACATCTACCTTGGCCGCGAAGTAAACATGATGAACGACCTGCAAGCAGAGATCGGCAGACGCAAACGCGCTGGATGGGCCGCCTTCAACTCTATCAAAGAAGTCACCAGTCAGCTGAAAGACCCGAAACTGCGAGCTCACATCTTCGAAGCGTCGATAATCCCTGCCATCTCCTACGGTACCGAAGTTTGGCCTGACACGAAGAAAAATGCAACCGCCCTACGAACTTCCTACCGCGCACTGGAACGTGCTCTCATCGGCACCACTCGCTTCGAGCAGTAGAAAAAAGAACAGAGGAGCACAGACCTCCGTCAACTATCCCAAATCCGGGATCTAGAAGAGCACATACAACGCGGGAAACATCGTTGGGGCGGCCACATCATCCGCAGACAAGACGACCGCTGGTCCACGAGATTAACACACTGGATTCCGAGAAACATCAAGCGCCCACTCGGGCGCCCACCGACCAGATGGACGGACTACTTCCGCAAGAACATCAGTCAGCCAGGCCGCCACTGGATGACCGTCGCGCAAGACCGAGCCGTCTGGAGAACGTGTGGTCCACGCTGAGAACATCAGCGAAGATGGACCATCAAAGTATCAAAGTAAGTAAGTATTTCCCACATCGAAGAAGAAGATGTTAGTGCAGATATTCTTGTGCAGATTCTCTTGCTTGGCACTTTTCTTTTTATCGACGATTTACATTCTGATAATTGCGGTCAGTTTTTCAAAATATGAATTTTACTGGTTAAAAAACAAATAATTATTTTCATTTAGGTCAGTGGAAAGGCACCAAAGAGGCGGCTATCGTTGACTTTATGCCGAGAGCATACACTTCGTACACGAATGTTAAGAAGGTCTTAAATTTTTCAATTTTCTTTTTTTCTTTTTCCTTTGTTTTTTTTTTTGCTTGTTTTATGTTATTTTTCCATTTCCAGGCTCTGCTCGACAACAGTTCATCGGTGTATTGGGAAGCGATTCATATTGACGCGTTGGAAAAATGCAATGAGAAATCGCGCTTGGAGATGGCAAAAGAGTGTCTGAAGAAATGGGATCTGCTGTCTAAGATCGAAATGGCCAACGAACAAATCAAGCCCGAGAAGGATCGAATGAAGCGACAAGACATCGGCTTCAAAGGCTTCAACAGTCCTACTGAAGAACTCGATCAATACATAATCGCTGTCAAGGAGAACCTAACGAAATTGACTGTGGTGTTAAATGAAATTGACTGTAATGTTAAATGTTGGCGAGTAGTTGTTGATAAATTGCATGAATATACCTTTAAAATTCTTGATTTCCAATACTTCGACTAAAGCAAGGAGATCTAGATTTGTTAGCGCAGGCAGATCTTTCTCTAGCTTCACCATTTATTTAGCATTTTTTTTTATTCACCGTTCTAGCGCATTTTTCTCGACCATCTCGACCACGGAATTTCGACCATATTTTTTATAACGCACTTTTCGACCTTTTTACCATTTTTGAAAATTGTTTGAAATGACACATTTTTGATGACCGAAGGTTAGAAATCAATGAAAATAAGCCTTAAAATGGCTTAAAAATGAGAAAATTGAGGATGGGCGAAAAGGTGCGCTAGAACGGTATTTTATCTATTATTTAAAAATATCACGGGTTTCAGGAAATTCTCCATCTTTTTATGCGTTTAAAAACTCGTAAAACTGAAAAAATCGGGGAAAAAAGGCGAGAAAAATTTACAAATAAAAGAAATTTGGCTCGAAATTTGCTTGGCGACTTAGTTCCGTAGTCCTTGAGCTTTTCGAAAAAGTTTCTGGGAGTTGAAAGATCAATGATCCTTGTTCCAGAGGGTCTTGTAGGTGAGCACGAGGTTGTGGCCGAGGTTTGTGAAGCTGTTGGGCCTTGCGGGCGGTTGGCGGGCGTCCAACTCTCCATTGGGAGATCTGGTCCGAGCTCGGCGTTCCGAGGCTCTCGCGCCACGTTTGAAGCTGCAAATGGCTTATTTAGACTTTGAAATGAGGAAAAACAGGCTATTTAGAACCATAAATGGGCAAGTTTAAATTTTCAAAAAAAATCCTACTCAGTAATTCTTTAAAAGTTTTTTAACACGCGTTCTCCCAGACAATCGAACAAATGCAAAAAATTTTGGTACAAAAATTTCAACTTTGTTCCTGAGAGCTCTTCTTGCTATCATAGATAGTGAACAATCTCTTGAATATTTAGAACCAGGTTTTATTAGGCTCCGCCCACTTTCAGGCTTACTGTATAAAAAACACCGTAAAAACCAAACTTTTTTCCTAGTGGATCAAATTGGTCCAAACAAATTTTAAAACAAAATAGGTTCTCATTTGAACATTTATAGTTATAGAACTGACCCTGGGAAAAATTTTCTTCCAGAAGAAAAAAATTAAAGTTTTTTGAAAAATGACGATTTTCGCAGTCTTTGATTCATAACTGCTACTAGAACCCCCGAATGCCTGGATTTTTATTTTTTCAATCGACGCATTAGGGTCTTGTGAGTAGAGGAAAAATGTCTAGAAACTCTGAATCCGGGTGATCCAGTTGACCTCCATGTCGGAGAACGCATCCAACTTGAAAATCGCAAAACCTTTGAAAATTTCTATTTTTTGTGAAAGCCGGATTTCGTCTTGTTTCTTATTCTTGTTCAACATAACACAGCTTGCTGCAAAATTACAGCTCAAAAGTAGCAAGCTGGAACCCTTTGAAAAAAAATTTCTGACGTTTTTCTAATTTTTCGTTTTTTCGGCATTTTTAAACTTTTCGCTCTAACTAGTATTAGAACCCCCGAATGCCTGGATTTTTATTTTTTCAATCGACGCATTAGGGTCTTGTGAGTAGAGAAAAGGTGTCTAGAAACTCTGAATCCGGGTGATCCAGTTGACCTCCATCTCGGAGAACGCGGCCAACTTGAAAATGACTAAATTTTTAAAAATCAGTTATTTTCTTGGGAGCAGGATTTTCCCTCACATCTTTTTGCCAATCAGACACAATCCACTCAACACAAAATTGGAACAAAAAGTTATGGCTCTCAAGCATGACGAAATCCAATTTTTCACTTTTTCGGATTCATTGTTTTTTTCTTTCCTTTCCAAGTATTGAGCTCTAGTGGATTAGGATACCTGGAATGCTTAGAGTTTTTTCGTTGTACTGATCCGTTATATCTTCCCAAGTTCTTTAAAAATATTCCCAAGCTCTGTTTCCGGGTGATCCAGTTGACCTCCAAGCAACCGAAGCGGTCGACCTCGAAGTCGAGCGAAATTCAGAAAATTTTCCAAACCGTTTTTTTGCTTCCTAACCAGTAGTTCTCCTCATCTGGAAGGTTTTCAATGGAGTTTCGAAATTTTGTAATAGGAAAAAATTCAAAAAAACGCGTTTCTACTCGAGGAAATTTTTTCACAAGGAAAGGCATTTTACTTTGTGGTTAATATTTCTCAGAAAGTTTGCCAGATTACTCATCGATGTACCAGAAAAATATCCTGAAAGTTTTAACCTGAACAACTTTCTAGTTTTCAAGAAATGAAAACTCAGGATCGAAAAATGGCTTATTTTTGAAGACTAGGATTGTTTTATTCAGCGTTCAGAATTTTTCTCGAGAACTAAAAAGTTGTTCAGGTTAATTTTCTTGCAGGATCTCTATCTGGTACATTAAGGAGTATCCTGGCTGACTTACAGGAATTTCTCAACCACAAGTGAAATCAACTTCCTTGTAAAAAAAAATAACTTACCTCTTATGAGAATGAAGTTTAGACGCAGATATCTTATTGTATTGAAATAACTTACCAGGGAACGTTTTTTACCCCCCGGTTGAACTTTTGCTGAAACTTTACTGAAGTGTACTTTAGGACCCCCTGATTGCAGTTCAAGAAAAAAATTTCTCGCAATAGATCTTGTTTCCGAGTTATAGAGCTTCGAAGTCCTCGAAATACGCAAATTATGACAAAAAAGCGCTATTTCGGGTTTTTGAAGTGTCATAACTGGAAAACGGGATATATTGCGAGAAATTTTCTTTTTGTTCTGGAATCGGGAAGTCCTAAAGTACAGTTCAGCAAAGTTTCAGCAAAAAGTTCAAGGGAGGGTTATTTTTTTAATTTTGATTTTTTTCGGTTGAAATAGTTTTTTCTTTTTCTGTATGAGAAAATTTGTTCAACCTCGAAAATAGGAAAACTTGAACATTTTTCCGTGCAAAAATACAAAAAAATGATTCATCTTGAAAAAAACTCAAAAATTCAAACAATTGGTATCGACAAACAAGATTCTTACTTTTTCACAAAAATAGTATTCACTATTTTTTTCGTAAGTAGTGGCTTTACGTAAGTTAGAACTTTTTTTAGGCGAAATACCAGGGAATTCCAGATTATTCGACAGACAGGGATATTGCTGGGGCTGCGTCCCGTCGAAAATTTTTTAAAAAAATTCTGACAAAAAAATAAAAAAATGAGCTAAAAAAATAAAAAAATTGACGCTAGCAATTGGTGGAGACTACACTGAAAACCCTCCAGATGAGGAGAACTACTGGTTAGAAAGCAAAAAAACGGTTTGGAAAATTTTCTGAATTTCGCTCGACTTCGAGGTCGACCGCTTCGGTTGCTTGGAGGTCAACTGGATCACCCGGAAACAGAGCTTGGGAATATTTTTAAAGAACTTGGGAAGATATAACGGATCAGTACAACGAAAAAACTCTAAGCATTCCAGGTATCCTAATCCACTAGAGCTCAATACTTGGAAAGGAAAGAAAAAAACAATGAATCCGAAAAAAAGTGAAAAAAATTGGAAAAATTTCGTCATGCTTGAGAGCCATAACTTTTTGTTCCAATTTTGTGTTGAGTGGATTGTGTCTGATTGGCAAAAAGATGTGAGGGAAAATCCCGCTCCCAAGAAAATAACTGATTTTTAAAAATTTAGTCATTTTCAAGTTGGCCGCGTTCTCCGAGATGGAGGTCAACTGGATCACCCGGATTCAGAGTTTCTAGACACCTTTTCTCTACTCACAAGACCCTAATGCGTCGATTGAAAAAAATAAAAAAATCCAGGCATTCAGGGGGTTCTAATACTAGTTAGAGCGAAAAAGTTTAAAAAAATGCCGAAAAAAACGAAAAAAATTAGAAAAAAACGTCAGAAATTTTTTCAAAGGGTTCCAGCTTGCTACTTTTTGAGCTGTAATTTTGCAGCAAGCTGTGTTATGTTGAACAAGAATAAGAAACAAGACGAAATCCGGCTTTCACAAAAAAAATAGAAATTTTCAAAGGTTTTTGCGATTTTTCAAGTTGGATGCGTTCTCCGACATGGAGGTCAACTGGATCACCCGGATTCAGAGTTTCTAGACATTTTTCCTCTACTCACAAGACCCTAATGCGTCGATTGAAAAAAATAAAAAAATCCAGGCATTCAGGGGGTTCTAGTAGCAGTTATGAATCAAAGACTGCGAAAATCGTCATTTTTCAAAAAACTTTAATTTTTTTCTTCTGGAAGAAAATTTTTCCCGGGTCAGTTCTATAACTATAAATGTTCAAATGAGAACCTATTTTGTTTTAAAATTTGTTTGGACCAATTTGATCCACTAGGAAAAAAGTTTGGTTTTTACGGTGTTTTTTATACAGTAAGCCTGAAAGTGGGCGGAGCCTAATAAAACCTGGTTCTAAATATTCAAGAGATTGTTCACTATCTATGATAGCAAGAAGAGCTCTCAGGAACAAAGTTGAAATTTTTGTACCAACGGTTAATCGAAAATCTCGGAGAGTGTTAAAAAAATTGCACGATCACCATATAAAAGTTTATCCGATTAACCAAGTTTTAAAAAAACTCATTCTTTGGCGGAGAAGGAAGTCCTTACCTTAAATTGCGATCCATTCCCCTCAAGCCAGTCTCGAGGAAGGAGGAATTCTGCTCCAGCGACACGGAATGACCGTAGTTCTCGAGCCAGGACTGCCGCCGGCCTCGCGCCGAGTTCCCCGAGTGGACGCTGTCGTCCGAAATGTCCGACCCGTTGCCTGAAGCTGCAAACGATACGTTTCAGCCTTTTCCTGTATTTTATGAGATTTCTACTTTTTTTTGATTCGGAAGTATATTGAGAAAAAACTTGTACATATCCTGAAACGCTCAAAAACGGGCAGTATAAAATGGTGGAATTTTCTCCGGCCCACTTGAATCATAAAATACTAGGATATTGCGAAATTCTCAAAAAGCTCCAAGCTTCCGTTTTTTTTCCAGGTAATTTAATGAGCCAGCCATTCTTAAGAAATCGACTTAAAAAACTAAAAAATAACTAAAAAAATATTTTTAAAAATCACAAACAAGCTGGAGCAAAAGTGCCGCCATTCTGTATAGTCTGTTCAGATTTTGAATGTCAAGTCGTCGCTCAAGCTCCGCCCCTGATGGCGCGATAAACCAATCAGAAGGCGAGCCATCCACGGAGCATTCTCGAATGACGTCATCGAACTTGACATTCAAAATGTGAACAGACAATATGTAATGATCAAGTTTCAAAATGAATTTACGGGAAGAGAATCCTTCTGAATTTCTCGGGTAATGTTAGAAAACTCTGTCCCCTCACCTATCCGAATACTCATATCGCTCTCCAAAGATCCGCGACTGTCCCGTGATTCCCTCCTTCCACGGTCTTCCAGTCGGCCATCAGCCGAGAGAAACGACATTTTCCTCGAGTCACTCGAGAAAGAAGGCCTCGCCGCGCTGATCATCACCCTCGGCAAGTTGGTGCTGCTCATCGACACGCGCCGGTTGCCGAGTCTTCTGAAAAATCAGTATTTTCTCCTCCTTCCTCCCCCTTCCCAAACTTGAAAATTTCTGAATCTCAAGGCTTCTTGTGAGCTTTTCATTCAATTTTCTATTTCACTGAATAAAATCTAGAAATATCTAGAAATCAACTACTCTCGAAAGGTTGTTTTTCCACTACTGAGAACCATATAATGCTCTCCATCAATCTAAACCCTACTGTAGCCGTTTCCCTTCTCTCGATACGGTACACAATCTACCGTAACCACTCACCCGAGGCCCAAATGTTGCTGTTGTTGCTGCCGATCGTCGTTCTCATAGCGGAGTTGCTCTACGACGTCCAATAAGATCCTCACGCTGCTCATGACGTCATCAAAGTGGGCGGAGCTTAAAAAAAATTCAAGGATCACATTCAAAAATCACAAGGAACTTCTGAAGGTTAAAATTTGTTTAGAGGTATGAAAAGAGCGTGAATTGGAAGGTTAAAAATCTTTGAATGAATAGCCTCAATAGAATGGATATTCGCTGTGTTTTAAGCTCCCAATCGAAGCAAAGAGCAAAAATACCTATGAATTCTTAAATTAGATTTAGGAGTTACCTCAGTTCTCTACAAGAAAGGCCAATGACGAGCGGGTTCAACAAATGAACGCAAACTTGCTGGGCATCGCGCATCCTCACGGGGTCCCGTGTCACGATCCTTTGAACAATCCCTACAAAATCTCGCGTTTCAAGACGGTCTTCAGGGTCTCTATTCACTAGATTTGGCATGGATGATGACAGGATGATGAGCTGAACACAGCGATACACACTGCATGAGTTGTTGGAGCGAAGCGTTGTCACAGCGGTCCGAAAGCTGAGCCAACGTCGCCAAAAGGTCCAGTTGTCTCTAGAAAATATTCAAAATCGAGAAAAGATAGCTAGAAAAACTGTGTATCTAACTGAACATGTTGAAGGATGAAGTTCAACGACGAAATTTTCAGAAAATAAAAAATAATTTTGTAAAATCGATAATGGACATTAAGAAGTAGACTTTTTTCAAGAGATTTTCTATATCTTATTCACCGGAACGTTATCATGAAGATACGGCGGAAGGCACATGAAGGCTGGCATCAGCTTCTTATTAATGAAGCTGAGGGGAAGGTAATCGGCGACATGTGGTAGGCCTCGTATTGCCGAAGACTGAAAATGTTTCAATGAATCATGAAAAAAAAAAGTTACTATGCCGTGATCAAAGTGATTCCATGAAATAAAAAAAAGGCGTCACAAATAGAAAAATATAACTAAATTTTGGAGAGTCAGAGACCATTTTGCTTTCATGAGAGTTACTTTGCACACGGTATTACTTTCCTTCTATTTTTCTCAAATGATTGAACACCTAACATCCGAATTCATATTATATGGATTTCCCATTGAAAAGGTGCTTTGTTCTGCGGATCGATTGCGCATTTCGAACATATCCGATTTTCTTTTCGTTTTCTCAGCTTTTCTTGAATACACGTTCTCTTTTAAACGGAAAACGAACCTGTACACTGGTGTCGTCGGACTTGAGCGAATGAACGATCAAATCCATGCATTTGTCCTCCACGAGGTCGTCGGAAAGCCGCCGGAACAGCACCGACATGTTTTCCAGGACAAATGCTCGAAGCTGGAAAATTATATCATTTTTCTTTTTTTTTTCTCTCAAAATACTAATCAAAAATTCAAAAAAGGTTCTAAAATTTAATTAAAAAAGAACTAACTGTGAAAAAAGCTACTAGCGAATCCAAGAAAAGATTTAACTCGAAGGAATTTTGCCTTGGGCGATTTTTAGCTATGCAAACAAAAAACGTGATGTCAAAACGAACGCAATGAAATTTTCAACCGAACTTTAGAACGTCGAAAGCTTTGTGGAGATATATTTCGTTTTTTGTTTTAAAAGTATTTTTTTGAATTTTTAGGTGTCTAAATTTTGCATTTATTTTCCAGCGGGATGACTTTTCAAATGATTAGATTGAGTTTTTGACTGTATTTTGCGTGAAACTTACCTATATTATCAGCTTCAAATGAAAGAATTTAGTATTCTAAAACTTAAAAATTTTTTTTCTCACTTTTCTCTCTGAACTTAGACTCATCTCTCAAACTTGTTCGACGGAAATTCTTTCAGAAAAGCAGAAATTTAGAAGAAAATACGCCAAAAAAACCGATGTAAATACAAAAAAAGGGGTGCCGGGAAAAAGAATACAATATATATTTATATCTCAGTCAATTAAAACGCCCTTATTCAGTTAGAGACGTCAAACACGTTAATTGTAGTCATCAGAGAGGTGAGAGAGACGAAAAATCCAAACGGATGACGTGAACTTTATTCTTTTTGGAGTAATATGCAGAAACGCCTACGGCGCTACAAATTTATTTTTGCTCTTTTCCCTCTACATTCCTAAAATCGGATAATTGGAACTAGGGGAGAGAGTTCGATGACGCAGAGATTTCTCAAGGGCCTCGAAATTTTTTTATTTTTGCTTTTTTCTCGAAAAATTCTCTGAAGAGAAAATACTTAAGAAATTGTCGAAATTTGAAACTTTTTTCTCGCTTAAGCCTCCGTTTTTTTTTATCGAAGCTGCAAAAATGGAAAGATTTACTTGGCATTCAAATATCCTATGACATCATTTAAAACGAAATTTTTAAGGATTGTTCTGTCTGAAAACTTCTCATAAAAACCGAGAAAAAGTGCACTTTTGCCCACACTAACTATTTTACAAGATTTTCACCGATTTCTGCGATGTCTGATCCATAATTTTCCGCATCCAGGTCCTGAGCTTGTGGATATTGTGACTTTCACAGTGTTCCAACATAAAAAAGAGCGGTTTGGCGATCGCCGAGCACAATTCCACTGAATCGAACAATTGCTCGTTGAATCGCGGCAGGACCCGTGTGAACCAGACGATCTGGAAAGTGATATAAATTGAGCGCATTTTCTTGAAAAAAAACGTTTGATGAGCATGAATTTTCGAAAAACGATAAAGTTTAGATAAATATAAATAAATGTAATCAATTTTCAGCACCGAAAATCAAAAAATCTGACGAAGTCAATGATAAGCACCTCAGGAACGTTGGGAAGAGCCGCATGCAGGGTGTGGCTCAAAAAATGGGATTTTTGTGACGGATCGAAGACTTGGGATATGTCGTCCAACTGTCGCAGTGCAGATAGAGCCGGATCGTCGAAGTGCTTGATCTGAAACTTTTTATTCAGTTTGGATTTTTGTAGTTGTGTAACTTTAAAAGAGAAACGTTATTCGAAGTTTCATAACAATTTTGAGACACTTGAGATCATACTAGGAAGTTCAAGGTAATCCTATTCAAGCCTAAAGTCTGAAGAAACAAAAAGTCACTTCTAGCATGTAGAACTCCCTCGAGGTTTTTCAATAAAACATAAAAAAATATATTCCAATGATATTCAGTCTGTTCAGATTTCGAATTTCCAGTACACTCGGCCAAAACTGAAAAGCTCCCCAAAAGCTTTTCTCTAAGAAAGCCCTTGAAAGGGTCCCCAGCAGATCTTTTTTATATCATTTCAATTATTTTTTGCATCTTTTCACATCCTCTAACAAAAAGGATGCTGGGAAGCAACTAAAAAGATTCGAGAGGATTCAAAAAGGATCCTATGAAAAAGGTGCTCAAAAGCATAAAATTTACATCATTTAGGAGCTTTTAGAGGAAGCTTTTTATCTCCCTCTCTGGATCCTTTAAGGATCCTCAAAGGAACTTTTCCGTTTTACCTATGCAATGACGTCATTCGAAAACGCTCTGTGGGTGGCTCGCTGTCTGATTGGTTCATTGCGCCATCAAGGGCGGGGTTAGAGCGACGACTTGACATTCAGAAACAGAATACCGTTTTCGAATGAAAACAGCACGTCAACATGAGAGAGTCGCAGAGAGACGCGGAGGGAGCAGAGAAATCCCTCCCTTTCAAGTAACCAAAAACGGATAATATAATCACTTCGAAGCCACGAATTCGCTTCAGTTTCATTTTTCGAAACTTCGAGGAACTGTTTTTAATGTATGCAGAAAATGTTGGCGTCGAGCATATTCTTTCAAGTGTTCACAGATTTGTGCCATAATCAACTTGGTTTTAAATATCTACTTATTATGATTCTATGTTTCTTTTCTTACACAAAAAAAACTTTTTTCTTCACAGGTGGGGTTAGTTAATCCACCTAGTGGTCTTTTTCCCTCCCTGCAACATCACCATACCATCCCGATGTCGCGAAAAATAAACAAATTGATTGATTGATTGTTTGATTGAACTCTCCAGTCGAAATTTCAACCGAATCAAGTCCCCTTAAGAGGTCACTTGGGTCTAACCTTACCAATGACAAAAGCTGAACGGTAGGCCTGACGTCGACTTCCAAACTCAGTACTTTGCTCAGAGAATCCTTCAGATTCGGTCCGAGTTCCTCGGATATGCAGTTCAATGCTTCATTCAACTGAAAAATTAAAAATTATATTTTTGCAAGGATAAATTATCACCTGCCCGCAGATGATTTGATATGTCTCGAGGTTGTTTTTCGCGTCGATCAATTTCTTGCCGCCTGGAAGGAAAAAATAAATGGCTCTCAAAATTTTCCGATGCGTCAAGTGCAGTCTGTTCAGATTTTGAATGTTAAGTCGTCGCTGAAGCTCCGCCCCTAATGGATGAACCAATCAGAAAACAAGCCACCCACAGAGAGTTTTTAAATGACGTCATTGAACTTGAAATTCAAAATGTGAACAGATTACAAGAAAAAAAATTCGAAATTTTTAGAGTTCGAGAGAAATTCGAAATATTGAGCGCCTTTGCAGTGCTACTTTTCACGAACCAGCATAGATCCAACAAATCAAGACGCCGAGGGAGAAGACGTCGGCGGCGCAGGTGACGGTGTGTTGATTGGCGGCCAGGTATTCCGGAGCCAGAAAATCCAGATCCGGCTGCAGACACGGCGGCAGCTTTTTCGTCCAGGGGAAGCACGGGTAGGAGTTCTTCAAGATGAATGATTATTTATTTGCTTTCGAAAAATAGGTTGAAGAAGGCGCTCTACTGGAAAGAAAAATTGGAACTCTTCCAGACTTGAAAATGATGAAAAAAAGATAGGAAACCTTCAAAAAGCCTTTCGTCACATGCCTCGTTTGAAAAAGCTCAAAGAGTATTTTTGAAGACCCATTTTAAAAAAGACCAAGAAGCTATGAGAAAGTTAAAATTCACGGCTTACAAAAAGGGTCTTGTCAAGATGAAGAAAAGAAACAGTGTGTGCTTTGTGGAGAGCACAGACAGGCCACGCCCACTTGGCGACCCAAGTGAGCTGTGAATCGGGAATACATTGTAACGATGAGGTCACACATAATTTTCAATAAATGTTCATCTTAACATTTGCTGAAAATCCTCAAAAAATGCAGAGACGAACAGGCTCCTTGGCGCTGACGGCGAACATGAAGCCGGCGATTTTCCAGAGCCTCGTGTTGGTCACGTATATCGCGGCTGGCGTCAGGTTTCCGTGGAGGATTTTCGCCGAATTGTGCAGATATGAGAGGCCGTCGATGATCTGAGAATTATTTATCCATTTAATTGTCGTCTAAGGAAATTTTTGGATCAGTAATCGCTGTATGATCTCAAAATTACTCTTAAAAACGCCTTTTCTCTTCGATTTTCAAGCTTTCTCAAACCGTTCTTGACCTCAAGGTATCTATCAATCTCGAAATGCTCCAAATGGGATCGAAAACGACGATTTTCGCAGTCATTTGTATCAATCATCAAGAAAAAAAGGGTTATTCTGGATCAAAATGAGCAATTTCGCAACGATTCTCACAAAAAAAGGAACCTGCAAGACGCCCAACTTGGTCTCGAGCCGATCCACCGTCTCCTCAGTGACTACCGTATCTAACGAGGAATAAATCATTTCCGTGGCGAACGCCATGAAATCTCTGAAGAATCAATCTTGCTCTATTGATAACAAATTCGCTCACTTCGAATCTTCCAATCCATGCTGAGTATGTAGGATTCTTGGGTGGATCAAGGCGCAAAGTTGGTTCACCTCGTACCTAAAAAAAATTACATATTTCTAAATTTATCAATATTCAAAGCTACGCGAAATTTTTTTTCTGATAGTGTTGAGAAAAGAACCGAAATGATGATTTAAAAATGACATTCCTTTTTCAAATAAAAGTAAAAGGCGTGGATGCTCTTGAAATGGCTCAAAGCGTCGGGGAGACACATAAGATCGAAATAATGTTTTTGAGAGTCTAGAGCGCAAGTTGTTTTAAGTCGGGCGCAACTTAGATGTATTTCGAGTGTGATCATGATTTAATAAATAACTAGCGAAATTTCAAAAATCGAAATATCGATAAACTTGATGAGGTCCGACAGGGCGAACTTGTTCATCCGGCCGATCCTCGGCGGCGCTTTTATGTTGTTCGTTTTTCTTGTCAAAAAAACCAACACCGAGGCTTCCTGAAAAAAATATTAGCTTTGTGAAATTTTAAAAAAAAATCGAAAAAAAGACGTTTTATTGAAAGTTGTCAAACTTTTAATAAAACCGTCATTTTAGGAGAAAACTCCTGTAAAAACCTTGATTTTTTTCCTAAAGTTTTTTTGAAAAAAAGGAAAAAAAATGTTTCTGTTAATGAGAAACAGTTATAAGATATATGAAATTATGTTTATTCATTTTTCCTTCAAAAATTAAAAAGAAGAACCTTGTCGCCGAACTGGCTTCGAGCGTTGAAAAACACTCCAATGGCCACATTGGAGCCGAAAATCGAGGATTTGGAAGTTCTTTTCGAGCGGGACAGGTCCATTTCCAGGTCCTTGAAAATATTCATATATGAAAAATGAGAAAAAAAAACTTGAACATTTCCCTCTAAGGCAAGCTTGTGCGTCAGGGCGGGCGACCCGGCCCGTGCTTAGAACCTCATTTTTTGAAAAAAGCCTGCGCATGCTTGGGCCAGACAAGGCTTCGGAAAAATTTGTTTAAATTTCGTCCAAAACTTTTTTTTAAATTTCAAATCATAGTTTTTGTTAAAATCTACGTGAAAAAATAAGACAAACGTGACTTTTAACGTAAAAAAAAACTCAATATTTGACTTGAAAAAAGTTGAGCTCTTTGGGCCGGCCATTTTTTTTCAAAGCCACGCTAAGGCCGGGCCGGGCTTAGAAAATGACCAGGGGGACTATAGGCTGACGGGCCGGCCCTCGCACAAACCTGCTCTAGGGCCCTCTCTACAAGAAGCGTGCACGGTGCGAGCACTGATTTTGCACTTTTTTGTTGCACGGTGCATGTTGTCGTTTTGCCCCTCGCAATTTTGGGTCTTTTTCAGTGCGGGTGTGGTGCAACACCGCACGGTGCTGACACTCTGGACCACAAAACTAAACATGCTTTGCTACTCAATTTAGGCCTTTTCTTTCTTCATCATCCGACTTTTCTAACGAAAAAAATCATCACTAAAACGAAAAAAAAAGTATAAATAACATGTAGAACTGATGGAAATAGACTGAATTGACAGGATTTCGAATACCCAATTTTCTGATTCGGAGTGTCAGCACCGTGCGGTGTTGCACCTCATACGCACTGAAAAAGACCCAAAACTGCGAGGTGCAAAACGACAACTTGCACCGTGCAGCAAAGTAGTGCAAAATCAGTGCTCGCACCGTGCAAGCTCCTTGTAGAGAGCTAACCCTAGGCGTACCATTGTCCGTTGAGCTATTTTTTTCTTTTATCCTTTGATTTTTTTCACTTTTAGCTGATTTATTTGTTTTCTGCTCAGCTTTTGTAAAAAAAAAAGTTCATTCAAAGTTTGCCCTGAGGTTTCAAAGACGTAGAAGTCCAGGAAGTTCGAAAATTCCACTGCGCACGGCTTTTTGTCTCAATACTTTTATACAAACTGATTTTTTTATAAGCCCAATAAAACTTTTTGAACAGATTTTGCTCAAACTTGAAGCGTTCATTTGATGAATATTGGAAAATATTTTTCAGGATAAGTGCTGTGAAAAGGAATTTCGACGAACCAAGAGGTGAGACGAGCGGTGGCGAGACGGCCGGTCGATTTGGAACAAGAGAAAGTTCCTGAAAGTATTTTTTTTCGAAAAGAGTAAAAAGGCTAAAAATTATTGATTTTCCCAAAAAGCAGAGTTTCTTCAAAGAAAATGAAGAAAAGCTGTTCAAAACTTTTTTCAATCAATACCATGATAGAGATGATTTCAAGATATTCACATCAAGGAAACATAGAAATTCAGAAAAAAAAATCAAAAGTTTACTGATACTTATTCTCCGAAAAGCCATAACTTCCCTCCAACTACTTCACATTTTGAGAAACAAACACCCTTCGAGAGGAAATTTCAAGATCTTCCCAGCAAGCCCAAACTTGGCAGGTAAATGGAAGGATCAATGACGAACCGGCGATTTCGCGTGGTGCTCACTCACCTTGAGCGGAAACCCGAAATTCTTCCGAAACGACGACGCCGGCCGACATTTGTGCATGGCCCAAGTCACCCTTTTACAAGATTTTTCATGAAATTTATCAAGATTTGACAAAAGCGATGAATGAAGTGAGAAATTGGTGAAAAATGAAGAAGAAAAGCGCGAAAATGATAACAAAAAGGTCGGAAGCTTCGAAAATATTTTTCCTCTTCAAAATCAAAAGGACTTCTATTTTGGTTGATAATGAGAACTTCGATATTGAACTTTGGTTTCCATTCCAGAAGACAGAAAAGGAAAAATCGATCAAAATTGTGTTAAAAAAAAGCGTTGACTATTGAAATGAAATTTAATATAGATAAAAAATGGACGAAAACTGCTAAGTGTATCAAAAAAAAAATCCGTTTAGAAAGAATTGAAACTCAACCTTCAAAAAAAAAACTTGCAATTGAAAAAATGAAAATACAATTTTTTTGAAAAAAAGGTATAAAACCGCATCTGGAGGTGCCGGGCAAAGAGCGTTATAAGTAGTTTGATGAAAATGTTTTGATTGAATGTAGAAAGGTCTTGAAGCGAAGCCCTCTTCCGAAGGTAATTCGGGCTCTTCGTCTTTAAAGTTCCCAGAAGGCTTCACCTTCTAAAAAAAGAAAAGTTAGAAGAAGAAGTGCAAAAGTTAGAAGGCGTCGGAATGTCTCATCTGGTCGGATAGCTCATCACATCACGCGATCCGCTCTTCTTCTTCTTTTTTCCTTTTTTTTAATTGGCCGCTCGCCAGGAGCCATCCTTTTCTCGCTCTTCGCCTTTTAATTCCAGGAAGCGTCCATCCCAAAAAAAAAGGATAAAAACTAACAGACACTGGGAAGGATATCTGCTCCCGCTCCTCAATTATACTACTAGTTTTGGAGCGCAAACATCGAAGCCAAGTTTCGGGAGAGAAATCCGAGCTTTGAACTGAATGAAAAAGTAAGAAAAAGGTCTGGGATGGTGAATATTGGAAGAACAGTGAGCTGGACGAGTCTTTGAGGAAGAGATTGAGCTTCTAGAGCTTCTAACTCCACCTCGAAGTTGATGAAATCAAAGGAAAGAGCTCCCATTTTCAAAACTTAATGTCTTGGACGAGTAATGTTTAGAATTCGGAACTTTAATGATTCGAAATTGACCAACTGGCTCGAAATCTCAATAAAGGTGAGCTGGACTAGACAAAATCAAAATTTTCGGAGCTTCGAAATCAATCTTGACGTTATAAAAAAAAAGAAAAAAGTTCAAGATCTCCGAAATTGATAATGAGGGCCTATATAACCTATAATCAAGAGTCCGCAATTTTGGCATAACCTTAAAATGATCAAAAATGGCAAAAACGGTAGCTGGAATTGAACCTCGGACTTCTCATAAGCCTGAAGTTTCGAATATGCTTTTGGAAATCAAAAAGAAATACTAAACCTAGCTAAACACATCCTTTTCAATACCACTTGAAATCCCCGTAGCCGCACTTGGAATGGTTCAAAGTGCCGCGGTCGCGTTGCGGCCTGCTTTATTGCATTCTGAATCTTTCGAGCGCAGGATGTTTAGGGTCGGACGCGAAAAGCAACAGTTTGAGAGCGGTAATGAGATTTAAAGTTTATTTTATAGATTCAAACAAGCGTCATTTGTTCTCTGTTTAACAAAAAAATCGGATCTCAAGTCAAAAGTAAGGAAAATCTCAATAGAAAAGGGCAAATTCTAGAAAAAACTTCTGAAAAAAAAATGAAATTAGAATGGCGCCGACACTGGCGTTGCCACGGGCGATTCGGAAGTATTGCCCGAAAATTTCTGAGTACACTTTTATTTATTTTTAGCCGTCAAGTGATTGTACATCTAATATTTAATGTGATTCTCGGCGTTTTTCACATCTTTAGTGGACTCTTACGGTGTTCTGAATGTTTGTCACAGCGACCTGAATCAGAAATAAAACTTAGCAAGTTTTCTCAATGGTACTTCAGAAGAAAAGTCTGATAAACTATACAAAGACCTAATTAAGCGGCTGAAGTTGGGCAGGGAAAAACCAAAAATGGCGGCTCAAATGTCCAAAAATAAGACGACAGGAGGCCTCCGAAGAAGTGTAATCGAAGCCACACGACGACGTCTTCATGTGACACAAACAAGTAGAAGAAGACGACGACGACGAAGAAGGAGAAGCTGAAGAGGAAGAGTTGCCCCAGGGCATTCCATAGAGATATTTTGTGTTGTAAAAAAGAATCTGAGACAGCAATGAGAGCTGGATATGTTCCTAGTTAACAGGAAAAAACAAGAAGAAGCATTTTTTGCAATCAGAAGATCTCAGGGTTGATATATAGGAGACAAATTGGTCTGAAACTGCGCAGGTTCGAGTCCGTTCAAGGAAACGTGATATTTTTTATTTAAACTTTTTACTTTTGACATACAAGGGGAACCTCGCAACACA
The DNA here is from genome assembly GCA_904845305.1 of Caenorhabditis auriculariae. Lineage (NCBI taxonomy): Eukaryota > Metazoa > Nematoda > Chromadorea > Rhabditida > Rhabditidae > Caenorhabditis > Caenorhabditis auriculariae. The sequence continues at coordinate 228,223 of CAJGYM010000004.1, forward strand.
ACTGAATCAAATTTAGATATTTTGGACGTGAAATTAGAAATCGGCGACTACGATTCTTGGCGAAGATACGGAGAAAAGGGCAAACTGGCGACAAATTGCTTGTTCGAGCAATTTAGAGAAGGTCGGATAACGTTCTTGATGGAATCTGGAGAAGATTGGTGAGAATTTCGGTGTAAAATGATATGAATGAAGTGAAATTTGTTCTCGGAAGAAAAAGGAGATGAAAATGGCAAAAACGGATAAAGGATGCGAACCTATGACCCTTGGAGGCAAAAGAGAGTTTCTTAATGTTGAAAATCAGAGATGAAGTCCCATGAACCCGTTGATATTTGTTTGCCCAAAAATGTCGTGAAAAAAATCAAAAAAACGAGAAGAGAAATCGAACTTAAGACGTTTTTTTGACGAAATTTTTTTCGAGCAGATTTTTCAACCTTGAAAAAGATTATATGTAGTTTTAATAACATAGAAAAAAATGTTTGGATGAAAGTCAAGATTAACAGAGTATTCGAACTGTTTTTCATGTTTTTCGACCGCGAAAAATATTGAAACTCTTTTTTTTCTGTTATCAAAATCAAACCATGTTTCTTAGAAACAAAGTAAAACAATAATCAACCCTTAACGAAATTTCAAGCTCTCCCTACCAGTTTTTAAACTTGACTTAAAAGTGGAGTATCTGGAAAAATTTTTTTCAAAAAAATGGTTCAAACCCACAAAAAAGGTAATAAAAAGTTGAACAGAAGTAAGAAGGAAAAAAAACAGAAGCGATAGAAGAGAAATATTGTGTGAAACGAGGGCTCGGCGAATTAGGCGACGGCTCCGTGGCAAAATGAAATATTCACCGTCCGGCGGCCAATTTGATATATATTTTCCTCTCCTTCTACTTTCCCCACTTCAATTTACTTACTGCATTATGATCTTTGTCGAGTTGAAAGGTTGAGAAGTTGAAAATTAGAGAAATAATAGAAAAAGGGACAAAAAACATGCTTTTGGACCAACTTTCAAAACTCATTGATAGAATCGAAAGCTTAAAACTAATGTAAGATCCGAAAAATCCGAAAAAAGACGAAACTGAAAAAAATTAAATTCACAAAGAAATTGAAGGCGCAGAAGCCTGAAGCTTCTGCAAGGACCTCGGTCAACCAGAACGCTCCTGGGTGACCGTTGTCGCCTGGAAAACGTCAGGTCCACGCTGAGAACATCGCCAGAGACGTTGGACCATCCAAGTATCTAAGTAAAGAAAAGAGGACTGAAGGCAATTTTCGCGGCAAAACTCTTTTCCGGATTTTTGGAATTTTCGAGCTATTCATTGTTGGAAACGCCCGATTGGTCCCTATAGGAGCAACCTTAGGCCCTTGAAGGTCCCTCTCTACAGACGATTTCCCGTGTCCCTACAGGGGGCACTAAAGCTTGCAAAAGTGGCTCCTATAGGGGCTCCATAGAGACCGCTTTTTTGTCCCTAAGCTGTTTTTCATGCCGCTATCACCAACTAAAAAGTTAAACTACTAAGAGAAGCATCAAAAACTGTGAAATATTATAACAGTCCAATAATACCATCTTTAAAAGTTGGACTTATTTTCCGAAAACTAATTTTCCTGAATTATGTATTTGCTTATTGGCAAGTTAAAAAAATTTCATAAATGAACCCTACAAGATAATTGTTCTACTAAACGAAAAAAAAAAGAAAAAACTAATTTTCCGTAGCAGGAAAGTAATTCTCTAGGGCCAAACTTCATTATTCTCCATTCATTATTTTTCATTTTGTGTCATCACTCGTGTTTTGTTCAAACCGCTGCAGGAAATTAGAAATTTGCAAAGAGAGGAAAAAAGTTAAAGAGCACAGGGGGAAAACAAGGTGGCCAACGTGGGCTATAACTAGAAAAAACTCAGGATTTTTGGGTTTTTTTTATTCTAGAAATGATGAAGAAACCACGATTTTTCTTGAACTGAATGAAACTTTATTAACCTTGAATAAATTGAAAAAAAGGGTCAGATCGAGAGAGAGAGAGAGAGAGAGAGAGAGAGAGAGAGAGAGAGAGATTTGTTTTTGACTCTATGATTGAATTTGGAATGGCTAAACGGGTTGCGGTCGCGATGTGGTTCAATGTTAACTACGAAGCTCACCACAGTAGATTCATAATTGGGTGCAGACGCATTGAGCCATTCTCCATGCGACCCTTTTCCATTTCTATTTATATCTCTCAAGATTATAACTTTTTTTTCTCCCATGTTTTCTTTACTTTTTTTTTCATCAAGTCCAAGCGGAAATGCGCTCAATTGTATTCTTTTTTTTTCTCTGATACCCAACAAAAAAAGAGGAAATGAAGAAAGACGTCAATGGAACTTGAGTCATAAGGAAGTTATAAGTCACAAGTTTGAAGGGTCATAAAAACAAATTTAGAGCTATGAAAGACGAATTAGAAGCTTGAAAACTCTCACGAATGGCATATATGTCCAAAAAATATCTTCCTTTATATTTTTATGACTTTTGAAACTCTTTTTCTTGACACTAGATTTAGCAAAAAGCTGTTGAAGCTGAAAATAAAAATAACAAACTTTCAAAACTTTTTTCATTCAAACCTGGGAATACCGGCGGATGGCCTCGAACATTTACCCTCACGGAGAACTAGAGTTGAACATTTTATTTCCTGAAAATGAGAGTGAAAATGATGAAATCACCTTGACACAGGAGGCCGACGGATGCCGGAGGAAAGGCAGCGGCGGAGCGATGCCGCGTTGCGGTATCGTCGCCCGCGAGACGGACAGCTGGCGGCCGAATCCCGCCGCGCTCATCGCCGCTTCGCGAACATTTATTTCTTTCTGATTTTTTGAATTAATTTTTTGAAGTTTCTGACTTTTAAAATTATTTAAGACAAGGAATCATATCGCGAATATAAAAAATGTGAAGAAAAGGTGGTTTTATATAGAGAATTGAAATTTCAATCGAACGCGTATGCGGCCGCGTCGCGTGTTCAATTTTGTATTTAAAATTAAATTTGAATTTTTTTCGTAAAATATAGAACCGAGAATAAGGACAAGTCTAGAACATCTTATTATATGAAAAAAAAAGTTCTGCCTAATATATTAAGATAACAACGAACTGTCAAGCTTTCTTGGCCTAGCGGCTGAACACTTCAAATATTAATCGAAAGGTCGCAAGATCGAATCTTTTTTGCCTTTTCCCAACTAATCTCTACTTTGAAAACCGAACTTATTTCGTAACATCCAATTAAATCCGAAAGTCTAGACTCCATTAAAAAGAAGCCAATGAATTCATGGAAGCCTTAAATTGGAGTTAATTTTAATTTTTTTTTTCTCAAAAATTTTCTCAGAGCTTTGATGTTTCGAAATGACGCAGGAAGGCCTGGAGTCAACAATGGTTGGAAAAGGTGGCAAAAATGAGTAAATTGCGTTGCTATGATAAAAGAGGTGAGAAAGGCGGCGACGTGTGTTGAGCGACGGCCGGGGAAAAAAAGAAGCAGATATGCGTATAAAGTAAACGAGATATACGTAGGTATTTGCCTAGCTCAGCCTCCAGGAACAAAGTTTCCAGCCCGGCCCCTCAATGACTTGAAAAATAATTGAAATTTCATAGGGCCGCACCGCGCGACTTCAAACTATGGAAACCATGAATATGAGGATATGGGAGTCGATCCAGCGACCTTTGGAGTGATAGATGAGACGTCTACCGACTGCGCCAGGCTTGTTTTTCGATTTGGAAGGTTCGCTGAAATTTTTGCCGCGAAAGTTTGAGATATTTTTGAGAAACCAGTGACCTTTGGAGTGATAGATGAGACGTCTACCGACTACGCCAGGCTTTTTTTTAAGTTTGAAAACTTTCGAAGAATTTATGAATTTTTTTTGACAAAGACAGCATGGGCTTGAGCCAGCGACCTTTGGTATGACGGTCAAGAGCACTACCGGTTGAGCTATGACTTTAGTTTGATTTGAAATGATTTGTGAACTTTTTGGGGCAAAAACTTATATGTTAATTGAGATTTTTTTGCAAAAAGCGGACATGAAATTGATCCAGCGACCTTCAGAGTGACAGACACGAGCTGTACTGGCTGAGCTATGTACCTTCGAAATTTCAAACTTAACGCTTTGAAAATCGATTTTCTAATAAGGACTTAGGTGTTTATTACCAGCAAAACTGAGTCATGGTTTATGGCAAAGTGGCTAACTTTCCAAATATGGCTAGGAAGGTCGCAGGTTCAATCCTGCCGCTATCTTTTTTGCTTTTATCGATCAAAACAGTTGCCAAAGTATAACTTTTCCCAAATGTTCGAATGAAAAATAGCTTCTCCATCATAAAAAAAAGAGGAACTGAAGAAAGTGTATCGGTTTTAGGTTCAGAGAAGGGCTTCAGTAGAGGGACAACAAGCTAATTAGTCGCAAATAGGTTCAGCAGGCGCCACTGTGTGTGTATGTGTGTGTGAGCCGCAAAAAGCTTTTCCCACAGCTTTCCGGGTTTTTCCGTTTCAAAATTATTCAAAGCTGGTATATATGTCATTTGAAGAATTGGCAAAGCTTTCGGAATGAAAAAAAAGAGCTTCTCGGTCAAAAAATTTCCCTTTTTTATTCAAAATGATCCTTTTTAAAGCTTTAAAAGCTAATTTAAATCACTTAAAACTTCATTCAACCACCTACGTAGTTCAAAATCAAAAAAAAAACCGCTTCAAAAAGTAAAAACGAAACGAAAAGGGACAAACGTTTCCAGTCAAACTAGGCCTATTCATTTCCGGTTGGAAGGATTCCAGAAAACATGAAATGTGTCACAAAATTCAAGCTTGAAAAGGAATAAATATGGGAAACCCTCGAAAAAACGTAAACAAGGCTTTCCTGTCGGTCATTTGCACGTGGTGGACGCAAGGACTTTTCAAAATCTTTTTTTGAAAACATGATTAGTGAAAGATTCTAAGGACTATTTCGTTGAAAAATGGAAGAAGGGATGTTCCTAGTCAATAAAGTTGATTATTTGGGATAAATGATTTTTTTGCATTCAAAATTTTTTTCTGTGTGCAACTTCTTCATTGAAAATTCTCAGGAAAAAAATTATGTTTTTAAGGTTGTGAAATGTGAATTTTTTTCCATCTTTCCCAGATTCTTAAGTAGTGAATGACCACTGCCGATTTCAAAGGTTCTTTCAAAACCATCATCCAAAAACTGTAAAAATAAACTCAGTCAAAGAAAAAAAAATAGCGTCCGTATTATAAAAAAGCGACGCCCTGAGACAAACTTTCCGGGTGAGAACAATTATAGAGCCTATTAACTTGAGGACAAAAAAGGTGAGGTAAAACGGAACAAAAAAGACAGGAGAAGCGCAAAAAAGGGAGGAAAAGGACGGCGAGGGAAAAGCCTAATCCCCTTGGGTTTTGAACTTAATTTACCACCTCTTCTCCACTTGAATGTGTGTGGTTTGTTTTTTCAATTTTCGAAGTTTTCCTGGAAATTCGTTAATAATTATAGTTTCAATTAAAGATAATGACTAATTTGTTTTCGCGCCTTTCCTCCAGCCGCAGCCGTCGAACATTGGGAAGGGTATTTCAGACAATTCCTTGGTGATTGAAGGAATAAAGACAGTTTTTCATTGCCGGAAGTCTAGGTCGTCTGCGCTCTCTTTTCTCACATCGACAAAGTTAAAAAATCGTTGAAATAGCACATTAAATCGAGAGTGTCACTGAGAGAAGAGAAGGCGCAGAAAAAAGTTCTCAAGCTACGTCGTGGTCGCGAAGCGGTTCTATGATCTGGATCCTCCAACAACAAATAACTCGCCTAAGACGTCATCCTAGAGCATAATGAGAAAACCGTTTGAGGTCGGGCGCAGGTAAATATGAAGATAAAGACTCAAATTTGAAACTACAAGGCTGCAACTGCGGAGCCTTGAGCCCTCGACTTCGAAAAAAGTTTCTTCGAAAACAAAAATCAACACATTTAATAATTACAGGCATTTTCCATCCAATTTCTTCTCCATTCTCGGTTTTTTCTGTCCTACCTTCAATCACAAGTACTACTCTCTGAAATACCCCTCCTATTCCTGTAAAATTGTTAACAAAACGAACAAAAAATCGACGAACAAAGAATACGAAGGACTACGGTTACTGGCAGTAGAAAACAAGAAAAAAGGGATAATTGAGGCAAAAAGAAATAAACTTTGCGGGTAAGGAGTAGGCAATTCGGGAGGAGCCAGAAATGACTTGGAAAAAAGAAAGGTTAAAATGAAAATTGTTTTTGCTCTCGCAGGAAACTTCATGAAGGGAAGAAAAACGAGAACTTTAAAAAAAATGATGACTCGAAAACGCTGACTTGTCTGCGTCTCTTTTGCCTCACGGATGATGTCATAGAAAAAGGAATAACACGTCAACAAGAGAGCGCAGAGAAGTCAGAATGTTTCGAGCAATGCCCAATAGAGTATACCAGAAGTTCCATATTATGAAACGAAATTTTTTCAGGAAACTTCTGAGTGACCTCTTGAAAATTCTACCCAAGCGATTCATTCTTTTGAGAAAAATGCTTGAAAATTTTCAATTTTCTACGCTTCCGAGCTATCAATAAACTCGAGACTGTAGAAGAGCTTTAAGAACGTTTTCGAGGGCTGGTGATTTCTCTCTTTCTTTTTTATAATTTTCGCATTTCCAGACAAAGAAGACTCTCCTGTAACCTCTAATCCCAAATTACACTTTTTGAAATTAATAATAAAATGAAATAAAATCTGTTAGTAAATATTCGTTAAGAAGGTGCCAAGATGCTATCAAAAATTTGAAAAAAAGACGAATTATTGGCTCGGAAGTTGACTAATCTGCCGCCAACCAAAAATGGGTCAGGTGAGCTAAGAAGTCGAGGAGACACGCTTCCGGCGGCCGCCGCTTTCCCCCGACTTTGTGGGGTTTCTCCCTTTTCCAAAAGTAATTACTGAGAAGGTTAGGTTGGAGGGGAAGTTGGTTAGAGCTTCATGTATGGATTCTGGAAGTGAGAAAAATGGCTGAGAAAAAATAGCCGAGCTGAAAATTTGCTCTACTGAAAGAAAGAAGATCGCTCTTTGAAGGAAGGTGATGTGAAACTGATAAGATACTTCGGATAAGAACAAATCAGCGGAGAACGATAATGACACAACTTCGGCCTCTAAAGGCACCACTTGAGACTGAAATCCCTTAAGTGACCACTTGAAATCTCTCAAGTGACCTCTTGAAAACTCTTAAGTGACCGCTCGATTTCTATCATTTCATTAAGACTACTCAAACCTACTGCTTGAGATTGAGAAAGTTGTTTGAGCCTTCTTATACTTACTCATATGTGAACCTCGACTTTTAAGAAATATTCTCAATGGAGCATACTATACAGGAAAATTGGCCGAAATTGAGTCCCAAATCGAAACTTTCAACTTCCACCTATTTTACGGAAACCATCTGATAATTTTCTCGTTTCAAAAAACAGAACAAAATCTCAAACAGAAAAATGCGTATTGGTCCCAGAAGTGTGATAAATATGGAAAATGCGAAAAAAGAAAAAAAAAGCATCCCAAGAGGAACCTTTTTTTTGAAATGTCTAGAAAAAACAAGTTCGAGAAAGCCAAGTTTGTGTCGAGTTTTGTGTGGAATTGCAAATGTTTCGTCGCCGGAACGCCATAAAATCCCAAAAAGCTTCTTTCTGGGCTTTCAGAGAGGATATAAGGAGAAAAAGGAGGAAAACTAATTGATTTTCGGAGAGATTTCAACGTTTTGGAATTGATAAACAAAAGATTTTTTTTTGGATTAATGAGAAGTGCGGCCTTTCGAACGAAAAAAAAGCTTTTGAAAAATGATTTTTTGAATCTAGAAGCTTGTAAATTGCATCTAGTGCGGATTCAAAATTCATGGTCGCAGTGGGAATGGCTCTAGGCGTTGCGGTTAGAAAGTTGACTTTTGTAGGCTTTCAAATAAAATTGCTCGACGAAAACCTTGAAAAAAGTGATTATTTGATATATTTGACCTTCTGAACCGAAAAAAAAGCTGTCGAGAAGGGATTTAATTATGGGCTTTTTTTATAAAAAAAGTTGATACTTTATTTTCCGTGACTAAAAATGCAGTGGCCGCACGTGGAATGGCTCAAAGAATCTGAAACTTTCTTTAAAAGTTTCTTCTGAGAGGAATTTCGTATTTATTTAAAAAATTGATCCGAAACTTCTATCAAAATTTTTTGAGCTTGTGAAAAAAAAATTTTTAATAGTTATCAAGAGAGAAGTTTTTAAAAGACCGGAAACCCAAAAAAGGTGAGTAAATAGAGAGATTTTTTCTCTCCGCAAGTTCAATGAATGTAGGAAAAATTAGCGATTCAGGTTTTTTCAATTTTTCAAGAGTTTTCTTTTCCGAAAAGGATTTCGTCGGGAGAAAAAGTCCAAAAGATGTTTCCTAAACTAAATCCGTTTTTCTGATTTTCTCTGGTCGCAGTTTATATGGAAAACCACCGACCCGAAACGGCGTGCGCTCGGTGTCCTTCAAATTTATCAAAGAAACATTATAACCGTCGCAAATCTTTCGAATCAAAAAAAAATTACCCAAAAAAGCTTTTCTTGTCCTTATGTTCAAAAACATTCAAAAACATTTCTATTTGAGGATGTCCTGAAAAGAAATTCGACTGTAAAAGTTTCAAACTTTATATATGTAATATCGCGACGCGTTTAGCCAATCCAAGCGCGACCAGGCATCGTAGACTATAAAGATCATGTAAAAAACTTCAACTTTTTCAATCAATAAAAAGATTTGAAGCAAAAAGCGCGAAGAGAGTTGAATCAAGGCAAGGAAAAAGTTGGCTTCTCTCTCTTCGTGTAAGGACAGAAAAAGGCGAAAAAATTAGCGGAAGACGGCTTATTAGAATTTCTAACCATGAGAAGCAGCTCGAAAATTTTTTTTGGCGCCGAGCCACGCCCCGCGCGACGACGCTTCTCAAATATAAAATGGGATAAAAATAACTCGCCAATTGCACTACAAATATCAAGTATATTTGTAGATATTCGGTTATGTGCCCTTGGGCCAAAAATCTGGTTCAAAAAGCGGAGATTAGTTTGATTCAAAAGACGCAAGGAAACACTTTTTTTGTGGATATTTTTTTGATAAAAAAAGAAAGTTAATTTATTTTTCAAATTATTTCAAAAGTTGAAGTATCTTCAAGTTAAACTATTTTTCTTAAAAGTTTGATTAATATTAGTTCAAACGCTTAATTCATGATTGCCTACTAAATAACTCCGAATGGCACATTTTCTCAGAAGAAAAAACTGATGAAAAAGTAAATAACTAACTAAAAAATTCGCAACGTGCTAAATTATAATAAATTCTCATCAAAATGTCCATTTTCCCTTTTCACTTACTTCCACTCTACACTATACGCCTCTCAGAACAGGGAATATGTCAGCGAAGAGATGGTCACCCCTCATCAGCGTTCGTGGTGTAATGGTCAGCATGGATGCCTTCCAAGCATTCGACGGGGGTTCGATTCCCCCCGAACGCAGAATCTTTTGCCGTTTTTTTCTGACCAGAGCTCAATGAGCGTCTGAATTGGATGATGAAGGGAAGAAAGAAAAGGAGCTGCGAGCCAATTAGCGGAGCACAAACATAGATATGCATTTAATATGTAAGCAGTGCTTTTTCTCCACTTGGTCCGGATAATCGTTGGTCTTTCTTTGTTTTTTGAAAGTTAAACGGGAAAAATTGACAATGAAAAAAAATATTAATTGACAATGAGAGTGAATTTCAAAAGAACCACTAGAAGCTTTAAAACAGATTTAAAGAATCAAAACCGAGAAAATTAATACAAAAAATTTTAAGAAAGAGAAAAATTAATTTAAAAAAAGACTCACAATGACTAGAAAAAATTTTGAGGATCAACTTGTGAAGTAAAGAAATGGATCATCAGCTTTGATGGCGCCTGAAAATCTCAAATATTTCAAGAGAACTTTTCCGGAATTTACGTGAATTTTGACGAAAAAGTACGATAGAAAGTCAAAAAATGACTCAATTTACAATGTTGATACTGAGGATCGAGTATATTGAAAACCATGAAAATAATCAAAAATAATGAAAATATTCACGCAAAAAAAAAGCCGTGCGGATCGTGTGTGTGTGCGGAGCTCTCATCTAATTGTAACCACCAGAAGATTACCCCATGGGCGTCGCATTTTTCTCTTCTCTTCAGAATACGCTTGGTAATCAACTGGAAGAACGAATGATGAAAAACACAGCTAAAGCTTTTCGGAAATTAGAAGGAAAAAAATGAGATGGGACAGAATATTGATTAGACAAGTCATAAAAAAGTATTTTACCGAAAAATTCTGGTAGAATAGTAGTAGTTGTAGTCAAAAAAAAATTAAAAAAAAAAAAATTTGAACGGAAATAGGCAAAAAAAAAGGAAAAGCTTCAAATTTAAAAAAAAAATTGACTGGTTTTTCATTGCCGTGTGCACGGCTACGCAACCGCTCAAATTTTTCAAATTTTTAAAATTTTATCAATTATTTTTTTGCTAGTTATCTTTTTTTCATAAACTTAGTTCTTGATTTCTAACCACATTTTTCGACATTCCAAACGCACGTACACGTTATTTCAAGTCGATTTGTTTTTGAATGAAAATTTAAACGTTTCATGTTTTCAGTTGTTCATGCCATGGATTCAGGCCGTCAATTTTCATCGAGAAATGGTAAGTCAAGCTTTGATTTGGAAAAGATCAACTTTTATAAAGAAAAGTAATAAGAGAAAGCTTTTTGAGCGAAAATTCCAAGAATTAGTGGAAATAGCCGTTGTTTATCAGTTTGCACTTGTATTTGTAGCTATAAATCTATTGGATATTGTTGTTGGGAAGTTTTTCGCTTGGAACAAAGTTTTCTTTAAAAAAAAACATCAGAGAATTAGAAAAGGTACGGTTTTTATAAAAAAGAAAATAGTTGGTCTTAAAATCCTCGCTGAAGTGTTTTAAAGGAGCAATTGCCTTGTAAGATTAAAAAAGATTTTTCTTTTGAGAACTATTATGGAATATCTGTATGCTCTTTAAAAGTTACAGAAAAAATTTTAGAAAAAGTATATAATGTCAGCACAGGAAATTCGCTGATACAGCCGCTCCTTTTTGTCCCTTTTACATAGGTAAAACGGAAAAGTTCCTTTGAGGATCCTTAAAGGATCCTGAGAGGGAGATAAAAAGCTTCCTCTAAAAGCTCCTAAAATGATGTAAAAAAGCTTTTGAGCACCTTTTTCATAGCCTCAGAGGATCCTTTTTGAATCCTCTCGAATCTTTTTGGTTGCTTTCCAGCATCCTTTTTGTCAGAGGATGTGAAAAAGATGCAAAAAAGAATTTAAATGATGTAAAAAAGATCTGCTGGGGACCCTTTCATAGGTAAAACTGAAAAGTTCCTTTGAGGATCCTCAAAAGATCCTGAGAGGGAGATAAAAAGCTTCCTCTAAAAGCTCCTAAAATGATGTAAAAAAGCTTTTGAGCACCTTTTTCATAGCCTCAGAGGATCCTTTTTGAAACCTCTCGGATCTTTTTAGTTGCTTTCCAGCATCCTTTTTGTCAGAGGATATGAAAAAGATGCAAAAAAGAATTGAAATGATGTAAAAAAGATCTGCTGTGGACCCTTTCAAGGCCTTTTTTTGAGAAAAGCTTTTGAGGAGCTTTTCAGTTTTGCCCGAGTTTCAAGGTCTTTTTTTGAGAAAAGCTTTTGGGGATCTTTTCAGTTTTGCCCGAGTATTAAATTGCAGACTTCTCTAGTGGTCACTTCATTACATAACCAGCCATCGCCCTCTCCAAAACGGCAAAGGTCAGCGGCCACATCAAAAACGAGATGCAGGAATGAGACTTTGGCGGTTTTCCTGTTGTCGACGAGAAGGCGAAAGCCGGTTCGCGGTCAGGCGCCATTGTCCCTTTCTGGATTTTTCTCTCGACGGGAACATCTCACTCGTTACGACGATGCGTCGCTTGGGCAGGTGCGCCCAGCTGCTGCTGCAGCTCGTCGTTCTGAGCTTTGCCAGAGAAAATGGCCTTCCTGACGACTTTCCGGAGGACCACACCGACCTCGTCATTCCGCTCAGGCGCAACCTTGGTGGGTTTGAAAAAAACTATTTTTTTGGTTTTTTGTTGAGTTTCCTGTAAATAAAATTGATTTACCTGGAAGCAGGGATTTTGGAGGTATTGTCTTGAAATGTCTCGAAGTTTCTGTGACGAGATCTCGTCTCGGTAAGAACTTCTTTCGTCCCGTCTCCTCATCTCATTCCCCGAGACTGGTCTTAGAAGCGTCTTGCCTCGTTTCGAAAAATTGTGACACGAATTCATATCGCGTCAATTTTCCGAGAATCTGTGAAAAACTGTAGTGACTTCCCTCAAAGACTAATTGGAGAGGAAACTAAAGTGGCCACTCCAACCATTACTATAGAAGCCGCAACAGTGGTATTTAGTGATCTATTTGCACCTATTAGACTCCCAAAGAGGCCACTGGATTCAAATCACTCAAGTAAAAACTAACTCGACTACTATAGTGGCCAAAAAAGCATTTCCTAATTGATTTTTAATAACTCCTAGAGTCGTAAGTTTTGTAAAAATTTTTCATTTTGTTCTCGAAATTTACAACTTCAACAACCCTGTATGGGAGATAAAAATTCACTTTGAATTTCAGGGAGAATTATAAAAACTGATTGAATTCCATTAATGTCATATTTTTCAAGGCTTCACAGCTTGCAACTTGTTAACGATGTTTTACGATATTTTGCAGTCAAATACGAATCCCATGTCCGTTCGGCTGACGTTCCTCCCCATTTTATTGGGGTCGATGAGAAGGATATCGTTCCACTGACTCTCAGGTTTTGAACTAGAGAAATTAATTGAAATTGCTTTTATTAGAAGCGAAAGAAGAAAGAGATGTTCTTGCGGTTGCTCCGGCTGTGATCTCTTCCCGAACAGGAGCTGTTGCTCGAGCTGTAAGTTTTGAGAAAACCTAATGAATCTTTGTTTGAATTCTTTGCTTGCCACCCTGTTCAACTTTGTTCATGATTTCTTCGAATTCCTCACTTTTAAGCCTGCTGCTCCTCCCAAAAACCGATCCCTCTCGCTTGCTGTCCACCACCGCCACCTCCAAAGCCTTGCTGCCAGCCTGCTTTCGGACCTTGCTGCCCAGCCACGCCAAACTGTTGCCCCAAGAAGTGCTGCAGGTTAACTGCGAGCGAAACTTCAAGCTAAAAAGCCGCCGAATTCAGGGGCCGCCGACCGGAGTACGAAGAGTATGAGGAAGAAGCTGGAGGAGGTCCGGCTGCAGTGAGCTTTCCTGAGCTTTCTCATTTCAACTTGAACCTTTTTCCAGCCTCCACCGCCGCCACCTCGAACTTGCTGTCCTCCGCCAGTTCCACCGCCACCGCCACCGCCGCCTCCTCCGCCGCCGCCAGAACCAGAACCGCCGACGCAGTGTTGTCCGTCGGCGCCCTACGGTCGGACTCCTTGTCGAAGTGGATGTCCTAATGGAGGTTTTTCTCCAAAAATAGAAGTTTCATCGAGATTTCCATGCGTAGATTGCGGTTGTGGACGTCCGTGCTGCTACTACCAGAACCCGTCGTGCTGCGACCAAGGCCAGAAGGCCTGCTGCCCGCCGGAACTTCCCTGCTGTCCTGCCCTGGAGCTGAACAACTGCATCGCATCGGTTCCGCCTTGCTTGAGGTAATTAAGAAGAGTTTAACAAAAAGATGTTCAAAATTCACAGTCCATATCCTTTTTAAAAGTTCCTTCCACTACTTCTCCCCTTAGGCTACTGTTTTTCCTTCTGTGCTGAAAAATGCCGCTGTGCGTGAGTAGTTAGCATCGAACACGCTGAAAGCTTCGAACAGCTCGTAGTCATTCATAGATATTACCAAACTAGAGGCTGTACAGTTTTTGAATGTCAAGATGTCGCTCAAGCTCTGCCCCTAATGACGAGATAAACCAATCAGAGAGCGAGCCATCCACAGAGCGTTTTCGAATGTCGTCAGTGTATATTCTAAATTGGAACAGACTGTACCTTCTGCCTCAAAATGTGCATAACTTCATTTTTTGAGAGCGTGTCCCTCCTGCCCCTGCCGGAAGCACCTGGCCCTTGGAAAACGGATCAAACGCGACGACGCTAATCATTGTCAGCCTGCCGGGCTCCTCCCCCCACTTCTCGGCCTTGGACTCGGTGGTCAGCAACAACCAGCAGCTGCAGCCAAGAAGCAAGTCGTCAGAAAAATCGCTGCTGCTCCAAATCGACCCGTTTCCGTCACGAAGAAACTCATCGAACAATCTGAGGTTGGTCGGATGCATCTCAAGAAAAGGAGCTGAAGTCAAGAATCGTCATGAAAAGCATGAAGAGCTGATATTGAGGCTGTGAATCTTGTTTGGCAAGATAGAAATGATCTTTGAAATTCCAACTTTTGCCATCTTTTCCATTCTCTAACGGTCAATCCTCCTTCACTTTTATCGCTCTAAAAATCCCATATAATTTATATAGCTTCTGTTAGTAAGTTCAGTAATGACGTCTTGAAGCTTAGCAGTAAAGCGTCCTTCAAAATGATGTGATGCAAAAACAATGACGTCACTTGCAGGACCACGTCGAAGCTCCGCCCACCGCCGGTCGTCTCTACGAGTTCCGCGGTGCTCATGCTCGCGTCAAGCGGAATTTCGACAATGGAGGGGTAAATATTGATAATTTCCTGGTTCAATCTTGCTCTAACGAATTATTGGCTTGACACGCCTCTTTTTCTCCGCTTTCTAAAGCTTCATCTCATTGCACTTCAGTGTCAACTCTGCTTGGCCGGCAAGCCGCTGAAGCGGACCAAAAGGTCTTCGGACTGCGTCAGGTGCACCTACCTGCAGCCAATGTACAGCGACAACAACCCGTTCCTGGGACCTCAGAATCCCAGATCGCCCGTCGGAGTCCCGGATGAGGATGAGCACACGAGAACCAAGAGAGCCGGGGTTGGATAGATCATCTTTTCGTACTGGAAGAGCTTGAAAATGGTGTACTTTCTCCGGGGGATTTTCAGCCTCTTCGAGTAAAGTGGGAGATCAGTGGCGGCTTGAAGAGACATCAGAGAAGCCAGAGCCTTTTGTTGTCTGGAGTCTCTTGATACTGGCATTGTTCTATCGCTTTTGTTTTTTTCTATCGAATTTCCGGCAGTATTTCTTAGGAAACATTTTTCACTTGAGATCTATAAGCGCATATTCTTAAATAGAGAGTCAATTTCGATTTTTGAATTGTTTCGTACAACTTTCAATGATTCCAGTGCCTTCCCCACCCACAATGCATGATGCATTCGCGTCGGTACAAAAGAAATCTCCTTGGATCTCAGTATTGTGAGCCCTGCAATGGTCACTACGGAAGGAAAAAGCGCGAGGCCGAACGGGAGGTTTTCGGCTTGAAAAACACGGGAAACCCTGAAGTGATCACTTAAGCAATGCCTTCAAAGGGAGAAACGTTACGCCGATGAACAGTGCGACAACGACGAGTTCAGCATCAGAGAAAAGCGACAGGCCTACAATCCGAAAGGGATTCTCGATATTGTCAAGGTCCTGTCTAGAGCTTCGGCTGCTGGAGGTTAGATTTTCTGGAATTTTTTTTAGGGAGTTCGAGGGAAAAAATACTCGAGTTTTTGTGAATTGCATGTTCTTGCCATAGCTTTGATCGTTACAAAGGCCCGAGAAATATCGAATGAAATCTCAGGCGAAAGCGTCGGCGGATGTCTGAAGTTCCCAGCTTGCGTTCTTGGCGCAGAAGAAACGAAGGAAGCGTCAGGCCGACCGAAGGGAGAAGTATCATGAGGTGACGTCAACTGAAAGCTCCATGACGTCATGAATACTACTTTAGGCCGTCAAAAACTACAAACAAGCGGTGGAAGATCACGCAAAACTCGTCGAAACTCACGAACGTGTCAAACGACAATTCTTCGCTCCAGACGCCGGCGCGGTGACGTCATTATTATTTTCAAAAGAATGACGTCACGTTTAGGCTTGTGTCCCTTGTCCGGCGTGGGTCACTTTGGCATTGGCCAGTAGAAAGAAGAGGTCGGCCAATGAGACGTTCATCAAGTTTGACGATGAGGACGAGGAAGAGAAGGGAGAAATGGTGAGGATATCAAGTCATTTCAGAGAAAAAACAACGCCGGGAAAATGCTTTTAAACTCCACATGAAGAAACATTGATTTGGGAATCATTATGCTTGAACTTTGATGACGTCACTCGAAACTTTCTTTATTCTTATTCTTTGACCTCAAAAATTCTATCATGGCGTATTTTCTGAAAGCCTTCCGATGTTCCATGTCTTCAGAAAATCCGACAAATGACGCTATCCGAGGCGATCGCCGACATCCGCAAGAAGGAGGGCTACAAGCGCGGATTCGACGTGAGAATCTTCCAGAATCGGGATATATCATGACGTCATCTCCAGGGCGAAGGCGATTCTGAAGATTCTGAAGAGGGAGGCGAGCTGCGTCGGAAGCAGTCGTGCCATCAGACGGACGACTGTCTCAACACTGTCGAGTACGCCATTTTCCAGAAGGTCTACCAGGAGAGAAGGTCCAAGCGAGAGGTAATCCCTTAAGTGACCGCTCTGCCTAACCTGCGCTTTTTGACAAGGCGGTCTTCCGTCGGAAGAGGTGTCAGCGCTGCGGCACCGGCTACGATGGGTCGAGAGTCAAGAGAAACATGGGACGGCCGAATATCAACGTCTCCGAGGTTGGAGCACTTAAAGGACCACTTGAACAGTATCACCTTTTGCAGCAAAACTGCATGGCGTTCCCACAATGTCGGCATCGCGTCAAGCGCAGCTTCTTTGTGAGTTTCCGAGGGGCACTTGAGGGTTTTTGAGGCCTTTCAGCTTGAGAAGAGCTTTAAACTCAAAATTCTATTTTGGTGACTACATAAAATTGAGGAGAGTTATTAAAGTGATTACTTCGGGATTACTATACTATAAATTTGATGAGAATAGTTTTTTTTTTTCAATTTAAAGGCATATGGGCAGTAAAAAACGGTGTTTCAGTTCAAAGCAGTACTTTGTAGAGCTTTTCATTGCCAATCGAACCGTGAACTTGGAAATGTACCAAACTTCCTAGTTTTGGAGAAAAAATAATTCAAAGTCGGAGAGAGGAAAGGTTGAGTTCCCGCGGAAAGGGCGCTTTGCAGTAAAGTTGCTCTATGGACAACAGGCTTCGCCTTATTCCGGATTTTCGCTTTTTTCTTCTTTCCTTTCAATTTTCAATTTTTTCTGTTGTCACCAAAGTTCTTTTCGTCACAAAAGCTTTTTATTCATGTATAATTTGCAAACTTTGATCGCAAAAATGCTTTTCTGGTGAAAAAGGATGATTTTACACAGGTTTCGATTGGGATAACGATTATTTGTGTTTTCTTTATTATCACTGTGTGTTTTCTGTTTTCTTAATCGATTTTTCAGAGAAAAAACCCTTAATTTGAAGAAGCCATCCGGTTATTTCCCACAAAATGCGAGTCTAATGAGACGTCCGCAACATCGCGTGCACGGCTACTGTAAACATTTGTCCGTGGACCGATCCAAAGCATTTTTCAAAATTTATGCCTTGTTCAAAGTAATTTCCGCGAAATGCAAAATGATCTCTGACTCTCCAAAATTTAGTGATCTTTTCCTTTCTCTAACGGGTATTTTGCATTTCGCGGAAATTACTTTGAACACGGCATAAAGGCGGGAAAGTAAAACCGCGTTTTTCTTCAAAATTAGTCACACCAGTAATTTTTTTGAGTACACCGTTGGAATCGCAAAGAAAAACTATATAAGATACTGCTTTCACCTGAAATCCCGTTTTTTACTGCCCCTATGCCTTTAACGTACTCAGAAGATTTCGGAGTATATGCTGGGAAGGTAACTAGCCGGTGGTTGGAAAACGAATGGAAGCTAGAAGTTTTCGAAAAGGCCTTGGTAAGGCATCCAGAAGGTAGTTAGAAGGTCTTTGAAAAAAAGTCTTTTAAAAAGGTAACCAGTTGAAAATGGTTGCCAGAAGCCTTCCCAAAAGGCTACTGGAAGGTGATTAGAGGTGGTGGGAAGGTATGTGGAAGACGTTTGACTACTTGCTGGAAAGTTTCCAAAAACCTTCCGAGGAACCGAAGCAGAAGCTTCCCAACTTTTACCTGAGTAGTTATTAAAAGAGTAACAAAGAGATAACTCCTTTTACTTCGAAGTTGAGAATATTTGTAGATAGGGAGGTTTTTTTAGAGAATTTATAGACTTGTGATGCTAAAGATCCCTAAAATGACCACTTTAAAAATGTCTGCTTTTCAGGACGATTGCAACGTTTGTACACCGAATGCTGACGTCAGACGGCGAAAGAAGCGAAATATGGGCCAAGCGGTGAGTGATCCCTTGAGGGCCTTCAAAAATGATACTTTCAATGTTTCAGCAATGCTATCCGTGCCCAGGAACTCGAGCATAAACTTAATAATAATTTTCTTCAAACTTGTAAAAAATATACCTCGTGCAATAATAATAAATTTATTAAAGCAATAGAATCTCTTCTCTGGTGAAAGAAATGTTTTTTTAAAGCGGATGATGGATGGGGAGACCCGTGAATGATCAAAAATAAAGCCTAAGGGAAAAAATAATAAAAATAGCCGTCGGAAAATTGAAGCTAAAACAAAATACATGTCTTATCTTAGTACAGGAAATGGGTATAGAAAAAAATAAACTTTTTTTTTCTTTTAAAACTCGTGACGAAAGTGTTGGAGTTCGCTGAGCTTGTAGATGGACTGAGCCGGCGCCAGAAGGTGGATCTCTCGTGGCAAACTCGCGAAATATGGGTGGAGCATCGCGCTGGCGGCGCTGACGCGGTTTTCCGGTTTCAGCTGAATGATAACTTCGAAACTTGAGTGAAAACAATTATCTACGTGCCGTCTTCAACTCCGACTTCGGCAAGTTTCATCAGAAATTCAAACGGAGGTAAAAAGAATATTGTGAAAGGCACGAGATAACGAGGAAAAACGCATAGTTTTGGCAATTCGGTTGTGCTTAGGAACACCAGAGTGGTCCCTAGAGGGGCTAAAAAACCTTTATAGGGGACAATACAAAGCTCCAGGTATGGCCAAAACTCAGGTGGCCCCCATAGGGGTTTTGAATTCTTACCCCTGATCACCTGAAGCTTAAGTGATCCCTAAATAGAGGTCTTCTAATCATTTTGTTCAGATTTTGAATCAAAAAAGACGAATTTAATAGAAATTTATCGATTAAGCCTCCGTTGCTATGTTTTCATTGAAAAACAAAAATTGATTGATTTTTTTCACACGGAAATCAGGGTTGGCGAGATCTCGATCTTATATGGAATTTTCTCGAGGTTTTTGAGAATAGATCTCCTATCGTGCCCGTCTCGAGGAGAAATAACTCGTCTCTTCGCGAATTACCGAGACAGGTTTTGACAAAAGTTCATTCTCAACGAGATATTTTTGAGATTTTCGAGCAGCAGACATTTTGAGAAATGAGGTGACAAATAAACAAATCATTTCAAAAGAATAACGAGTAAATTTTGAAAACAGCGAAATTTTTCAAACACGTCAGAAAATTGTTTTTTTATTTCTTATTTACTTTTTTTCAAAGTGAGTGAAATGTTCAACCACTCGACTCGGATTCAAAAAGTCCCATCTCGCACAACCTTGATGGAAATGCTTCAATGTGGTCTCTAGAGAGGAACCTTTAAAGGTCACTTAGATTGCCTCTCTAGGGACCACTCAGGCGTTTCTAAGCTCGACAACGAACCTGTAAGAACATGCTGAGGAGCTCCTGTCCACTTTTCATGATTTTCGTGAACAGTGGGCTGATAGCCATGAAAGCCAAGCCTTTGTAGGGCGGGAAAGTCCCGGGCGTGTAGTGAGGCAAGGAGAGTACCTGAAAACAAGGCAAACTATCGAAAAATCAACTTTTCCCGTGCCTCGGGCCACTTTTGCTCATCCGGCGACCCACGAATCCGGAAAATCTTCTCCAATTGGTCGACGACGTCTTTGGTTCCTGGGAAAAGCGCCTGACCTATGCAAATCTCCGCAAATATGCAGCCAACGCCCCTGAAATCAAAAATTACACTAATTATCAAATGACCCCAATCAAGATAGGGGTTTACTAAAAAACCCCAGAGTGGTCCCTATGGGGGCAACCTTACGGGCCCTCAAAGAATCTTCTCTAGGACCACTTTATCTACTCCTATAGGGGTCCCTGAAGCTTGCAAAAGAGACCCCTATAGGGGACGGGCTAGTCTATTATTGTTAAAAAAGAAGCATTTCCATACGGAAAACTCAATAAATTAGCATCATTTGAATGAAAAAATATCAACGGAAGTTCAGTTGTTCGAGTTTATCATTTTAATTTTGACATCGGAACAAAAAATTCAAAGACCCTAAAGGAAATGCTTGAGCTTCATGAGGTCAGGGGTCAGATCCTAAACCCCTATAGATACCATCTAAACTTCATTACTGTAAGGGGCACTTTTTTGTCCCATATGAGGCTGTTTTTCAATAATGGCGTTCCTAAGTAGTTTCCGAAGAAATTAAATCTGACCACATATCAAGTTGGGTCGAGTAATTGGTACTTCCGAGCAGTACATCTGGCGGTCGGTACCATAAAGTCACAACCTAAAAATTTTTGCAAATTGTTCTTTTAAACAGAAAAAACTCAATGAAAGAAGTGGTATAATAATTTTTTGATTGAATTGTCATCTAATGTAAA
This sequence comes from Caenorhabditis auriculariae, assembly GCA_904845305.1. Classification (NCBI taxonomy): domain Eukaryota; kingdom Metazoa; phylum Nematoda; class Chromadorea; order Rhabditida; family Rhabditidae; genus Caenorhabditis; species Caenorhabditis auriculariae. Next base: position 248,906 of record CAJGYM010000004.1, read on the forward strand.
ATCAAATCCAACCTCATGAGAATAAGTTCTGCTTGGGACCGATTTGGCTCGGGCCAAGCCGAAATCCGCCAATTTGAGTACTCCATCTTCATCCAGGAGCAAGTTTTGCGGCTTGAGATCCCTAGAAAACTTTGCTTTTTCAACCAAAAACTAGTTAGTTCATAAATAATTAGGTTAAAACTTTCAAAAAATGAACTCGAGGTCAAATTTCATAGAAGAAATTCTAAAAATACTCTACTGAGAACCTTTAGAGGGGTCCCTATAGGGAGTGTAATAGAGGTGTCTCCGCTTTGCTTATAGAAAGCACTAAAACGCTGTCGTAGGGTTCTTCATAGAAAACGGAAAGTGATCCCTATAGGCCATTGAAAAATCGACTGATACCCATCTTAAGACAATCTGAAATTAAAATGCTTTTGAACCCTACAGGTGTGTAGGTGTCAGACACTAAACCCCTATAGGGACCTCTCAAGCTTTGACCCCTGTAGGGACCTTCAAATCCTCCCTAACAGTTCTCCTTAAAACAACAAAGCCCTATAGGGACCTCTAAATAATTTCTCATTCGCTTTCCAAGCTATTGTAAATTGAACTTCGGTTTCGGGAAAATGAATATAAAAAACTCCTGAACTCAATTTTTATAAGCCATCCTTTCAATAAAAGTCGAGCTGAAACACCAAAAGACCCGAAAATCCTAAAAAATCTTCTCAAACCTGTGCAAAATCTTCTTCCGATGACAGAAATCCAGGCCTCGAAGCAGTTGGAAAAGTAACAATTTGATCTGGAAGCTCTCCAGGCCGTACGGGTTGTTCTCCAGGTACTTACTCAGGTCCATTTTCTACAAAAACCACAGAAATGACAGTAGAATTACTGTAGAAAAGCTACCATATACTCAAAAACAAAGGTCAACTGATGATGTTGGTAGAAAATGTCGTGTAGGCAGACAATGTTCGCGTGGCGCAGTGTTCGAAGTAAGGAGGCTGGAAAAATTATAGGAAATGGTTGGTGTAGTTGTATGAAGCTCAGTATAAGAAGAATGAGACAATGGTTCAACCCCGGTCAGTGAAAAAAGCAAAATAAACTTCTTTTTTTTCGTCAAATTACCTCTAGTCTTACTAGATGACTTTCTCGGGACATCGAGAAAGGCGAAATAAATTGATTGACAATGTGGTCTAGTGGATAAAATGTTTGGTACGAGAAAAAAAGGTCGGTAATTCGATCCCGGTCGGTGGAAAAAGCAAAAAGGAAATTTTGATCAGAATTCGTATGCAATAAAGTGGAAGGCCTGAAACTCGCTAGGATATAATTGGATTTGACTTTATCTGATGTAATCACTAAGAATAACTGCCGAGATAAAAGCGAGACGCTGGCGGTAGATTGACGAGCTCGCAAAAATCTCGCTTTTTTTTTCTCGCGCCGGTCTCGCACTTTTCTGGGCGCGAGCTCGCGTTTCTCTCGCAATTTGAAAATTTTGTAAATTGCAAGATAAATGCGAGGTCGCGCCGAAAAAAAAGCGACATGTTTGCGAGTTCGTCCATGTACCGCCGCCGACCTCGCGTTTATCTCGTCACTTCTTCTTAGTGATTACATCAGATAAAGTCATTTTCGAGTTTCAGGAAAATGGCGGAAAATTTTGGACTTTAGTGCATACGGCCTCAAGTTTTTTCATCAAGTTTTCTTTAAAAACCGAGATCTTATCAAATTACTTTCTCGTTAAAAAAGAAATAAATGAATTGATAGTGTGGCCTGAAGGGTAAAAGACTTGGTTCGAGAAAAAAACGTCATTGATTCAATTCCGAATGGCAACAAAAGCAAAAAAAAAACTCAAGAATATTTTTGCTTGGACTTTGGTAACGCAAACTGGAAGCGCTCCAGACGTTTTTGAAGATTTCTAGTGATCACTTTAGTGAGTCAGATTTGCACTTTAACATCGTCGAAAACCTCAAGAGACTACTAGAAATGCCCAAAAACTTGCGGTTTGCGTTATCAAGGCCCTTGATGTCAGATTTTCTTGAAAAATCTCGAATTCTCAATGAAGCCCCCTCTACCTTCTCGGATGGCCGTGAAGGGCAAGCCTTCCTGAAACTGCAGCTTGATCTCTTTCAGCGCGACTATCGAACCGTCGAGTCTGAAAAAGACCATTTCATTGGAAACCATGGAAAAATTTAGGAATAACCTCGATTCGCACTTAAAAACAGTCGCATAACTGCCTTCGCCGAGTTTTTCGAGTCTTTTATAGAGGTCATTAACGTCTTGGGTCGTCATCTCCTGAAGACTTTTTATACTTTGAAACAACCCAAAACTATTCCGTTCTGCTCTTCACGAACCTCCTTGCTCGGCAAAGTGATCGTGTTCGGATCGTAGTGGGCACTTCGGGGACGCCGTTTCCGGAGATGGGTGAAGTCGGCGACGGTGGAACTCGTCGAGCATGCTGGAGCAACGCCGTTGCCCCTTGTCGACGACACCAGAACCATCTCGTTGGCGTTGTTGGAGCGGGACCGGGCCGGCCTGAGAACATTTACATATAACTAGACAGAAAAGACAAGAAATGTGGATGCCTTTTTCAAAGAGATCCCGCTAAACTCAAGATAGCCATCAAAGAGAGAACAAGACAACTAAATCTTGGAGAGTCAGAGATGATTTTGAATTTAGAAGGATTTTTGAACACGGCATGAGTTTCCTACCACAAAAAGAGCAAAAAGTGAAAAAGGCCGAAGAAATGTTTCTTTTGAAGGGTTTCCGAAGCCCCTTGAGAGCTTTTTGAAAAAACGTTCTTCTTGAGGTCATGACGAGAGAATACACTGGAATTTAGGAAAAAAAAGAGTTTCAGTAATTTTCCATAGGTTTCTACCATAGCTTTATGAAAAAAACCTTTGCTGTGTTCTATCAAATCGAAAAAAAACCCGAAAAAAGAACCCAAAAACAAAAAACCACGAATGGTGCCGAAGTTGCAAAATGAGAATCTTAAAACTTGATTTCAAAGCACGAAAACAAGAGATTTGGGAAGAAAGCGGCAAAGAGACCGCAAAAAGTTGAAGATGGTCTTGGTGGGCGTGGCAGTGGCCGACTGCGGCTGGCCCCCGTTGATCTGATTGACGCCGTTGCTGTGCCAGGACTGCGTCATGTCGTTGAAGCTTTTGCCGGCCGTCATGCCTGCAAAAAAGCCTTCCAATCCATCTTTCAACTCTCGTTTTTTGGCCCCTCACACCTGTTGGTGTTGGTTAAACTATACGTGAAGTGTTGCAAGAGATTGAACTTCCTCGTCTCGTTTTGCACAGGAGATTGGTTTTGGGGAAAAAAGAGGGTAACGTTTCAGCTTTTGAACCGGAGAAAGTTCGAAAGATTGAGAAGAAGAGCTTTTTCTTAAGTTGAAAAGTTGAGAACGGAATGAAATCTTGTTCTCAACGCAGAAAGGGATTTTCATCATGTTTCGGAATATATTCTGTTCAGATTTCGGATGTCAAATCGTCGCTCAAGCTCCGCTCTGAGAGTCCGAACTAAAAACAAATTAACGAAACGCCCTTTTTTTCCAACTCAGCCTAAACCCAAATCTTTATTTATTGAATCCTTATTTTGTTCTGGAAGTGAACCTATAATAAAACAATGGAAAAACTCCTTTCGGATGAAAACAACACAAATCATTCTTTATGATCCTGCTAGCAGAAAAATTACACTCCGGAATGATTCAATAAAAATCAAAAATGATTTTTCAAAAAGAGAAGAACTGTTCGTAATGAACGATCAATGCTCTCCAAAGCCACTAACTAAAGACAAAAAGTTCATCATTTTTCGGTCTAAAAATCGAGAAAGCTAAGAAAGAGAACTACGAAAAAGAAGCCCCTTTTTTCCGAATTTTTCATTTGAAATGAAGTGCGATTGGGCGGAAATGAAAAGAATAGCCAGGGAAAAGGCCTGGAAGAAGATGATGAAAAAGAAGAGAATAATGAGCTCGACTGGTGCTGCTCTCGGCGAGCAAAATGAGCCTCTTCATGGCTGGGTGCGTTTTGTCCGAAATTAGCGGTGGAGGGCCTTCTTTGTCGGAAAAATTGTGAAAGGACTTTTCGAAGCTTTTTTTTCTGTTTAGAAGTGAGTGCAAGCTTTGGAAAATGTATCGAAGAAAAAAAACAGTCCGACAGATAATATTTATTTTGGAACTATCAATTAATTTTTTTGAAGCATCATGTGAAAACTAATTCATGAAACTGTTCAATTTTCACACTTTTTCTCAGTGAAGATACACAAAATCCAGTGGTATGAAAAAAAAAGCCGGCGAATTTCCGACTTTTCTCCCCTCATATTTTCCGGTCTACATATAGATCTATTAACATGGTTTTCCTTTTTCTTTGTGTTTTGAGCATCATTCACCTACCTATTTTACATAAGAAAATTCAAAACGTAGAGATTATCGAGAAAAAAAAGTCGGAAACTTCGCAGTCGGAAAGTTCCCTAGCGATATGAAAAAATCGGAAAAGTCGCCGTTCGAAATTTCACTGGTTTTTATTTCAAACCTCCCAAAATTAACTTGAAAAGTGAAAATAAATGTATTATACTTTGCTCCCTTTCCAATTGGATTTTCAAAACAAAGTTTTCATTTTCCAACTTGAAATTTTGCTTTTAGAGCCAAGCAAATTATCATCAGTTAAAGCATCAATAGTTCAAAATCACTTTATTGAACGAAACTTTATGACCCGAATATTAGAAAACCTTCTTTTTAAATTTTGGCTTTGAACTAGAAAAAAAAACACAAACCATCGAGAAAAAACCGCATCTTGTACATTCCGAACAGAAATAGAAACTCGAGACAAGAGGAAGCGAATCGAAATATGGATAAATAGCTCAAATTATTGAAAAATTAGCTGTCCCTCGTGACAATCTTGTGATTTTTCAAAAGGGATGGAGGAAAAAAAAAATTACCATTCGTTTTGTACTTCTTTTCCTTGTTCCGACTCCTCCGCAAGGTGAAAATCGTTGACTGAAAACTCCTTTTTGAACAAGTTTTCTCCTTCGAGTAAGTTTCCAAGTGAGCTGACTAATTTCAACCAAAAAAGCTCATAAAATGGCCGATTGCGTGCCGATGAGCAATGAGCAGAAAACATTGAAAAACATGAGTCGATTGAGTCACAAGACAATGGAAAAAAGGAACGAAGCCGAATTTGCAAAATTCAATTATTTCCCCTCAATTTTTGGTGTTTGGTTTCATGAAAATAAAAATGAAAGCTTTGCTTAGCAACTTACTTTCCTGGAACTTGGCGAGCTTTCGCTTTCCTTGGATTTTTGTGTTGCGATTGTTACCTGGAAACAAGAGAACCCCATTTTAGTATAAAGAATCTTTATTTATTGACATCATGATGAAATGCGCGTCAAAACCGCGTTTTGTCCGTACACGCTGAACGCGTAATGTGACGTTGGAATTTTTTTTTTATTTTTTACTGTTTTCGATCTTTCAATGAAATTTCTTCTTTTCGAAAATCATCGAAGTTAATTTTGTTTGAACATCCTTGTTGCAATACTTGAAGGAACTAGATTATTACTGGAAAAGGCTCTGTGCTTTTATTGTTTTTGAAACCGCCGTCAATCATTTCCTCAAGGACTTTGTCTTTCTCCTTCGAAAATGAAAATAACCAACCCGATGAAGATTTTCCGAGCTTTTGGAATTACGAACGGCGTTGACTTGTGGGTGGTGGAGCATCGAAAGAGAGCAGGAAGCACGCATCGGCCGCTCCTCCTCCAGTCCAAGCCAAATGCCTTAATTAACGATTAACAATTAACTGAATAAATTTCATAGCAACAAACCGATATGTGAGGTGATTTTGCCCCACATGGTCGGCGCCGACGACGACCGGACACGACGGCGTCTTCTGAAATCATTAGAATGGGCCTCATAAAATTGAGCGATTAAAAACGAGAAATTTCCAAGCTTTGAAAGTGAGTTTGGGTTTTTTAGTGGAGAAATTTTTTGATTATTCAGTTGGAAAATGAAATGACATGAAAAGAGGAAAAGTATCGGCGGAAGACGTCGGGATTAAGAAGCAAGGAAGAATGAGAAGAATGAGACACAAACATACGATGAAGGAAAGCGGCGGAATTGCGATGAAAAAAGTCTCATTTCGGCGCCTTTGGTGGTCCCGAAAGGAATCAAAAAGCTCTACTGAGGTTTTTTTATTTATTTGTTTTTTTGAAGCTGAATTTTTTTCTAAAATTATTAGAAAACTCTGATTTGGCGTTTTTTTCTCGAAGTTTGTGTTGGAATTCTTCTGAAGTTGAGAAAAGAATTAAATATTGAATACAAACAAGAATTTCGGTTTTAAATGGGAGAAAGGACTGATCTTGACGCTTGTAATAAACAGGAAAGGAGGTTTTTGGAGCAGTTTTTCACTGGGAATTTTTCCAATGGCTTTCAGTACCCAGTGTAAAAAAATTTTTATTCAGTGTGTATTCATTTTTTTCAAAGAGTGGAATTTTATAGAAAAAAAGTTTTTTTGAGATCCTCGATTATATTTCAAAAAAATGCATAAAACTCCAACATACTTCATCTTTTGCGACGCAAAATGCGTTTGTTTTTCCTTTTTTTTTTCTTCGTGTCCAAGTTGGTTTATTACTCTCTTTTTCACTCGTATTCAAGAGCGTTGAATTTGAACGAGCCATAAAGCCGCCAAATTTTTCGATCTTTCATTTCATTTTGGGCTCGGGGGAATTTCTCGAAAAATGATGCATTCCAGAGGCATTTTTTGAATTTTTGATAGTTGTTTGTTATAAAAAAGGACTGCTTTGGAAGATTAATGAATGAACAGAGGGAGAGAATCAGAATCACCAAAGAAGTAAATAAAAGTGGTGAAATCTCTTTCTTCTAGCTTTTTTTTTTCACTAAAAAGAAAGTTTACTGGAACATCCATTAAGCCATTCAAAAGTTGAAGAATTCAAAGTTCAGAAGGCCTGTTTTCACCAATTTTTTAAATTGTGAGTCGATAAATACCCAAAACTAGGTCCTTAAAAATAGCGATGTTTATTGAAACAGGAAAAATCATCAAAAATTTCAAAAAGAAAAATTGAAACGTTAATTTTAATTAGATAATACTCAAATCTGTGTTTGAAAAACTAGAAACAAATTTTATTAGCTTTTTCCTTGGATTGTAATATACTCTGGGCTTTTCAAAACATGATATTCCCAACAAAAAAAAAACACATATACAGAAAGCAATCGAAAAAAAATGGCCAGACATAATGTCAAAAAAGGAAGATATAGTTGGTTAGGCATGTCCTCAGGGCGCCACTTCATTCCGGACGACGTCTGCGGGGCCGTCCGTAATTCAATTTATCCCCATTTTCGCCCTCCTTTTGCCATCCAGTCGCGGCACAAGCAAATTACAAATTTTATGCGATTTCAAGCCACTTTTTTTCGCGTCACGCAATGCAGCTGAGGCTCCTATATTAGTTGGCAGTTGGTAGTCAGGTCGGTTAGAATGTTGTTTTATGATCGTATGGTCATTGGATCAGTTCCTCTTGTTGAAGATTTTTTTTTGCCTTTTCTGCTTAACCTCTCTGGAGGGGTTTTTTTTATTCTTCTTTGGCTGAGTCTGTTGTAAAGGCTGGTTGAGGTTCTGGCAAGGGAAGTCATTTTACTTTGTGGCTTGGAATTTCCTACGAATTTGATCAAACACTTTCTGAAGGTCTAGATGAAAATCCCTCATAGTCGCTACCTGCGCAAATTTCCAGTTTTTGAGTTATTTTTTTTAAGTTGCGAAATACAAGCTTTAAAGCTAACTTTTCAAATTTCAAAATTAATTCTTTTAAAAACTGGAAGCTAGTGTTTTTTGCAACTTTGATGGATCTTCATGTAAACCTTCAAATATTTTTCAAGCAAAATTGTGGAAAATTCCAAGCCGCAAATCAAAATGAGCTTCTTGTGAGGACCAAATCTGTGTTAAAGGCAGGCTTTAAAAACTGATATCTCAAAAAGTGAAAAATTGTGCGGGTAGCGACTATAAGGGATTTTCGTCTCGACATTCAGACAGTATTTGAGCGAATTTGTAGGAAAATCCAAACCGTAAAGTAAACTTACTTCCCGTGTGAGGTCATTGGATCAGTTCCTTTTCACTGAATCTTTATTATTTCCTTTTTAGCCCTGCCTGAGTCTACGTAGAGCATCGAAGTAGTTTATCATTTTCTTTTGGTTCAGTCGGTAAGAGGATTGTTTCAGGGTTTTGAAAACATTGGATCAGTTCCTCTCGCGGAAGTTTTGTCTTTTTAACGTTGCCTGAATCTACTTAATCTCTCAATGAGTACTCTAGCCTCTGTAGCGAATTCGGTTAGAAGACTTCTTTAGGACCTTGAGGGCATTGGAACAGTTCCACTAACGAAAGATTTTTTTTGTCTTCCAGCATTTCCTGAATCGGCTAAGGCTGTCTTAAAACAGTTTAACCTTCCCTAGCTCAGTCGGGTGGAAGGTTGTTTGAGGTTCATGAGGTCTATGGATCGGTTCCCGATGCTGAAGATTCTTTTTTGCCGTTTCAGAAGCGGCAAATATCTTGTGAAAGACTTTTAGTTTTTCAAGGCCTCGTCGGTTAGAGCGTAACATAGAGATCTAATGATCACAAGTTCAGTCTCTCTCAATTAAACATTTTTCCCATTCTTGAAGGGCCTGGATCACTATATTTCTTTGGTTAAGTCAATTGGAGCCTTGGATGCAGATTTAGTCATTTAGAGAGCATCTTCTCAACTCCTTCAGTAGATTTTAGCTTTTGATACCTAAAAATTGCAACGCCTTGAATAATTGCCAGGCTTTCATGTTTATCAGAGCCTTAGAATAGCATCTTATAAAATATTTGTTACATTTAAGCATCTTTTTTGTCTGCAGTGAAGAGTATTTTCCTGGAAAAAAAGAACAAAAAAAAGTTGAAAAAAACAAAAGCTTTTTCAATCATCAAAGTTGAAACCAGCATTTAAATGAAAAAAATTTTTCAAAAAGTAACTCGAAAAAAAATTTGTCTAATTTTCACTGTTTAGTATCAAAAAGTGAACTATTAAATAGATATAAACTGAAACGACTGGAACGTAGTTTTTCGAAGTTTTTTTTGGGATGGTTCTGAAAAAACTTTGTTCCGCGTTCGATCACTTCGTTTTTTATTTTTATTATCTATTCGATTTCAAATAATTTCTAAATAAAAAAACTTTAACTATTAGTTGGCTAAACTTTGATTTTCAACTTTTTTCTTACTCAAAAACCAAAAAGGAATGTTTATACTCAATGCTCAAAAAGTTGTCAAACAGCGGGTTGAAAAAAAAACGAACGATGGGGCGAATAATGACCCGAAAAGCCGCGAAACATACATAACATACATTGAAGTCTGAAAATTCCCAGTGGACAAAATAGTCCAGTGCAACAAAAGACAACAAACAGACACACGCATATGCGTAGTTGGAGGGAAAAAAAGTTACGAGGGGCCAAAAATGGAGAGGCGGACCGGAGGAGGAGCAAAAATGATGAATGGCTAATGGGCCGCGACATTACATTTTCGGAATGGCCGTTTTCTCGGTTTCCCGATCAAAAATGGATAGGAAAATGGAGAAAAACATGATCACATTTTTCTTGACTGAAAGCTGTTTAAAGTGATTTCGCGATATTCAAAATAGTCAGAGATAATTCTGCATTTTGGGAAAATCACTTTGAAAACGGTTTTTGAACAATACACCGGACAAACTTTAATAAAATTAACGAAAATTTTCCAAAAACCATAACTTTGATATCCAATCTTGTTAAAATACATGGAAAAAAAGGCTCGTTTTTTTAAGAAATATTGCGAAAAAGGTTCCTCAAAAATTTTTTTAAATGTTCAAAATCTGAACGGAAACGTCAAATTTGAAGGGTAATAATTTTTTCCAGCTTTACAGCTTAAACATTTTTTCTCCAGACAACACATGTGATTTTAAGATCTTCCGGGAAAATCAATGTGTCTAGTTTGATAATATACAAGAAAAATAGAGAATATTGGTTCTAAAACAAAGAAAAACCAGAAAATGAGGAAAAATGAGTCCGGAAGTGCACTTCCGCCCATTGTTTCCGGAGACGGACGCAAGAATGAAATAGAAGAAACAAAGGAGATATCTCAAAGATTGTAGGAGAGGTTTTTTTCTTGAAAAAGAAACTTGAAATTATTATTTTTTTCATGAAGAATAAGAGGGAAAGAAAAAAATAAAGAGAAAGAAAGGAAATATAAAATATTTTTTTGAACTGGAAAAAAAGCTAAGGAGAAGAAAGTTTGAGTTGGAAAATTATTGAATTAGGACCGATCATTAATTTTTCAGTGATTTGGTTGTATTTTTGGCAGGTGTTCATAGTTATGCAAAAAAAAAGAATATTGAGATTTCCTTTTTGAAAGTTTTGAATAACAAGGAAAAATTGAAGTGAGCTCTCTAGGGTTTCAGGAAGCTCAACAAGGAATAGTTTATGGCGTGTTCATCGGAGAAACGGAACATCCTTCAAAACCAAAAATCGTGTTCATCGGCGCGCCAAAGTTGCTCCAAAACAGTACTAATTTTTGTTTTGGAGCAATTTTTTGCGTTTCGAAGAAATTTTCGTTTTGTCCGATGAACACGCCATTAAAATTTTCAAAGGTTGGCGAGTTTTAGTGACGGAAAAATTCCTGTTGCGCCGGTCTTTTAGCAACTTTCGGTAATTGGACCGTTAATAATTAGATTTTCCTTTCATCACCACCACACTATCCGTGTATGCAAGATAAATATTATTATTTCCAACTTTACTAGGTTTTCAAAGAATTTTGCAACCGACCTGCCGTGGTTCACGATCAAATTTTTGTATGAAATGATGAGAAAGCCTATTCAAAACCATAAGAAAATGACTCATCCAAGGTATACACCACTGAACACAACAAATAATGTATAAAAATGTGTAATCGGTTGGCTTTTCACCCGGGGAAAAATTGCCAAAGCCATCGATTAACACCGTCGACAGCTGTTTTGGAATTTATGAGCTTCACGTTTTTTTCCTTCTTCTCCTGTTAGTGGCAGATTGGAAAAACAGAAATCGATTGATCTATAAAACAAGAAAAATGTGTCTTTTTGTAGGTTAAGTTTTGTAGTTTTGCCCTAGATTTCTTGAAAAGTACAATTTTAGTCACATGAGCAATGTTTTTTATCTTTCAAGGTCAAGAAACAGCGTTTCATCGAAAAACTTGTAAAGGACTCTTCACGATTTCAGAACTTTTGGAGCCTGTACTGCACCCGACCTGGTGCGGTTTACGCCCTAAACAAAATTTCTATAGAAGACTAATTTTTCACTGTAAAGGAAGAGCTGTTTACATGGAAAAGACTATTGAGAATGACGAGGAGCAAAGAAAGAGAGAAACAAGGTTAAAAAGAAAATTCAAGAATTTTAAATTCACGACCTGTTTTTTACCGTTGGCCTAATTTTTGCCGTTTTTTCGAAGAAAAAAAAATCTGCATTTTTTTGGTAGTCATGTAGAATTTACAAGTTTCCATAAAGCCGACACTAGACAGACGGATTGGTCAAGAGTCAAATGGAATTTCGAGGGCAAAACGGAGGGGAAAATGGACAAACGAACCAACCAAGCAACGAACCGGGGCTGGAATTGGGTTGCAATGAGTCGGAATGAGAATTGGTTAGAGAGAAAGAGAGACACAAGAAACGAGGTGAAAAAAAGGCAAAGGAGCAGGCGGAAGGAAAATTGTGATGAGATGAGTGCTTTAATTGGAGATATAATTTTTGAAAAAAGCCATGACTGCCCGTGACTCGAAGTGTTTCTGTTCTATTGCATCTAGAGTCCCGAAGGCGTAAGTCGGTTTAGGTCAGTTTTGATGTGATAAGATAAGTGGCTTTAATTGGAGAAGGAAACCGTAGGAAGAAAAAATTTTTATTTTTTATTTTTGAAAGGCCGTGGATTTAGCTCAAAGCGGCGGTGCTCTCATACTTCCCAATATCCAAATGCGCAAGTCGTTTTTGGTCAGATTTTTTTGAAGCAGCCGTCCCGCGCTGAGCCGTCCAACTGAAGCCAATAGTTTTTAGTGGAAACATTGAGAAGTTTATAATGGAAAGTCTGTTGTAAAGTTTATCAAGGGGAACATTTGACAAAAAAATTTAACTTTTTTTCATATTTTTCTTTTTGAAAAAAAGCAGAAGTTCGATAGAAAAAAAGTCAGTTATTTCATTTTCTAAATTTACCAAAAAAATACATCATTTTTTTCGAATACTTTTTTTCTTTTCGAAAGCACCGATTTTTTTATGAGAACATTTGAATGTTGTAAAATGACAAAGAAAGATGAAAATCTCATCATTTTTCCCCAGCTTTTTTTGTTATTTTTTCCTTCTCGTTGAAAAGTTTGGAATGGGTAGATAAGGTGGAAACATGAGTCATCATTAAAAGTAAACATTTTGGAAGGAAAAAGGAATTTGAAACTTTAGGACGCCAGTTATTTGTTGAGTTTTCCAAGAACAAATTATTCTTCAAGTTACTAATCATGAAGGTCACAAAAATGAAAAAGTCCCAGAGGGCAAAAAAAAAATCAGACATCAAAAGCTTCAATGAATCTTCAAACTGTTCTACTTGAATGGTTCTAGTCAAACCTCTTAAACTTATCCTCGCCCTCTCTTTCTAGATTCAACTTTTTTTAATCCATCCTCTTTCACGAAGAAAGAGAAGAATAGGAAGAAAAGCAGACATCCAGACGGTCTCTGTACATAATCCACCATATCTAGATCAAAAAACGACTACTACGAAATAAAGGACAAGCAATAATGAAACTGTGTAAGTGTATTGAGAGAAAGGAAGACATGGAGAGAGCAGAAGAAAGCTAAAGAGTCTGGGACTCACTAAAATTTATATACTCTATCGATTTGGGGGAAAAATGATACGATCAAATGAAAAGACAAAATAAAAGAAACTAATAAAAGAAGGCAGGAACAAGAAGGAGGCAAAACGGTTGTACATAGGGGAAAAGCTCAATTTCGGCTTGTGTCAGCTGTCGACCCCGCGTGGGCTCTTTTGAGCAGCCGAGTCCGAAAGAAAGCCCCGGATATCGTGAAAGAGGTGTAAAACTATTAGAAGGGACAACTCGCTCCAACGGAATTTATTAACGGCCATTTTAACGATTGCCGATGGACAACGGCACTTTATTGCTAGGAATTATTGAGAGGTTGTAGCGGGTTCGGACCGAAGGAAAAGCCTTGGCTACTGAAAGTTCAGTGAAAGCCTAAGGAATATGGTCAATAAAAAGGCGATTTTTAAATAATAATTCCATCATGCGAAATTTAATTTCTAGGATTTTTGAGTTTTTTGTGGATTTGGACGGCAGAAAAGACTTCAACTACTGGTGAACTCATTAAAGTTGGGAGGCATCTGGTCAGTAAAATAGTGGATCGGAAGGTATTCTTTTTTATTATTGAGAGTTTGATGAGGACTTGGACCGCAGAAAAAGCGTGCCTACTGGGAAATTGATTTGACGTTTACTTTTTAAAAAATGGAATGGAACGAGAAGTGAAAAAACAATGTGAGTCATTTTGGAAACGTTGCCAAATGAAGGATCGCGGCAATGGTGGAGGCAATAGTGGGTTTATCTTCGAGATAACTGGGATACTGTAGATTTAAGTGCGAATTCCTCAATTTTCGAAATAAATCCTTTTGCGGTCACGCAAGTTTGAGACAGCGCTAGAGCGGCCGGTCAATATTGTGTCTTATGTTTCGGAGCCGGGAAATTTTGGAAACTTTCGAAGTTTTTTTTTCTTTTTTTTGCAATTCGTTAGCGAGTTTCTTCTCGAAATTATAAGATAAGTTCATAGAAGGCGCACAAGCCTTCAATTTTCTTTACCGAAAACCTATCTTAACCGCGTTCTTACTACTGGCGTTATTGAGAGTTTGTAGCTTCGTAAAGTTTGTCAAAACATGGCGGGAAAATTTTTATTAATGTAGGTTTTATTTTAACTGGAACATTAGCAGTTTAGAAGTAAGGGAGAAAGTCTATTCCCAAAATTTTCAGGAAAAAAAGGCAACAATAGCAGAAAGGTCAACCAGCGGAGAAAGGCCAGCACGAGTACGGCGGTCGGGGGCGCCCCGCCCACCAGAATTACTCACTCTTGCGAATGTTAGGGACTTCTTTCTTTTTCAAGTTGATTTCATGCTGATGAAGGTAGCCACGAAAAAGGGATCTCAGCGGGTGTGTATTAAACCTGTATAAGCGGAGCTGGTGAGACTTTCGACATTTTGTTGACCACCACTGCTTCCCCTGTTTTAGCAAAACTGAGGAATGAATAGCATCAAGAAACACGGGTTTAACACGGGTACACCCGACTTCTTATCTTTCAAAAGGAACTCATTCAGATATACTTTTTCAATTTTTAGTTTTCATAACTTTTCTCAAAAACCAGTTTTTGAGTTCGTTCACGGAATCATTAAAGTTCTTCTTGAACCTAGTCTACTTAGAATTAGTCTCGAAAATCCAGATTTTTTTGTTTCTACAGCTGTCAACTCGGTCGACGAACAGCAGTCTGTGGCTGCGAAAAGCGAGAGGGATAAACCGGAAAAGCCGCTGGACAATTCCATCGTCAGTATAATCATTTTACATATTTTGGCAGGGCGTGCTTTACATTTTACCATTTTCAGTTCTTTGAATTTGTACGGAGAGCTCTGGAAAAGAAGCCGATAGGACTGCGCGCCGAGTTCCTGGCCATGAAGAGGAGCAATGATTTCAGCGTCATGACCGCTTTTGTCGCTGCTAATGAGAAGGGCCAGAACCGCTATAAGGTTTAAAATTTTCAGCTCTCAAGAGAAAAATTGATTGAAATGCGATTACTGTACATTTGAATTCGTGACGTCGCATAATTTGAAGGAGGTCATAATATCTAGAATCCTGAGAAAATGGCTTTTTTGGCAAATGGATTTTCAAACTTACATGTTTTAATATGGAAAAACAAATTAACAGGACGTCGGATGCTTGGACAATTGCCGAGTGACGCTGGGAACCCCTTGGCCGCACGACTACATCCACGCCAACTACGTGTCGACGCCGTCGCGGCCCAAGAAGTTCATCTGCACCCAGGCGCCAATGGAGAAGACCTGCGCCGATTTTTGGTTCATGTGCCTCTCCGAACGTGTCGAGATCATCATGATGCTGTGCAATTTCATTGAAAAGGTGGTTTTTTCTTAGATGAAACTCGCTGTCGTCGCATTTGGAATGGCTCGAAGCCTAACTGCTGCGACGCGGTCGATCTAACTTATCAGCTGCTGGATTTTTTTACAAAAAAAAACCGCGACAACAAAGTTTCAAGTCGGACAAAAGCTTATTTTAGCTCCAAAAAGGGTGCAAATGTAATAAATTATTTTCAACTTCGAAGAATGTGAAGCAGTGAAAATGTGTGAAAGTTATGAAAGTAAACTTAATTTTTGAAAAAATGAACATTTATATAGAAACTCTCCAAAATTTTAGGCTAACGGATAAGTAGGGCTCTGATTTCTTTTGATTGCCAAGGCTTCGAACAAGAATTCGAAGTGAGCAATGAGATTATTTCGCTTTTTTTTTCGAAAATTTTGCATTTATCAAGCTTAAAATGGAAAATTAAGTTTTTTCGCTCATTCCATATTTTTTTCTCACCTGTCAGATTTCTTTTCGGATACATTTTTTTAAACCTTTTTTTCAGAGGTTTTTTTAAGCAAAAAAAATAGGCGTTTCAAGGTTTTTTTTTTGCCTTTTTGCTTTCTTTGGCTAAATTTATTTCAAAAAGAAATAGCATGTTCAGGGCGCGAATAAATGCTGGAAATATTTTCCCGAGTATAAAGAAACGATGACTTTTACCGAAGGGCCACAGAAAATCCTTGTCAAGTGCACGCGTGTGAAAAATGTAGGTCTTATCGGAATTATTTTGATTTTTCGACTTTTTGAGTTGTCATGGGGCGAAAGCAAACTAAAAGAGTCGACTTTTTACGTTGAAGGCGTCGGTGTGAGTTTTTTTTTTCCTCTTTTTGTTTCTTCTTTGAAACAGCCGGACCCATTCGCTCTCTTTTTCTCTTGGCTACGCTCTCTTGAAGAAACTGAAATTTTTCAGTGACCACTATAGGGGTTTTTGACGTTTTAGAAGCAACTATATTCGCCGAATTAATGGCCACTTAAGAGGCGAAAATCTAGTACCTCTTTAGAGGTCTGCGGTACTACGAGACCACTACAAACTACTATAATGGCTAAACGCCAAATAATAGCTTCTAGAGAGGTGGTTTTAGTGACGACTTTATATAGTTTCCTCTCCAAATAGTTCTAGAGTGGTAAGTAGAGTTTTTTCTCAGAAGCGCAGAGAATTCAGTCTCAAGTCGAAGCGAATGCACTAAATCTCTGAAAAATTGGAAATAAATTTTTATGCTCACAGAAGACGATGAAAATAAAACATATACACTGGATTGACTGGCCCGATCGTTGTGTCCCGTCTCCCGATATGACTGTCATCAAAATTCTGGATCGTTATAGATCTAAGTTGGTTTTTATCAGTGGCGGTAGGTTTTTTAGGGATTCCTAATGACCACAAAAGCCGGGAATGCTCAAAAGAGGCTTTTTCGACTTTTTTGCAGCCTTGACATTTAGAATCGACGATATTGCTACAAAATTGGGCAAAAAAAGCGAAATGGGTGGAGTAGGGGTCTGTTTGTGCAGCTTTCGAATGAACAATTGACCTTTCGAATTCAAAAGTAATATTTTTTCCTGTTTCCAGAAACCCTATAGTTGTCCACTGTTCGGCGGGCATCGGAAGGACGGGAAGCGTCGTGATGATTGAATACATTTTGGAACAGCTCGAAAGTCACGAAAAGATTACGCCAAGCGACGAGATTTTGCTCAAAATCCGGAAGCAGCGAAACAATAGCGTACAGGTTTCACTTCCGGATCGATTTCTTCAATAAAAATTTTTTTTCTAAAGACGGAACATCAATACCTTTTCGTTCATCAGGTCATCCTCAATTACTTACTCAAAAAGAAATATCTTGACGAGGTTTGTTGATTTTTCATAATTATAATGTAATTTTTTTGCAGCACGGTGATCGGTTGATTCGCGAATTTTACGAGGAATACAAAAAAGTTGTCGTGTGAAGCGTCTCTTCATTTTTTCGTTTCAATGCAAATAAACTCACTTGCAACTTGTTTTTTGTTGAAAAAAGTCAATCAAAAAAGCGTTATTAAGGTTTTTAGAAGCGCAGAAGCTTTTAATAGCCTAAAACACCACTTGAAAGCTACAGCTGAACAGAAGATATGCAATGCAAAATTATAATTTTTTTTTTGCATCACTGTAAGAGAAAAGTTCCGGCCTGGTGTGTTGCAGTCAAGGCACTTTCTTTAACGACATTTTTTCTGTTTTTTTTTTAAATGTTTTGCTGGAAAATAAAATGTTTTAACCGATTGCTCTGATGCAGTACGTCTTGTGTGCTATGAAAATTTCGTTTTGTTTTGAAACCTTCTCTTTTTTCACTTTTATCTTTTTTTTGTGGTCCTTGATTTGAAATTAACATGTTCTCAAAAAAAAGCTCATTTGGTTGAATCGAAAGAGTAGATTTTATCGCGTATGAATCATTTTTTCCCTGTTAGATGACTACGAGATGATAAAACTTTTTTTTTTCTCGCAACGTTTTCTCGATCAAAGGTCTCAAAAAATTTTTGGCTCCTCGTGTTGGTTGCTACGAAACGGTCTTTTTTTCTCACAGTTTTGACGCGTTTTCTGTTTATACCAACTCGCGTCTCGCTTCCCATTGTATTTTCTCAGACACATGGCCAAGAAGGGGCTCGTTGCTGCCCTCGAAAGCACAAAGAAAGCGGCGGATCGGAAGGTTGCGTCCGTTGCGAAGAACAAAGCGCTGGCGGATAACAAAAACGGCCAGCGAAATGGTCAGAGTTGAGAATTTCAGTGTGATATTTTGTTGGTTTAGCCAGAAAATTCGTCCAAAGTCCTCCCTGTGACGACTCCTTCGGATTTCTTGACACTCCACCGACGGAAAAAGTTTTTTTTTCCCCTTTCTAATATTCCCAGTTCAAGTTCTTGTATATCTTTTTTTGCGATCAGCTGAAGGAGACTTGATTTTTTCAACTCGCAAAAACCAAGCAACCAGAATACTTCAATCAAAAAGAACACTGTTTATATTAAAACTTTACCCGTCTTAACCTCGTGAAAACGAAGCACCATGAAAATGCCAGGTAAAGTAATCTTCAAAACTTTTTAAAAGTTCCAAATTTTTTTTCAATGGTTTTTCATGCGTATCTTTGAGTTTGAATTTTATTTTTTTTAAAGCTTCGTAGAGCAAAAAGGCAAAAAAAGCTGTATTAATTTTAGCTCTCTTTAGCTTATTCGAATAAAATTTTCGACTTCCATTGAATGTTTTTCATCCGAGTTCGAAATTTTCACTGAAGTTTTTTTTTGTTAAGTCAACGTTCCTATTGATACCAAGAACCCAGAACGTGATATTTGTCGTAGAAAAGTCTGATATTTGACTTGGATAAATTTTACGCCCGGCGTTTTGCTTAAAAACCCGCTAAGATCGGGCCGAGTTGTGCTCAGAAATGGCCGGCTGACTATATATACCTTCAAGAACCTTCGATATGGCTCAGATAGAGCTGAAGTGTCTACTGAAGGGGTCAAGATGATCAGATTATAGTATGTATCGCTTGTGTACCCATTCAATCAATAATGCATGTAATATACATCGACTAACTAGTTTCACGTCGAGTTCAAAGCTATTTCCGTGAAATCCTAAACTATTTCCGACTCTCCAAAATTTAGTTATGTTTTTCACTGTCTGATTGCTATTTTGAATTTGCGAAATCAACACGGCATGAAAATTTGAAAAAAAAAACAAATTTCGACCAGACCCAATGTTGAATATAATTAATGATTTGAGTAAATAGTCTTAATTTTCATTTTTCAAGCTCACTATTTTTTTAAGAAATTAAAAAAATTATGTCGAATATTTTTGCTTTTTTTGGGCCGAAAGTTATTCCTGACATCGAAATAAAGTGAGTAAAAAAATTTCATAATACCTTTTTGAGCTTTTTATGAATGAAAAATTGAAAAAAATAGAGTTTTTCCGATTTTCTGATTTGGGTTGCATTGGCTGATGTATAAAATAATCTTTGCTGAAATTTGAAATGATTTTTTTACAGAAGGAAATAGTTTATAGCTTTTGCCGCAAAAAAATTTGCAAAAAAATTCACGCAAAATTATTTTTGTTAAATTTTAAAAAAATATAAAGTTCGCACAAAGTTAGGACTGTGGACAGTGTTCTCATTTTTTTATATCTCTAAAAAAATAAATATTTACGGAGATACTCATTTTTCGAAATCAATGCCCAGTTCAACAGGGCAATTTGAAAGTAAATTTGCAGAAAATTTCTAACCAAGCAGAATTTAAACCAATGTACTTAAAGGCGCAAATAAAGCAAAAATAACCCTGAAATGGCTCTTCGACTTGATTATTTTCCTAAATTCTTCTATATTTCTTCAGAAACCTTATAACAAAATTTCTTCCACTAAAATTCTTCAAATTTGTTCAGAAGCTTGATGAAAAGGATCCCTACGATTTGGACGACTCTCTATTAGACAACGTTTGTTTTATTTAAAATTTTCTTTAAAAAAACTTCTTTTCAGAGTATCGAAACTGACGACAGCAGGCAGCTAGTAATGAGAAAAGATAGTTCAGAAGTTGAAGAGGTTGGAAAAAAGTTTCAAAGTCCAAAAAATGAAAAAAAAAATCTCTAGATGGAAGAAGAAGACGAAGAGGTAGATGATCAGAGCGATTTTCTGTGTAAATTGCACAAGTTGTCCATTTGAAAAAAAATAATTTTTCAGCTTTTTTGGACAAAACCAATCCGGTTACAGCGGTAAAAAGGAAATCTGAACAGGTTTTCTTCTTCTTTTTTTTTTAAACTCACTTTCCAATATGTTTCTTCGCTTTGCATTGAGATATGGTGGATATTGCATGTTTTTTCGATTTTCTAAGGGGGTCAGTTTGAAAAGTCGAGCGAAAAAATTGCGATTTTGGGCAATATCGTGAACAAAATTTAAAAAAAGAAGTTTTTATGCTCGAAAAAAAAAATTTGAAATTGAGTTTAATTATCATTTTTTAAATCTTTGTTTTTCTATCGAGCCGCTTTCTGAAGCCCTTACTTGAACATTAGAAATCTAGAAAGTTTGAAAATTTGGCCATTATAAAACCAATTGATTTGAGTTCTCTCAACTCGTTTTCCCATTCAGAAAGACCTGGAATCTAGTTTTTTGACGACGAAAAAAGTTCGAAGCCAAGAGTTGGAACAATCTTTTGCCGATTTACCGAAAGGTGGTGATTATTTAAAGATTTCCACAAGTTCCAATTGTTCCAGAGATTTTCCCAACAAGGAAGGATACATCGGACGGAAATCGAAATGAACCATTATCACCAATTATCGATTCTACTGCGAGTGATGAAGAAGAGGGAGTCGAAGCGGAGGTTTCGAAATAAATCTTTCCCTGATTTTTTTAATTTTCTTTGGTGATAAATTTTTTTCAAAAAAATCGCTTTTTCTGGTTAAAACCAACAATTTTTTTGTTTCAAATAAAAAAATTTTAATAAGGACTTCGCTAGGTTTGTAAAATCAGCCGAATGTAGAGAATTGAAGATTTTTTTCTTTTTTTGTTTTTCTATTTATTTGGATTGTTTATTTCCAAAAAAAGTGTGAAATTCTATTAAAAAAAGAGTTTTTCATCGTTTGTGAGAACAGTTATGAACGGAAAAAGCGGGTATTTTGCTACAATTATTAGAAATTGGCCAGATTGGCCTTTTCTAATAATTGTAGCACCTCTTCATCATTTCTTGCATTTTCAGCTTTTTTCTCCTTGATAACTTGATTAATCATCATCAATTCATAGAACAACCAAGATGATACGAAACCGACCAGCTTCAGCGATAATTCACTGAATTCGAGTGGTAATTCTGAAGGCAATCGGACCAACGAAACGGAGGAAATCAGAAAAAGCGAGTGGAAGGGAGAACTTTTGGTTTTCTAATTGAAAATACGCATGTAGAATGTTCTAACCCTGCAAGGAATGAGGGTTTTATTAACTAGTTTTCAAAATTTGAAGCATTTTATCAAATTTGTGCTCGTTTTTATGTGGAAAAGTTTCATTTTGAAAAATTTCGGCAGTGGAATTTGAAGCCTAAATTTTCCTGTGTAAATTCCATATCTCTTTGATAATTTTTTTTTTTCTTTCTTTGCTAGCTCAATTAATTTATACTAATAAAATTAAATGCTTCATTCCCCTTATTTCTTTGAAAAAAAATCAGGAGGGGGAAAGTTAAAATAATCATTTTTCTTGAGTCTTTCTGTTTGAAATGCTGACATGAATGTATATTTTTAATTTTGCACACTAGTTATTCTTCTTCGAATTGATGAAACCTCATCTTTTTTGGGGAAAAATCAGGGTTATAGTTTTTGAGTCTTAAAATTTCAATATTAGTGCTACCGCGCCACATCTAAAAAAAAAGAGGTTGATATTCTGTCCTGAAAAAAGACTCGAAAGAAAATAGTTCGGAGGATCAATAAGAACTGAGCCGTTAAGTTCCATCAAAAGATTATCCCTTAAAATTCACCAAAAAAGTTGCACAACGAGCGAAAAGTTCTGAAAAACATCGAGATATAATAATTTTTTGAATATTTAAGTTTCAGTCCCTGTTCCACCACCGCCAATAAAAGAAGAAGTCGACACTCTGTCCTGGAACGAGCAGATCCCCACGGACACGATAATGGAAAGTTTCTCCAACGACGTCTGCGTCGAGTACCCCTTCATCTTGCCTTCGCGCGAGTTCGAGTCACTCAGGGCGAAAATCGAGGCGAAGTTCGAGGTGAAACAAGAAGTCGACGCCTCGCCGTCGACTTGTTTCCTCTCAGATCCCGCCGCCGTCCTCCAGGTTTGTCTGAGCTCCATTCAAACCTCATTGGCATAATTTCTGGAAACCCGGAAAAACTAGTTCGACGATATAATGGATGAAAGAGAAACGGAATTCTCATTCTTTGAGCGGTTTTAAAAATACTTCGAAAGGAAGATTTTTATATTTTTCTTTTCCAACAGCTTTCAGATTTTTGAGAGTAATCTCACATGTTATTTCAGCGGCCTAAACTTTTTCTGTTTGCTCAAAATGCTTTACAGCGGCCTTCTGCCCTTCCCGGACCACTTGTTTCGGATATTTGCTGGTCGTTTTGCAGCCAACGCGAGTCGGATAACTTGTGTCAAAAGGAGCTCGCCTTTGATGTTGGTTTGACCGAAAAGTAGATCACATAAGGTTTAGAAAAAAATGATTGAAAAAAAGTTCTCATTTCGAGAAAAAGCTAGAACTATTTGAGGGACTAAAATCAGAGCAAGAATATTTTCAGTCTTCGACTGTTCTGAATAGCTTGAAAATGATCTGAAATTATTTCTGAAACAGTGGAAAAATGCCTCTAAAAATGCGGATTAAACGGAAAACATCAGTGAAGTGGCTTTAAAATAGTTCAAATCATCTCAAAAATGACGCAGAAGAATTTTAAAAAAGTACTGACTAGTTATTGCAACTGGCTTTGATTTTTAAAAAATGAACGTTTTTCGGTTCAAGATATTCCACACGCTGCGGAAAGGCGACGACCAAGGCCGAATCAAGGTGCCTCTACTTTTGGCTCGAAAAGTCGACGAGGTGGAAGAAATCGCGTCGGAGTTGAACGTCGACAAGAGCTTCGTGATGAAGTCGTGCAGGTTGGGGGCCGACGGGTTGGTCGACGTCGTGGAGACGACGCGACGACGTCTTTCAGCGAGGCCGACCGCCGCGCGGCCGTCCTCCAGCTGCTGGGCCGACGAGAGAGGTTCTCGCTGAGTCTGGAGACGCTGCATCTCGGCGTCGCCCTCCTGGACAAAAGCTTCAACGTGTTCGTCGTCGACCGAGTCGCTCTCAACGACTTGGCCCTCATCAGCATGGTCATCGCGAGGTAATCGGGTTCACAGTGATGAGTTTGAAAGCTGGAACTGTCCTGGAGATGACAATTAGACTAGAAGAAATATTGAAAAGACAAAAAAACGGAAATCAATGGTCAGAATTGATAGGTTTGGCCTTTTTTTTAGCGATTTTCAAACAGAGGTTTTTTTCCCCTTTTTTTTTAACTCGCACGGGAGGGTTGCACATTTTGATATGTTTCTCGTTTCATATCAAGAAAATAAGTTCATTATGATTAATTACCTTTGAAAGTGGGAAATTTTGCTATTTTCATTGAATAAAAAATGATTACAAGAGCTTGACCAAGGCTATTGCTTTCAAATTGGCGCCGAAAACGCATCGCGACCTCTTTGCAAACACACTCTAAATGTCGCACTTTGTCGTTTAAAGCTGGGGAAAGTGGACTATGTCTGAACGATGAAATTCAAGCGTTCATTTTTAACTTTCTTAGAAATATTTTTTTCAAAAGTTTTATGACCCGATCTCGTGAGCCTACATTTCCCCTACATTTATTCCGTCAATTTAGTACTTCTCGAGTTGATTGATGTAACGGGAGTTTTTTAAATTTTGAATTTCATTCTGAGAGGTTTCAATCTTAAATACCAAGATAGAAAATTTCAATTTCAGTAAGTTGATGGAATACAACGCCTTGAAGCTGTCGGACTTGATTTCGACCCGATTGGTCGAGAACAAGACTGTCAAGGAGGTTTTCGAAGGATAATTCCTAGGATTGTATGGTCTTTATAGCTGGGCTTCTTGGAAAAGAGGATCCTGAAAGAGCTGGATTATCGATTGGAAGTGCCCACGTCGTTCACTTTCTCTAACTTCCTTATGTTGGCATTGAAAGTCACCGAGGAGCAGATTTGCCTGACGCATGTCAGTTTGTGATTTTTCGATGAAAACTCAAGATTTTTTGTTCCGAAGGAATTTTCAAAAAAATTTGAAAAATAACGTTTTTCGGATAAAAATGGTTCGCTTTTTGGTGGGATGAGTTTTCTTGAAAACATGAATTTCGATATTTTTCCAAGTCTTCAAAACGCCAGTTTTGTATTTTGATTTCAAGGGAAAATTTTATTTTTTTTCACGATCAAATTTTATTCTAGCATTGTGTCGTTATTTTTCTCAATAGGTTTCTGAATTTCCAAAAAATAAAGTTACATTCGCACCTCTAATGCAATTGATGAGCTAAAAAAATTAAGAACTTCTTTATTTTTTTTTTGTTTTCCATTTTTTCTTCTTTAATGGGCAACTACGGAATCATGATTTTCAGTACTTACTTGAATTGGCCCTCTTATCACTGGATTTCCGGTACTTTCCATCGGCCCAAGTGTCCCATGCGGCCGTCTGTCTGGCCTCGGCGATACTTCCCAAAAAGGTGTGGTTTTTGATCAATCAATATCAATCAATATTGTTTTCGTTTCAGTCAATCAATTGCGTCAAAAACTTTACGACAAAAAAAACTTTTTTGATGTTGCGATTTTGAATATTTGTAAGTTACTGGTAGAATTCCAGCTTCTAGACAAAAATGCGGCTCAGAAAATTTCAGAACGATTGATTCAACAAATGTATCATCAAAGCATTTTAACGTGGATTTTAACGAAGAGGGAACATTTTCAGGAGTTCCCCTCGGCGGTTCTAGCTTTGTGCTACGCGGAACGACGCTTGAAAGATTTCAGCCGGATCGATGGCGAATCGACGAGGAATATCATGAGATCGCTCGTGGTACAGTACGATTTGGTGCGTGAAAATCTAATAAAAGTCTAAATTTCAAAAAAAAAATTGAAACAGATGCTCCATTTCCCTTCATTCCTCCCGTCAATTAGTACTCGTGTGTGAGAAATGAAACATTTTGATTGAAATGAGAAAATATTCAAGCTTTATAGAAAATTGTATTGAATATACAAATTTCTTGTCCTAACACTATGGAGGGGTTCCTTTTGATAGTCTGTTATGCAAAATTTTCAACTTATGACGCGTGAAGATTGATTTGAAGGAAAAGAAAATCAAAACTCGAACTTTTATAGAAACTGTTATTGTAAAAACCATGTAATTTCGCAGTTTGGAACTTATCGGACGTGACTTCTCATTGTTTTAGGGCCTCTATAAGCTCATTACTTTGTTTCGGGGAAAATAAGCTTCAATTTGATGAAAATGGAATATAAGTCAAGCTTTCAGTTAAAAGCTCTTGTAAGGACCAATTGAAATATTTTTTTCTACATTTGATGAGTTTTGACTACACGATAAATCTGTTATGTGCAGTTCCGAAAAAAAAAAATTAAATCTGAATTAATTGAGGCAGTTTCAGGCGATCAAAGAACGGCACGAGAGCTTCAGAGAGTACACTAAATCAGAGCGCAAAAACGTCGCAAACGCTGAAATTCCGAAGGAATTGAGGAAACTTATCCTGGGTAATCAATAGATGGTTTTTTTTTCAGTGAATTTTTCGATCCCTTTCTCGATTTTTTGGGAAACAAAAAGAGAAAAATCGAAAATTTTGGTGGGGTTTCCTTGAATAATATAGAAAGACTATGCGATTTCTCTCGAGTTTTTTAACTTTTTTGAACTGAACTTTTTATTTAAATGTTCAATCAAATGACTTTTTCAGATACGAAGTGAACGGTTCCACAGGACGAGAGTCTCAATTTCTCCGGAATATTTTTTTTTCAATCAAATTTTACTTTTTAGTGATTTTCCCATCCTTCTTTGAGAAGATTTTTTAGAAATTTTGTATACTTCTTCGTAGTTTTATGGTATAGATGTCTTTTTCAAAAGGCTATGGTTCATTTTTTTAATAAGATCTTTATAATTTTTTTCCACAATTATAAAATGGACCATAGTTCAAATCAAAAGCCAAAAAAATGCCATTTTTTTATTTTTATTTTTTTGTCTTTTTCGCTCGTGTCAAATGTTACATATGTTCATTACTGAATGTTTAAAGAAAACGGAAATAAATTAAATAATTTTTCCCTCGCCACTCCGAAGAGATCATTTATTGTTCCTATGATTCTCTATTGTTAGGAAAAAAATTTAATGGATATATTTGCTTTTTTTGAATAAAGTTATATTCTGTTTAAATTTGGGGAAGACGTCCTGATAAGCTTTTTTTAATAGCCCGAAATTTACTTGAATTGTAATATTTTTGGACAGAAGGCTACGTTATGATGGGTCTTCTTCAGGAAACAAAAAGTGAGAATATTTTTTTATTTTTTTAAAATAGGTTAATATTTTTTTAAATCTGAAGAAATTTGTTCAATTCCAGAAAAGTTCAGTTCTATTTTTCCACTTTTTTTCAAGGAAATTTGACAGAAAAATTCGACTTTGGCCGAAAAAAATTTGCTTTTTCATTTATTTTTTTCACTGAAATTTCAAAGTGATGGTCATTCTAGAAGTATATCAAACTGGATTCTGATTGAACAGCTTTTTCAGAAGGTATCTTCTGAAGAAGAGAGGATCCCAGGGTGACCTAAAAAAACCGCAAACAAAAAAAGTATATACCCTGTTTCGAAAAAAAAAATTTTCTTGCTCCCTAAGCTTCTCGAAATTTTTGAAAATAATAGAGATATGGTGTTAAAAGATAAGAAAATAGAGATTTTTGGAAATTTTAGTTTTTTTGTTGATTAGAGAATCACGTAATACTCTACTTTTTACTATATAATCACGAAAAAAGTTCAAAAGTTCCTAAAGAAGAGCTTTAAAAAAGATTTTCCTGCGCCTTTTCATGAATTTTTTACCGGAAAGATTCATTGCATTTTACACCTTGTGGGCCCTTTTCCACTCTTCGAACACTTTGAATTTCGAGGCTCATTTTGATCCTCCTGTGGGTGCGGCTTAATGTGGCTGTTGAGCGGCGAACGGAGCCATTCAGAACATATCAAAACGGGTCCCGCGACGATCGTCAGCCTATTGTTCGTTTTGATACGGTAGTAATGGGTATGATGGCCTTTTGGCCTGTTGGCTCTTCTCGGGTTATCCGGAATATGGGTCTCTTGAGAGGTCGCTCTACAGAATTTTTGCAAAGTGCAGTGCCTATGGCGGCATTCTGCAAAAAAGCTTCATGAATTTTGCAAATCAGTGCTTTGCATTTTGCCCAGAAGAACCTCGCATTTTGCATTTCTTTTTGGGCTCACTTGTACAGACGAAAAAAAGTGCAAAATGCGAGGTACTTCTGTGCAAAATGCAAAGCACTGATTTGCAAAATGCATGAAGCTTTTTCGCAGAATGCCGCCATAGGCACTGCACTTTGCTAAAATTCTGTAGAATCCCCGAGAAGTTTTAGAGATAGAACATTTGGTAATAGAGCATTTTAAGGCGTTTTTAGAAGAATTTTGGGTTCAAGAAGAAGATCGCCTTACTTTTTAGAAGTTATGTATTTCAAAATTGAGATTCATAGTTTTACTTCAAATTTTGAACTATAAGAAAAAAAATTGTGCTATTTTTGAATCACTTGAGGAAAGGAAGCTGACAATTCAAACTTAAACTTGAAAAAAATGGTCTTCAGGAACCCTTTTTCATTTTTAAATTTTAGCTCTTTTTTTCTTGGTAGAATTTGAATTTCAAGATTTTTCTAACCGATTCAAAGGATTTTGACTTTTTTTAATGGTTTAAGATAGGAAAAGTTCATCGAAATGTTTATTTTTTTCAAAGAGTAATAACCTTCTAAGACCTTCGGGGCAATTTAAGGTAACTTTAAATGAAGAAAAATTTTTTTCAGGGTTTATATCAAAAAAATAAAGGATGGAAACCATGTGTAAATTGGCCTTGGAAGATAGCAGTTTTGATAAATTCAAAAATCACTTGGAAAGATCTTGACGATCCGTCTCGCTTTTTTCCGCTTTGAATCTTCAAATCAATATTTTTCATGTAAATGAGCTTCTGAAATCTCGCCTGTACGTTTAAAAAAGAACCCCGATGACCCAATATTTCGTAGTCTAGAGCATGTGGGACCAAAATGAACACACAAGGATTAGCCTGGCTACTTTTGGCGCATCATGTCTTCTCTTGTCTTTTTTGCGGCTTCTCCTCAAAAAATTTATTGCTCTTTTTCACGGGGACGGGAATTATTACGGGGTGTCGTTGAGAATTCGATATATATGAGTGGATTTGAGAATTTTCTTCAGAAAAAAAGAGAAAGAAGGGTAGACTTTTAAACAATTTAAAAAAAAAGAAAGTTATGAATGTATTCTGCTCAAAAATCCCTGCTGAGGTGTTTAAAGGAGCATATACAACTGTTAAAAAGGCTAAGGAAGAGCCATTTTTGACGCTATTGAGCGCTTCAGAAAGGATCTCTGGCAGGAAAATGTAGTTCATTCATAACAGCCTGCGCCTTTAAATAATCTCAAGCTGTGGTGAATGAGCTATTAAAAGTTATACATAAAAAACAAAGAAAACATTTTGAAATAGGTAGTTTCTATGGTGAGAAGAACCGTAGGAAATTGAAGATATATAGCTAATCCAATAGAAATATTTTAGGGAAGGAATTCTTGAAAGACTATTTTCACTATTTGGAATAATTTGAGAAAAAGAGGATAGAGATGAGTATGAGGGTAGGGTTTTGGCTCTTTTTGTGTCTCCCAAAAATTGACTATTTTTCCATCATTCTAATATTTTTGAAGAACTTAGACTTATTTTCACTGGAGACTTAAGGGCTAGAACTAAATTTTGCCGGATGGAACTTGAACTTCAGAAGAAAAAAAGTCCGAAAAATCGGAAAAAATTGTTAAAAAACTTCAAGCTGATGGATTTTGCGGCAGCCTTTTCGAATTGAGATTATATTATTCGCACTTTGAATGGCTCAACGCGAAACGCGCTCTATAGGTTCCGGACCATTAAACGACTTTCGCTTTTTGGCTTTGAAAAGCCCAAGGTCGACTACTTCTAGAGGCAGCCGTGACGCGTTGAGCCATTCTAAGTGCGACCGAAAAAACTAAGAACCTCTAAGCACATCGATTTATCCTATTCGAAACTGAAAAAAAACCTGCGGCGCCTGTATTATTTTTTTGACACTTTGGTGCAAAAATCAGGATAATCACAACAAATGCTGGCCGAAAAATGGCACCGGAGGAGGGGGTAAAAATGGAAGAAACGGAGGTGGAACTTGAAGAGTCGGTAATGGAGTGTACGTGAGCAGGTCGCGGATCACCGACTCGATGGTGTTCGCGCCGGTGAAGCGAGCGAAGAACAGCGTCGCGACTGAAGACGCCGCGACTGAAGACGCCGCGACTGAAGACTTCGTCTTGTCGCCGTCTCGCAGCGACAACTGCGTCGCGAGCAGCTCCGTGCAACGGTCCGGCTGCAATGGAAAGTATATAAGTCAGTTTCTTCCTTTTTCCTATTTCGAAAAGTTTCTTTAACACTACGTTAAAAGTAAAACTTGAAAGTGAATGGTAACTATCGGAAAAGTCTGACCTTTCTGCGCCCTCTTCTCCCTCACCGGCAATCAAAATTGACCGTCGTCGAGAGATAAGAGGGTATAGGAAAATTAGACTGTTTCAAATGGAAGCGCAAGGGTTATATGAGTTTGAAGGTAAATGAGGATAAATGTGATTCAAAATCCAAGACCGATTTTATTTTTTTTTTTCTGATTTCATTGTAATCTCGCTTCAGCAGTATATCGTTTTTATCGTTTTGATCAGCTGGCCACGCCCCTTTGGTCTCAATTTTTTTTTCCTGAGAAAATTCCGCGAAAATAGCCGAACGTAAAAGGATAACTAACTTATTTATAGTTTTTTTTAGCCAGTCTCAAATTTTCTTGGAAGAAGCTTTTTCGTGTATTTTATCGGCATCGGTCAGAAAGTCAGTTTATAAAGGAACAATGGCCCTTGTAAGATCAGCTCACCTGATGCGATTTCTGAATCCGACAGTAGTCTTCCAGTGTTCCTCGGACTTTTTCGCTCATCGCCACGATCTTCTCCTGTTCTTCCAGTGATGAAGTTTCTGGAGGTTTTTGTACGTTTCAAAGATGATTTATATCTACCAATGCATCGTTTTCAACGTTTATGTTGGGTGTTACAATCAAGTTCCAAAACACTGAGACAACCTTTTCAAGCTTAAGGTTTAATTCAATGATCGATTAAGATTTTGAGTTATCCTAATCGACCATCAGACCATTAAGCTTTTTTCTCTCACAAGAGTTCCCATTCTTCATTTTTGGTGAATTACTCTGCCTCGTCTTCTTGTGGACAGTTGCCCCGTTTTTATCGCCGTGAGAGATCATTTTCAACGAAAAGCCGGATGGAACGGCGTAGTGGAAGCGGAAAAAAGTATTTAGTTATGCAGGAAGGCCCCGAAAAAAGCGATGGCTCGGCGAGATTAGACGTGCTGCTCCGCGGCTCTTGCGGCTCAATTTAGGAGGGGAGAAGGCCGTGGCCTTTCGGACTACGGTAGGTCAATGGGGCGCAAGAGTTTCTTGGAGAGCTGGAGGTTTACGGTGATTTCTCCGGGAATAACGAGTTTATGGGAGAAGAGAAACATGAGGTGACATTCAGAAAGGTCCAAGACTCTAGGGAGAAATCGCTCTAGTGCTATAAGATATCAAAGGGTGCAAGTCGTTTCGAGTCGGTCGCGATTTGTGGTGAAATTAGGGAGAGATTCAAGTTACGACGGAAGAAGAATGGATAATTGAAAATTTGAGGTTGAGTGGAAAGTTGCGAAGAATGGGAGAAGAAAAGTCGCCCTTAAAATGGCTCAAAGTGATGCGGTTCAATGCTTCGCTACTACAAGCGCAAGCCGTCTTGAGTCGGTTGCAATTTGATTCTAGGATTTTCATCACTTTAGCTATAATTTTAAGGCGCTCATCAGAACACTCCAACTAAATTAAGAACCGTTTTGAAGAAAAATAATACCTGGATCAAAAAACAGAGCCGCTCGAATCGATGACAGTTCGGCGAAGTCGAGTTTGAGGTTTCTAATCGCTTCGATCTTGTTCTGAAACAATTTGAGATTTTTTCGAGGATAATAATTATTTTAGAGATTTTAGAGTTTATAAGAATAAGAAAATGAGATGCTAGGTCATAAAGATGATATTTAGGTGTTTCATCAGGAGAATATGATATTCAAGGGAGATTTGAAGATACATATAAGTGGGAAAAAAACCTGAAAGAGCTTCAATTTCTCGGCGGAAAAGTCTTCGTCACGATCCAAGTGAAGATAGGAACATAATGAGTCCGCGACATTCAGTGGAAGCGAGGATTGAGATAAAGCCAGAACAAAAATCGATGGCCAGTTCTTTTGAAGCAAACGGATCTGAACTTCAAATATAGAAGAAGTTGTCTCTGATTAGAGATACCTGATCAGATAGGGAGATTTGAGCGAAAGATGCGACCGCCCGTGACCATTGGATCGTTGCCAACATTGTTTGAGCGGCAAATTCGAACGCGACGTTGGCGTCGAAGTTTTCTGTAATTCACAAGAAAGGTCATTAACTTTAAGGTTGAGAGTTTCCTGATACTCATCCGAAACCTTCCTTGATTTACCAGAAAAAGATTCTCAAAGTCTCAACGTGCACAATTTTCGAAGAATTAGGACTAAGAGACCCAAAAATAACCTATTCCACGGACTTCGATCGTTTTCTTTGATTTTGAAGTGTCCTTCTCGAAAACTAGAAAGTAGTGCAGATAAATATTTACAGGATCTTTATCTGGTACATTAAGGAGGTGTCTCTCAATAAGATGTCTGTGTGTTGTTAGAAGCTTGAGATTTTGATTCTGGTTAGAGAGCACTAAGGTACAAAGTCTCAGTTTTTAAAAACAATTTTGATGTAATCAATTCCACGACTTGAAAGGCGATTGGCAAGCTTGAAGCGTTGCGTGTGCGGCGCGGCTTTTTGGCGGGAGAGTGTGAGGTCAAATGCAAGTCACCTTTTTTCCCCTTTTTTGATATTGTCCTAATAAGTTTCAATTTTTTATGGTTTTGAAAAGATCTAATTGAACTAGTTAAAGTATAAAAATATACAAAAAATAATTCTTCCCCACATTTAACCATGACTGCGTTTGGAAAGAAAATTGAACTTCCGCCAAAAAGCAGCGTCGTGTACGCAACGCCTCAACCTTGCCAGTCTAGTAATCTCGTCTTTCAAGTCGAGGAAAATTGACTATATCCGTTTTAGGAGTAAATGAACAGAACGACAGGGCTTTTCAGAGAGACTAGGGTTACTAGGTTCAATTTTCCACTCTTGTTCAACTCGAAGCGGTAATTCTTGTTTTCAAAAGTTATATCAAAGTTTTTGAGCCAAGATACGTTATCAGCGTAAAACCGGCATGAGCTTACCCTTATCCAACAGTTCAAGTGTGAGCTGAGATAATTTATCAAGCAACAATATCGTATTGAATCGATTTTCCAATAAAGAACCTGAAGAAAACTTTCTCAGCTGAACGTTCTGAGCTAAGAAGGCGATGTTGACTTGACTCATGTGTCGAAAGAACATGTTGGAGTTGTGGACCAACGCCGCCGTCGACTGCAGCGACGACAGTCCTGCCGGCAGTCGGCCGCGCTGAACTGCTGAACAATCGGCCGTGTCGAGAACATCGTTCCGATCCTCGTACCTTCCTTTCTCATACCCATCCGGAAGCATTTCTTCAGCCGGCAGTATTGGCATTGGTTCCGATGTTGGACGTCGATGGCGCAGTTTTTCGTGCTTCGGCAGGTGTAGCTCAAGGAACGGCGGATCGACCTGATAAGGAGGGTCATTTCAATAATAATTCCCTGAAAAGGATCTAGAGAACCCATTGATCTACTTGAGAAGGACCCTGAAAGTTGCAAACTGAAAAACTTCATAGTTTTCGGAAAAAAAAAACACTACAGAACCAACAAAAACCAAAAAAAGTAAAAGTAGATCCTATCCTTATATCAGTAATAATCAATGTGCTGGCTCTGGTGAAAAGTCCATTTTCGTGTATGAAGGCGGGATCCGTGGTTTCCGAGTATATATGGTTTATCAAAGAGTTTCAAGTAAATCCTTCACCAATGACTTGGTTAGAAATAAGGTAATGAACGTCTTTGTACCGTTTGAAGAAGCTCTTGCATCCCTCGCAAGAGAACTGTCCGTAGTGCTTGCCGCTGGATTTGTCGCCGCACACGACGCAGTCGTTGACCTCTGCTGCGGATCCGCATTCCGGAGTGTTGGCGCTGGTGCCGAGGTGATCGGATGTCGATGGCGGAGAGGGAGTCTGCAGCCAATTTGAGTTTGTTTCATGTAAAGATTGAGGTTTTGGCTTTGCAAAGACAATAGGCGATCTGAAGATTTGAAAAAGGGATGGATTGATCAGTGAGGTCACTAGGTACAACTTGATATTTTTTTTTCAGATTTAGATTTTGTTTAGTAGCCAATAGAAGCTCTAGTTAGATGGTTAGGAACTATTGGAGGCCAATAATACAAGAAAGCTTTTAAAAACTTTAATTTTCTTCGATAATTGAGAACAAAAAAAGGTTGGAAAAACTAATGAGGACACTGGAGGATTCGGATAAATTTTGCTGGTCTGAAGAAGCTCGTTCAGAAATCAATAAACTTTATAGGATTTTTTTGGGACCTTTTTAATCCCGTGAAATAATAATAATAATAATATAATTTATTTACAGGCAGAACGAAATAACATGTACAAAAAAAAGAAGGGAAGAATTGGCATAAAGGCCTGAAATAAATAAATAAAAGGCACTTGAGGCCCTAACGAGCCTCTGAGCCAGTATTGAAAGATGATAAGGTCAGAATAAGAATCGAGGATTGTACAGAGTTTTTAAAGAAAAAAAGTAAATAGAAAAAGAAAGCATTATAAATTATGACACAGTGTAGCACAGGTAAAAGGGGAATTTAATTGGTTGTAATGATATAGACACGCATTAGATGGATTAGAGTAGGGCTGAAGCACGGGTGCCTGGTTCAACGGAGTCTGCTGGGAATAGGTCCAAAAAGGAAAAAAAAATCAAAAAAAAATCAACAGTACTCTTAAGAATTTCCAGAAAATCTGCGCCTGTTTTGATGAGCTACGAAATTTCTTATTATTCAAGATTTGGTTCGCGATTTTTCAAAGTTAATTTGGTTGGAGATAGCTTGCTGACGAGTTTATCATCTACGCTTTTTTTCAAATTTCAGTGCTATAGTTTATGAAAAAAATTTTCGAAGGTCCAGTAAGGTTTGAAAAATAGGGTCTTGACGCGATTTGTACACTAATAATGTAAAATGATGAATGAAAAAAAATTTTTTTGAAGTCCAAAAATCAAGTCTATAAAGACGATATTTTTCAAAATTTAATTTTGATGCATGAATTTTGGATGAATTCAAGTTTTACTGTACCTCCATATATATATATATATATATTTATAATTGCTCCAGGAAATTAATCAAGCTTCTTCTCCAGTATAAAGTCTACAATTACAAGGTGGTACATCCAATAACAAATTGTGAAGATCGAAACTGGAAATTACAGCTTGGGGACAAGAAAATGGGAAGAAATGACGAGGAGGATGGAAAATAAGGACCCCCGCGGCGAAAAACCGTCTGCTCAGCGGCCATTAATTCAATTTCCTCGTCGCCGTCGAATATTTTATGATCATTATCTCACGTCATTTTCATTTCATCTCAATTTCATCTTCAGAAAGGGTCTCGAGGATTTGTTCTGTGTAAAAATTTCAGAAAAATATGAGTAAGGGTTTTGAAGGAACTTTCAAGAAGTTTCAGCTTTTTTCACTTGGAGTCAGGCTTATGCGTCAGGCAGGCCGGCCCGGGTCAGCCTGGTCCGGGCTTTTTGAATTTTTTTTTTTTGAAAAAAGCCTGCGCGGGCTCGGGCCAGGCCGAGCTTTAAAAGTCTTAAATTTAATTGTTAAAAATTTCCCCGAAAAAAACTTTTTACTTGTTGAATTATAGTTTCTAATAATTATATGAGACAAAATAAGCGAAATCATTGCTTTTTCTCGTGAAAAAAAAAGCGAAAAATTCGACTTGAAGAAAATTTGAACTTCCTTTAGCTTTCGAACCGGCCGTTTGAGGCCTCCCTAAAGGCCGGGCCGAGCTTGGAAAAAGGGCCGGTAGGCTGACGGGCCGGCCCTCGCACCAGCCTGCTTGGAATTTTGCTTTTGAAATTTATTATTTACCAGTTTAGCAGTAGAGCGTAGTCAACTATTGAGAAGAGCTTTCAAAAAAAGTGGATTTTTTCGGAGGGGTTCAGTTTTTTTCGATGGGATTTTGAGGCTCTTCCCAGCGTTTTCTTGTTTTTTTTTTCATTTTTCCGTGGGGAATTTTTGAAATTAATCATAAATCAAGAGATTTTTATTTACCAATAGTTGGCTCCGTGTTAGTTTAAGACTAATTAGGTTCAGTTTTGGAAGAATTATCCATTTTCTGACCTCAAGTAGCCTTCAATAGAGATACTAATTCACCGTAAAGTCTCTAATTTATTAGTAATTTTCGAATCTCATAATTGGAGTAATTTGTAGCAAGTGGGAAAAAACGAAAAAAAATAAATTGATATCAGCTTGCTCAGGCGATTTAATGAGTGTAGACCAATTTAATGAGTTTGGCGAGGCTAAAAGTATTTCCTGCACTTTTTCATTCCATTCCTGCCCCTTTGGAAACCATAGAAAAGTGTTTTCCATGTAGATAATTCAAGTATTGCAGTTCAAATTTGAACTTGAAGGAGTATGAGTCATACGAAGCTTTTTGAAGAATTTTTGAAATTTTGTAGAGTTGTAATGAGACTTTCTGACCCTTTGGAACTTGTTTGAAAAACTGGGAGTTTGAGTATTGGAGATTGACGTTTGGAAGTTCTTTTTGACTATTTTCGAAGCTTCTAGAAATTTTACAAATGACCAGAGTATTGGAGATGGATTTGAAATTTTGACGGAATTTCCTATTTTTAGAGCCCACCCAAGAATTTCTGTCAATAGAGAGATAGACTAGTAGTCTGAGAATCTAGTTTGATCTGCAGACGTGACTGGATGTTCTTCACGTCTACCAAGAGTCTTATGGGGATTTGAAGGGTTTGAAATGTTTCTTGGAGCTTCTGGAATAGTCAAAACCGATCGTTGTTCCTTATGCTCTCACCTCGCCGACGATGTCAATCGGAGGGCTACTCCGTCTTGGCGGCCACTTTTCGATCGGCCAACATTGCAACCACGGCGGCGGCGGCAACACTCCGGGAAGCATACGGTAGCCTGACGGATGTTGCCAAACGAGTAGAAGAAGAAGTAGAAGTGAAAGGAGCACTTCCGGAGCAGACAAGACGGATTGGGGCCGCCGACTTTGTTATCTCGAAGCGCCAATCACGACGTGAGTTGCCTCCAAGAGATGGGTGGAGCGAGGTGACGCCCTCTGTGAGAGTGGCAGCAGCTGTGCTCAGAGCAGCTCCAATCAAGACTTGGTGGAGCTCTTGAGTTGGAGCTCGACTGTGGGAAGTCTTTCGGACAAGAGGCTTGACCTGAAGGTCCTAAAGAATGGAATGACTAAGCTTTCATCCGATTCTGGTGATAACTTGAGCAAATCTAGAGGTCGTTTACTTCCCTCTGAAACAGACTTCCATGAGAAGAATAATTTCCTTGGGAACTTCGGCTGAAGCTTGACTGTGGAAAAACTTCTGAGCAAGAGGCTTGATCTTCAGATTCTGCAGAATGATATGGCTCAGCTTTTACCGGATTCTGGTGATACTTCATTACAGAGAGATCTTTCTAGGCAACAAGCTTGAGCTTCAGCGCACGGAGGAAGGTTTCTGCAACGATTTTCATGCAATAGCTTGATTTTCACCTGCTTCCAGAGATGTCTCAACTGCCGTTGAAATTTCCGAAATCTCAGATTTTCAATCAAAAATACCAGAGCTGCTGGCCAAAGCGGGGCGACCCGGGGCAACCGCAACGCGGATATAAATGAATTTTCATTTTCTTCAACCAATAGATTTTTTTTTCAGTCGATATTCTGCGGATTTTTTCACTTAAACTTTATTTTAACTCATCTTCCCAGTGGGGCGGGGCGCCCCGGGGCGACTGCCAAAACGGTGGGTCGCCCCGGGGCGCCCCGTCAGCAGCACTGAAAAATACCATCAAGTTTTTTTTTTTCATGAATTTCGGACATGTTTTCGAGACTTCCTAAACTTTCGCAGCATGAGCCAGCTCTCTCAAACCCGCTGATCTACATTTCCGACGGGCTCAACAAGCTCATAAACTTCTCACACAACAAAAAAGGGCGCATCAAAGGGCCTACGGTAGAGACGAGTTTTAGTGTGTCGGCGAGAGCCAAGAGGCCATCAAAACGGGGCATCCGCGGAGGCAGATGGGTTTTGTCCCGACGCCTCTTCTCGGCTTCACTTTTTTTTTCGCTTTTTGATCCGAGAAGCAATGTGGTGTTAAACGAGGCTCGGAGTTAAATGCCGGGATCTTTGAATCAAACGCGGCGATTTTCGACGTAAAATCCGAGAACTGAACTCCGATGAGTATAGTTCCTTTATAACCGCCTCGGAGATCCAAGAGCCCTGTTTTCTGCAAATCGTTGGTTTTTTTTTTGTTGGGTAACTATATTTGGGATCATAAACGCTGTGATGAGAAAGCGCTTAAAAAGGAGTCCTCCTTTCTGCTCATTTCAAGGTTTTTTTTTCTCTGAGATTCAGTTTTTTTTTCTTTGATATCAAAGACAAGATAGAACTAGAACATAGCTTGGAGCAGAATGAAGTTTGTGCTAAGAGGGTACAATTTAATTTTTTTTTGGGGGTAGCCCATTCAAGTCTGTTTTTTTAGAGGCTTTCAAAGCCGTAAATAAGCTTTTTCGATGTTTCAAAAATCAATTGTGAAAATATCATTATCAAAGTTTTTTTGGTAGCAATTTAGGCTGGTCTGTCTTCAAAACTTTCATGAACGTACTACATCCACAATGTCAAGAGTTTGGTGAATACCTGCGCCTTTAAAGCTCCTACATATGAACTAAAACATGGGAAAACTTTTTTAAAAGCCATCATCTACTCCCAAATCTTCTGAATTCAAAGCCAGTACTGCCTCCTTTATCATTTCTTTGGCGGGGCTTTGAAATATCATATCCAGGTTAAAAAATTTTTTTGGCTGTTGGGGCGAGATCCTAATACCCTCTAAACATAAGTTTAAACTGAGAAACCGAAATCTTCGATTTTTGAGAGCTCCTAACTTTTTTCACTGACTTCCTCGGAAGCTTTTAGGACCAGATTTGGAATCAGTGTGAAAAACTACATCTAGAAAACATGGTCTCGTTCACGAGTCCGACTTTGAGCTGAGTCCATTCCCTGGTTGGATTAAAAGGGGACTTTATTCCTTATTTTTCAATTTTTTTTGTAAATCAACCTTGCTTCCCGGCCTCATCAAATTTTGAACTTACCCACGTATGAATGGACTTCACCATTTTGTTGGCTGCTCAATTGAACAAGGAAGCCAGGGGAAAGAAATCGAATCATCCGCGGTAATGGATGAAGAGCGCCGCACAAGGCCGTTTACGGTCACTCAATTTTTTGTCTCCTTTTTTGATTGGTCCGCCCGGATTTTAACTCGATTCTCCGATCTTTGGACAAAAGCCAAAAAGTGGGCTCCTAACGAGGTGGAGGCCTTAAATTTGGGAAATTGGATTAGATTCGTTATTCGGTGGCTGCAAGGTGGAGCAGGAAGCAAAAAAGAGGAGATTTTTGAATTTTGGAACTGGAAAGTTTTGGAGAATAAAAAATTCTTTTTGGCGAAATACAGTTTTGAGAGCGTTAATTTGCGTTAATTTCGTATTTTACACCAGTTTTGCTTCATAAACTGCTTGTTTTTTTTTTTCAAATCTCAACCTTTTCTGCATGAATTGCGTTTTTGGCGTTTCTAAAGCGTATGAAAAGCGTTCAGACACGTTTAAAAGACAGAGCGACATCGCTCGAGACGCTGGGCCACCGCCTCGACTTATTTCTTCATCAAAAATACCTAGGCTGACCTCTGGTAGACTTCTGAGGGAGGTTAGGTTCACTAGATCAGCGCTGTTCGAGATGTGCTTTTTGAGATCAAAACAAAAAAAATTTCGCGACGAGAGGAGTCGTTATCTCGAAAAATCGAGTCGAGATCGAAAAGTTTACCAGAAATAGGAGGCTCAAACGCTATCAAAGGCCTGATTAACATCGTAAAAAAGAAGAAAAAAATATATATGTTACGAATCAGGGATGCACGAGACACGAGGTTTTTTCATCTCGAGACGAGATCTAGACAATTCCAAATTAAAAATGTACAAGTTTTTGTATCAAATTAACACTTGAAAGCTACCAAAAATCAAAACTATGTGGAAATTCTCATTATTGAGAAATATTTTTAAAAAAATCTAAAAATGCACTGTGGAATTGAGCGCTTCCGATATGACGCCATACTTTTGTCTTTCAACGTAAAAAAAATCTTTCTTTTTTTCTACTCGAAATGTCTCGAGACGAGATAGGATTATTTCTATATCCCGAGACGAGACGAGATCGTCAATTTTTTACCGAGACGAGATCGAGACGAGATTTCGTCTCGAGATATCACGAAAAGTCTCGAGACGAGGTCGTTTCTCGTGCATCCCTGTTACGAATCATGAAAATGAACTCTCTGAGATCGAATTGAAAAAAGAAAATCAAAAGTCAAAAAAAGACAAGACGAAAGAATTTCACCTCGGAAATTTCGAGGTATTTCGAGACATTGGAGACGAGATCGAGACCTAAAACTACTCTGATAGAAAAAGAAACAAGAACAAAAGAAAAAGAACATTGTGCAAGAGCTTTTTTATTATTTCTCTTTTGAAAAGTAAAATTTAAAAAAAACTCCGAAGAAGTTTTTATAATGAATCATCGTCTCGAAAATTCCATGACCTTTAAAGAAAGCTTCCTCAAAACATAGACTCAAGTGGCAAACAACAAATTAAGCACTTTCTACGATTCCCAGTAATCTCCTAATTTGCAAGTGAGTTTTTACCAGGAACCGAGTTATGATTCAAAAAGAGCTTCCTGTTTTTTTAAATTTTGCATTTGCTGGATTTAGTAATATTTACCTTTTTTTCGAAGTATTATCTTCTTCGAAAACTTTGTTAAGTTTGGAAGTTTTTGTTTTTTTGACTTTTTTTGTCTATTTTTAAAATGATCTCCACAATTTTTCCTATTTTTTTCTTTTTTTCGAAAAAAACCTGATAGTCTTTTTGTGACTGGATAGTCGATCAGAAAACCTTTTGGTCAAGTGTAAAATTTTTCTTTTTTTATTAAAAAAAACTTTCTCTTTGTTTTTGAGAAGGGTTTGTTGCTTATGAAATCATTACAACTACGTAAATATAGATGTTTTTCAAAAAAATAGAAGAACAAGCAAAGTTTGATGATATGTACTTTTTGAGAAAGGTATTCGGCTATTTTTTTGAAGGAAAGGTTGCTCCACCGAAAATTTCTTTTTTTATCTCTCTATTTGCGATTTGTGAGTCAAAAGAACTTCCTCTTTTTAATTTTTAGCCCTAAGAGTGTTTATGAATGTATATTTTTTTCGTCTTCTATCTTTTTTTCCTCCAGGAGGCGTGTGACGAAGGGATTTCCGGCGTGAGGAAGCGCGTGTTAATCGTGAAATAAATATATATTTAAGACTTCTTCTCCTTGTTTTTCTTTCTCTCCTTCGGCTTTTCTTCATTCTTTCTTGAATCTTTAATGTTCAGTTGTTTTTCTCCAGCAGATATGTAGAGTTTGAACTTCGGAGACCCATTCATTCCTTCTCAATTTTTTCTACCTATTTTCTCTCAAACCCGACTTTCCCATCCTTTTTTCAAGGTATCTGGTGATTTTCTGGTGATAACCACGTTCGATCGCGTGGAATTCCTGATAGGATTTTCAGCCGCCTTTTCCCAGCCTTATTGGAAGCTGTGCTGGAAAAATTGTTTTTTTCTTCTTTGATTTTCTGATTTCGAAACTTGTTTTTGAGTTTTCGTGAATGTTGAACTTTTGCAAGGTCTATGCTGTGTTTTACCGTTTTTTTAATCATGGTTATAGAAATTCATAATCAGTTTTTAAACTTTTGAAAAAGTCCTTTTCGATTGATTCAGTTGATTAGCGTTTTATACCATAGTTTTGCTACAAATTTAGTCAGATAGGATGAGATGAAGTGGCCACTTCAGTAACGGTTCTCACACCCCCTTTTTTTCAAAGATTCAATGTTTTTTTAAATATTTACCTTCTTTTTTTCAGATTCATTTTTTTAAAACTGAAATGGAGCTGCACGTATAACTATTTTTCAGGAAAAAAAGAATAGAAGGATATTTTAGTATCTGTTTAAAAATTAAAAAAATTAAAAAAACTGTTTAAAATAAAAAAATTTTTTTCCAATGAGCGATTTAGTTTCATTCCAAGCTTCTCATGTTTTTTTCATGTTTTTCAAATCATTTTTCAAAGGAATTTGTTGTAGAAAACAGATATAATATACAGTTGTTTTTTTAGAGGGAAATATAGCTCTGTTGATAGTTTTTTTTTTCTGAGTTATATCATTTTTTTTTTGTATAACCTGTTGTATACATTGACGAAACGCGTTTTTTTTTTCGCTCATTGCAAGTTTTTTCGACTTTTTCTCGACAAAAAAATCAACCCTAGTGATGATTTTTTGTAAGGTCGAGGTATCTTTAAATTTTGAAAGGAGAGTTTCATAGTTTTTTAAAAATATGTTTCTGAGCTTTCACTATCATAATGGTCAATTCTGAGGCTATTTGTAAATTTTCATTAATTTTCGGAATAAATACTTTCCAAAATTATAAACCAGAACTTTTGCGGGTCTTTCATTCTCACTAAGAATAACTGACGAGATAAACGCGAGGTTGGTGGCGGTACATTGACGAACTCGCAAACATGTCGCTTTTTTCTAGGCGCGAGCTCGCATTTATCTTGCATTTCGGAAATTTTCAAAATGCGAGAGAAATGCGAGCTCGCGCCTAGAAAAATGCGAGACCGGCG
The DNA here is from genome assembly GCA_904845305.1 of Caenorhabditis auriculariae. Taxonomy (NCBI): domain Eukaryota; kingdom Metazoa; phylum Nematoda; class Chromadorea; order Rhabditida; family Rhabditidae; genus Caenorhabditis; species Caenorhabditis auriculariae. Next base: position 290,789 of record CAJGYM010000004.1, read on the forward strand.
CGAGAAAAAATGCGAGATGTTTGCGAGCTCGTCAATGTACCGCCAGCGTCTCGCGTTTATCTCGGCAGTTATTCCTAGTGCTCGTAGTTAGAGCCTTTCTCTTGTGATCATCGTTATAAGTGGACAATTTATCGCCGTCTCAATAAATTTCCCTCTCAGGGTCACTTCAAGTCTTGTCAATTATTCATGGGCTTTGCTATCTCTTTTTTAATATCGACTTTTTTTCGGGCGGGCATCTTGCAATTCTTTTTTGGTTTTTTTTTTCCTTCACCTCTTTTTGAACTGTTTATAAAACAGTCTAACCGTCTGCGCTCTCTTATTCTCTTACGGATTTTTCATTATCTCTTAAATATGCAAATGTATGATAAAGCTTCACAAGGTAGTTCGTCTGAAATTTCGAAGAGACTCGAATGAGAGAACGAGAGAGTGCAGACGGTTAGACGGCTAGAAACCGCTTTGACTCGACTAATCTCTTATTTTTCAACTGCAGAGCTGTGAAATGATGAATAAAGTGACGCCGACGGAGACGTCGTGCACCGGTAGCTCCAAAGCGACGGCGGGGAAAAGCGTCGGGATGCTGGTGACGATGGCCGTCAAGGTAGTCTTGGCTAACCTGAGCAATCATGTTTTCATATGAGTTGTTCCAGGTTTTTGGTGTAATGTCAAGAACTTTCGACCGGAACCCTTCCCCTTCTTTGAGCGATGACAGCAGCTTGCAGAGTGGCCCCTACACTTCTAGGGCTATCCCTGTTGTCAGTTTTTATTGATTTTTTGAATTATCTATCGATTAGAACAAGAATATGACGTTTGGAGAAAAAGTAGAGCTCTACTCCGTTTTTCGCGGCTTCGAGCTGTCGTTTTTCTCTGCGCCCTCCTCGTCTTTCGGCGACCCTCTCATGTTGCCGGGCTATTTTGTTTTTGTCTGACCTCGCCGGTGAGGGAACAGAGAGACACAGACAATCGAAAAATGTCAGGGCGAACGGAATATACCTGCAATGTGAAAAAGGGATAGAAAAATTGAAGAAAGTTTGGGGAGAAAAAAGAACCGCGCAAGTGTGCTCCATGGCTCATTGGAATACTTCATCTCATCATAATTAGAAACTCTGTTTTTCTTTCTAGTTTCAGTCATCCTTGGAGCACGTTTTTCCCAGGACTTCCAATTTTTCAAAGTTCATGACTTTTTTTTTATTTCTCCGAAATTTTTTCGAAAGCACCCTTAAATTGACGTAAATTTAAAAAGGAAAGATAGACCAGGAGAAATTGAAACTTTTCCAAAGTTTTTCGCACATTCCCCTCTTTTCTCTCAAAAAAATATTCCAACTTCCTCAGCGGCTTTTTTTTGGCCGACTATACAATACACTCTTTAAATTTCAAATAAGGAAGTCGGATCGAATATTTTATTCAACCCGATCAAAAAAGGCTCAATTTTTCTCATTTTCAGGCCGCCGCTTACACGCAATCGTCGACACGAAAGTGAGTTTCGGGTTATTGATGTCTTATTTCATTTTTAGACTCGACGTCATTTTTCATGATTTATTCAGTACTTTCGGCTTCAGTTCCAAGTAATTTTAATGAAGTTTGTTCAAGGAACTGCGAAAAGGCCGCTTTCGGAATAACTTTTTGGCGCGTTTATTCTCCAAAATCCATTTCGAAATCAGATCAGACAAATTCTAGCCGATGATCGCATTTTGAATGGCTCAGACAGTTTTTAAATACAACACTTTTCTAAAATGTCGAACTCTGAATGAGTGAAAAGGAAGAAAAGAAAAAAAAAATGATGCACGAAACGAATTTGGCGAAAACCATACCCAATCATGATGAAGGTGGCAAAGGTTGGGGTCAGGTCGCATCGGGAATGGCTGAGGAAGAAAAAGAAAAAGTGAGCCGACAAGTTAGCCATTCCGAATGCGGCAAAGATCGAAAAAAAATAAACGCTTTTTCCTATTTTAGACCTAAAAGGATCAAAAATGATGTAAAGTAGCGTAGGGAATGACTTAAGAAGAATAAAAAGTCGGCAGACACGTTAGCAATTCCAAATGCGACCATAGTTGAAGTGATCGCTTGATGGAACTATTTCATTAAGCATTATCATTCCCAGGTTGGCTTTCGGAAGCGCCACAGAGACGGCCGAAGTGAGCAAACCGCTCGACGACTTCTACAACAGCTCGACGCTGACCAACGTCTCGAAGGCGTTTTGCGCGGCGGTCCTCGTCGCCGCCTTCCTCCTCATCATGTCCCGCAGCATCCAGTTCGTCGCCTATCACGACGAGTTTCTGAAGTCGTCGACCTCTTCGGCATCCGTCGTCACAGAAGAAGCCGTCGAAGAGAATAGATCTACAACAAAAGACGTTGAGATTCCGCCCAGTTTGAGCACCATTTTGAAGATCTCTACTGTTAGTTGATCATTTTTTTTCTTTTCACTTGTTTTTTCTCATTATGGGTACGAAGATTGAATATCAACGCTATAAAGATTATTTGAAACAGTTTTGCCTTCATTTTCACGGAGCTCGTAAAAATAGCTATTTAAAGTGTTCATGTTTGCTCCACTGATAATCTGAAAGCTTCCCGTATCTTTTTCTCTTATGGTCAAAATCAACGGTGTTTTATATTCTTTTTTTTTACTTGCAACCCTTATTTCCGCACTTCAATGTCATTTGTTCTAGTTCCAAATGATAAAAACCACGAAAAGGTTGACAAATTGTCGGTGTCAAATGTGTCATTTCGATTAGGGGTGTATCGAGTAATTTTCGAGCCTTTCTCTGATTTTCGAAAAAAGTTTATTGAGAAAATGATTTTTTCGGGCCCTTGAACTTCCTATTTCATTCAAATTTATCATTTTCTCAGCGGTTCATTTTTTTTTTGCGGGTTACCTTTTTTTTTTAAATAAATGTATTTTTTACTATTCGAACGTTGAAATTGAATCTTCTTGTGACGTGATCAGTTATTCTGTTCTTTTGAATTGAATTTTCATCTTAGAATGTGAGTGTATATTATTTAGAGACCGCAGAGCCACGCCCCTTTTTGCGATGGTGAAATGCACTGGTTTTTTAGATTTTGTGTTTGATGTTTTCGTAAAAGCACAATACTGAACCAAACACAGAGAAAATTGGTGGAAACATAGAGTAAACCTTCCTCTTTAATCTGATATACTTTTCTCCCGATTTTCGTAGCGTTTTAGCGGAGCGTCGTACAAAAACCAAAACTACTTTTTTTCTTCGGGTTTTTAACCTAATTCCATGTCGTTGGCGCTTTTTTTTATTATCGAATTCGATTCTTAAGTGAAAAACAAATCTTTTAAGACAAAAAAATTAAAATTTTTACGGTGCCTAATCTTCGTGAGGCCGCGCAAAGTTGAAAATGTTGTACTCGCTTTCGAGAGCGTGTAAGTAAAAAAATTTTTTTATTTTTAACTTGTGGATTGAATTGTAACTAAAATTTTATTAATATAAAACTTATTCCGAAAAACTTTGTTTTCTGAGAAAAAATAGACAGTGAAAATTTCGAAATTCATTTTAACATGGACAGATGTCGTTGGCGCCTTTTTTTATTTCTTAAATATTAGCGTATCTCATTTTTCAATCAATTAAAAAAATAAAATAAAAATTTCGACGGTGCCTAAAAGTTTAATCAGTGTTAGTTTAAAGCCAACGTTAAAATAAGAAAAAAAACACCGAAAACGGAAACATTTTGAACTGAATCTCTATGAATAAATTATTTTTAGGTGGTCCGAACACACGTGACTAATAATTGTTCAACTATCATAGCTTTTTTTTGAACAAGATTGTCGGTAAATGCTGTACTTTGAGGTGAAGTGCTGTATAGCGCGAACGCCTCCCATCTCCGAGAGATGTACTTGGAGCAGCGCAAGTGCTCTTGAATACAGTTTTGATATCGCGAGTTCGATCCTCGCAGCGGCCATTTTTTTATTTCCCATGAAAAAATAGCTTTTCTCTTCAAACTTGTGGTTTTATACTGTTTTAATAACTAATTATGACTTTGAAAACCGAACTAAACTACTGAAAAATTTAAATCCGATATGAAAACAAAATGAACGACCAAAAGTGTAAAATCTAAACTTTCAGTACTAAACTTCGCGACTTTTTTCACTACTGTTTTGACGATAACTTTTTTTGTTCTTAACCTTTTTCGAAAAACTAAACTGTTTTGAATAGTAAATTAGAGCAGCTATCCAACCATAGTAATATTGAAGTTCGAAAATTTTTTTGAAAATTCGTCTGCGGTCCCTAATATTATTTATCATAAGCAATATTGCGTGGTGAAATCAAAAATTTTTGAGATTTGGTACTGATTAAAATTGATCCAAATGCGACCGCGGCTTTTTGAGGTTAGGTGAATGAATGTTGAGTTGATTATAGTTCAGACTATTTATAACATATCCAAAACTCAAAAAAAAATTCGATGCTTTAGGATGAAATATGAGGTTGAAAAGATAGTATACTCCATTCAGCACGATTTAAACACTCTGACATGTCTGCGCTCTCTTTTCTCTCATCGGGGAAGGTATAGGAACATAAATAAGAGGGAGTCACCAAAAAGAGAGCGCAGAGAATTCAGGCAGTTTCGTGCTTTGCAAAGGGACGATAGTTTCAGGAAAGCAAGATAAAAAAGAGAAAAATTCCCGGCTCATAATATAGAAATTTCCCTGCAAACCTGAGCAATGAAGGAGAGGAAAACCTAAATTTACCTCGTAAAAAAGCGCGAAGAACGCCCGAGCAGAACAGATATGGCAATTAGAAGTTGGGTTTGGTTGCCATGGGTGCCCTTCCATTTTTCTGGTCAGTTCTGAGCATTTTTCTCATCGTGGTTTTTTTTACCCGTTTTTTTTTCGTTTTGTGATTCCCAATTAAGTACACATTCTAACCGAGCCGATTTCTAAAAATTTCTCTCATCGGACTTTTGAGTTTTTTATGATCTTTTTTTTTTGAATTTTTTACTCGTGTTTTAATGATAGAAAGTTGAATAATCGTCCTATCCTAAATTTCTTTAAAAAAATAAATACGCAAATAAATGGAAAAGAAAACTGCAAATTTTAATTATTCCTGTTGTTTTTTAGTTTATTTTTCACGTCACGATATTCAGAGACTTCAATTTCTTATGTATACATTTTCTTCTGCACTAAGAATAACTGCCGAGATAAACGCGAGACACTGGCGGTACATTGACGAGCTCGCAAACATCTCGCATTTTTTCTCGCGCCGGTTTCGCACTTTTCTGGGCGCGAGCTCGCATTTTTTTAGGCGCGAGCTCGCAATTCTCTTGCATTTTGAAAATTTCCGAAATGCAAGATAAATGCGCGATGGCGCCGAGAAGAATGCGAGCTCGCGCCCAGAAAAATGCAAGACCGGCGCGAGAAAAAAGCGAGATTTTTGCGAGTTCGTCAATGTACCGCCACCGACCTCGCGTTTATCTCGTCAGTTATTCTTTGTGATGAGTCTCACCTCTTAATAATATAAAAATTTTTTTCAAACCTTCTCGAGATTTTTTTCTCGATTTTATAGCTTTCTTTCGAAATTTTATAGAAGTTCCAATTTTGATTGACTCAAGATGCTGATTTTCATATTATTTTCTCTCAAAAACGTTCCCAGGAACCCAATAACTGACCTCTTTCATTGCACTTTCCCACGTTTAGAACAAATTGAAGTGATCTTCTCATGAGAATTTCAAAACAAGAAAAAGACATGATATTTGCTCCCAATTTTCAGGTGCACTGATTCGTGAAGTAGTCTTCTTTGCCAAGGAAACGGCGTTTTTTTTACACCTGGCTTTTTTTTTTGAAACAAACTTTTATTTCCAATTGTCATTGTTTAAAATAAGCTGGTTCGAGACATATTATTCCATCATCATTTTCAATAAAATTATTTGAAAAAAGACCTACATAGAACCAAAAGGTCAAACATTGGGAGAAAGGTCAAAAAGGCGCAAAAGGAGCGCTTTTTCAAAAACCTTCCCTTCGATCCGCGATACGAACTATGCTGCCACATGCTTGTTTTCAACCTGTTGCATCTCAAAAACGTCAATTTTACGCTAATTGGAGGTTCACGCGATGATTAATGTTCCACATATTTTGTCTACTCGAACCTTCAATAAGGATTACGTGTTTTTGCAATTTTTCTCATTTATATTGCTTTTCCAACTTTTGCTCATCGTGAGTTTTTCGATTCAACTTGAAAAAAGGAGTATTTGGTCTTTTTCGCGTTTTGAATCGGAATACCTAGGTACCTCCAATATTTTTATTTTTTGTCGTAAGGATTGTGTTTTATCCGCAAACACGTCGTGAGATGTTACATTTGAAATTACGCGAACAATTTAAAAAAATCATAAAATCTTTTTCGATTTTTTTCTTTTTTTCAATTTTTTTGTTCATTCTCAAATTTTTTTAGTTTGTAACGCGTGTGAAAAATTTGAAATGACTGACTTTAAATTTTTGATTTGTGGGGCTTGAAAGAAGATTTCTCAAGACAGGTCGCATTATTTTTTTCGCGGTTAAAACAATATTTTTTTGATTTTTCTTTTCCATGGTTCGAATTCAAATTAGCAAAAACATGAAGAGTGTAAAGGGTTGAAATGAAAAAAAGATAACAATTTTTGATCGAAAGTGACCCTGAAAAACTAGGCTTTTTAATCTTCGCGCCAATAAGTCGTTTGATTCAATTCCGAGCGTATTCATAAAAAGGAATGGTTTTTTTCAGTTTATTCCTGCTGTTATTTTTTTGGCGAATTCAATTACAAGAAAAAAACAGGGAAGCTTTTTCATAAAAATGATTTTATAAATTTTTTTGAAAAAAACCAGTTTTTTTAACGATCTTTGAGAAGGATGTTTATTACAATTATAATGTAATCACATGTTTATTTACGTTCGTATAACTCGATTTTGCGTCATTTCCGCTTACCCCGATCATAAAACGTTTTCCTCCGTTAATCCACTTGATTCATTGAAGTTCTTTTTGAATCCTTAATCCCATTCATTCAGGACAAGAACAAGTACTAATAAAATAACGATATAAATATGGATTCTCGTCAATAAATAAGCCGGAATGTATGTGAAGAATGGGTTCCGTTATGGTAATGTGTAAAAGACCCGAAGACGCCGAACAAGCGCGGATCAGCGCTCAGGTTTCTGGTTTTATTGGTTTTCTTGGTTGATTTTGTGAAGAAATATGTTCAAATTTTTTTGTTTTACTGTTTCGAGGCACAAAGGTCTTACCCTTCTCAATGAAAAATTGAGAGCGACCCTTCGCCTCGAGACCTTTGTGAAATTTGCCCATGCGCCTATAAATGCCTCAGCAATTATTTTTTTAAGCGGATTATACATTTTTTTGAAATCAAATTTGAAATGCAGTTTTTTTCCATTTCACTTTATTAACAAACTTTCTGAAAAGAAGGACTTGAAGAAAAAAATTTGATTCCGAGCCACTATTTTTTCAAAATGAAACATTATTTTAAAAGTTCTAGTTTATTTTTTTGTAGATTGATCGACAACTTCGTCGTGATGCCAACAACGAGATTGGCAATCAGAAATTGATACTTTTAGGTTCGTTTTTTTTTTTCAAAAGATTTTCGAGAATATTTTTTTAGGTACTGGAGAATGCGGGAAGAGCACTGTCCTCAAACAAATGAAGTTCGTTTTTGATGAAAATGATTTTCTCCCGGCTTCTTTGGGTCGCATTAAGAATGGCTCAAAGAGTATGGTTAAAAGATTGTAGCGTTTAAAAAGCACCCGTCCTTGTACGGTTTGCGCATGACAAAGCGTCTGCAACCGCGGTGCTCTAGGCAATTCCAAATGCGACCATTTTAAGTTGCGACGAAGGAGTTTAAAAATTTTTAACCTTATATTCAATCATTTTGAGGGTTTTCAACTTTTTTTCCCTTTTTTTTTCAAACAGTTTACAATAACCTTACAGTATACTTCACAAAGACGGTTTTTCCGAAACCCAACTGGCGCTGATGGCTGGCGCCGTCTACAGTAATCTCGTCAGCGGAATGGCCAACTTGTTGAGGGCTCGCGAGACTTTCATGTATCCCTTGAGTGACTCCGATGCTGATGTGATTATTTATTCAATTTTCTGTGGAAAGTGTGCTCTGTCGATAGTTTTTGGTTTCTTTCGGTTCAACAACTCGGATTTGGTAAACGAAAACTTTGGGACGCAACATTTGTAAGCGAGAGATCAACGGCGGCCGAAGAGACGCAGAATTCTCGACGTGTTGCGTCTCTGCAGCTTTTGATGTTCTCTCGTTTGCAAATTTGAAACTAAGATTTCTTCTCCTTTCCTTAGTTGCCGGCTTTTAGTGAGCTTTTCTAATTGAAAAGTATTTTTTCAATTTTTTCCAGGTCTTTTAGTCCATTGAAAAAATATTCCGATAGCTCATTAATAATTTTTCTCATTAAAGAATTTTGAGGATTCTCAAAATTTTCAGAGGAACGTTTTTCGATTCAAAATGCTTTTTTTTCCCAAATTTCAAACTATTTTAAAAGAGAAAAAAGTCGCTTTGAGCTTTCTGATTGCCATGAAAAGCGGGGTTATTAGATAATTGGGAGATAATATTTTGAAGTCATTAAAGTGCGTCAGGTAACGTTCAAAAACCAAATTTCTATTGTTGTTCGTTTAGAAATGAACTTTAGTCTGTTCAGATTTTGTCAGGCAGTTAACTCCGCCCTCCGCAGGCACAGTAGCCTTTTCCGTCGATTTAGTTTTTCGCACGTGAGGATGCTCCTTTAATAATTGCTCCATTTTTTTTTGATCATTTTTGATCTAAAAGCTAGAAAAAAAAAATTATAAAATATACATAATCTTTGCGCACGATAATTAATCGACGCGAAAAGCTGATTTTTAGGGGCAGAGTTAGCCTCTTGACAGTGAAAATCTGATCAGACTGACTAGGGAACTACTCGGACTCGGGTACGCGTTTGGAGTTGAAACTTTGGTGGCTTATAGACCCGGGTAAGAGTACTTGGAAACAAGAGAGATTATCTGCTAAACCCCATAGGCTTCTGAAAAAAAAAGCCTCTTGAAAATGAACAGTTTAGGCTTGAAAATTATCAAATTTTTGCTTTCCACCTTTTTTTTTACTGGAAAAAAAGCTTTTTTTAGTGTTTATTATAGCGATATCATTCAAGGCGATTGTATTAAAATATAAAATAAGGTAAAAAGAAGTATTCTGAAATTTTTCAGGCCTAATTTTCACACTTTCTATTAATTTTTTCTCAGTTCTCTATTGGGTTTAGCAGATGTTCTCTCTTGTTTTCAAGTATTCTGACTTGGGTCTATAAACCACTAAAGTTTCAACTCGAAACGCGTACCCGAGTCCGAGTAGTTCCCTAGTGAGAATGCCTAGGACTTGTCATCTCACGTCTTGCAATCTGAAAATAGCTCAAACTCCTTGTGAATGTCCGAAATCTCTTCAGATGGACGCCCGAAGGATAATGGCTCTGGCGGAGAGTGGCAAGGAACATGAGCCCTTCACGAACGCCGTCTACATGGCTCTGAAGAAGTCGGTCTTTTTTCTATTCAATTTCTCAGCTCTGTGGCTCAAATCGACCTATTTTTCCTATTTTCCAGCTTATGGCAGCAGCCCAACATCCAGAGGACGTACCAACGTCGGGCGGAGTTCCAACTCGGCGACTCGTTTGAGTACTTTATGCTTCATTTGGACCGGATCAACGACCCCGAGTTTAAGCCCACGCCCGAAGACGCTCTTCGCATCCGCGTGCCGACGACTGGCGTCGTCCAGGTCCATTTCAAGATCAAGGGATGCCTCTTTCGGTGAGTTTGTTGGGAGTCTTGGAACTCTTCTGTTGGTTGACTGGGCCTGCGATGCTGAATTGGGGGTTACTCGGATAGACCTGAGCTGCTGATGAGACGGGGCGACCTCGGGCGACTGCTTTGAAGTGCGGGCTGACCCGTGGCGCCCCGTGAACAGGTCTTGGAAGCCAGATTTAACACGACGCGTTGAACCGCTTTTGCAACGCCGTCCACCCGCAGACCTTCTTCGCCCCGCTGTTCACCTACTGACATTTTTCGTCTCGTTGAAGACGCGTCGCTCACCCCACCCGGTGACCCTCTAGGTCCCGCTGTTCACGCCGCGTCTTTCACAAGCCAACCTTATATTTTTCAAAAATTTGACTTAATAACAAAACTTATGCAAATATTTGTCTTCTATAGATACATTTTCCTCCTTATAAGTTTCTTTCGCAGAGTTTTCGACGTCGGAGGTCAACGATCAGAGCGCCGGAAGTGGATCCACCATTTTGATGACGTCAACGCGATCATCTTCATCACGGCGATCAGTGAATTCGATCAGACCCTCATGGAGGATGGCAAAACGGTAATAGTCTCCAGTGACCACTTGAGTGTCATTGATTTTTCCCCAGAATCGTCTCGTCGAATCAATGGACCTCTTCGCGCAGATTTGCAACAGCAAATGGTTCGTCACGGCGGCAATCATTTTGTTCCTGAACAAGAAGGATTTGTTCGAGAAGAAGATCAAGAGCGTCCCGATCTCCTACTTGTTCAAAGAATACAAGGGTTGGTAAGGAAAATCGTTGAAAAAAATTCGATGAATTCAACTCGCTTATAAAACCACAGTTTCACTGAGTTTATTGAGTTAATTTATTTTTCTTAGTTTTTGATTCAACGAATATAGAACACGATTATTTTTCCAAGTTTCGAGTGCTGCATTAGTGACCACTTGAATTATTTTCGTCGCGTTTGAGATGGTTAAACGCGTCGTAATGGCTCTTCGAGTTCTGTGTTTTCATGCCGACGCGCGTAAGTCGCTGCTTGGTCCGTCGCATCTTCAGTGACTGCTCCGCAGCCGCTAAGCCATTCTCAATGCGACCAATTTTCACTGAGCTGAATCATGAAATTAAATATAAATGATAACAATAACTAGCCTAATTTTCCAAGGTTTTGTGAAGATATTTTAAAAACTCGCTACATCCTCAGTAATTGAAGTGGAAGAATTCTGTGATACGGTGGAATAAAACTTACGATTCTCGAAACGATTTTTTCCAAATCAAACGAGGAATTTGATGTTAATAAAAAAATTTTTTCAACCAGTAAAAGTTCGAAATATCAACTCAACTCATATTTATTCAGGTGAAAACGAGTACGCGCCGTCGATAGAGCACATTAGGTATCAATTTGAGAAGCGCAACGAGCATCCGCAGACGAAGAAGATCTACCCGCATGAAACTTGTGCGACGGACACGAATCAGGTCATCATTCAGAGAATAGAAGATGAACAAATGGAAAAGAAGTTTCTACTTTGAAACTAAACTAAAAAAGCTCTAAATTCACTGTTAAAATCTACAAAGGGCGCTAAAGAGGTTCCTCAAGAACTACGGGGACAGGTCAAGATATCGCCCCAGCGCAAAGCTTAGTTGATCACACGGGCTCCAATGAGGAAAAATTGAATTTTTTTTAAATTTTGCTCTCCAAAGCGGGAAATTTGACTTTACCATACGAAAACGATTTCGAATAGCATAACTAAAAAGTTCTCTCAAAGTATTATATTCCTAAAGTAGCCAAAGCTCCCAGCTACCGTAGTCTTTTCATGCTATAATGACACAAAAAATCAATAACTTTCAAATTTTTACAGGTCCAACTTGTCATCGACTCGGTCATCGACATGGTGATTGCCAAGAACTTGCGAGGAACGGGAATGGAATAAGTGGCCACTCGAGGGTTTTTTCTTTCAGTCTCAAGAATATACTAAAGAGACTAACTGTTAACTTTTTTGTTCAATTTGCTACTCTAAGCTTAATAACCATAATTAGCCGCATTCTATCATAAGAAAATACGTGCCTTTTCTCATGTATCCTATCATTTCCTTGTCCTAATTCGATTATATGTACATATAATGCTATTATATGATATATATTTATTCATAAATTCTCATAATTTTCTGACGCTTTGTTACACGTGTTGAATACCGCGCTCGTTGGGAGCCAGGGAAAAAAAAAACAAAAAATAATGAGCGAAAAAATCACAAAAAAAACACGGGTTCCATTTTTTTTTTGGTAGGCATTTTGAGCACACGAAGTTTTAGTATATATATATATATATATATATATATATATAGTTAGAATAATAATAATATTAAATATTAGAAATGTACAGGGAAAGGCACGAAAAAAAGGCACACTTTGATCACAATTAGGGTTGAGAAGAAAAAAACTGAAAAAAAGTAAAAAAAAAAAAGGAATGATCTGAACAAAAAAAAATAAAACAAAACTACCAGAAATCAAAACTCTAAATGGAAATTTAAAGAGAAATAAAAATTGGGGAAGAATTATTTAAACGTCGGACACTTCGGGCGGTTCGTAGAGTGGATTTTCGACCAACAGCGACTTGTCTTTCTCTTTTTCTTCCTTCTTTTTCGTTGGTCGCGGTGGGATTACGGGCTTCGACGGGGCGTCTGTAATCGCTTCAAATAGAGACGTGAAGAGCCAATCAAATACGTAGTTCAGTAGAGCACACTTTCAATGATTTTCAGTCAGCTAGTGCTTATGAGAAGTTCTGGAGTGGTCACTAAATGGTCTTCAGAGAGTTCTTCTGATTTTTCAAAACGTTTTGGTTCTACCACCGCAGAGTTCCCTTGTTCTTCATCTTCTGTGACTTGAAAATGGTTTAGTGATCGCTCTAGGAATAGCTTCCCTTCTTTCTAGCCTCTCCAGGATTGAAGTGGCCTTTCGAGTAGTGAGAATTTTCCTTGCTCGCTTTTTTTTGAGACTGGATTGATATTGATTGCAGAACTCTTGAGTGATCACTCTTGGAGCTTCTGGCCCCTTAAGTGGTTCCTGCAACTCACCGACAACTTCGAATCCAAGCCTCGGCGGTGGGCTCGACGGCTCCGGTCTGACTGTCGCTGAACCAGAAGGTCCAGAGTGTGACGTCGTCGGCAGCTCATCCAGTGACGTCATCTGATCGCCTTCGAGCTCGTAGACGGGGTTGGAGAAGGTGGCAGAGCCAGGTTGAGATTCAATCTGCTGCATACTGTACTCGATCGGATTCGGGTCCTGCAGCGAAAATAAAGTTCTTCTTGAGAAAGGCTCGAAAACGGTCGAACCTGCTTGGAATCCAACACCGGGTTGCTGAACGAGATGACGTTGCCGTGGAACGATACGCTGCCGTCGGCCGCGTCGTTCTTTTTCATCAACCATTCGCGTTTCCTTCAAATTGCCTCATTGTTGCTCATCATATCTCATCAACACTCACTTGTAGATATTCAGTCCGACAAAGCCGAGGAGTCCGCCTGCGATGAACAACGCCAAGAGTACGAGGATGAAAGTGAGCAGGTTCTCCGAGATTCTACCGATCAGCTGAGATTCAATCATTGATGATTTTGAATCAGTTATTTATCACCTTTCTGCTGACGGTGCTCTCCTTCTCGCAGTGTTCGCCCTCGAAGTCGGTCGGACAGTCGCAGGCGCCGTCGAGCCGACACTTGCCGCCGTTTGTGCAGTCGCACTGCTTCGGCATCGTCAGGGCTTCCACGCGTGGCGAGGAGCATTGGCCGTTCTGAAAGCAGTACGGTAATTGGCTACTGTAGCTCGGGAACTTCGAAGTGAAACTTGGTGAATTACTAAATTTTCATCCGAGAATCTTTGAAAAAAGTAGTCATCAAAAAGTCAGCCTCAAATCTTATCTCTAAAATTGAGCCTTGAAAATAGCTTCTGCTAATAGGAACAAAACAACCACGAAAAATACACGCTACCCTATTTCGTCGTTTTCTGTCAGCTAGATAACGACGAAATAGTGTGTGTCAGAGAAAGAGTTGCTGCGATCTTTAGGCGCCCCATGTCAGAGGAATTATCCGCGTGAAATAGCGCCGGCAGTTGTCGAAAGATTAGTCGTGGAAAATGACACCAGCTATAAGAAAATTAGCCGCAAGTTTTCCCCCAAATCTTTCAAATCTGTGACGTAATGGGAAGAAAAAAAAAAGCAGTCCTTAAAGTGGTTTCAACATCTTTAGCGTGACAAGAAAAGCCGCTGTCACAGTAACCTCAGAGAGACTACACTCAAGTGGTCACTAGGATTGAAAACGGCATTACCAGTTGCGGATAGGAGTTGTCGGGGCAAAGGCAGGCAAAACCGCCCGACGAGAGCGTGACGCAGAGATGAGAGCACTGGGCCTTCTCACACCCGCTGGTGGCCCGCTGCACGTCCTTGGCGTACTTCTGGCTGACCCTGACGACGTGGCCGTCTTCCAGGTCGCTGGCCAGGACTGCCACTCGTCCCCGCCCGAATTTGTCCTGGAAATACTCATTTTTCCCTTGTAATTGTCTTTGAATAGGAGAATGAAGTGCACAGTCTTGGTCAAACTTTGGATGACGTCACTTTTTCTCTGACGTATTTCGAAACTTTCGAATGGTTTTTTTTGTGGATTTTGACGTCATACTTTGGTCGATGTCATCAAAAACGACGAAACTTTGAAAAATTTGTTCCTAGGAGAGAAATCTCGTCGAATCTGACCGAGAAAGGCTCAAAACCAATTCTATTTTGAACTTTTTTATTACTTCTAGAGTAACCACTTATTAAAGTTCAATTTTATGACCTTCAGGTAATATCCCCCACCTGAACATAGAGGTTCTTCGTGTTCCTGCTCAGCCAATAGAGATGATTCTCGAAGACATCCAGAGCGTAGGGGACGTTCTTGTCCTGGACGACAGTCAGTCGGTCGGTTCCATCGATGGCGACGGAATCGACGCGTCGATATTTGGGGTCGGCCCAGTAGATGCGATTCTGCTTGCCTTCGTCGATGGCCATGGACGAGGGCGAGAAGACCAGGTCCTTGACGATGATTTGCCGATGGGTGCCGTCCATGTCGGCGCACTCGATCTTGGCGTGAAGGCCGGCGTCGGAGTAGCAGATCCTGCCGAGGGCTGGCGCTGCGACGATCGCCGTCGGCTGTTGCAGATGGCCGCCGATGATCTTCTTGAGGTAGCGTCCGTCGGGCATCGCGACGAAGACGAATCCGGTGTTCTGATCAGCGACAGGCTCCGACATCCGCTTGGCGCGCGCTCCAGGCAGTTCTTCCGGTTGTGCGCCGTCCGCCACGGCAGTGATGAACAAGTTTCTGGAATTTTCTTATCAGTTATGTTCTCGTTGAAATGTTGGTAGCTTTTTGTGAAAGTTCAACTTCCGCAGTCTTTCTCACTCAAATGACCTATTTTTAACTTTATGAAATAAGTAGTAGATTATCTATCTAATACTTCACGCTGAGCGAAAATTTCAAACGCACCTCATTTTTTTAAGGTTCCCGAAGACATTAACATCAATTAACTTTCTAGGAAATGTTCAAACTTCTTGTTAAGAATTTTGAAGAAGCTAAGCCTAATTTCGGCAGTTCTCAGGCAAATTATATTCTCACCCAGTAGTATAATCCAGGGCCAGCGCGGTCGGAGTCACTCCAAGGCCAGCAAAGTCGATGTCGAGTTTCTGTCCTTCATGGCTTTGATTGCCCTTGGCAATGGCCGACCGATAAATCGCCTTCTCATCGCCGTCGATCCAGAACATGACGTTCCTTCTGGGGTCGAACTCCAGTGCGATGATGTCGTTGTCCTCGTCAGAGGCTTTGGCGGCCGCGTGGCGGTTGACGCCGGCGCCGTGAAGGGAGAGCTGGACGAGGGAGTCGTCGGCGGCAACGAGAACGTTGGCGGCGTCGCCCTTGGCGCGGCAGTCCTTGCCGGTCATCGCGCCGACAACGACGTTGTTCTCGTAGTCGTCGTAGCAGCGACAAAGGTAGGAGCCCTTGGTGTTGAGGCAGAGCTGTGTGCAGGTGTTGTTGCCGCGGCACTCGTCGATGTCGACGCAGTCTTTCGGATCTTCCGGATTGGGGCGGAAGCCGTCGCGGCAGTGGCAGTAGAAGCCGTCGCGGACGTCTGCAAACGAAAATTCTGAGTTTTCTGCTCAAACTTTGAAGATTTCGATAGAGGTCTGGAAAATTCCACGATGAAAACAAATTCTGAGCTTTTTTACTGAAATTTTTGAGCCCCTAATGCAAATTCAGTGAAAAGTTTCGAATCTTCTACAGAAGTTTGAAGTTCTTGTGCAGATTTTTGAGCTTCAAATAGGCTTGCTTAGTTGAAAAAAAAAAATTAGGATCGAATTTTCAGTTCAACCGAGAAAGCACAACGCATCCATCGCAAATGAGGCCTTTTTCCTATAACTTACCAGTGCAAAGATGCTTGCAGCCGCCGTTGTTTCCATGTGATTCGCAGGAACTTCCGCTCTTCTTTGCTGAAATTTTTTCCTATTATTCTTTCCCCTCAAGTTGAAACTCACAGCATCCGACTTCGTCCGAAGCGTCGCCACAGTCATCGTTACGGTCGCAAGCCAGCGTTCCATTGACGCACTTTCCATTGGCGCACTTAACGAAAAAAGAAATGTTTCGAAAGACTTTTCTCGGAGATTCTTCTTTGACAGGACTTCAAACAGTCAGGCTTGCCTGCGCTTTTTTCCTTGTTTTAAGAGAGGTTACAGTAAAAAAAAAAATGAAAATAGCATGAGAACAAGAGAGTGTCGCTGACAAGGGAGAGCGCGCAGAAAGGCCAGACAGTCAAATGAGGTTTAACTTCCAAAAAAGGCACCTTGAACTGATCCGAAGAGCAGTCTCCATACTCGGAGAAGCTGGAGCACATCGACAAATGTTCGTCCGAAGAATCATGAGCCCCACAATCGTTGATACCGTTGCAGAGCTGAAATGAGGCAATTTTGATTCGAAAACTTCGAAAAATTCAAAAAATTGAGGAATTCATCCAAAAATTTTTTCTAAAACCTTAGAAGCAACTTTTTCAGCTCACATTCAAAGCTTATGTGAGAAATAGCTTCGTGATAAAAAATTCTATAAAAAGTTCTAGTACGACTTCGAACACCTTATTACCGTTTCAAATAGACCTATCTGGGTTTATAAAAGCCATGAATTTTTTTTCAGTGTTATTAACCTTCTTGGGTCTTTCTGTTTGAAAACTCCAAGCTAAACCATTTTCATGTCACTCAGTCTTTTCTAGAATTTCTAACTTCGTCCTCACCTGCAGAATATTGAGACAGAGTCTCGAATGAGCGCATCGGAATCGCAGCGGCGGGTCGCACTGAGCGTTGCGGCATTCTGACGACGTCTCGTCCGAGTTGTCGCCGCAGTCGTTGTCGCCGTCGCACATGAACTTCCGGGGGATGCAGACCGAGTTGGCGCATTCGTACTCGAATGGCGAACACTGACGTCGCGAAACAGTGGAGTCGCAATGGAGCTCATCAGACGCGTTGGGGCAGTCGCGCTTGCGATCGCACCAGCGGTGTTCGGCGATGCAGGTGCCGTCGTCGCACTGACGATGGCCGGTGAGGCATTTCCGTTGCGTGCATTGGGACTCGTCGAGGCCGTCGCTGCACTGGATCGTACCGTCGCATACCTGAAAATTGAAAGGTTTTGGGATCCTTGAGATGTTGGTTTCAATCTAGGCTCAGAAATAGAAGGAAACTTAGAGTATTCTGAGGAGAGATCAAACAACTCTTCAAATCACTATACTTGACATTTTTCAAATCCTAAAAAACAGAGTCCATCACCAATTTTTTTTAGACTTCTAGTAGAACCCAATTTCGCCTTTATTCACCTTGCTTCCTGGAATGCACCGTCCGTCGTTGCATCGGAACTCGGACTCGGAGCAAGGCCTGGAGGTTCCGCCGCAGCTGGCGTCGAGCTCGTCCGAATTGTCGCCGCAGTCGTTCTCCGTGTCGCACATCCACCGTCGTGGGATGCATTTTCCGGACGTCGCGCATCGGAATTCTCCGACGTCGTCACATGTCGGACAGCGTTCCTTCTGCTCGTCGGAGTTGTCGCGGCAGTCGTCCTGACCGTTGCAGAAGGCCCAGTTGGGGATGCAGCGGTAGGAGCTGGAGCAGCGGGTCCATCCGCGTTGGCACTCGATCTGGGCGCACTCGGGAGTCTCGTCGGAGCCGTCGCCGCAGTCGTCGTCGTTGTCGCAGCGCCACGCCTTCGCGATGCACTTGTTGTTGTTGCAGCGGAACTCCTCGGCGGTGCAGTTTCGGTCGGGACTCACTACAAAAGAGAGTTCAGTTATTCAACTTGGAGCAGTCTTGGCGTTTTGGCATTGAAAATTCGTACCGTTTCGATCGGGGGAAACGGAAATTCAGTTATTCTACAACAGACAAAGATACTAACAAAGAACATGTAACAAGAGAGAGGATTTTAAAATTTCTCTGAATTCATGATGGAGATTCCTCAGAAGGGTTTTTTTTTCCATTTCACTACACCACCAAAGGCTCGTGAGGACCTTTTATTTGTTAATTGTTGATTTATTTGCTTTTTTTTACCTCTTTCACCATTCATGTACATTTCTTTTGTTTTTTTTTTGACATGAAACTAATTTTTACGTGTTTTTACTCGGAGCTCTATAAATCCTACAGCAAATCGCTCAACTAGAGCTTTGATATCCATTTATCGGAAAGAGCTCAAAATTGATACTGAACATCCTCAGCATGGTTACTACTTCTTTATTTTTCACTCGAGTCTTCAAAAAAGCTGTGACTTTTTCCACTAAAATCTTCAAAGAAGACGCCCCTTCCACTTTTCCCTCCAACCACAACAAAAACTTACAGCAAATCGCGTCAGCCTCATCCGACCGATCGCCACAGTCGTCGTCTCCGTCGCAGGTGAATCGCCTTGGGATACACCTTCCAGTGGCCTGACACTTGAACATCCACGGGTCGCAGGGCTTGTCGCAGTTGAGCTCGTCGGAGCCGTCGCCGCAGTCGTCGTTGCCGTCGCAGATTTGGAAGGGCCGAGTGCAGTTGTGGTTCTGGCATTGGAACTCGCCGACGGGGCAGATTCGGACGCCGCAAATGTCGGCGCCGGGTTCGTCGGAGCCGTCGCGGCAGTCGGCTTCGCCGTCGCAGTACCACAGCTTCGGAATACACTTTGCGTCGTCGCCGCCGCACGCGAATTGACGTTCCGTGCAGTTGGGCTTGCAGTTCTGAAAAAGCGATTCTTTTTTCTTCTTGTCGGACTTTCAGTCATTTTGCTAGTCTATTTCCTTTGCTATTTCTACTCAAAAATTGGAGATTTCTGGAAAATTGACTCTAGAACTCTTTGATGGGACATATCCTCGAAGCTTCTTCCTTCTTTCAAAAACCTCATATCTTGAAAGTACGATGAAATTTGGATGAGCAACCACAAAGTTGAAGAAAAATAACCAAAATTTCGCAGAGAATTTTTTTTCAACGGAACGTTCCCAAATTCTGATCTTTCAGAATAACCTACCTTATCATCCGATAGCAGGACAAACTGATCAGGACAGGAGCAAGTGTAGCCACCGCCGCCGCCATTGATCAGACAAAGATGGGAGCATCCTCCGTTGTCATCCCCACACGGGTTCGGATAGTCGGGCTGTCTCAAGGGATGAACGACCTTAATTCCTCAATATTCCTCGGCTTTCAAACTCAGGTTCTAACCCTAATATCGTTCGGGAGCTGGACAGTCTTCTTCAAAACCGTCTCGTTCTTGCCAGTCCACTTGTCGCATCTGACGACCTCGCGGAGGTTCCAATCCGACCAGTAAAGGTAGTCATCGAAGACGACCATGCTAGAGACATGACTAGTTCTCTGGGCGGGGATATGACGCCGTCCGTTGCCATCAAAGTCCATGAAGCCGATCTCGTTGAGATGCGCGTCGCCCCAGAAAAGGCGCTCCGAGTAGTAGTCGATAGTGATGGCGTTGGGCCAGCCCAAGTCGTGCTCGGCGAGCTTGACGATCGGGTCGGCGAGTTCAGGAGATCCGTCCAGAGCGATCCGTCCGATGTAGGGCTGAAGACTCCATTCGGTGAAGAACAGGTAGCCTTTTCCGGGGTGGATGGCGATGGCTTTCGGTTGTTGGATCCGGTCGCGGATCAGGGTCCGGCAGGATCTTCCGTCCAACTCGCAGACTCGGATCGACCTTTCTTGTCGGTTCAGCATGTAGAGTTTCCGAGCGACCCAATCAACGGCGATTCCTGTAAAAATTGATGAAATTTCTCATGTCAGAAAAAAAATAACATCTTATTTTTTTGACTCTTCACACATAGGAAACACTTCCTCAGCCCGGTGAGGCCTTTAAAATTAATAATAAAACTATATCTCAAAGATTTCGGATGAAAAGCCTTCAAAACTCGCAACAATCGCTGTAGTACTACCAAATATTTACCATCAGTTCTACTTCTATTTTTGAACAATTTCAGCACCTTCGGTTCCATAGACATTGTGTCTGAGGACAGTCTCATAAGAGGCCAAAGGCTCGTCCATGTCATCGATGCGGACTCGAAGAAGGCGAAGTTTGCCCTGGTCAACCAGGTAAACCTGAAAAAAAAGCATTTCCTTTCATTCTCATTTTCTTCCAACCATCTGATCCTTGAAATCGACGTCCAACGAGACGACGTTGTCGAATCCTTGGGCGGCCAATTCGTAGACATTTCCTTCGTGGGACAATTTTCGGATGTAGTGCTTGTTGGCCAGAAGCAAGTATGGTTCCGGTTCCTAGAAAAAGATATTGTTCGAAAATTTTATTTTTTTTTATCTTTGTCTGATATTCTAGAAAAAATATAAATCTATGAAAATCGAGTTAACGGATTTTAAAGCTTTCTGAAGAATTGAAAATTTCATAGATTCATTTTCTAATCTCATCGAAAGTGAGGATATATTCAAAGAAATTCAGAACCCTTCTGAGGTTATTTTCTAGCTTTTAAAAAATATTTTCGAGATTTATTTTTTTAAATTTATAAGCCTATGTAAAATCTTTTTTCGAAAATCTTTTGGAGAGTTCACAAAAATCTTCAGTACTTTCTACTTCTGAAAAAATTAGAAAAAGATAATTTTTCACGTAGTCTCTCTGACTATTTAAAAATTGTTGAGACCTAAAAAAAATTCATGACACATATTTTTTTTGCTTTCCAAAGTTGACAGCTTGATAGAAAATGCGTATTTTGAACCGGCTACCAAGATTTTGCACTGCATTTGTGAGGAAATCTTCTCTTAACTCCAAACCTTTTCCGCCCTCTTGCAACCGTGATCATCAGAAGACAGCTGATATCCAGTCACACATCCGCATTTGTAAGACCCGATCTTGTCCTCACAGGTCTGACTGCACCCGGATATTCCCTCTAAAATTCAAACTATATAGAGCTGGAACTTCTTCAAACAATGACCATAGCACTCGTTGACGTTGTGGCAGCTCTTATTGTCGTCCCGATCAATGGCGAAGCCTTCGAAGCAGTCGCATTTGTAGCCGATGGGCAGGTCGACGCATTTCTGCTCGCAGAGAGGCTTGTCCGCCTTCGCGCACTCGTCAATGACTTGAAAAGAACGAAATCTAAGTTGATATATCTAGGCTGTTCTAGAAAACTTTTGGGAGCCCAAAGCTGCTCGTTATGAAGAAAACAGTGAAGTTAAACATTAAGAAAGGAGAAGAAGTTCATTTTCCAAAGAAAGCTCAGAAACTCTGTAGCGACTTTTAAAAAGATCATCTTATGAAAACTGCACAACTATAGGGGGCTGAAACTTTAAAAGAAGTAGCCCGTTTGAGCTCTCCGCCAATCAGGCACTACCTCCATTTTCTAGGGTCAGGACCGTGTTTTCGATGGTTCAAGTCAATTGTGAAAAAAAATAATTAAAAACCAAGCTGAAAAATCGCACTGATAACATTTTAGAAACACTTCTCGTTGCAGAGAAGAGCAATATAAAGTTCAGTCCACTTTTAAAAAAATCCAGCAGAATACAAAACTCCCAAGGAACTGTGAAACTTCCAGTTCTCACGAACTATAAGACCTGAATCTCTGAACTAGAAAATCCTCGCCAATCGACTTCAAAGAGTGTTTGAGCAAATTTTCAGGAAATTCCAGTAGGAACTCAAAAATAAAATTCTCATGAAAACCTCAGAAAAGCTCAAAACTACCAATAAACTTGAAATCTTTCTTAAACCATAAGCCATAACCTCCGCTTTTCCTCCCGAACTCACAGCATTGGGCGCTCTCATCGCTCCTGTCGGTGCAGTCGAAGCTGCGGTCGCAGACTTTCTTCTCGTCGATGCACTCGCCGCTGTTGCAGTGGTACTGGCCCGCGGGGCAGGAACTCGTCAACTTTCCGCCGGCCATCGCCTCTTTCGCGCAATCGCGCTCGTCCGAACCGTCGTCGCAGTCGTCGTTGCCGTCGCAGCGCCACGAGTTGGGCACGCATTTGTGGTTGGCGCATTGCCAGAACTCGGGTTGGCATACCGAGTAGCCTGAAAAACATGATCATGTAAAAAACAAATCACAACCTTCAAATACTTTTCTAGCAACTCAAATCCGCCGAGATCTTTTTCATAGGAATTTTTAGAGGAACTTGTTTTTTTTTTCAAAAATTATGTCGAAAGTTTCAAGTTTCAATCAGTTAAACCGAAAATAATATTTCCGAAAAGCTGAGCCGAGTTTCCGAGAAACTCACTGCAATTGGCGTGCTCATCGGACCCATCGAGACAGTCGTTGTCGCCGTCGCACTCCCAGGAGGCGTGGATACAGTGCTGGTTGGCGCAGCGGAACTCGCCCTTGTTGCACTCTTTCTTCTCCGTCTTGCACAGGTCCGACGACTCGTCTTCGCCGCCGGCGCAGGTCACGTCACCGTCGCAGAGCCACGCCTTCGGGATACACTCGTATTTGGGCTGCGCGAGGCGGGCGTTCGAGGTACAGTGGAATTCCTGGTCGGTGCAGGTGCGGTTTCCTGGAAAAGTGATCGATTTATTTCGTGTTTTATGGAGAGATCAACTCTCCTTCAGTTTTATAATCATTCGATAATACCCATATAAATCTTAGATAAATTCGAAAAAATTCTAGAAAAACCAATCTGTTACCAAAAAATAATCGATCAGAAGCGTCCGGAACGTCCATTATCGAAGACCGAAAACGGGTTCCGCACAGAAAAGGTGTGCGATAGAGCGCACAAGCTAGATTTAATTTTAGATTTACGGAGATTCCGCGTGCAACAATAATTATAGTCCGTAAACCGTTTCAAGTCGGACGCGTTTCAAAATGACCATCAGGCGTTAAGCTAGAGCTGAGGGGAATCAGAAAATAGATAAATTTTCATGTTTTGATGAACATTTTTAAATTTCAACTTTTAAAACACAGAAACTTAAAAAATAATTCTTTTTTGAACACTTTTCACTCACCACAACTATGACGAGTGTGTTCATCGGAATTGTCGCCGCAATCGTCTTCTCCATCACAAATGAAGGCCCGAGAGATGCATTTCAAGTTGTCGCACTGAAATACGAAAACAATCAGTTCGAAAGGTGACATGAAAAAGTCATCAGAACCAAAAGTCTCCGGAACGATTATCTTTTTCCTTTATGGTAGAAAAACGGATTTTTCGCATACAGTTTTTCTAAATCGTTCTACTCACAGAAAGTTCAAATTCTTCTCTCAAATTTTGTCATTCACAACTAGCGCCGTCCCCCCGCCTTGGCGAGTCAATAAAAAAAGGGTCAGTTTGGCTCTTTTTGATTCTCTTTTCGCTTAAAACTCAGAAAATAACAAAATAACTAAAACGGACTCAAAAAGTAAAAAGAATTTTTCGCCGAGAATGTTGAGTAAGAATGAAAAAAACTTGTCGATCGAATTCAAACTTTTCTTTGGAAGCCTTGCACAAGACCGAGAAATTTGACAGAGAATTAAAAATTCTAACTTTCTGAACAAAAAAAATTTTCGCGAAGCTTCTGTGGGGCGAACTGTTTTTCTTTTCTTTTTCAAACCTGGAATAAATAATCGCCGACGCAGATCTTCTTTCCACGATCATCCGTACAATTCGTATGGGTCTCATCCCAGCCGTCATTGCAATCATTGTCCCCATCGCATTGCCAAGTTTCAGGGATACAACGACCAGACGGGCAACGAACGCTGAATTTCCAGATTTTCCTCCATTCTTTTGTTATATTGACGCACTAATGCTGAGCACACTGTTGATTCATGCAGAAGAGCTTATTTTCGTCGGATTTGTCGCCGCAATCGTCGTAGCCGTCGCAGAGGTCGGCCGGCTGGATGCAAATGTTCGTATTCGGGCATCTGGAAATTCGTAGTAGGGAATCAGGTTAGGTTAAGAATTTTGTTTAAAGAGCTTTTCAATGCGATTCAAAAAAAGAAAATCCACTCTTTTTCATCACAGTACCTAATCTTAACACCGCGGCAATCGATCGGGAGTCCTGGACAAGTTTCTTGGGATTCGTCGGAAACTTTCTCATCGTGGCAATCATTATGACCGTCGCAAATCTGAAAAATATGATTACAGCAGAAAAAACGAAATTCAAGCCGGAAAAAAGATGCAAAAGAAACTGAAAAAACGGAAAACAAAACTGAAAAAGAAGGGAAAAAAAAGCGCCGTCAAGTGGAGTGTTGTAAGGCTATTTCTTGGAACTTTCAAAATCTCGCGAATTTTCTCGATTTTTTTCAAATTGTTTATCTATTAACCTTGGTCTGATTGATGCAATGGCCATTGGCGCAGGCGAACATGCCCTCGGCACAGGTCACCGAAGCGGCGCAGTCGAGTTCATCGGACGCATCTCCACAGTCGTCGATATGGTTGCATTTCTTCTCGTTGACGATACACCGGCGGTTGCTGCACAGGAAGTAGCCTTCGGGGCATGAGCGAGTGTCTGAATAGCCCATTTTTTTCTGCTTTCCATTCATTCAAGTATTCTTCGAATGTAGAAATATAGTTTTTTTCAAAATATCATGAACATTTTGTTTTTTTTAAACATTTTTCAAATTCGTTTCTTCCTTTTCATAACACCCACAGCGAAGATTTTTGAGCATTCTTCAACTAAATGTATCTTTGTAATGGATTTTCGCATTCCAAGTTTTTGGATAAACTTCAAGAAATATTGTTTTTCTCCTTTCCTACTCACTGCAATAAGTCGGGTTCTCATCGGATCCGTCGGTACAATCCGGCTTGGTGTCACAGGTGGCGCCAAGATTGATGCAAGCTCCATTCGCGCATTGGAAATTGTACGGGGGCAGGCATTCCTGTCGAGTGTTCTCCCCACGGAGGACACACTGTGTCGGGAAGTCCTGAAAATAACATTCATAGTATATTTATTCACTGCAATATCATTAAATAGCTTGTCCGCCCTAATCACTGGACTGTGTTCCGGAATTCGACGAAAACCAGGATGATAAAAACGAATAAAAGAGCCCAAAACTGTATAAAAGTTTGATCAAGATCCTTTTCATACAAAGCACTTCGTAATAAAAAAGCAGGTTGTCCATTTTATCTCTCTAGAAAGTATTAGTAGAAGTTCCAACCTTTCCGGGCTCCTGGACGAGCTCGTAGGTGTCGTTGCAGGAGCACTGGACCTTGCTGGCGGCAAGTCCGACCTCCTCCGACGTCACCGTGCAGAGCTGATCGCAGCCGCCGTTGTCGGTCTTGCAGAGTTGGGAGGTCAACGCGTTGCAGAACTGATTCCGGGTTCTGACGTCGGCTTCTGAGGCGAAGACGTGAAGTGCTCCAGGGATTCGGCGGTCGCCGATGACCGGTTGGATTCCGCCTCCGGATTCCTGGAACAAGATGAACATTTTCTTTTTCTTCAGATGATCCCAATAACCTTGTCCATTCTGAAGACGCCGTTGCTCAGGGGATCACTGAAGTACAACCAGCGGTCCCAGAGGTCCAAGGCTTTTGCTCGGTAGCCGGTCGCCAGAACTTTTCGGTTCTGACCCTCGTAGTCGGAAGTTTCAATGTTGAGCCGGTTGACGTCGGCCCAGTAGATTCGCTGGGTTCTGGGAAGATTGAAAGATTATTCTGGGTACTCGAAGAAGATATTCATAACAAAGAATGATTCTACATTACTTTTAAATTTTCAGAAAGGCCAATGATGCCTGGAAAAGCTTCCAAAACATCATGGTAGCTTCTAGAAACATTAAAATTTTCCAGGCAAAAGTATAAAACCTTTCTAAAACTTTCTGAACGTGTCAAAGTTTCCGTACATTGCCAAAGGCCCGAAGAAGTTCCGATGTATACCTGAAATCGACGGCGATGGCAGCAGGCAGGGAGACCGACTCCGAGACGATCACTTTCCGACTACCGCCGGCCATGTTGGACCTCTCAATCCGGGGCTCATAGAGTCCGCCGCTAGTCTTGTAGCCGCTGTCCGACCAGAAAAGTAGGCCACTGCAAGGGTCCAAGGCGATGGCATAGGTCCAGTCACCGCTAGCAATCTGGAAGTCAGAATCATTCAGGGAAAAGTCCAGGACAAACGGACGGTGGACAAATGTTCTCCTTGAGTGTCGATGGCCATGACCTTGCCGCCCCGGCCGGTGGTGAAGTAGAGTTTTTGGGTGAGCCAGTCCAAGCGCATGTCAGAGACGTGGTGAAGCTCGCTGGCGATCTGAAATCGATGCGTTTGAGAAAAAACACGGTTAGTTTTTTCTCTAACTGGGTGGATTAAGCTGCGAAACAAATGAGCCTTTTTCGATTCTCCAAGCTTGAAAAAACCCAAACCTTCTGCTTAGCCGGTCCGAAGATCAGTCTGGGATTTTCAGCGTTGTTCATCGAGAACCAAGAGATATTGACTCCATTTGGTGACTCGGCCACGTAGTAGATCCTTCTCAGGTTGACGTCGACGTCGAAATTCTGGAGGTTGTCGAGGGCGGGGAAGGGCTCTTTGAGGGGTCGGCTGGCCTTGACGTCGGGTTCGATGGGAGCGTCGATGATCTTATCTCCATCCGAGAACATCAGGTAGGTGTCCGGCTCTTCGCAGGTGCGACCTTTCAGGACCCCTCGAGCACAGGCGCAAGTGGGAGTCTGAGTGCCGGGACTGGCGAAGCAGAGCTGAGTGCAGGGGCTCTTCCGCAAGTTGTCGGTGATCTGACAGGGTGAAGTTCCCTTCGGCTGGTTGGTCGGCGAGAAAACGGCGACATCTCCAATGTCCTTCATCGCCGCGGCGACTGTCGTCGGCGACAGGAGGAGCGAGGTTTGGTTGGGCTTGCTGAAGAGAAAAAAGAAAATAACCATTTCAACTAGAAATTATAAAAGAGGCATCATAAAAGGACAAGCTTTGAGAAATTTTTGGAGATTCTTGACTGACAAGGGAGGTCCCTTTAGTGAAAAGTTTGGAGTTTTCAGAGTTTTGTAAGTTTTTGAGGTACATCTCAGTAAAGAATCGGAGCTTGTCCTTTTGGACGTTCTTTGTCAGTGAGCACGTACCTAGAAGCGCGGAAGAGCTTCTCGAGCCGGTTGTCACTCCAGTACATCTGCTGCTGGTACAAGGCGATGCCGGCGGCGGAGGCGATGTCGGATCGGACCAGTTCTGGGGTACCGCCGTTGGCGCGGACTCTGAAACTCAGACTTTTGTCGGAGAGCTTGAGAAAATCCAGACTGAAGTTTGAATGAGTCCGTTTCTCACGTTGGATCCGATCCTAATTTCGCCTCAAATATTGTTGTGAAGGATACCGTATATTTTGAATAACTAAACGGTGACCAGTATGAAGCTCAAAATGAAGTTCAGATAGAAATAGAAGATCCTGAAGATTAAACCTTGATAAATATGAGTAGATCTTGCTCTCCTCCCGGAAAAATTTTGAATTTAGAGCCGAAAACATCAGAACTTCATATAGGTCCTTCATACACGATTTGCTTGAATTTTTTTTGAGAGACTCAAAGATTTCCTCACCTACCTTCAAAGGCAAACTTAGAGCTCAGCTTGCAAATCAGAAGCCCCCTCAAAAAAAGTCTGAAGCAAGTCCTTACCGATAGATTCCGTCCATCTTGGCGTCGGTCCAGTACAGCATTCTGCTGGCGGGGTCGACGACCAGATCCGTCGGTTCGGCGATGTTCGTCGAAACGATCACTTCGCGACGAGTTCCGTCGAGGAAAGCTCGCTGGATAGTCGGCTTCTGGCCTTGGTCGGCCCAGTACAAATACCTTCCAATCGGGTCCACGGCAATCGAGGATGGGGTCTCGGTTTTCGTCGTCATCAGGATCTTTCTGCAAATTGAAAACCTCATTTTGAGCCAAGATTTACGGCCGCAGGACAAACCCTAAAATTGTTTCTCAAATGGAGCCATACTTCGGCTTTTCACTCTATTTTTGTTCGGTTTCCGTGGTCTTTTGGGTCTTTTATTCAGCCTGTTTGTAGATTCAGCCCCAAAAAGACTCAAAATGAACTTCTATTTTTAATATATTGCAAAAAGGCTTCAAAATTTAAGTATTAATCCATAATGAATTCAAAGTCAGGTCTAGAAAATGCTCTTTAAAAACGCCATTCTTCGTCTTCTTGCATATTTTTTTTGTTGCTTGATCCCCCAGACATTTAATTCTCAAAAAATTGTTTAACAAATGACAAATGAATGTTTCACAATGCAAGCACAAAAACCATTCCACAGCCATTATCAAAATGAATCTTTTCATTCTAGGATTCCTCACCTGAACTCTCCATCCAATCGGCAAACTTCGATATTGGTCCGATCGGCGTCCTGGTTGATGAAGTAGAGATTGTAGTTGACCCAGTCGACGGCGATGCTCTTGATGACCATCGATCCGAACGAGTCTCGGATCACGACTCGTGGAGCCGCTTCGCCGAGGGCGTAACTGCAGGGAAAATCGATGGAAAAGGGCAAAAAAATATCGTTTTTTTAGTATTATCATAATAGACAGCTGAGGTAGTTCCATGGTTTTTTGAAAAACTAAAAAAATATGTTCGAAAGTATCTTTTTTTTTAGTAGATCAAGCATATTGCCAAAAAAAAAATTCCAGCTCTAAATGGAACATCCGACTTTGTCGCGACCATCACAAAGGAATCGACAATTTCCTTTTAATCGACATAAAAAACGAACGCGGTGATTCCCTTGTTGATACCGGCCCCTTCGGCGACATAAATCGTCTTGGATTCGTAGTCGAAGTCAATCGAAGTGATGGAAAGGCCGCCGATCGGCTCCATGGCGACGCCCTTTGCCTGCACCTCGTCAACCCTTAAATGACCACTTTCAGAGAGGTTTCCCGTATGAATTCTCACGGATAGCCAGTGATCTTCGTCTTTGTCGCGACCATCACAAAAGACTCATCGAAGAGTTTGCAGCCAGTAGAGCCGTCCTGGAAAGAATCATGTGAAAAAGCGCGAAAAGGCTGGAAATACGTCCCCACGAAATCTTTGTACCTTGGTATATCCAGTGGCGCAGACGCAGGCATGTTGGCTAAACATTTGAGGGACACAAATGTGCTTGCAGTTTCCGTTGTCGATCCGGCAAGGGTGGCTGATGGAGGCTGCAAATTATATTAATAAAGTACTTTTAACTTATTCAAAACGGTTTTTTTTTCGAAATTCCCAGCCACAAACTATGAATTGATCAAGTTACCTTTTTAATTTAAAAATTTGAACAAAAAATTGATCGAATCTCTATGGATCCCTTATAGGGGAGACTTTCCGTCCTTTTATAGGGACCCCTCTGGTGTTCCTAAGTCTGTTCTTCATCGGCGAGGTCAGAGAAACATGAAAACAGCACTAAATTTAGGGAGGGCGCAGAGAAAGACAGAAGATACGATTTGCGGGGAAAAGGATTTTTACTCGAGGGCCTGCCCAATTTGGACAGAAAAAGAACATACAGGGTCTCGGCTGCAACACCTTGATGTTGACCAGATTCTCGACGCTCTTCTTGAAGTGGGTGAACGGCGGAGGCTGTCCATCGCCCGTGATCGTCGCCACGTCGATCGAATCGAAGGCCGAGTCGGCGTAGAACAGTCGGTCGCTGAAGAAGGCCAGGCCGTTGGGCTGCTTGCCGGCGTCGTTCAGGATGTAGTGCCGGTCCTGGCCGTCGTAGGCCACGGAGGAGATCCGGCCGGCTTTGGCTTCCGAGAAGTAGACTCGCTGGTTCGTCGTGTCTGGAAATTAGAGAAGAACGGTCGTAAATATTTTTTTCATCCAAAGAAAAAAATTGGAAAATATATAAAAAGACAGGAGAGGATGAAAAAAAAGTCTAAAAAGTATAGAAAAATCTCTTTTTATTCCTTGTATCCTTTTTTCTATTCTTTTTTCATTCAGAACAAAACTGAAACGGATCGGAAGAACCGAAAAAAGGTTGAAAGAAGAATTTTTATGAAAAAATGAAAAAATCAGCTGGTTTTAAAGATTTCAGGATGATTTTCAGAAGCTGTATTAAAATCACCATAACCATTATGAAAGTTCAGTATTCTCAAAAATGGCCTTTTTTCTGTTTGAAGGTCTTGAAAGTTTATTATTCGTTTCCCTCAAATATCTTCAAGTTTTTGCTATTTTTACCTTTTCTTTTTATCCTACTTGACAATATTCTGATCACCCAGTTAAACTTTCCAAACTCACCGATGGCAATATGATCAACTTCAGAGAGGTCATTGCTGGCGATGACCAAGGGTTCGGAGCCATCAATGTTCGCTCGAGCGACCTTGACGTCTCCAGAACCGCCTCCACGATCCAACCAGAATAAAAATCCTCGATCCGAGTCGACAGCGATGGCGACCGGTTGAACGACCGCAGTTGGTGACTGGTCATTTGAGAGGATCACAACGCGGTACTGAAAAATAAATTCAATCTCAATAAGCTTTATCTTTTTCGAAATTTCCTTGAAGATTGGAAAAGATCCCTTTTAGCGTAATTTAACCAGCTCATATGGTAATTTCTTGATGTCTTTCAATAACCCGCCGCTACAAAAATCGGCCCAAAGGTTCTTTTTTTTTGCGCTCCCGATCAAAAACTACTTCGCGTGATCTGATTCTATAGCACAGAAGGAAACTCAGTGCAGCTCAAAGGTGGGAATGAAAAAAAAACATCTTTCCGTACTAGACCAACGCTACCAGGTATTCACATTTTTTTGCAAAAAATTATGTATATTTCAATTATTCCGGTCACCAGCTCTACCTGAGTTCCCTGAGTTCGGACCAGCTCAATCGTCTGCGAAATTCGGTTACCAACGACCAAATTTCGGCCGTTCCAGTCGAAGGCCATGCAGTAGGCGTCATCAGGAACTTGGGAGGCGTAGATTTGGGTCTGAACATTTAAATAAATTCTCAGAAAGGAGACAGATGTGAAAGGACCTCGTACGAATCCATTACTGACCATCAATAGCTACAGAAAAATATCCAAAATAAAACTATTAGGTCTTTCCTCGTTTATTGTTCTGTCTCTTTACTTTTTCTTAGCCTTCCTAGCCTCAGACGTTTTGAGAGTTCCAATAATGCTAGAGAATTGCGAAAAAATAGAAACAGAAAAGATTAAATTCAAAGTAAATTCAACTGATTTATAATTTTTCATCGAAAAAAGGTCCTGAAACGATGAGCAAAGAGACAGTAGACAGGTCACGTCCAAGCTAGCCGTGAATCTACAGTATCCAAAGATTTACCTTGTTGGCCGCATTGATGCTGGTCTTGTAGATGGCGGCGTCGGTGGAGATCTGCGCCAACGTCTTGGCGACGTTAGAATGTTCCAGGACGTACAACTGAAAAACGTATACTACTGAAGCCTTAAGAATCCTCCAACGTCTCCATTCTCAGCGTCGTAGGCAGCGTCGAAGGCGTTGGCCAGACCGGCCAACGGCACCATTCCGGTCAGGACCGGCGTGCTGTTTCCACTGAAAAGGTTTTTTTTTCGATCTCTATTGATCATCAAAGTGAATTGAAAAAATCTCAAAAAACTTTGAACCTCGGTTCTGAGCAATCCTACGAATCACTAAAGAGTGCTGACGCCGCTAAAGTGGTCATTAGAAATGCTCAGACACGTCTGGAGCTCTTTTGGTTCGCGTTACCGAGATCCGAGACATAAAAAACATTTTCAATAATCGTCATCCACTGATAAGAAAACTAGACACTTTTTAAAAGTTAACTGTAAAACTCGTAATCTGGTACCGTTGAGATTTTTCAATATTCAAATTTTGAAAACATTCGCGCTCCACTAATAGCAGATGGGGACCCCGGTAACAAACGCGCCCGGGCGTTCCTGAGCATTTGATTAACCTCTCCTAAGCATTACTTAGAATCGTTCAGAAACGTTCGGCGCGTTACCGATGTTCAAGAACCCACAAAAACTCCCATTTTTTCGCCTTTATTGGACTTTTTTTTCAGAGAGTTATGCACTCCAGATAATCAATTTTAGATTTTATGGATCAAAAAATGGCAAGTTCTTTTGTTGCTGTTTTGAAGGTATTAACTTTCCTGGAAAAATTCTAACTTGTCTTTAATACCCTTCTCCAAACGCGCTCCACGGTTCATTTCCAATTCATTTCCTTACCGAGTAGCCATCTCGACGCCGAAGACGTTCGTCTTCTGGATCATCAACAAGAACGGCTTCTGATCCGTGATACACGTCATTCCGGATCCATCAAGTCGTTTGCCCATGGGACAGGCGCAAGTGAAAGACTTAAATCCGTTTTTATGACTATTATTCTGTAAAACTCGAACATTTTTGTTGTTGAGAAGACAGAGATGAGAGCAGCGATTTCCCTTGCAGCCATGATCAGCAACTTGAGGCTGTAGAACTGGATGGACCGCGACGATTCCCAGAGCCTTGAAAATCACCATTTTTTTTCAAGATATTCAAGTCTCAAGACCTTGCTGAAGGTGTGACTCGGGTAGTCGGTGGTGGTTCCGTTGGGGAACTTCGGATAGACCTGAACCTTCTGAAGACGTCGGTCCGAGTAGTACATCATGTCTTCGAAGATGGCCAAGGCGTGCGGGTGTTGAACGAACTTCGGTGAGGATAGGACTTGGGTACGGCCTGGAAGGTCAAACTCAGTGAAAATCAATTTTCAGAGTTAATTTCTATCAATCTGATTTCCAGCTCCTCGAATCTAATAATAATGAGATATAAACTTCCTAAAAACTTTCTAGAGGTCAAACAATCTTCCGGATGACTCAAGCAATCCGGGAAAAACTCCAGAAGTCATGAAATGAGGAACAATCAATGAAAATAGCTTTTTCGCGTCTCTCAGAGTCTATCACCGACCTATAGGCTTCTAATAAACCTCCTAAAGCCCTTGAGAATTTTCAGAAGCTTCGAAAGTCTATAGTTTGTTTAATCTGAAAAGCTGAGCCTTAGAAGGTGAGGAATGCATTCTAAAGCCTTTAGGCATTTTCAGAAGCCCTGAGTACTAGAATCTTCAAATTATATAGTTGGGTCAATTAGAAAGGCTGAGCCTTCAAACGATTAGGAATAGACCACTAACTTACAAAAACTTTTTCTAAATCCTCAAAACTTTACTTGGAAGCTTCAATTATTCGAAACATTTTCTAATATTCTTGAAAATCGTGTGAACACCATAAAAGGGTAACATTTACCAACAACTCCCACAGAGCTGATTATTTCAAACTCACCAGTTCCATCATAATTGACAAAATCGATGTAATCGAGTTTGGAGTCCGCAAAATAGACACGGTCCGTAGTGTAATCCAGGGCGATGGTGTTAGGCCAGTAGATTTTTGTATTGACCAAGACTTTGCGGTCGGTTCCATCCATGGAGGCTCGCTCGATGCATGGGTTCTGGAAAGGGTTCGGATGGAAAGTAGAACTGGAACTTCCCCATATTCTCATTGCGAAAGGAAGTTTAATACCCCTCAAATGTCTTTATAGAGATTGATATCTGGTAAAAATTGGTCTTCAAAAGGCGTTTTTCCAGTAAGCGGTTAAAAACCTGCAGGAAGGCTTCTGGCAGGCATTTTCAACATTTTGCCTTCCAAAAGCCTTCTAGGTTTCGTTCACTTTCCAACCTCCTGTTGGTTACCTTTATAATAATTTAATCATCCAAAAAGTGAAAAGAATAAATAAGGATAAGAAACGGTTTCAGGTCACCTTCTCGAGTGACATCACCGGATAGGGTATAGAAGATATGATCACAGTTAATAAAGTACACGTATAGGTATATTGAAATTTGATTTTAAAAATCATACTAGACTTCTGAGGATGCTGACTCACAATTCATTGTCGGGGATGTTGTTTTTACCTTCCCAACACCTTCTCAGGATTTTCGTGAGAAGTGACTCAACGTGGAAAAATAGAAATCCTGAGTTTTCCAACTACTCGGAAGCTTCAGGCTCCAACTCAATATTACCTGTCCCCAGTCGGTCCAGAACATGTAGCCCTTTCTCGGATCGACGGCGATTCCTCTTGGTTGGCTGATATTTTCGTGAACGAGCAAAGCTCGGCTCGACGGGTTCTCCAAGTTGGCTACCTGGAAAAAGTCAAAGGTATTCTTGAGAAAGACATTTCGCCACACAAAAGCTTCAAAGTCTTAGAGAAACCATGAAAAAAACTCTAATTAAGAGAAATAATTAAATAAATTTAAAATTTTATAGTTCATAGTCAAACCGTCAAGCTTTCAAAGTCCGCTCTAACGCACAACGTATCTGATCGGCTGGGGTCTCGCCCCTTTTTTGCAGGTTTGTGATATTTTTCGTTAGAGCGAAGGTGAAAAATTTGGAAATCAATTCAGCGTTTTCTCGTTTTCTTTTATTAAAAATAACATTTTCAACTTTTAGCCATCAGAACACTATAAACTTCCAAAATTCCCAAAAAAAAAACAGTTACGAAAACTCTTTTCAGTTCGCACCTCAATGGTGTTCAAGGACGAGTCGACCCAATACAAGTTGCGCCCGACCCAATCCAGGGCGATCCCCTCCGTGATGTCCAAGCCCTCGCCGACGAAGATGCTGATGTTGGTGCCGTTCCTGTTGGCGGCGAAGATCTTCTTCTCGCGGATATCGGACCAGAAGATCCGGTCCGTGACGCTGTCCCAGGCGATCGCGATCGCGTTTTCGACGGCCGCGGCGAAAGTTCGCCAGTTGTCGAGCTTGTGGTCGCTCCAGTAGATTCTGAAAGTTTTTCAATATTTTCGTAATTTTTGAAGGTCATTAATTATTTTAGGACCAGAATAAACCGGGAAAATAGCTTCATCAAAAGCTTATAATTCTTCTAAACACTTCAAGAAGCTGTATCAAATGTCTAAAGGCCTATGCAGGGACTTCAAAATGTCAAAAATCCACACAGTAGCTCTCATACTTTTTCTTCTAGCACCCGCTTTTCTCTGTTTTCGCCTCAAAAACACGGGTTTGTCACGGGCACACCTGTTAAAGTCTTTATGAAAATTTTACAGGCATATAAAACTTGAAAAAAAATTTCTCTCGGAAAAATTATAAAAAAATCTCTGTTTTTTTGAAAAAAAATTTTTCTTAAACCAACCGATTCCTGTTGGACACGTAGACGCGCATTTCCTGCAAACCGTCCTCGACTTTGCACGTCCTTTTGTCCGAATCCAAAACGTAGCCATCCTCGCAACTGAAAATGAGTTATTTTCTTTGAATCAACCGACAATTTTCAATAAAACCTGCAGGTGAAACCGTGTTTTTCATCAGTGCAGTGTTGAGAACAACTGCTGGCGTCCAAACACTCGTTTTCCGGTTCGCAACGCGTTTTATTCACGAGCTGAAATCAATTTATTTAAAACTACGTGAAAAAATGACTGCATAAAAGCAAATATGCTCCATGAGTTTTAAAAAAGTGAATGCAAATTATTCAATTCCAGTGTCTAATTAACACCACCAGAAAAAAAATCCTGCCTGATCTCGAAAAACACGAATTTTTGAGGTTAGAACCCATTTTCAGAGCGTAAAATTCATTCTTTTGTTTAAAAAGGGCCATTTCTCTTCAGAGTTCTATCTAGCTATTCTTAAAAAATACAAAGTATACAGGTAAATATGCATTATTACCATTTCCCCATAAGGACAGCTGCAGAGTGGGCCTCTTGGGCTATTGTGACACTTGAAAGCACAGCCAGCACGGTCGGCCGAACACAAATCTCGGGTACAACTGAAACATTTTCTTTATTTCCTGTTTCAATGATTTTTGTTCAGATCTTTTATAAAACTAACCGTCCACCCTCATCACTACCGCCGGGACAGTGTTGTTTTCCATCGCAGAGCTGGTGCAAAGGAATGCAAACTTCCGGATTATTCTCACAAGCAACCTTAAAATTCTTTTCTCTACGAAAACTGTAACAAAAACTCCTCACGTGCTCGAAAGCGCATCGTTTACTGAGCGGAGTCGGCGTTTTGCAGCCATTTTCGATGGATTCGTCCGAACCATCGCCGCAATCGTTCTCCCCATCGCACAGCCATGTCTAGGAAACACCAAAATTAAGAGTTTGATTTTTTGCAAAAGAGATTCGATCAGGATGAGATTCGAACTCACGCGGGGAAACCCCAATGGATTAGCAGTCCATCGCCTTAACCACTCGGCCACCTGATCACCGGCGAGGCAAGCGGCGCAGGGGAGAGAGATGCCCTCTGCGTGCCTCGCGGCGTGTTAAGAGGACGGGAAAACATACATTCAACACACAACGGCCATTTTTGCACTTGAAGTGGTCGGGCTTGCAATTCTGCGTGTTTCCGCAGCCAAAGGCCGATTCATCCGATCCGTCGTCACAGTCCTGAAATTGAAAAGGTGATAGGTCGATTTTGAAAGAAGATGGATTGATTCTGTTGAACTTTTTTTTTAAAAAAACAGTTTTGATCCGGTTTCCTCCATTATTTTTGCCAATATCAATGAAAATCCATCTTTTTTTCGAATTCCAACCTTTTGTCCATCGCATTTCCAAGAGGCTGGAATACAAAGGCCTGAAGTTGCGCATTTGAATTGGTCCGCGGGACACGCTTCCGTCTGAAAATGAGAAAAAAATGAACCTGAATATCTTAAAATAAAAAATTTCTACAGTATGTTTCGAGCGAAACGGTCATGTTTTCAAACACAGCTGGAAAAAATCTACCGTAAAAATAGCTCGCTTTTTTGCGGTTTAGACTCAAAAACCGGACTCCACGTATGAATCTTAGAAAGTTAAAGAGAAAGGGGGCACCCCTAGAAAAAGAAACACAAGCCCTTCCATTTTTAAAACGTTGTATGTAGCTTATTTAGGGCTAGCTTGGGGCGCAAATACCAGACAGGAAGTGTCTCTACTCTTATCGTGTCAGGATCCTTTTTTCGTTAACATGAACCAGCTATCGAAGATTTGAAGGTTCACACGTAGACTCAAAAAAAGACTGTGAAGGGCTTCAACGAAAGGTCTTGAATCGAAGTTTGGTATACTTTTTTTTGGGCGGGAAAAAATTGAAAGTCGTGAGAAGCCCTGTACCTGAGCCGCGCAGCTGTCCTCATCCGAGCCGTCATCACAGTCGTTTTGTCCATCGCAATGGTTTCGGATCGAGACGCATTGGCGACCGTTGGCGCATCTTCAAACTTGTACATCAATGACATTAACTTGTTCCATTTTGAAATCAAATCGAAGGGAATGAAAATAAAAAAACTGATGATATGTTCCCTGAGAGATTTGAAATATTCAAGATCCCTGCAATTTTCGACACAAGTACCTAAACTGCAGAGCGGTGCACTGTACCGGCGGACAGCGTTCCTTGTCCTCGTCAGTCGCGTCGTAACAATCGTTGTCCCCGTCGCAGAGCCAGTAAATCGGAATGCAGCGGCCGTTGGCGCAAGAGAACTGAATCGAAATCAGTAGATCTACTTGATTTTGATCCAATTCCTCCATGAAGACATACCTAATTACTCGATAACCTGACCGACAATAAACTTTCTTGCTTCACTTTTACAAAAAAGTTTTTCATGAATCAAAAGATCTTGGCTGTATAATGACGTCATCCCTTCTCTCAAATCATTTGAAAAAAACCTCCTGGCTTCATTAATAGTCAAAAGAGGTTACTTTCAACAAACTTCAGGATTTGATAGACAATGATGTCAGAACACATTTCTAAAGTCTTCAAAAGTCTCTGAACAATTATGACGTCATCGGGAGCTTCTCCATTGTTTCTTCAGACTCACAGAACTATCCATCACCAGCACAAGTAGCATTCAAAAAGTTGATGACATGTTTTGAATAAAAGTAATGCCTAAGGACATAATCAAAAGTACTGTTTTTACCTGGTTAGCAGCACAGGTAGCGTTACCGCACATTTCCAGCTTCTCGTCCGATCCGTCGCCACAATCATTGTCCGAATCGCACTTCCACTGCTCCGGAATGCATCTAAACTCCCGAACTTCTTCAGAATCCAGAGAAGTTCCCGAAAAACCGATGGTTGTCGCACTGGAACTTCTTGGCCGAGCAGACGGGCTTCTGGCCGTCTTTGCAGTACTGGGCCTCCTCGTCGGAGAAGTCGCCGCAGTCG
This sequence comes from Caenorhabditis auriculariae, assembly GCA_904845305.1. Lineage (NCBI taxonomy): Eukaryota > Metazoa > Nematoda > Chromadorea > Rhabditida > Rhabditidae > Caenorhabditis > Caenorhabditis auriculariae. Next base: position 329,005 of record CAJGYM010000004.1, read on the forward strand.
TTGTCGCCGTCGCAGCCGTACTGCGAGGGGATGCACTTCTTCGTGTTCTTGCATCGGATCGTGTTCTCCGGGCATTCCGTCTGAACATTTTCCTTGTTCGAATACATGAAAGCTTCCCGAAAGAACCTCATGGAAGCACTTTTCGCCCTTTTCGTCGACCTCATCCGACTCATCAAGACAGTCGTTCTCGCCGTCACATTTCCATTCTTTCGGGATGCACCGACCGTTTTTGCACTGTAAGAAAGCTCTATAAGATAAAGTTATTTCATGAGTTCGTCCCAGTTGAGCCTCTGTTGCAGAATCCTGTTTTCTATTCACAAATAGGGTTTTCTCCAACAAAGATTTTTGAAGCATTTTTTGAGTTCGAAAAGCCTGCACTCTTGAAAGCCGCCAAAAACGGTTATGAACAAACTAATATTCTCCTTGAACCTCTAGAGTCCAACTATCTCTGATGACGAAGCTTTTTCCTCGAAATGAACGAGCTTCACCGAAAACCGACCAAGAACTGCGTCGAATTGGAGCTGCACAACGGCTCAACAGTTTCGTTGCTGTCCTTCTGGCAGGTATGGTTATTCTCCGGGTTAATCTTAAAGCCTTGCCGACAGGCGCAATTTGCCGTCAGCGCTTCAGAAGAGGAGGAAGACGACGTCGAGGGCGTGGCAAAGCAGAGCTGAGAGCAGTCGGAAGACCGGCATGGATGGTCGCGAGAATCGTCAGGAATCGGCTGATTGCTTCTGGTGCACGCCTTCAGGGAGAAGATGCTGCGATCTTCAGCTCCGAATTCTCTGATGACCTTGGCCGCGCCGCCGTTTTTCTTGTGGACCCGCCGGATGGAGTATGGCCGCTGGTGAACGTAGTAGATGAATTCCTCCATGATGGTGATGGCCACGGGAATCGGATTGTCGACGTCGAGGACGGTGACCTTGGAGCCGTCGAAATCCATGCAGGAGATAGTCCGGAGCAAGGTGTCGCCCCAGCAGAGACGGTTCTCTTCGAAGTCGATCGCCATTTCCGAAGGACGGCCGAGGGTCGTGTTGCGGATGACGGCGCAGTTGGTTCCATCAATGTGGCACCTGAAAAGGGGTATGTATGATGGATTCATGTATTCACACTGTTTAGTTGAGAATTCAACGATCAGAAGCCGTTACGCTAGAACTTGAGTAGGTTCTGAGTGACGTCATCAAAAAAATATGATATAAACACTTGAATGAATGAAAATGATAAAGTATTTTCAGTGACTTCATACATAAAAAAAGTGCTGAGACTTCGAAAAGACTTTTTTTCAGATTATCTTTCTAAATGATCGATTCGAGAGGTTCTTATTGACGTCATTCAATAAATAACGTCATGCGAAATTTCCTGCCGTGAAAGATAAATAAAATTGAGAAAAAATTTTCCGACTATTTTTGCGCAAAATTCGATCCGAACTCTAACCTATAGATAGCGGCAGGACGGAGCGACTCGGCGTAGAACAGGATGCCCTTCCAAGGATGAACAACGACAGAAACCGGATCTCTGAGGTCTTTCAGGAGTTGTCGTCGAACAAGCTGGTCAGGATGAACGAGGCCGGTCTCGCTGATTTTGAGCACTTCGAGGCTGTTTCGGATGTTGTCGACGTAGTAGAGTTGTTTGCTGATCCAGTCGAAGGACATGGAGAAGAGGCCGTCGTTGTGAGTGACGAGTACGGGGGCCGCGCCTTCGCCATCGGGTCGGATTCTGAGTTGAAAATATTTGAAAGTTTTTTCGAAGTTTTCAAGTAAATGTCTTGTAATCTAGCTGAAATTAACCTTGTTTCTAATTTTAATATGCAAAATTTTTGCAGCTTCTAGATGCAAAATAATGTGTTTTTGGTTTAAAAAAAAACGCTGTTTGATTTGAAACTTCGTTTTTTTTCACTTCCAGCAAAAAGTATTCGGAAAAATAATTAGAATAGCACTTTGCCTGCCTGAAATGTAAAGAAAAATCTTTCCTTCAATTTTTTTCGATAAACATTTATCGAAAATTAGCTCATATGGTCTCGCAAGATTTTTACACCAACCAAAACTTCTTAAACCAGATCTCTTAAATCTACACCTGAGGCTCTTATTAATCAATATTACCTGTAAATGGTGTTGTCCATGATGTCAGCGTAGAAGAAGGAGTTTCCATGAACGTCGCACTCGACCTCGAAGTACATTCCGATGCGTCTTTGCGAAATGGGACTGATCGGAAGGATCGCCTCGGCCAAGCTCTTCTCGGTCATCTCCGGGAAGATTCCTCGGACGATCTTGTTGCTGGAGAACAACAGGTAGTCGATCGAATCGACGCATCTTTTCCCATCGACGAGCTTCTGACCAATGGGGCAGGCGCACTTGTATCCGACTCCGAAGCCGCCGGAATCCTTGGCCAAGACGCACATTCCCTCGCATTCGGCGTTGGCGCAAGGGTTCTCGATTTTCTGGGCCAGACAATCACTCTGGCCGGGTCCTGGCTGAGCCATGGGATGGTAGGCGGCGATGCCCATCGGGAAAACGTTGTTCTCGGTGTTCGACCAGATGACGCTGCTCGGAGAACCGAACTTCTCGATTTGAACAACTCCAAGACGCGTCCAGTCGGTCCAGTAGAGGTTCTGGTCGAATAAGGCAAGGCCGAAGGGATGTGGGACATTGTTCATGCCTTGCGCGACGACCCGACGATCATTTCCCTGAAGAAAGTCGATTAAAATCTTGTTATTCTGGTAAGGGAGCATTTGGCTTCCTTTAAAATGCAACCGACTCCAAAACGATTTGCGCGCGATGGCTCTGAGAAGCGATAGATGGACGTTTTCGAGTGAGATCAAACTCAGCTAACGTACTTTTCACATCGATTTCGATTCTGTGCTCAAAAAATTCAAAGAAAAAAGTTATGGGCTTCAAAACTTGAAGAAACAGCAATAGTTTTGATGTTTTCAAAATTTTTCGGAATCCAAAACTTTTTTAAATGACTCTTCGATATAGTTTAAGCTCAGATTCAGAACCAGCGGGAAAACTCAATGAAGCCAATGACGCTTAGCTGTGTCAAAACAAAAAGAAACGCGACCGCGACGCTTTGAGCCATTCCAAATGCGACCACAACCCAAGTCGAACCTGATAATCAATGCTCTCGAGGCGATCAACCTTCGGATCGACCCAGTAGACACGCTTGGCTGGGATATCGACAACGATTCCAGAAACTTGATGGGTATGAGTCTCAATGAGAACTCTTCTGTTGCTTCCGTCCATGGCGGCCGCTTCCAGTTTCAGTTGGTTCGTGAAGAACATTTCTCTGAAGAAAAAGTTGTCAACTACTAGAGATCTCATGAGCTTTGTTCCGGCCGTACTAAAAATTATTTTAGAAGCGCAGTTATAGTAGAATTCTTCTTAACTAATGTTATAACAAAATGTTTTACAATAACGTTCTCAATCTTTAAAAAAACCGATTTCCGTTACATCTCAGTTTTCAAAGACTTGAGGTTCACAAAATTCTCAACCCTGGACTTGGCTCTGTGAATGTAGTTTTTCGAGAAAACGATGCTGAAATTCAGTTGAGAATGTTTGAAAACTTTGATTTTCAATCTAAAAAGTATTACTAACATTAGGTTAAGCCTAAAGACTAATAACACATTTATTGACAGGATCATAAACTTACAGGGAAGTGCGAAAGGTCGAGGTATTGGAATTTAGTGAAACTTGGTATATAGGTACTTCCGAACACCCTGATTCCAATAAAGTTGAAAAAAAGTGCGACTTTTTGGTTTTAGTCGAGTTAGGGCGCCTCAAAGTTTGCACGCAAAAAATGCATTGGAAGAGAGTAGGGGATGTGTTGCGGCGGCTAACTCTAGCTGCCAGCAGGTGGCTTGGTGAAGTGGCTAGCGATCTAGCGCTATGGAACCTATGATGCAGGTTCGAATCCTTTTTGGTGCAATTTATTATTGCCATGAAGTTTTTGAAAAAATTGATGAATTTTTGAAGATGGAACGAAAAATACAGTTCATAGTGTTAAAATTCACTACTTTATGTCGTTTTGAGAAAGACTTTCAACAAAAAATTTTTTTAGTCTTTTTTGTCATGCTCTTGCAGGAAATTTGGGCGTCGAGATTATTCTTGCGAGAGTTCATAGGTTTTCGATATAAATAACAACTTATTGAAGTTCTCCTGTTCTTCTTCATCAAACAATTTTTTTCTTCAAAGATGGCAGTTAGTTAACCCTATTCCGTTTTTCTTCCCTGCAGCATCGCCATATCATCTCGAATGTGAAAATAAAGTGAAGGTGGACTTTGATACACATTTTTACACACATAACGTCATAAAAGAAGGAAAAAAGAATAAATCTAATAAAACTTTGATTTTGTTAGTTCATCAGAAAATTTTTTAAAGAAAGGGGTCGACCATAAGCCTTATGGTTAGGCAGGGAAAAATGGAGCAAAAAAAGCTTTTGTCGAAATAAATTGCACCAAAAAATAAATTGCACCAAAAAGGATTCGAACCTGCATCATAGGTTCCATAGCGCTAGATCGCTAGCCACTTCACCAAGCCACCTGCTGGCAGCTAGAGTTAGCCGCCGCAACACATCCCCTACTCTCTTCCAATGCATTTTTTGCGTGCAAACTTTGAGGCGCCCTAACTCGACTAAAACCAAAAAGTCGCACTTTTTTTCAACTTTATTGGAATCAGGGTGTTCGGAAGTACCTATATACCAAGTTTCACTAAATTCCAATACCTCGACCTTTCGCACTTCCCTGTAAGTTTATGATCCTGTCAATAAATGTATTATTAATCTTTAGGCTTAGCCTAATCAGTACGACTCAATACCAGTACAATCTAGAGAACTATTATTTGATCGTTAATCGAAGCACGTCTTTACTAATACTTTAGACTGAACCAAAGCCATTCTCACCCTCTAAGGGGATCCAAGGCGATGTCAAGAGGCAGGGTCAATCCATCGGCCAGGAGAACAGTCCTTCTATCGCCGTCGAACGAAGAGACGTCGATTCTTCTCGATCCGGACTCGATGATGTACAAGGTGTTGGTGATCCAGTCGACGGCCAGGGATCTCGGATAGACGAGCGACTTGAGTCCGAGCTTCTTGATGTGCGAGATCTCGCCGTCCTCGTCGACGTCGGCGGAGAAGGCTGCGTGGGCCAATCGGTCCGTCCAGAAGACCTTCTTGTCGCCGTAGTCGAAGTCGATGCCGTAGATGAACTCTCCGGACGCCAGTCTTTTCGGAGCTTCCCCGGGCTTTTTCGGGTCCATTCTGAAGGTTCATATGCATTCTGAACACAATGTTTCAGCAAGAAAGGCTATCCAGCTTCATATTTGGGGGAAAAGTTAAACAAAACACTTCTGAAAATGATCCTGGAAGTCTCAACTTGCAAAAATCCCAATTTTTTGAAAGAAGAGAAGTCCGAAAAAGACTCCGCCGAGACTTTGAGCCTTCTTCTTTCAAAAACCAGCAACTTGTGAAGATTGATACTTCCCGGATATCTATCTTGTGCACCGAGAAGTATTCTAGTCATTTTTTAGAGATTCCGAACGTTTTTTGTAAGCGAATTACCTATAGAGTCCTTCACGTCTAGCGATGAAAAGTCGCATCTTATCAGCCTCATTGGAAACGCAGTAGCCACGAATGGTCAGATTGTCTTTCCCGGGACCGTGGGCCATCTGGAGAGTGTAGCAGTCGCCGATGCAGGAGCAGGTGAAGCCAGGGCGGTGGTTGGCGCAAAGTTGGTCGCAGAATCCGAACTCACTGCACTCGTTGATGTCTGGAAAGTTGAACTTTGAAAACTTTGGGGCGAATTTCAGACAACTGATATAAAAAAAAGGTCACGAAGACTTCAAAAACACTATAACCACAGAAAGAAAACGGATATCAACTTCCAAGCTTTGAAACCCCGAGAAATTATCCTTAGCACTCCTGGAAGGACCTTTTTCATCAAGTTGGGGTGCGCCTATATAAGTTTACTAGAAAACCGACAGCCTTTTTATGACTCGAAAAAAATTGTTCAAGTGGCTAGGATATCTTAAGTACGGTAAGAGAGCGAAAAATGGCTGATACGAAATTCTTATACATTTGAAACTGAGGAAAAACCTCTAACTGTCTCAAAGACGCCTCGAAGAGAGGAAAAGACCAAAAAGTTTTAAAAACCTAGTAATGAAAGTTCCAATATATTTATATCAAATAATCAACCTGGAAGCGTAGTCATAGTATTAAAATGTTCTAAAACCTCAAACAATTCAAAATTTTGAGTCAAAACCAACCTGAGCAAGTTCTGTGGAACCTATCATCCAGCCGGTAGCCATTTGGACAGGTACACTGTCCACCGTGCGGCGAGGGATGGCAGCCAGCCTGGCAACCGAGAGAGGGACACAGGTTTTGGGCTAAAAGTTCTTCATTTGGGGCCGCTAGAAGGCTGGCAGTCCGCAGTTCAATTGTTCACCTTCCAAAGACCTTCTCAAGACCCTCTAGCTTCCGATTATCTACTCACCCAGGATTTGCCTAAGCCTAGACTTTTGCTAAGAATACGTACTCGAAAGCACAAAAAAACTTCGGCTAAAAAATCAAAAAAAAAAACTTCAACTCCGCGCCGAGAGAGCCAGATAGTTGCTTGCCATGTTTCGTAGCTGATTCTTCCATAATTATATATTATTCGGAAGCTTTCCGGGCGGTAACTTTCTTTTTAACTTTTTTCAAAACTCACAGCAGTCCTTCTCATCGGCGCCGTCGGCACAATCATTACGGCCGTCGCAGAGGTTGACCTCCGAGATACAGTGTCCTGTTCCGGGACAGTTCCACATTCCGGGCGGACAGCGGTACTCGCCGCATTCCTCCTCGTCCGAGTTGTCGCCGCAGTCGTCGTAGTAGTCGCACCGGAACTTTCGCGGCTGGCAACGCTTGTTCTTGCATTGGAACTCGTTAGCCGTGCACCTTTTGAACTCTAAAAACCATTCTTCGAAAAATTAATTTCAAGGACAAGATACCGCAAGTCGGAGGTTCGTCAGAACCATCGGCGCAGTCTTTGGAACCGTCGCAGACCCAGGACTTTTGTATGCATTGGGTGCGGTCGGCGCAGCGGAACTGGTACGGGAAGCATGCGGTGTGGTTGCGCGAGCAAGAGTCCTGAAATTTCAGTTTCGAAATCGCACGGTTCGTTCATTCAGGACTAACAAGGCTTATCTAAGTTCTCTTTTCTCTAATCTAGAGGGTGCAGACACTTCAGGCTGTTAGAAGCTTTTTTTTCTAGAAAGAGTTCTGAACAATTTTCGGTTATATTTTATTCACTGATTTCTGTGAAGTTGTCTATCCACGGCTATTTTTTCATTAACAAGTGCGCCCTGGCAAACTATTTCAAAAAATGATCGATAAGTCAGGACTCGGTAACGGAATCCAGACGCGCCCAGGACGTTCCAGAGCGATTCTAGGGGTCACGTAAGAATGCTGACGCTGCTGAAGTGACCACTAGAAATGCTCCTAAAAGTCCGCTGGCGTTACCAAGATGCGAGAAAGAGGCGTCCCCACTTATAAAACACTATAAAGCACACTTTTATCCCAAAAAGGCATAAAAGCTTTCAAAAATCGAATTCCTTTCGATTAACATAGTTCGAGACAAAAAAAAATAAACTTCGAAACGTAAAAAGGATATTCAAGACGATACCTTCTCATCACTCAAATCCCGACAATCGTAGTTTCCATCGCACTTCTTGGACACATCGAAACATTGTCGAGCATCGGCACACTGGAAAACGCTGCCGTCGCTTTGATCGCAGTTGACCGGGGTGGCTGCTGAAAGTTCCTTGTGAGTGAGTAAGAATTTCAAGTTTCAAAATCTTTAGAAATGAAGAAAACGTTTAAACTTCAAAAACCATTCAGAAAAAATTATTTCTCTGAAAGGGAGAAATGAGAAAAACTTCAAAAAGTAAAAATTGAATTATAAAAAAAAAGAAAACTACGATTGAAGCCAAAGAAAACTCGAACAATCGTTTTTTGCTCTGAGTCATAGTTATTGACTCACACATTCAATTTATATATTTTCCGATTTTTTCAACACAGAGTTCTTGATTCAAGACAGACACGATGAACGACTTTAGGCTTTTAAAATTAACTCTATTCATCAAGAGAATAATTGGAAATTAACGTGAAGTCACAGTGAGAATAGTTGCGCACAATGGTGAGTGCATCACTTTCCGGATTACTCAAAAAAAAATATTTTACGACACTTCACTTTTTACATTTTTACGCCGCATCTTCTTATCCGCCTTTTTTTCCAAGTTTTGACATTTTTCCATTTTTATTCCCTTAAATTTGAATAAGAACTAACGGCAATCCTTCTCATCAGAGCCATCTGCGCAGTCGGTGATATTATCGCAGCGTTGATAATCAGCGATACAGGAAACACTGTGCCATTCGTACTTGTCGCACTGCCATTGGTCCGATTTGCAGCCGGGATGAGCTGCAAATTCATTTTTCTTCGATTTTTTGCCTTTTCCAAAATAGTTTATGAAAAAACCCTCGAAATTCGGGTCTTTTCTTCAAGTTTTCAGGCGTGACCAAAATTCTCAAAAAAGAAATTAACACCGCCTTGTAGACCTTCTGGTCAAAGGTCGAAAGAACAAACAGAAAAAGGAGCTCTATTTTGGACAAATATGACAGAAATTTGTTCGTTTTCAGGTTCAATGAAGTGAAAATTGAGTGAATCTCCGAAAATATTGGTCTAAAAAAAAGTAGTGCAAGAGACAATTTTTTCTCTAAACGAAAGAAAAAATCATAAAAAAAGAAGAAAAAAAAACTTACGACAATCTTTTTCATCCTCGCCTTCAGCGCAATCACCGGAACCATCGCATCTGAAAAAATAGTTGGATTATAAGTTTCCAATGAGAGCACATAGATACAATTGAAATGGGAATGGTTTAGGAGTTTCTGCGCCCTCCTCGTCTCTCGGCGGCCCTCTAGTGCTTACGGGCTATTTTCCTGTTTCTCTCCTGTTTCCTCCTCGGTGAGAGAACAGAGAGACGCAGACACTCGAGAACTTTCAAGTCGGAAAACAGAAAAAAAAAAAAGGAAAAACGAACCGCCACTCGAGCCGAATACACTTCCCGTCGTGGCATCGGAAGTCGTTTTCCGTACAAACTGTGGAGGCCGTGTTAACGGAGGCCGAAACGATTGGAGAGAGAAGTCTTCTGGGATGGACCGACGGCGGCGAATCCACTGAAAAATTGAATATAACTTTCTCGCCCTCCTTTCTTCCTGACTAACGCATGTTAAGTTGGAAAAGCCTAAAAAAATCGAAATTCTGATAATTAAAGACAAAACCTGTTTAAAAAGAGATTATACGGGAATTTTAAAAGCACAGAGAAGGTTCAAACTTACATAGGTTTCGAGGTGAAAATTATGATTTCACTTTAAATCACGCAATATTTATGGCACTTTTTTTGTTTGAAAAAAACCCAAATTAAAAATAGTTTGAATAGAAAATACTTTGAAAAATTAATTATTATCTTTATGAATAAATCATTGGAAAAAATTTTTCGAAATTCATTGAAATTTCGGAAGTGTTTCAGAATACTGGACTTGATGAGAACAGTAAAGGAAATGTTTATTGAAAAAAAGTAAAAAAATTATTCTATCAATAGAGCAACTCTGCTGCAAAACTTAAATTTACGCAGTCATTTGAAATTTTTAAAATTATTTTTGTCTAATTTTTTTAATCAAAAAAATACTGAATTCTGTTGAATTTTTTTAGTATAATGCTCAAACCGTTTCAAAAAAACCTAAAATATTATTTTTTTACAAAAATCCGGTCAAAGCACACTTTTTTACGGTCAAAGCACACTTTCAAGCTCTGCCAACAACAAATTTGCACTAAAAATAGTTTGCCCAAAAATTAATTTCCTGGTTTTCCACCTCAACGCCACAGAACTCTTTTTGTGAGCGCGAACAATAGAAGTTTTATTGCATTTCAAAATGAATCATTAACTTGAGCTCTCAAAAATCAAAGGAGTGAAAAAGGCGGACTTCCTCCTATTCATTCCGTTTAATACCAAAAATTTATCGATTAAAAATCGCTGACCACAAAACCAATACACGGCTGTTTGTTTTTGTGTGGTGAACGTCGAAAAGAACGGCGATTTTGCACGAATTTTCGGCGCTCCGTCGCACTTTTTTGTTTTACTATCTTAAGTGTTCTGGGTGATGTCCTTGATAAGAAATCATGAAAACAAAAAAAAATTCGAAAATTTTCAAAACCAGCCACAATATTAGAGAAATGTTCAAAAAAGACAAAGTCGATTAAAAAAATTCTTTTAGTCCTTTCACTAGTATTTTGTGAATTTTTCTCAAATTTTTCCAAAAGTCAATCAAAGAGAGGCAGACATGGGCAGACCATTTTCAAAGGCAGCCGACCCCTTCTCCCAATTTTTCCTGAATTAAAGTTAACACTACCTCCCGAGGGTGAAAATTGTATTACTGTGGCCAAAAAAGCCTCCCTGAAGTTGAAACTTTTTGTACTCGCCCATCTATGAAGAGAGGCGTGGTCAGCAACTAAGTGCACACAAAACGAGAAGGAATTTTTTTTTTGGGATTTTGAAGCTTCGTCGCCCTCTTACTTTTTCGAATGACCTTCAAAACTTAAATAATTTTCTTCCAGCCTAAAAAACGTAAATCCACCAACAAAAAGAAAGACCGGCCCTAGCTGAATTGCGCAATTCGATCGATAGGGATCTATGGATCGATCGGCGGATAAGATGTCAGGAAACTGGTCCTTGACCATCGACGTTTGACGGGTTTGCCAACAGTAAAAAATTATTTGAAGGAGGAAAAAGTGGAAGACTTGAAGGTTTGGAATTGACAAGAGGTACCTAAACACGGAAAAAACGCCAAAAAAATAATTCTTGAAATTATTGTGGGACTTTTCATTGAAATTTGAGCCGATTCAAGAAAATGAAAGTCTAAAAATGAAAATTGAAAACTTAAAGAATGACACAGAAAAATCAACAGTTCACAAAATTTGAAATTCACTGCACTCTCTGTGTTCAAATTTTCTTTTTTTCGTAATACACTATAGAAAAATTCAGTCTTGCTCTATTTTTGTTCTTCGCGAGCTTGGAAACACGATTCAAAGAAATGGGGAATGAAAATGAACGAGAGATTTTTCAATACCTCTACTTCAACTTTTTAAAGCTCAGGTTAAAGTGTTCCTTATTTGAAAAAGCTACATCTTAAAAATATCAGCGTCTTCTGTTCTATGAAATGCTATACAATTCGAAGAACTCTCCAAAAAAGGTTATTTTAAAAACTCATTTTCGGTCGAAATCATGCTTCAATACCTTTAATTACAGCTCCTCATAACTCAAGTCAAAGTCGTACTTATCCTACAAGATCTACACCGTTAGAATCCCCGTTTCACATTATTCAAAATAATGTACCAGTTGATGATCATTTCAAAGAAAAAATGAACTAAAAAAAATCATTTTTTTTTTCAAAACCATGCCTCAATAACTTTAACTTGAAAGTTAAAAACTCAGGTCAAAGTAATCTTCATCCAACAAAACCTACACCGTTAAAATCACCGTTTCACACCTTTTGAAATGGTCAATAATTTGGAATACTTTTTCGGGAGCAACGATTAAAAAAATCCTCTTTTTTCAATCTTTTCCAATTCAATACTTCAAATTCAACCCCTCATAACTCAGGTCAAATAGGTCCCTATCTAACGAAACCATTATAATTAACAATACACTTTCTTCAGAATGAAACAATAAATGAAAGTCGTACCTTGTAGGGGAATCTGGCGCGGCTGGGAGACGGGCTGCACCGAAGGCACCAGCAGCAGAATAACTGGGAGCGCAAATGCGCCGATTTTCATCATTGTTCCACGTAAGACCATCACTCGGGCATCAGGCAATTAAACAGGAATATTCAATGAACAAAATATAGAAATATAGAATTGAAATATATTGATTGATTAGTAGGAAGTCAATCGATAATTGAAGAGGCGTCGCACGTCCCCCGAGGCAAGATTGCCTGAAAAAATTGGATTATCGATTAGAAACCAAATTGGAAAAATCGACACCCGTTCTTGAAAAAAATTGTGGAATCGATAAAATTAAAAGTCGAAACATTGAATGAGTCATTGCAATTTCTACTGTTTGGTATCTAATTCGAAGGATAATCAAGCTCAAGTGGTCACTATAGAATCCAGGAGAAGTGAATGAACCTTTAGGATTCAAAGCGGTGACTTTAGTGAAAATTAACAACTACTAGTGGCAACTTCAAGAATCCTTAAATTCCTAGGATTCATGAATGATCCTTTTATGAAGCTCTAGGACTACCAGTGGTCCCTTTAGGAATTATTAGAGACTAGGAGATACGAGCGGTCACTTTAATAGTCTTTAGAGCTTTCGTTTCAAAAGGGGCCATTTTAGAAGTCCAAGTAAAATCCGAGACTTCTAGAAATGTTAGTAGCCACTTTAGGTGTTCAAGTCAAACCTTGTAACTGTAAAAACTTAAATCGGCTTCTTTAGAAATTGAAAGAACGTTTTTATGGAAATCCTCAAGGATTAATGGTCATTCTAGGCTTAATGTGGACTTTTGCACAGAAAACTACGAATGATGCAAATTTTTTGTGGCTCGAAACTGGCTTTCTTAAGCTTGCACAGAAATTTTCTGAGAAACTGGTTTAAATTTAGGTAAAGCTGATAAGTCAAGTGGTAAAAAAAATACGCTTGGCTGTGCTTTCATTTTAAAAAATGATTTTAAAAAAATAGGAGACTGGGATGAAAGGATTTATTGTGACTGGAAGTAGAAGTCAGATGACCGCCGACATAAACGAATGTTATTTGCCAAGAGGAATCGGTCGGGAAACGACGGCGACGTCGAAAAAAACCCGATCTCAACTCGAATCAGTCATAAATTAGCGGCCGGTTTTGGAAGTTTGACTGGGGATGGATCTCGACGTTCGAAATGAAATATTGGGCGGGAAATCGTCTCTTCGTCAAAACCTTTTTTTATCGATCAAGATGGAAAAGAGCGGAACTGTAAGCCTGTAGCAAGGCCACCGAGGAGAACAATATTTTGGATTTTTTGCGGTAGTTTTTCGGAATAAAAGGACTGAGTGATCAATTTCAAGCGTTTGGAAAGAAATTCATTCAGCAGCAATGAAGCTTTTCAAAGTGCTCAAACGGTCGCAATTGGAATTGGCCTATGCGTCGGGGTTGCTCAATCACTTTTTGATGCTCACGCACGCAAGCCGTTTTGAGTCGGTTGCACCTGAAAGCAATCGCAGGCCAGTAGAATCATTCCAAGTGCGACCAGGAGCGTTACATTTGAGGTAAATTCGGTATATCTTTGAAATTGCAGAAAAAGGGAGATTTCATGTGAAAATTTTTCTTATCCGATCAGATTTTTTTTCAAAACTCAAATAACCAAAAAAAAAAAGATCAAAAAAGGCTACTTTACCGTAACCCTATTCAATGGCGTCAAACGATCATAACAAGACCAAAGAAAAAGGAAATATGTATGTGATGAGAAGAACGATGATGGTGATAATAAGACTTGTTTACGGACCGCCTGGCAAACCAAAAGAACACACAAAAAATGCTGGATATTATTCCAGTTTCCCTGGAGGTGATTGATGTGCATGCGAGAAGTTCAGATGCAATCTTTGATTTTGAGGACTTTCGACCGGGGAAAAATATCTTTCTACGTGATTAATTGAAAAGCAGAATTCTGAAGCTCCTGAAAACTAAAATCTCAAATTGGACTATGATAACGTTCAGAAATCAATAATAGAGGAAATAAAACATTCAGAAAAAATGAAAACTTGAACTGCTCCTCCAAAAACGAGAAAAAGCTTAATATGATCAGAAAAATGCCAACTGATTTCCTAAGATAATTCAAAAAAATTAGAAATCATCGAAATACGAATAATTCGGCAAAAAAAGCAAAGAAAAAGAGCCTTTTTCAATCAGCAATGAAAAAAATATTAATAAATCAGAGCCAGGCAGAAGAAAAAAATGCCTTTCTCAATCAGGGTCAATCATAAATTTGAGAATAGAAACCCGATCTTTTAACGGCTTCTGGAGGCTCCAAGAACTTCTGAGAGAACGAAATCAATGAAAACTTCAACAATACTCTAAATAAATCTGAAATCAAAGTAAAGGATTCCTTTCCACTTTTCTATCCATCCTTTTCAAGGTTTAAGTAACTTTTTCTAGGGAATTAAGAATGCAATCAGAATCAGAAATAAAAATGTAACTCAATTTTCAAAAACTTCTTAGGGTCCTAAGAGCTTTGATAAGGAACGAAATTAATAAAAACCGTGACGAAATTCGAAAAAGAAATTCTTATCCACTTCTTGACAGGTCATAAGGACTGCAAGAAACTCGAAAAGGAATGAAATCAGTGAAAACTGTAAGATATTTTAAAATCAATCAAAAAAAGGAAAAGAAGAATGATAAAAAAAATTCAATCCTTTAGCTTTATCCTACCAGAAAGATGGGATTAGTCGCTTGCAAGTGGATAGTTCACTCTTTCCTCGATCAAATTCAAAGTTAGAAACCTTTAAGACACCTCGAAGTCCTTCATAAAACCTTAATATGAGATTTTCGAAAGGTTCGCAAAAGTCGATACCTTAAAAGATTTCTAGAGCGTCTGAAAACCAGCGTGACTTCTCGGAAACAGTAAAGTTCGGGATTAATCAAAAAAGAGAGGAGGAGAAGAAGAAGAAAAGGAGTCAATCCCTGAGCTTCACCCAACAGTTCTCTCGCCTCGCCGCCGTCCTTTCACTCACTCTAACGGTCACTTTAGGCAAACATCCGACCCGACGCTTAAACGGCCTCCTCCTCCACAAGTCGTGGTCCATCATCGAGGTGAAGAGAACGAGCAGAAAACAATGCTTTTTCTTTTTCTTCTTCATTTTTTTCTTTCGTCTCTTTCCCCCAGTTGACCCTGACCTTTCTCCCAATCGACTCCTCGGATTTTACAATTTTTTATGGACCTCGCCAAACTGCAGCTAATTGTCCGAGACTTACGATGCACTTGGTGAAAAAGTTGAAAGTAAAAA
Source organism: Caenorhabditis auriculariae (assembly GCA_904845305.1). NCBI lineage: Eukaryota > Metazoa > Nematoda > Chromadorea > Rhabditida > Rhabditidae > Caenorhabditis > Caenorhabditis auriculariae. The sequence goes on from CAJGYM010000004.1 coordinate 344,057, forward strand.
ACTGGTTTTCAGCGGGGGGAAAAAACTTGAAAACTGAGAAATTACGAATTTTTTTTCCGGGTAAAACTCTCCAAATATTATAAAATTGGAAAAATTGTGAAAAAAATTTTTCAGCCCTTGAAAAATGCTCAAAAAAATTTTGAAAGCCGTTGAAACCGCCCTTTTTTTCCTTTTTTTAGGTCTTCAAACTCTATAAATTTTTCTATACAGAATATAAAAAAGAAGAGTAAATTTTTAAAAATCGTGAGAATTGCATTAAAAAAAGCCGTACAACCGAAAAATAAAAAAAAAACATTCGGGTCTTAATTCTACTCCGCAATTAGCAAAACGGAGAAAAAAGCAGAGAAATTTTCAAAATTCACCATGATCTAACTATACTTCAGGAATCGATCAAAACAAGGCGGAACTCTCGAAAATTTCCAAATCAAAGAAAAAGAATCATTTTGGGCACTTAAAACAAAACTTCAAATCTCCCAACTTCTTGCAACTGTTAACCGTTAATCACATCATCCAATTACGGAAAATCTTAGAAACTGAACAAAAAAACGGAAAAGAATGCAAAAAAGAGGGTCAAGGTTCCACTGGAAGAACGGATCGAGAACAAAAACTCGAAAAAGTTGATAATTTTGTTTTTTTTTTCTTTTCAAAGAAGACTTTTTGAAGTGACGTCAAGCGAATGACCACTTGAGTGGCAAGAAAAACGAGCAAATAATCGCAAGACAGTGAACAAAAAAGCAGCGCAAGTGGTCACTAAAGAGGTGGATAAACAAATTATTTTGAAAAAAAAAAGGACTTGTTAAAAGTTTGGAGGAAAAGCTGATTAAAGTGAAACTATGCGTAGGGGTTACTTAAGTGGTGAAAATTTGAGTCGGAAAGATTAATAAAGAGAATTCAAAAACAGAAAATAACCAAAAAAATTAGTTTTTTTCAAAGTTAAAAAAATGATCTCTTTAGGATTTTTGAAGAACTCGCCAATGAGGATTTTAGGGATGGAATTTGTTATCCAAAAAAGAAACGTTCGATACATTTTGTTAATAATTAGAGATCATTTAAGAGCTCTAAAAACTTAGGAAACAGCCAATAAAAAGTTTAAGGCTATCAAATGCCTAGTAGCTTGAAAAATAAAATTTAAAATTTACTGAAATTCACGATAGGGCTCTCATTAAGTCCGAGCCAGAGAAAGAATACAAAAATCAACCATAGTGATCCCGTAAAAACTGAAGTGTGCACTTAAGTGCTGCAAGCGCTTTCCAAATTGCTTGAAGGCAACGGATACCAAATTCACATAGTAACCGCTTGAGTGCTTCAGAAATCAAGAAGTCACTTGAAAGTTCAACTTGGTTTGGAAAGAAATAAAACCAAAAGGGATCACTCAAGTGTTTAGGGTGTTTATTTTTTATTTCAATAAAAGAGCAAGTTGAAAGAGAAAGGTTCGAAAAAACAATGGGAATGTCTGGATAAAATACAGGTAATCCCGAAAAATCTTGAAATCAGCTCAGAAGCTTCCACTTTTCCACACAAGGAAATCATAGAAAATTAATCTTTTCTAAATCGATACCAAACTTTGATAAAGTTACTTATCATCTTACAGACCTTCTAGAGGATAAAAAGCAATGAACAGTCTCAAAGTCAATGGGAACTTCTGAAACATCCGATTTTAACAAAGTGCCTCAAAAGCCAGCAAGAGAGAAAAATTGGAAATTCAGTAGAGACCACGAAGATGCTGGAAATATTCAAAAGGAGCCAAATCAAACTAAATACACGAAAAATCGGAGTGGAAAAAAAACGGTTGACGCTAGTTTTTGGGGTGGCGAGTTGAGAAGTGATGGGACAGCGCGGAGGCCTCTGAAAGGCCTTGAACCCGACGAGAGACGAGGCGGACCACCGCTTTCCTAGTTCTGTGTTCTTTTGGGAGGTGGACTTGACATTGAGGAGGCTCATTTGGCTCGGCTCTCGGACATCCATCATAAATCACCGCGCGGCTCTAATCTGTATTCGGGAGTTTTTTAGATAAGCACGAGGAAAGGTCGATTGTTATCGATTTAGATTATTTCTGGAGCTCTCCAGAGTCCTGAAGAAGATAGTGATCACAATCAAATGGAGCTTCTCAATCTTTAGAAAAGGGATTTAGCTCTTTTAGAGAACAATTTGAGCTTCTTAATCTCTAGGAAAGTTCTTGGTCCCTAGATAAGATGGTGATCCCTTGAGGGTGCGGAAACATCCTATGACGTTGAAAGACTTATAGACTCATAGGTGACCACTTAAGAGGCTCAAAAAAGCTTCCGAGGGCTCAGAAATTATCCATTTACACTTTTCTAGTTTAACTTCAGTTTCCAAGAGCGCTAAAGGGGTCACTTAAGGAAAAGAAATTCATCTCCAAAAGCTTTTCTCTAAGTGATAACAGATCAAAGCTAATAAAATATTCTTTTTTTCAGAAAATTTACAAATTCGTATCAAGAAATGAGGAAAACTTCATAAATATGGTCTTAAGTTCCGAAAGTTCCGTAATCGCCTCGAATATTAAACGATTTCTCACTTAAATCACAAATTATACTTGATTTCCATGGATGATGAGCTGAAAAATAATAATATTTGAAGCTACCAAATCAATTTCTGAAGGCAAAAAAGAAAGAAAGGCATTTAAAATAACAATTTTCAACAGTCAAAACTCGAAACCCTTGTGATAACAAATTAGAAAATCGTTCCAAGTCAATTAAAACAAGTTGACAAGTGTGAAGAATCGAACAATGGTGCCATCATTAGGCGAAATCAAAACAAAACGAGGAGGAGAGGTGGGCGGAGCCTGACTGACCAAAACGGGTAGAAGAAGGAGGCGACCACCGAAAAAAACTGGTATTTTCATTTCTCGTCTACTGAAATATATTTGTGGCGATGGTGATGAGGGCGACAAATCGAAAACATCGATTTATTTTCGGGGGGTTCAGGTTTTCTAGAAGGCGTTTCGGAACGAGTCAGACCACTGTTGTTTTTCGAGAAAATTTTCGAAACATTGGGGAAATTTTTTTAGCTAGACTCTTGATCGAGAGATTAGTTCAAAGTCCTCGAGTAGCCTCTTAAATATCTCAGATGATCATGAAGGCGTTTCGGAACAATCAGGCCATGCTTTTTCAGAAACTTTTGAAATAGTTAGGAAATTTGAAGTCACCACACTAGGATAGACATGAGGCTACTCTGTTCCATGAGAACCCTTTTCAACGTCGTCGAAGGGTTCCCTTGAGGAGTTCAGATGATCTTGAATTCGTTTTGGAAAAAAAAATTCAAGACCACCTTTTTTTTCGAGAAAATTTCAAGCCATAACCTTCAGAGCGACCTTAGGTTTCATTGAAACTAAGTGGCTTCTTAAACGACTTTTAGGTACGATTAAAACTATCGACCATGCTCAGAAGTTTCAGAGATATTAGGAAAATTTGAAATGAGGTCCAAAATCTTCTGCTTCATAAGAAATCACTCAGAAATGGTCATTTACGTCAATCGGATCATGTTAATTCGAAAGTGGTCCCTTGAGGATTAGAGGTTTTCTGGAAAAAGTTCTAAACAGTTAAACCATGCTTCTTTTTGAAAAAGTTCCGAAAATCTTAGGAATTTTCGAGTGACCACTTAAGGTGAGAATTAGGGATGAAAATTTTTAATGGTGAATGAAAAAATCTACAAAAAATCCAACTTCAATCTAATCGATAAAAATTTAGGGACATAGGGGAAACCGAAACAAACGAAAGAAAATGAGGCCGAGCGCCGCGGCAATCGCAAGAGGCCGATCACTCAAGGGGTCGCTTCAACTTTCTCGATCTTTTTTTTCTAATCAGCCTTGCAAGAAGCTTGAATAATGCTCAAAGTGATGCTCACAGTGATGGCTCGAAGCAAAAAGAAGTCCTTGAAGTGACCACTAGGAAATTGCGGATTCAGAAAAGAGGTCAAAGCAAAAATGAAATCAAAGTCGGGGAATCCCTTCTATTTTTCTCAGCCTAAATGACCTTTTAAGTGGTTTTCGAGACAGTTTTCTTCCGTTTTTCACTCTCCAGGATTGTCCAATGAGTCCAAAAACCCTAAAGTGACCGATCAGCCATGACGTCACGGGTCCATTCTCCTCGGCTCCGCCCATCTTCTTGGCGCCTGACCCCTTTCTGAACTTGATTTACGCAATAAAGCGAACACAATGTCTCACAATTCTTTTTAAATCACGCAGAAAAAAAACTGGAAATTGCGAACGGAAAAGGATAAACGAAGTATAGAACCAGTAATATCCAATGTTTGTGCGCCGATCGAATCACTGTTTTTGTTGTTCGAGCTGTTGTTGTGTTATTCGACGCGGAAAAAGGCCGCTCCTTTCTTAATCAATCATCTTCTTCCCCATCATCTCAGCTTGTTGTACATAGTTGGTTATATTTATCTTTACAAGGAGATCAGAAAGCCGGAAAAATGGTCATTTCAGTGAAATAGAACATTTAAAAAATCTAAATTTATTTCTATAAGGAGCAGTTCTAGAAAGCTGGAGAAGCGGTTAATTCAATGACAAAGATTATTCAAGGAAACTAATAGGAGAGAAACTCGAAAATCTACAATCTTGTGTGGAAACTTTTGAAAATCGTGAGACAAGCTTCAAAGTCAGAAAATCGAAAACAACTTCTAATTTATTAGGTCAACCTTAAAGCTCAAGCTACTGATAGATAAACAGATTGAAGTCTCTAATTTTAATAAATAAATCAGCCAATAAACCTTCCATAAAAACTTGAAATCAATAAATCGAAGGAAAGATAAAATAAAATGACAACAATTCAAATTTTCGAGAAACCACCAGAAGACTCTAACCAAAACGACTTCAATTTCTTTTTTTGGAACCGAAAATTTTCGCAAAACCTGAACAAGACTGAAAAACTTATGAAACGCATGAAAAATAGTTCTAAAGTGCCGAATCGACAGAGATAACATCATATTTTAGTTTTTTTTTTTTTGAGAAATAGAAACTTTGAAAAACGGCTCATTTTTTGTAGAAAGGTTCAGAAGGTATTGAAAAGTCTAATTACATTTAAAATTAAAAACAAAAATGTAGAACAGCTTGGGGAAAAAATAAGACGTAAAAAGTTGAATCGACCAAGATAACATCAGTCTTTCGGAAATCCATAAAGCTTCCGAGTTTTATCCAATCATCGAAAAAAAAACATTCACGAAAAAAATATTTTGAAGATCCATAACATTGAAGATTGAAGAATAATTGAATATTCGACTTTGGAAATCCACAATGAAGTTGAATGAAAAAATTTATTTCAGAAAAAAGTTCAAATACCATGGAGGTCTAGCCAACACCCAAAGAGAGAGTAGGGATACTACTAAATCCAATTGAAAAGCTAGAAAAAAATTAGGAAGACGGCACAAAAGATGAAGCTGAATATACACACAAAAAACTGCAAAGACTCAATCAACAAACCGTACCTAGGAGTCGAAGAGAAAAAAAAAGTTAAAAGATCACGAAAACTTCAAGAAGGTTCTCGATATGAGGGACTGTTGAGGAGCAAGTGGACGGTCGGACTTTGAAAACTTCCATCAAAAAACTGAAGAAACTTCAGAAACTTCTAGAATTTGAGCAAGACTCCTAAAAAGCCCAAGTAAGCTAATGCTTCGATGATCAATCCAGGACTCAGAAAGGAGTCTTCGGAAGCTCAGAAAACCCCTTAGCAATCTCGAAAAAAAAATCACTTTCAAATTTCCGAAAATCGAAAAGAAAACCAAGCCGCAGTCTTCCGAAAAGATACCTAGGATGTCCGAGAAAACACTCAAAATTCTGGAAAAAAGTCAGGAAGACTTCAAAGGATTGGATCGGGAGGGACCGCTGTGGCGGACAATGAGAGATGATGATTGTTGAGGAACAAGTGGACGTTCGGGGGAGACAAACGGACCGACGGACGGTGAAACCCAACCAAGCATCGGTCGACGACGACGACGACGAAATTTCGGCCGCGCCGCCGGAGGGAGAGAGAGAAAAAGAGAGGGTTTTTCTCGACAGAAGAGACGACCCACTTCTTTGAGATTCTCCCACAGCCGCTGCAGCTCCTCCTCCGGTGTCACCTCTTGATAAAACGTGCTGACCGTCTCTCTTTCTCCCTTTCTTTCTTTCTTTGGTGATTATGCGGAAATGTTCGGCGCCTTTTGATTGCTTTTGTACTTGCTGCGCCTCGGATCGAGGTCTAGACACGATTTCCTCGAGGCGGTTTCTATGACTATCTTGTTTGGAGAAATATTTAAGCCTGCCGTGAGCTTCTAAGAAAGCGATTCTCTTTTTTTAACTGGGACTTGATAAAACCACGATCGAAACGTCTCAAACTCACACGGCCGCGTTCAATAGAATCTATAATAAAATTGATATTCGACAATTTCCAAAGCTTCTTGTTGCCCAAAAACGCAAGTATTTTGAAATCGAACGCGATAAAAAATTTCAAAACAGCAATCAGACGCCAACGATTAGAAAAGTTCTGAGAGCCTCAAAGCACAAGGAATATCAAAAAAAAAAAAGTTGATCGATGGCAACTCATCTTCAATGCAATAGGCTCCCTCCAAATTTTACAAAAAATTAAAACTTCGTCAAAGCGTCAAGATACTTTCATAAAACTAATTGCAGAAGATGGTACCCAAATAGTTTGAAATTTATAAGAAGCCGTATTTATATGTCCCTGGCCTATGTGGTGAGAGAAAAAAAAGAGTTCAGACAGGTCAGTTCCTTTCAAGTTCTGCCGAAAGTATGAAAACATGAGTAGAAGTAGTTATAACTGGTCCACAAGGTTTGAAAATTGACAACCTTTGGATTTCAAATGAATTCGACCAGTCATGAAATCTGATCAAATCAAAGGCGATTGAATGTTTGACCTTCTGAGATCCATTCGAAGCTTTTTCCGAGTTTTTCGGGCCGTGTCCGATTGTTGACACGATTTTTCGGAGCCCGCATTCTTTCTGAAGAGCCGATAAGTTCGGGCTTTTCGATTATTTGTATTATTTTAGAAATTTCCTGAAGAACTTTGAATTGAAGATAAACTTCCAATCAACCATCAGATGGTTCGAAATACATTCCGATAATCAAAAATCAGCAAAAAAAAAAAATTGAAGCCAGTTCCATCAACATTACTTATCATCAGGTGATGTGATTACAAAAAAAGAAAACCCATCCAAGTTTGGCCAACCGGTTTCCGACCTATTTTCACTTATAAATCTTATGAAATCAATTGCAAAACCGCCTGGTTTCCTTGACGGCATAACAGCAAGTAATCAAAAGTTTTTTGAGAAAAAAAGAAATTTTAATCAAGATTAGTGAATATTAACGTTTTTGACTTCACAAGGGAGGTCATCTCACTTTACGGTTGGGAATCCCTTAGGGATTGGTCAGAGCAATGCTTGATGCATCCGAAAAAGATTCTGGTAGTCTCGACTTGCATAATTACATAGTTTTTTGAAGAATAAGGCTCAAAGCCCCAAAAAAGAGCCTATTTTAACGGATTTCAAGGGTTCTCTTTGAGTTTGCGGGTGTCTTTTTCGAAAACAAGGAATTTGTGCAAGTTGGTGGAATCAGAATCTTATCCTGGTATATCAAGAAGTGTTCTGGCCGATTTTCAGAAAATTCTCAACCGCAAAGTAAGATGACCTTCTTTGTCTTTTTTTACAATTTTTTTCAATGGAGATTCTCAAATTGATTCGAAACTCTGAAAATTAAAAAAAATCCATTATCGTTACAATGTTTTTTTCGTAAGCGTTGGTCTAACATTAAAAAAATAATTTTTTTGTTTTTTTAGATTTTTTTGAAACATTTACCAACTTGACATTTAAACGAGCGAAAATTTGGAAATTAAATTGTTCCCTAATAAAATAATCCATTCTTCTACTGATTGCTTTATGAAAGCGAAGCCGAAAGAGCTATCACAGCTGAAGAGACGCCAGACGATTGAAGAGCTCTCACTTCTCTGACGTCTCTTCAAGCCACATAGATCTCTCGCTTCCGCTTTTAAAACCCCGTACCTCGCGAGTTTTTCCCAAAAACTTTATTAAGAGTATTCCAAGATTCCGAGAACAGAAAGAAAAGATGTGAAATGGCCGGATTTTCTCATTTCTTTTCTTTCGAATCCGCCGATATCGTTTCTGGCAATGAGTCAACGCCACTGAAAAAAAAATCGTGTGAGTTTTCAAAATTTCAAAATACTTCAAAGTGTCGTCTCGAGGATCGATGGGCGGGTCGGCCAACGGTACATGTTTCGGCGGTTTACTGAGGGTTTTTTATTTTTTATTTTTGGTCGCATTTAAGATTAGCTGAAAATTGTTGGTTTCTTATTTTGGCCGCATTTAAAATGGCTCTCTCACGTTGCGGTCGAGCTGAATTCTCAGAGAATCTTAATTTTTTCAAAAATTAGTCGGGCAAAGATTGATTTGAACGCTTCGCGACAATTACGGATTGAGCCATTGAAAGTGCGACCGAAACTTTTCGATTTCCAAGCATCTGAACTAACTATTGATGAATTTTCACGGAGAAAATAATTTCACCAAATGAAATAGCTCAAAAAATGAGCTCAATCGAAAAAAAAAACTTCCAAGAACTCAACATCGTTTCTTCCACTCTTTATTAAAAAAAGGTATGACTAAAAATAAAAGCCCCGAACTCACATATCTTTGACTAATGCAATAGGCTTCGCAACTGTTCTTACCACTGGATTCTCCTCAATTAGCACAATCTGAAAACTTTTCTTAGTCGTTGAAAAATCGAAAATTTCACTTTAATTCCAGTATTATATTAGATTATCGACCGTTAGAAGAAGAAAAAGCGCATTCAGATCTCTTATTTTCAATATAAACTTGCCTAAAACATAACATTTCCCCTCTATTTTCCTCTTCATACAACTATCGGCCAATAAAACTAATTTCAAAAAAACCTAAAAACTCTGATAACCTATAACAAGTCGAATAATGAAATTTTTCATGAAATATTCACAAAATAAGAAAAAAAGTGGTGTTTGTAGGCTTCGAGGGGTCATTTGTTGTGGATTTTTTTATTATTATTTTTTTGGATGAAAGAGGTATCAACCGAACACAAAAAAATTCCTCATTTGTAAGAAAAGTATAAAAAAATTCCAAAAAATAGAAAAAAAACTATTGAGTTTCTTTTGGAAGAAAATGAGCTTTTTTTCCAGAAGAAAAAACTGGCATTATGAAGGTCCTCTCCGTTGTCGATGTTGTGCACCGACGCGGACTTTTTTCTCTTTTTAGAATTTTTTCTGGGAGAAGACGGCTTGGTCGGCGTCTGCGACTGCGGTGTTCGCGTTTGCGTCGGCGTCGTCGTCGCCACTGTTGTCGCCGTCGACTTGACCGGCGTGCCCGGAATCGCTTTCCTCTTCCTCCTTTTTTTCAATTTCGGCCCGACTCTCCTCTTTTTGATACATTGCGGCAACGATATAAACACTATCTGCTATTTTGAACTTCAGAATGTCTCGTATTCATCGTAAAAACCAACCATAATTGAAATCGCCAGCAGAAGCATCCACACAGCGACGCCACTCAATAGAAATAAGCTCTCAACTTGACGCGCTTTTCATTTTGTCCCGTTTCAAAACTTTCCTGTTGGAAAAAGCAAGCTTCTCGTGTCCAAAATGGTCATTAAAAACGGCTAATCGCCTCAAGACCTTCATTCTACTTTGGAAATTATTATAAGGAAATCTTTCAAACCATAATTATAAAAAATATACGGTCAACCTAAGAAAATTTCGTTCTAGAAACTCTTAAGTACTATTACCAGGGTACATTTTTAGTTTAAAAAAACATAAAATTGTGAATAAATATAGTTTATTACTGGGGCAATATAAAAATACACGTGAGCATCTTTGGGATATAAATATTTTCTTTGATGAAAGGTAAACTCGAAGATTTTCTTTCATTTTTTTTTAGTTCTTTTTTTTTCAATTTTCTACATTTCAAAACTTTTGCCGAAAAGTACTTACTTACTTTGAGAACTTTTGCCGAAAAGTATATGAATTAAAGCCTAAGTGGTCCCTATAAAAATTTTCTTTAAGGATCTCTATTCAAAACTTGAACATCTCTCAGAAATCCTGTTTGTACGAGTAAAGTTCCTCAGAACCGCCAGACTGGTCCTTATTAGGATTCGGGGAAAAATAGCCCTTATCGGGGTAAAGTTTAGGGGTCCATATAGGGGTTTAAGGTCTGACCCCTCGGCCTTTAAATCCTAAGTGTTCCCTATAAGAGTCTTTCAATGTTATGTTTATATTTGAAAATAAAAAAACTTATTTAATAAAACTCGATCGATTGATCCTCTGTTGCTGTTTGTACAAAAGAACTGGCATGTCGTTTACAAAGGCCGTTTTTGCAAGTTTTATCGGCCCCTCTGAAGGAGGTAAAGTGGTCCCTAGAGGGGAACCTTCGAGGGCCCTTAAGGTTGGCCCTATCAGCACCACTCTGGAGTTCCGCAGTAACATTGAAACCAAAAACCAAATAGAGATTCTCAAGTTCAATTATTTTCGACTCTACTTTTAAATCAAGCAAGGAAAGACCTAATTTCTCTTTTTTTCAAAAGGCACAACCAAAAGGACATCTCCAAGCTGACTCCCTTTCAAAAAGTTGCTTTAAGGAGCCGAGGTGATCCTCCGATGGATGATGGCCGGTAACATTCGCAACTGAGCGTGCTTCCCCTCTCTGGAGATGAACCCACGCGCCGTCGAATCGACCCTCGCCCGTTCTTTCAGCAACTGAACACATCAAATACTGGTCCAATCCGAAATAAGGCTCCAACTTGATAGTACGCGGAGTTGGTGTTGCCGAGATGGGAGAGAAGCGGAAGACGTCGGATGGGGACGAGGTTCGGCGTCGGTAGGGAGGGACATGAAACCGGGATCTTGTGCAGTGGCACGAAGGTTCGACCCAAGATCCGGTCGCATAACCTGCAGTCAGGAAACGGTACTGCTCGGATATGCTATAGATAGCGTTGGGACGACACTTAGAAACAGAAATAAGGAATTTCGAGTTCAGAAAGCCATCTGAGAGGAGACTAGACAGTAAAGTCCTCACAAAAAGCCTCACAAAAGCCTAAATAAATCTTCTGGAAGTCCAAGCTGTGTTTCAGAATCGTGTAGGACATGAGAAAATTGCGAATAGCCAATGTTAAAGAACGCCAACGATTTTTCAGAAACTAAAGCACAATGAAACAAATGAATGAAACCTTTAGATTGAGTTAACGAGATTCAATAAAAAAAAATTTCTGGAAAATTCATCCGAAAAATGTAGAAAAAAATAATAAAAAAGAGCCTTTTTGGCTGGAAAGCTTTTAAGGCAGGGTAGCAAGGGTGGATCTAAAAAGCAACACGCGCGCGAGAAAGTCAGAAAAACTGGAAAAACTTCGAGTCTAGATTTTATTTTCAATAAAAGGTAAAGTTGAATGTTCCTGAAGTCCACGAAGAACCAATCAAAATCCGAATCCTGTGGAAAAAAGAAGGCGATTCACGTACCTGTCATGGTCCATGACGGTGATGCCAAAAGTCGCGCCGTGCGTATAAAAGCTCTGCGTCGGTACCAGCCTAAAAATATTCCTTTCCGACTTTTTTATTTCTCGAGAATAGACTTTCAATTGGTTTGCAACAAAAAAAATCATCTGTTTCGAATGTTTTTTAAAACAAGAATCACAGCCAATCCTTATTAATTTTGAAGATCGAAAGGTGATCACCTCGTTGCGGTTGCCATGCGACTTTTGGAGGGAAATTCGAAATTGAACGCGAGTTGTTTATTTTATTTTTGAGCTCTTCTTTTGATAGTTTCCAAAGTTTTTCATTTTTTCGTTGTTCATGACAAAGATGGGTAAGCCATGCTCGAAGGCCACAAAACCTCCTTCCAAGTCTTTTTAAATAAAGTCAACACGAACTCCATTGAAGAACATTTTTTTTTTATTGCTAAAACAGTACCAGACCAATACCTTTTATTTTTAAATATTTTTGTTCGACTATTCGACTCCTCGACTATGTGTATTCCGTACTTAGACAATTTTCAATTAACGATATTGGAGTTTGATTTAAAAAAAAACTGCAATTTTCAAATTTTACGATGAATTCTCCTTTTCCGCCAAAAACCGCATCGCGACCGTAAAAAAGCTTCCACCCATCGCCTTTCAGGAAAAACTAGTTGTACGAACATTTCGAAATGCTGTCTCCAGGCAGGTTTGGTGGATTGCGGCACCGGTTTGGTGGTCTGGATGGCGAAATGTTTGTCGGGAAACAAGGCCTTGGGCAGAAGTTCGAGTTTGACGAAGATGTCGACGCGGTCGCTCAGTGGATCCAGCCACTGGAGGGGCGAGAGCTTGAGCACTGAAAAAGGACCTCTTCCTGACTGCTGACTTAAATACTCAGGCAGATCTAAAAAGGTCGAACTTGGTGCTGAAGAAAAAAGGTAATGCTTGTAAAGTTTTCATATATTTTGCTCAGACTTTTACTATCAAGGGAAATTGAGTCATTTTAAAACACTCGGTGGAAGTCTCACTCTCTGATTGGTTTATCGCACCATTAGGGGCGGAGTTTGAGCGACGACTAGACATTCTAAGTCTGAACACAAACTATATGGATAAAGGTAATAGGTTCTTCCATTAACATCATATGCTTGACAAGTCTTTCATGAATGAAAATAATTAAATTACATAATTGTTGTTTTTCGATTCCTTTGAACCCTCACCGTTTATCAGGATCAAAACTTGGTCCGAAGTCGCTTTGACGAAGCTCAACTGGACATCAACGGTCGGAAAATCGTCTCCCGTCGTTTGTTCCACCTACAAATTGAGAAAACTCTTTGAATAAAAACTTATTTTTCTTAAAATTCGGAACCAGCTTGAGAGATTGCGACTATTGATGGCAACCTTCTTTATCAAATTTAAAAAAAAATAGAAATTTAAAACCGTCCGAAGTTCTCAAAAGTGTTCATAACCTTTTTCAAACACTTCTGAAATAATCAAAAAATCTCAAAATGGGAATAACAGTGCATAGTGAACCTATTACCCGAGGAAAACTTCAATAAACAAGAAAAAATTTCAGTCATTTATTTTAATAAAATATTAATTTTTTCTACTTTAAAGTTGAAAAAGGTCGATAAACGCCCTAAGTCATCCTATAATACCCCCAAAACCCTTTGAACTATTCTTCTAATAAGCATAGTCGACTTTTAGATGAAACGAAAAAACGGCAAAAAGAAGTAGGGGGCACCCGGAGTTGAACCGGGGACCTCTCGATCTGCAGTCGAATGCTCTGCCACTGAGCTATACCCCCATGCGATGGTCAAGGCAGGCGAACGGCGAGAAATAGCCGCCGCAGGAGGAACAGGGGCAGTGAGAGACCTTGTCGCAGAGAGACGCATAGTAGGCGAGGAGAAGTTCGAGGGTCGAGAAACTTTTCTGGTGGAGCGCCGAGAGGAGATTCACAGAGGAACTCTCGATTCCGAGTAAATCGTAGAGGAACTTGACGGTTACCTAAAAATATTTTTTTTGCTTTTTTGGATACTTTAATTACATGTCCAGTAAAATAAGATGTCTGAGATATTTATACGTTCTTTAGTCCTTTTCACTGCAATTCAAACGATAAATTTCAAAATTTATATTTTCTAACTTTGAAAAAAAGTGAAAAAAAAAAGCAAAAATACCCCTTTTCTCCTAAAAAAAAAAGCTTGATGTTCAACTGGGAGAAAATTTGAGCTTTAAGGGCCGGACGGGCCTTTTTTTCTTGAGGCCTCCCTAACATGGGAGGTCATTTTAGCGTAGGGTTCAGAATTTTTTATAAATTTGCTCAAATCTTTGATGGACTGGTAATCGATCCCACATAGTCGCTACTTTTCGTTTTGGAGATATGATTTTTCAAAGTTTTTATCCTTAACCATGTGACGCCTTTTGGAAGGAATGTGGCCGCGCCACCAACCCCTGCATGGCAGCTAGGAGCGCGGTGCAGTGACTAGCGTGTTAGCCTGCGGAGCCTATGATGAAGGTTCGAATCCTTTTTGCCGCTAACTTTCTTTTGCGATTGTTTTTTTTAAAAGAATTCTTGAAAATTAGTAGAAAGTATCTCAAAAAAAGCTCTGAACCTTCATCAAAGATCTTCGCATGTCGTGGTTATAATATATAATAGTGGCTTTCAATATGTCAATAGCCAATTTTTAGCCTTATTTCCGCAGAAATATCATTACAGAATATGAAAAACTTACCCGTTAGAGTTTAATTGGAAAAAAATTTCCAAACACAATTCTTATCCTACTCCGGAGGGTTTTTTTCAGATTTTCATGAATCCATAAAGATTTTCAGCAAAAAAATATTTGGGAATAGTTCTCTGATTATATGAAGTCTGCCACAACTTCAGAAAAATTTCCATAATTTTTTTGTCCATGAAAAAAAGCGATATTACAAAGAAAATGGTGATCGAATTTATTTGGAAAGGCTTTACTTATAAAATTGCAATATTCTCATCAGATTTCTTGAAAAAAATAATGGCAAAAAGAAGTTAGCGGCAAAGAATTCGAACCTTCATTATAGGTAGGGTCCGCAAGCCATTTCTTCAAAACGATCCAAAAAATATGTTTTTCACACTGTTCGATAGAGGAGACTATCCATTTTCATAATCCGTTTAGTTTTTGAAAAAAGGTCCACTAAGAAAAAAGTTATGGCCAGAAAACTAGCGCGCGCGGCGTACAACTGGAGGCAAAATCTCACGGTTTACCCGCTGCCGCACGCTTTCTTTTTAAATGTTTTTGCACGTTTCTGGACCGTTTTTAAATCGGTTTTCTGTTCTGAGAGGTTGTCCGAACTGAGCCTCATGTTTTGGTATGAATCTTTTGTACAATCCTCATAAGAATTTTTGATAAAATATCAAAAAACTACTTAGAAAAAAGGTCAGAAGGAATTTTCAACTTATTTTTCTTTTTGCTAATCAGAAAAATTATTATCATTCGATTTGGAAGAAAGAAAAAATGAAAAATGATGTTATTTCGAAATAAAACAGGAAAAAGTGCAATTTGACTCCGAAAAACGGCTCCTGCAACATTTAAAAGGGCGCATCGGTGTGTTTGACGCAAACACAGCTACGAACGCTTGCACGAATTCTTCCAAAATTTCAAAAAAAATTGCCATTTTTTCGAGGTTTTCAAAGCCGTTATTTTTTTCGCGTCGTTAGATTTTTTTCATAATTTTTTCATTGATAGAGTTTTGAACGCTTAATAACATAATCAAAAATATAGACGCGATCCTATTCTCTCATGCGTCAACGAGGCAGGCGAAAAAAAGGAGGTTTTGGAAAAATTCAAATATAATTTAATTCGCCGTCCCAATAATTAATTTCATTCTGAATTTTTTTATTTTTTTGAACACATTTTGAGTTTTTTTAAATCAAATAAAAAAGTATACCATGTCGCTGAAATTTTTTTCGCATTTCAGCTTCAAAGTTTGGTGTCACTTTACAAGCTTTTAATATTTTTTTCGCGTCGTTAGATTTTTTTAAAAATTTTTTTACTCGAAAAAAATAAAGAAAGTGTTAATATATAACATGCTCAAAAATTTAGAAGCGTTCCTAACTTGGTTTTTCTGAAACGCGACGATTTTTGTGAAACTTGTCAGTTTTTTTCGTGTTAAATCTTACTTTTTTTCGCTTATTTTTTTGAAAAAAATACATAGTTTTTAAAAAAATATTCAGTCTTGTAGAGCGTTGTCGATTACATAGATTAACAGAAACAGTTCCTTTTTAAAGTGGGCCTTTAGCTAGTATAAACGCCTCAAAACCGTTTCTGCAACAAAAAAATCGTCATTTTGGTGGCATGAAGGGGCGGGGCTTTGCGCCCCCTAATTATAGGCTCCGCAGGCTAACACGCTAGCCACTGCACCACGCTCCTAGCTGTTATGCAGTGGTTGGTGGCCTTCCAAACGGCGTCAAATGGTTAAGAATAAAAACTTTGAAAAGTCATATCTCCAAAACGAAAAGTTTGCGCAGATAGCGACTATGTGGGATCGATTACCAGTCCATCAAAGATTGTTTGAGCAAATTGAGAAAAAATTCTGAACCCTACGCTAAAATGACCTCCCATGTAAGGCCCCATTTGGACTTCCGCGCAAAGTTGCTCTATAGAGAAGGTTTTTTTCATTTCTCATTCATTTATCAAGGAAAAAAATACATAATTTTTGTGCATTTCCAAGTTTATAACTCCTTTTTAAAGGCCATAATAAAAAAATAATCAAACGTAAAGAAAAAAATATAATAAGAAAAGGTATTCAACAAATGCGCTCCATCGAAAAAGAAAACTTACATAAACATTAGAATAATAATCTGGGGGCTGAGCGTCTCTGAGAAGTCGCCGAATTTCCTCTTCGAAATAAGTCCCGAGTACTTTTGTCGCCTGTCGGAAACAACTGAAAATCTCAGGTGATCACTTCATGAAGAATGACGTCACTTTGGAAGGAATTCACAGCGGATGACGTCAACAAAAGCGTCGGCCGAGGCCAAAATCGCGTTCATCCGTTCGATCGGCGTGACTTCTCGCATGTAGGAACTCTAGAAAGAAAAATTCTTTGAAAAATGAAAAAGCGGCGCGGTAAATTGGGCGTGGCCTACATGCTCTCCTATGATTAAATCACATTTTTTCTCATTTCAAAGGCAATAGATTTGGAAGCAATGTAGAATGACCAATCAATGGAAAGTACAAAACTTTACTTGTGACGTCACATTGTTACCTTTTAAGTTTAATAAAAAGCTTCAAAATCCCTTCAAAAGAACACATCGAAATCACCGAAATCCGTTCATAGGAACGCCTGAGTGGTCAAAAAAGCGGTCTCTGTAGGGATAAAATTCAAGTGGCTTCCAAAGGAGGCGTAAAGTTTTTCGTTATGACTTCCCATGAAGGGGCCACTTTTGCAAGGTTTAGTGGCCCTTAAAAGGGATAGATAAAGTAGTCCGTAGAGGGGATTCAAGGGACTTCAAGGGTCTCCAACCTTGTCCCTATAGGGACCACTCTGCGGTTCCTGATTTTTTACTATTATAAAAATGTTTTCTCTAACATTTTGAATGCCACCAAAAATTCAAAAAATGTGGAAGTTTTGAAAATGCAAGTCAGGCACGATAATGAGGTCGGTGCTCAAAACCCACCAACGTTCTAGAGTACTCATGACTGTCCAAGGTCAGGCTCTTGCAAATTTTATGAATTTCCTCGTGTCGGGCCTTGAAAAGCCGCTGTATCAGGTGCGACATGAGCTCCTCGCACCTCTGCAAAAAAGTGACCACTTTTATGACCACTCAAGTGACCCCTAACTGTTCGGGAAGCGACTAAAACGTGCCGAGCCGTGTTCTCCAAGTGCTCGGCTTCTTCTGCGGTGACGATCTTAACTTATTGATTCATATAGGGAATTTGTATATAAATTTTTCTTGAGTTCTACCGTTTTTTTAATCGATCGAATTGAGCAAATCTGCTCCATCGCTCTTCGACGAAACAGACGGCTTGTTCTATTCCGTTGGTTGCGCGTATTAAACGAGATTCCTTATATGAAAAAAATGTTAATATACCCGAAAAAAACCTCATCACTGACACTGACCGCCTCGCTGAACAACTTCTTCGCGTAGGCGAAGTTGTTCTCGCACATTATCTTAAACATTATCCCAATAGTAGCACGAAAAAAGCTTCATTTTTCGTTCAATTCTGCTATCTAATCAAGCAATGAAAAAAAATAGATCACTAAAAAAATTAATATATTGAACAATTTGAGCCTCAATAAGAACCTTGTAAAAGTTCGAAAAACTCAAATAAATGAGAAATTTTATTCTTAAAGCCCAGTTGAAACAACTGAAAAGCCCCCCAAGAATGACGTCATTTTTTAAAGCTGCACAATCTGTGACGTCAAGATTTATAGAATTCAATAACATGAGTTCGAAAAACATGACTATTTGAAGCAATTTCTCTCTCTCTCTCTCTCTCTGAGCGTCTGACGTCTTCAGAAATAAATGAATGAAATCATTATTTGAAACATCGTTCGAAATGATGTCATTATTTGAAACTAAATCCTTTAGGACACTCTAAACGATGAAAAACGCCACCTTATTCTATGGAAGTTGAGAAAAAAAAATCTTCAGGAAACTAATTCCAATAAACTTTAGAAAGAAATATATCATGAAAAGTTCTTGCTCTTGTTCCTAGGATTTTTTTGAGAAGCTGAAATCCACTTTGATACTAAATGACGTCATAATTGACGCATCGACTGTTTTGCCTTCTATGACGTCATCATTACGAGGAAACTAACTACTTTGCATCAACAGAAATTTTTTGTAGTCATTTGCAATCAAAAGCCGTCATAAATTCTACGAATGACGTCATAAAAAGCTTACATGAACCAAGGCGACGGCGCCCATGAGCAAGTTCTGAGCGTTGGCGAAGCTGAGCCGATTGTAGTCGTCGGAGAGGCCTGAAAACTCAATCCCTTCCAAAATTCTTTGAACTTTCGCTTCTCACCCTTCTGAATGCACAAAAACGAGTAGAGGCCAGCCGGGAGAGGCCGTCGTTGATCATATTTGGTCGCCTCCCCGTCATCGTCCAAGGAAATGGTCCTCTCGACCATCTTCGACGTGATCTGCCGCCAGGAGTACGTCCAGAAGACGGTGACTTCGAGGAACCAGTTCTCGAAGGAATGGAGGAGCAATTTGTCGTCGTTGACGTCTTCCGAGACGCCGGATGCGACGGCAAAGGTGCTGAAGGAGCGGAGAACGTCGAACAGTTTCATGGTCCTTTTTGCGAAGGATTCGAGGATTTGTTCGTCACGAGAGTCTAAAGTCGTCAGTTCCGCTTTGAGGTAGGCCTGGGTGACGTCGGCGAGCTGGAAAGTGCGGACGATTCAGATGAAAGGACTTTTAGTATTGGATTCATACATTGAAAAATGCATTATCGAGGCCATCAACCCCGCCCAATTTTGAGCTTTTCGGTCGGATATATCAACCGCTTCGCAGCCGCTACGCGCTGAGTCATTCAAATAAAGAGAATAGATTTTGGCATTCAAGACGAGACTCGCCTCTCTTCTTCACACTACTAGGTAATTCGAATTCTCTGATTTTCGTTCCAGTTTTTCGAGATATGGCATCTCATGTACAGTAGTAAAAATGGGTGAGTGTTTTCGTTTTGGTTTTTGGTTCAAAACATTGTTTAAAACTGATGTTTTGACCTGAAATTCCAATTGGACATCATTTATACCGAATTACTGGCTTTGTTGGGCTTGTATTTGTTAAAATTATTTTTTTGCGATTTTGATCAGTCTTCAAAAAAATTTTCTTTTTAATTCTTTTCTTCTTGGGATTGGTCCAATCATTATTTCAAATGACCAATGGCATCATTTGACTTTAATAAGTAAAGTTTCAGGTGAAACGGATTGTTTTTTCACAAAGTTACGGACGAAAAACCAAAAAACTACTGATCCAATTTTGCTATTGGACATGCTGGGACTCTTGACTCGGAAAATTTTTAGCGGCCACTTTAGGGATCCGAATTTTTAGTGGCCTCTATAGTAGTCGACTTAGTGGACATCTCAGTGTCCACCCCATCCTTCCGTCTTGGAAAACCTCTTGAGTGGCCACTAAAGTTTTCCCAGTAAAATAAGAATACGTTTTCGCCAAAAAGAAATATCAGTCGAAAAAAAAAACATGGTCTTCTTGAAAGAATGATCATCATGAGAAAACACTCATGCAACTGCCATATGAACCTTCAACGAAAAAATATTCTAAACTCTGTTGATCTTCTCCAACTGACCGGCTTGTCAAACTCCTCGAAAACGATTTTGAGATAATTTGCGTTGAATTGTCGATAAAACAGTTGAAAAGGATGGAATTCGGTGCTCAGTTGCTGGTGCATCGTATAGAGGTGTATTGGGAACTCCTAAAAAAAAGTTTTCAACTCTAAAATTTGAAACTGTCTGACATATCCGCTCTTTTTTTCCCTCGCCGGTGAGGTCGAAAAAAACATGGAAACGAGAGAAAAAATCAAACAAGAGAGAGAGAGAGCAGAGAAATCAGACTGTTCAAAATGACGATATAGTCTGTTTAGATATTTAATCTTAAGTACAATCAAGTCATTAGTAAACACTCTGTGAACGGCTCGCTCTCTGATTGGTTTGTCGCGCAATTAGAGGCGGAGTTTGAGCGACGACTTGCCATTCAAAGTCTGAACAGACCATCAAAGTGACGTCATTCCAAAAACAGGAAAAACATTTTTTCGAATTCACAACTGTGGGTTTTTGTGTTTAAAGTTGATTTTTTCAGTCTTTACATGTACTTTTGTAACTTTTTTCAGAAAACACACATTGTCATCAACCCTCAGATGCTCTCGAGTCCATCCGATCGTGCTTTTTCGGAGCATTTCCTCCAGTTTTCGGCTAATTCCGAGCGACGGGTCCATTTCTGGGAAAGAATCCCACATAGGGAGCACGCAAACTTCGACGATTCCTCTGGAAAAACCGATTTTTGGAAGAATCACGTTTTTTTAAATTGGAAAATAGTCGTTTTTCATCAGATAAGGGATCGTGTAAATAACTCGCAGCTCTCTGAGAGCCAACAGCCGCATTTGGAATGGCTCGCCGCAATTCGGCAGCAACAAAACGGCTCTTCAAGAATTTTCTTTCAAAAAACAAGCATCGCAGTCCGATTTTTCTATTTTCATGTTTTTTCTCATTCAAAGCTACAACCTTTTGCTTTCGATTTTTTGCTTGAAAATTCTTTCGAAAGATTCAGAAAAGCATTCTCGAAAAAAAATACTGACCTAAATCTTCAAAAAAACCCCCTGAAAATGTTTTCCGCTTTATCAATTTGCCTTTGTTTGCCAATGGCTCGCATAATCCGCATTTTCCTTCCTTCTTTTTATTCACCTCAAAGCCGAGTTCAGCCTCTTCAGAAGATCGTGACCATGGGGCGGAAAAAGCGATTCCCCGGCAAATTCGGCCAGAATTTCGTCGATCGCGTCGTTCAAACACGCCGACAAACATGACAAACTTGGTTCCTTAATTTTCATGCCTCTGAAAGGTTCTGAAACCATGTATGAATGCTTCTCATCAGAGTCCATGAAATTCCGAGAAGCCATTTTTGAAGAGACTCTCGAGATTGCCGACGGTTGGAGGGCCTGAAAAGTTGGCTTTTTTTGTGAGAACTTTGAGAAAAATCTCAACAGGGTGATAGACTTTTAGAAATTTATGTCAAGTTAAAAAAAGTACTTGTTTTTTTGTTTTTTTCAAAAATCGTCTTAAAAAAATCCTTATATCTTGAAGTTTACATGAAAAATCCTTATATCTTTGCAAATCAACCTGAAAAATCATGATATATAAATTCTATTCATTTTTTTGTAGGGTTATTTAGAAAAAATATGACTTATTATTAATATTTTTTTAAGCTACTTGAAGTTCCTATAACTTTTTAATTTGGGAATTTTAAAGTTTTGTCACCTTTTTCTCACTGTCCCAAACGAGAAACGTTGACATTTCCCTGAAAAAAATTTTTTTTAATATCTTGATTTTCCTCTTTTTTTTTCGAATTCCTCTCAAGATGGCTTTATTTTAATAGTTTGAAAGTGCTAGAAAAACGGGAAAATAAACTTAAGTCTTGAGAGCAAAAGAAAAAAAAACCTACGCGACATCCGAGACAATGAAAGGGATTCCGAAAAAGCTGGAAATAGCTATTAAAAGTTTCTCAGATATCTCGTCAAGCTCTCCATCGTATTGAGAGCTCTAAAAGTGTTCGCACTTTAAAAATGTCGTCTATTTTTTTTTTAATTACCTGGCTCTGTTCAGCTGTCCATTCATGAAGAAGGCGAGTGAATTCGTGAAAATCATCGAAATCGATTTTTTCAACCTCGTCTCTTTTGTCTTCTCTCTAAATCTTCGAAAATGTGTGAAATGATTTTTTTTTTTATCGCGATTTATCCATTTTCGATCTTACATTCAGCCTTTTTTAGAGCTTCAGAAATTCCCAGTTTATGTGAAAATTGTCAATTAATCAAACTTTTTATTTCTCATCAATCAAGATCATTTTTTCTTGCGCGATATCGCCTCTTTTAGAAACTAGTCCCACGTACCACCATTTTCATCTCGACGAAGAGCTTATTTTCTTTAAGCGATATCGCCTTTTTTTCAATATTTTATCTTTTCTCTAACTCTCCCCACGCACCACCACTTTCATCTCGACGGAGTGCGTCTTTCCTTTTAGCGATATCGCTTTTTTCAGCAGCGAACCAAGCGGTATCGCGTCGAGCGGGATGCCCTCGTTTTGCCGCTTGTCCAGAGACATTACCCTGAAAATTCAATTTCAAGAATGAACTTAAAAATGTTTCAAAACCGTTTCAAAAAAGACGTGGACCGGACCATGGCCCTCCGTTTTTCGCCGTTGAACCTGGTCAGGGAGAACTTCACTTTGAAGGCCGCCGTGCTTCCGAGTTCACTGAAAAACAAAAGTTTTGTCATTCGCCCGGAATATCATTCACTCTTCAGTCAATGCGCCTGTTTTACTGGTTGTAGTTTTTCACGCTAATTTTCTTCTTACTCAGCAAAAACTTAATTTTCTCTTATGAAGCAAACTTAGAAACGCCAGAGTGATCTTTAGGGGTAAGAGAAAAAACAAGCATTGTAGAGGAGTAAAAGAGCCTTCTATAGGGGTAAATTTTAAGAGATCCCTTTAGGAGTTTTAGTGGTATATAAATTCTGTTAGTGAATAAAATGACTTTTTCTCTAAAAATTAATGAAAAACCGAACATTTGATAGTTCTCGCCAGAGTTGAGCGTATGTTGGCGGCATGACGAATCGCTGTAAAATTTCAAAGATAAACCAAAAAAAAATGAGACTTTATGCGAAATTTGGACATAAGTGGACAATAAATGTCTTCAAAAGAAGTTATAGTCAATTTTTCCCGACTTGAAAGACGAAGGAGGCGGGGCAAGGGCCGGGACGCGTAGCGTGTGCGTTCGCGGTTCTTGGCACGTGTTTAATTTAATTGTCGTCGGCTATTTAAAAAGCTCGGCAACCGCTCTTTTTCAATTTTTTTCTACTATTTTTTGATGCACACATAAACATAATCAATAAATAATTGAAAAAAAGGAATGAAAAAGCGAAAAAAACGGGTTTTTTTCTAAGAGTAGATGGCGGTTGAATTGAACACGTGCCAAGAACCGCGAACGCACACGCTACGCGTCCCGCCTCTTGCCCCGCCTCCCTCGCCTTTCAAGTCGCGAAACATTGACTATACAAGAACTATGAAATTCCGTTTTCATACAAAACAAACTAGAAATCAATACTTTTTGACTTGAAACTAACTCAAAAATGTGTAGAAGCAAGTTCTCATTGGTCGTATTCAATGTTGAACAAATGTGAAGGTAGAATTTTTGCTAAAAATATGGAAATTAGCTTTTTCAACTTCGAGATGGAACTGACAAAAGTCTCGGCTTTGTCCAATACGGTGGATAGTCTCGGAGAAGTCAGGTCAAGGACCTGAAAAGTTTTGATCTTTCAAAAAAATTCTTTTTGAAAAAAATTCAGCTCGAAAAAAAGAGCTTATACGTGAAAAAAATTGATTTTCGATCTTTTCTGAGAAAAAAATTAATTTTAATATTAATTTTGTTGAATAATGATAAAATACAAGCTTCTGGAAGCATTTCAAAGACGTTGAAGAATCAATTCACAGAAAAAGAATCCCAAAAGTGATCTAATTTATACAAAACTAGAACAAAAAACGTTCGAATGCCGCATTTCTTTTTAGAAAACAATAACAGGACAAAAAATGGAAAAAAAAAATAACAAAAGAAAAACCTCGCCGAGTCTCTGGAGCAGGCCATTTCTCCTGGTGACGTCATCGCTGTGCTCCAGGAGCACGGCGGCCGCGAGGCTCACCACCTTGGCCTCCCGCATTCGAGCAATCAATCAAGGTCTAATGATAATTTTTTATCGAATCAATCGATCAAATGGGGATTTTCGTGTTGTGCACCGCACACTTTTCGGGTTGGAAATGGAATTGATAAGGCGATGACGTCACTTGGCGGGCTATAAAAGGCAAAAATAAATTCCGGAACCAATTCAGAAAAGGTTATGGCGATAAATCGGCTACTTTCAAAACTTAAGAAGTTTGATGACTTCCAAAAAAGACATTTTATAACAAAGGCTGCGGTTTAAGATCTAGTGATTTTCGAACAAATGTAAAAGTTCCTGACTTCTAGCCTAACCGATGAGAGCTTTCGAAAAAGACAACTTCTTCTTTTTCTTGGAAACAAATAAAAATCTGAACCTGTCAGGAGATTTTGAGAAGGAGATATTACAAAAGTTTTTTTTTTAAAAAACTTTTTAAAAATTTCGAGAAAATTGAATTCAGAGAAAAAAAAAAAAAAAATTGGAACTGAACTTTCTCTCTAACTATCGACCATTTGGAACCATTTCCAAAAGATTGTGATTATCTTTTATTTGTGAAAAAAATTGATTGAAATTAATCGCAATAAAATCTTATATCACTGCAATCCAAGTTACAGGAGTAATTACTGATCCTGGATTGAAAAACAGAACGGACGAGAGAACTCTTATAATAAAAAGAATAAAAATTTGATTTTTTTATTTTTGCGCTATTTATCCATCGAGCAAACTTTCACCTTTGCAGAACTTTTCTCCTTCTCTCGAATTCCTCTTTCCAGTTTTTCGGATCGAATGTACGATTTTAAACTAGAGAATAAGCAAAAAACTATTCAGTTTTTCGAAAATCAAAAGCAACATTCGGAAAGAACACGTTGTGTCGTTCATTATTAATGCAAGCAATTTTTGCCCATTTTTTTCTTTTCTTTTCCAACCTAAAGTGCGAAAAAAACCTGAAATTTCATGCTTAGCAAGAAGAAGATGAAAAAAAGAAACAAAAAAATGAAAAAAATCTGTCGTGTCAAAATTATATACGTGAAAGAAAGCCACATAAAATTGAAAAAAATGGCCTAACGAGGAAGACGAAAATAATTCAAAAAAACAAAAATGTCTAGTCCTTTCGTTTCAATTTTTATATCGAAAAAAACAAAATGACTATGTAGGAAGGAAAAAAATGACGAATTTCGAAATAAAAAAAGGAAAGAAACACGAGAAATACAATTTGAAAAAGATTCGTAATAAAAAAACGGATATAAATTAGGGATTTTTTTAGAAAACGCCTACGTCAAGAAAAAAAGCCAAGAGAAAGGGAGACGAAACTGAATTTTTGCAAGCTTCCGTACTTTCATAAAATGAAGCATCACTGAAAGTAAATCTTTAAATTTTTTTTTTTGGTTGTTTCAGAGTTACAATTGTTATTTTTCACTCAAATTTAAGGTGTTTTATCTTCTCACAAAAAAACATTTGAGCGTATTAAAACTTTTATTTTTTTTTTCAAAAAGCGATAGGTCAAAAAAGACCCAGATGTCTGAATAAAAAAATTCACTAAATCAATGGAAAATTTATACTCGACTTTGTTTCAAAATTCCTGTTGCGAGTGTTCTTTTATTAGTAATGAACATATTTCACTCAGCTTTTTCGGAAGGATTCTTTTTTTTTCAAGGATCAGAATCCGAAACTTTCTTGGAAATTGACTCAAAATCATGCAAAACAATTTCCGAAAATCGAAAAAAGGGAATTTCATGATAGCTACTCGAAAAACCAAAATTATAATCATGAACTGTTTTTTTCCACAAAATTATTTTTTTATCATTACCCTGGAGCATACTTGAAGAGGGGCGGGGGGTCATTTCATGCTTTAAAAATGCCCGCTTTTTCAAAAACCTCGATTTTTCTTTTAATAGTGCTTTTTCGGTTCACTTTTTAGTGAGACATGCATAATTTATTTAGCAATAGAGAAAATTCAAATCAAATCAGGCGCCTCATGGAATATCATCAAGTTGCAAACGGGGTCCTTAGAAAAGTGTACAGATTTTTGGCCTTGATGGGTCCGAGACCTGGGCTCAGAGCCAGTTGTTCTTCGGTCGCCTTGCAAATGTTGGCCATCGTTTTGAAGTTGAACAAGAGTCTGGAACAGCAGTCGCATTTTTTCTATCTCCATCTCGATGCGGTAAGTTTTTTGGGGCATTCTATACTAATAACTCTACTAATGAGGTCACTAAAAATGCTTCGAAAATTCCGATTTGCGTCCGTTTTGCGTTGCCATTGTCCGAGTTTCTATGAACAAATGAAAAGCGCGTTTCTTATGAGACAACTTAATGAATGAATGAATCAACCTAATGAAATAAGTCAGAATATAATCTTGTTTCAGTTTTTTCCGAATCTTTGTTTGTATACTGACTCCTTTCCTAACAAGGAAATAAGTTCGGTACGAAATCCCAACCAAGACCAACTTTTGAGCATCGGTTTTATTGACGCCTCTGGCCGCAGTGAGAATCCCCACAGCCGCTTCCTGGAGCTTATTTCTCTCATCGCCGGTGTCTTCTCCAGGTTTCCTGAGAAAAACTGTCTTGAAGTCAACTTTCAGTTATGTTTTCTGGATCTTCTGCTATTTACCTTCAATTTTATCATATAATCAGATACTTCCGAAAACTGGCGGTTTTTTTCTCATTTTTCCCATTTAATTCAGTGTCTGATTGGAAAGAAACTATAAAGGAAGTTTGAAAACGTTCAAATCAATTTTGATTCCAATCAATGTCAGAATGAGGTTTGAATCTTGTGATTTGCCTTGAAATTTCAGTAATAACTAGACTAATTTAAAAGTTTTGTAAATACTGATCTGAAATTCGAGAAATTGGTCAGAAACTTCCCACTTGAAATTTAATACCAATCAGTACCGATCCTTTGAAGATTAACTCTTTTTGAAACACACAAAATTTTGTTTTTGAAAGAAAATACTGTTTCTATAAAGTTTCTAAAGAGTTGAATGAAACTTGTTTCATTTCGACTCACTTGAAAACGAAGTCTTTATTTTCGCTGAACTTAAAGTTTTCCAGGTATTCTGCGGCTTCCTCGACCTAAATATCGATTATTCGATCAAAACGGATGATTTGATCTCCAAACCGAATAACAAACGACCAAAGTCCAATCCTGCCGATAACAGATCATGTTGAGCTCGCGAAGCACGTGCCGCGGCTCTTCGACGTTGCAAAATGCCAATAGGACCTCCAATTCAGACTTTTCAGATTATTTTCAACCTATTGATTCGAAAAAATTTCAATGAGGTATTTCAGAAATTTTTTCAAAAAAGGATCTCCTATTAGTTCCAACGTATCTTTTTTTTCTAATTGTTTCATCTTGTCTACATACTTCATTCAAAAGATGCTAAAAATTTAAAGCTCGTTCCCCACCCTTTCCATCAACTATCAGTGCAGTCCGTTTCCAAATTTTGAACTCTTAAGCTCAATCACAAGTTCAAAAAATCTTATTTGTAAGTGTTCGATTTGGATTCAAAAAATTCGAATTTGCAAGTTGGAAAAAGTCATGGCTATTTTTCGTCATACTTTCCTCGGAGGAAAAAAAGCCTTTTTTCAATTCCTCCATAAAAGCCAATTCCTGCATAAAACTCACCTTAATTCGATAGTTATTCTCGGCCCTCGCCGTCAGACGCGTATAAATATAGTCCGGGTGCGTTTTGTGGTACTGAAAACAACAGATTTGGTTCAAAATTTTCGAAAAAAGTTTATTCGAAACTAATGATGACTTCTATCAGATTAATGAAGAAATTCTTAACCAATGAACTAATATGAACCTTGAAACTCAAGTAAACGACGGCGCAGGTTGGCCCGCACTCAAAATCCGGCCCGATTTCGCCCCACTCGTACCGAACATTTCGGACGTATTTCAGAACTGGGTTTCCGTCTTGACGACGTCGGTTCACTACCAACCCAGAACCACCGCCAGGAGCTGAAAAAGTCTTGAATAGGATTCTAAAATTGTTTGAAGATTACACATCTAACCAGGAGCTCCTAACACAGAAAAAACAAAAACTTCCTAAGTTGTTTTCTCTTTTAAAAACGGCTAAAAGCGTTTCTTTCAGAAAGTGGCAATCTTTTCTAATTCTTTCAGATGTATATACGCTCAAGCCGTTTAGAGTCGGTCGCATAATGAAACAGGTTACGCTTGAAGTCATGCTGCTGTTAATTATCATTTAATTTTTTTTCTGGAAGTTCCCCGACTCGAACTTTATCTTGACCAGAAATTTACCTCGTCCTCCTGACTTGTTCTCGAACATATCTTCGTGCGGAGGTCCTTTCACCCAAAAATCCAATCACACCCTGTGCCGTTCACCTCATTCATGTCGCACACGACTTATTTGATTTCGACCCCCCTTTTTGTCCTCGTCGCATCAAAAATCTGCGTCTCAAATAGCCCTCCGCCGTGTCATCTTCAATCCGACTTGCCCGAGCAAAACGCAATCAGTGTAAACGAATCACAGAAGAAAGAGAGAGCAGAATGTAGAAGAACGAAAAAAAAAACAAGAAGAGAAGATGATGAAATGAGATTCCAGTAGTTATATTTATTTATTTCTTAAAAAGTCGAAAACAGTCTGCATTCTCACAAATCAGGGTTTCATGAATGTCTAGTCTAAAAACCTGAACGTTTTCTTCACGGCCTAATTTAACAATCCGGCTTATCTTTATCAAAACTTCCAGAAACGCAATGACTTAAAAAAGACCACGGCCTAAAAATCTAAGTCTTAAGTTATAAAATTTCCGTTTTCTGCACAGAAAAGAGACTTTTCTACGGGGCCTCAATTTCTGAAATTTTTTATTAAAAAATAAATCTTCAAGGCCCTTTAGCTAACTCAAAAGATCAGAAAAACACATTTTTCTCGGCTGCTTCAAACTTTTTTCCGGAAGAATTCGCCCTTTTTCCGCCGGCGACCATTCATCTTTTCTCATGGCGCCAACATCAAAAGCTTAAAACGTCGGGAATTCTTCAAAAAAGAGCTCCGATTACCAAATTTGGACAAGTCGCCCTTCCTGGAGGCATGACAACTTTCTCTTGAACAGCCAGAAATAAAAAAACTCAAAGATTCGCAAAGAATCGGATTCTGATGTGTGCTGCGAGTTGATCTTTCTCACACAGGATAGACTTTCGTTCGAAAAAAGTCAATGGAGCCAAAAAAAAGAGACTACAGAGTCAAAAGGTTCCATACAACTTTTTGTTCCATATGGGATTTTCAGGGCCTAACTCATTGAATTCATGTTTCCAACTAGGCTAACTGAATTTGATCCAAATGTCGTTTTGAACAGCTTCGACCTCAAAACACTTTTACATTTCAAAAAACCAAAACTTGTACCAACGAAGATGCAATGAAACATAATTATCATCAACAATTCTATTAGGATATTTTCAGATCCAAAACTACATCTGCTGTTGACCAACGCTACCATCGACCGCGCTGCGAGAAAGCAACCTTCTTTAAATTTAATATCTCCCAAGCCGAGCCTTATGTCCTGTTTCCTGTCCTGACTTGTGTCCTGTTATTTTTGGTCCTAGAAGTACTAGTAAAGCAAAAACCTCTCTAGTTTTAGTGTCCGAAAATACCGGCCAAAACGAAAACCTAATGACCAAGATTAACCAGACTTAGATTTTAATCAAGTTGAAATTTCTTCGAACTTTTCAAAAATAGTTTTCATCAAAGTGATGCGAATGAATCTGTCCAATAGTGAAAACCATTTTTTTCTTCCGAATTTTATTTAAAAAAATGCTCAAATCTAATCTAAAGAGGTTCTTATTGTACCTTAGCAGTCCTTGAAAACTTTTGAAGTTTTTCAGAAGTTCTTTTTTTCTAAATAGTCCTTCCTACTTTTGTTCTTAATGTATTTTATTTCTCTCCTATTTTTTCTCATAGCATGATAAACCAAAAACGTCCACCTAATCCCTTCCAACCAAAAACCTCTTAAAAGCTCAAATTCGAATCGTTATATGTTTCGAGCCACGTAGGCGTCGTCCAGGCCTCGGCTGATTCCCTCGTGACCGATTCCGACGACAACTTCTTCTTCTTCTCCCCTTTCTCCTTCTTCGGCGCTTTCCTCCCTTTCGAGCTCTCCGCAGAGACCGCGTTTCCCATCTTCTTCACTACTTTTCGGCTCCCAGTGATGGATCCCACGAATCATCTACACATTTTTTTTCCGACGAGTTGCATTTTGAAGTGGTTTTCCAAAACGTTTGTAGAAGGGTTAAAAAAAAAGCTACAGTGCAGCTTCAAAATAGCTTAGTGGATTTTTGAAGATCCTCGAAACTAATATGAAGTTTTTTTTACGTTGGATGCTATACAAACCAAAACGAAACTGGTTTGAAAAGACTGGAAAATTTTTTTTTCACCGAAAATTAAAACTTTTATTCTCGGATAGGCTTGTAGTGAAAAGCTACCATTGCTAAAGAAGTATCAACTTTCAAATTGTTTCAAATGTCGTACATGAAATTAAAATTTTTCTGTACTCTGGAGATCTTTCTTCAAAACAGCTCCAACTAACATTCAACAGCAAAAATTATGGAAATTCTGAAAAACCCTGCATTATTGCAAAGAAAAGCTTCTGCTACCAGGATAAACCATACCTTGAAAATTTTCCAAAATTTAGCTTCCAGCCAGTTTTTCTAAAGTATTTCGACAATCATCTCTCCGAAAAATTCAGAAAGTTTTAGAGTTTCACTCTCACTGCAATGAAAAGCTTCCATTGGCAGAAAAAAGCCGAGTCATTCCTATTTTTGGACATCAAAGGGCGCCGAAAAGTGTTTAGTGAGCTTTTCTCCCCCTTTTTCCAGAGAAAAGAGTCCATTTGTGGTGGTGTCCAGAAAGAGGAATACTAGAGAGGAAAAAACCTATAAAACACATTTTATCAGGGAGAAACTCTCTTTTCCACGGCTCTCATGACACTTTTATTGCTCGTAATCTTCCAAACGCCTCGGGCCGCGTGTGGATCCAATCTTTTATTTATAAGCATTTTGGAGCGATAAAACTAAGTTTTTTACGAGAGGAAAGAAAATATTGATGGGAAAAAACTTGGATGTTTTATTTCAATTTTTTTTCGAAGGAACGCTTCCTTTTTTTGAAAACTGGACATCACGTGAGGCCTTCCAGGCGGAAAAAAAGAAATAAAATTCTTCCTCGAAAAATCAATAATATATCTTTTTGTTTTTTTACAAAGACTCGACCCAAACTCTCAAAATGACACAAAAAAATCATAATAAAATAAAGGAAAATACCTGAAGAAGTCGCTGTTGAAGAAGATGCCATAATAGTTACCAGACCAGTCTAGACCTAAAACAGGAAAAATTACGAAATTTGATAAATTTTGGTTCTTCAAATTGGAATTTCAAACTAATAAAAAAAATTTTCCCGAAGTCTCGTCAATTTTGAGAAAGTAATAACCGAAAACAGCTCTGAAACGAAAAAAAGGGAGAAAAATAAATGTTTAAATATCTGCACACTAAAAGCGTTAGGGCCACTTTTACGCCA
Source organism: Caenorhabditis auriculariae (assembly GCA_904845305.1). Classification (NCBI taxonomy): domain Eukaryota; kingdom Metazoa; phylum Nematoda; class Chromadorea; order Rhabditida; family Rhabditidae; genus Caenorhabditis; species Caenorhabditis auriculariae. The sequence goes on from CAJGYM010000004.1 coordinate 375,487, forward strand.
ACCAAAATTTTGCGAAACTTTGAATCCGAGTTTTATGCAAGTTTGCTCACAGAAGTCATTCAAACGTTCCTTTATTCATTTTTGACGTGATTTACCGTCTAAACCATAAAAAAAAAATCCGAAAACATCCCACGCCACCCACTCAAAAAGATCTGCAAAAGCCTCCACTTATTTTTCACATTCACAGCTGCAAAGATTGACGATACCAACTCGTCAGAGAAGAAACGGAAAGGCGAAAAAAAAACTTCAAACGCCAGCTGTCCAACGAACCCCGCCGTCAAAAATAATATAGTACACTACGCTTTTGACCAATATATATCCATCTTTTTTCTCTCCTTTTGCAAGAACAACTGACATGGTCGTTACTTTTGAAAATCTCCCATTGATTGAACTCTTCATGTTCTGTTTGAAAACCTTGATTAGGCCACTTCAATGTAAAGAAAAACTGGATTCTCCCGTTTTTCTTTTTGCAACGAGGACATAGGTTTCTGAACTAAAAAATGATTGAAAAAGTAGGTTTCAAAACTTTATAATATTCTTAAAAACTAAAATTTTCAAGTTTGACAATTGGCCTATTCCACTTTGCCAATAAGAATAACCTCCTCATTTTTTTTTTCCAAGTTTGCTCGTACAATAAGGCGTACCCGATATGTGCGAATTCAAGTTTCTTCTCTGTTTTTTTTTTTGCGTTAATATGAGTATATGGAAATGTTTGGAAATGGGTTGAAAAATTCACAAACTTCAATTTTTTCGAAGCATCTCTTCACGTAAAATCAGCTGTTTTCGGTGCAATCCGTCGACCGGAGCATGAAAAATATTTTTTTTTTCGATATACACACCCTCAACAGGCCTTGAACAGTACGAAACCCAAAAACCCGATTTTCTGCCTCGCAAATTACTTTTTCGTTCGTTAAACCATCTATTTCTCGTTGGTCCATCTTTTGTTTTTCCAAAACTCCTCACAAGTCCCACCAACTGTTCTATTCCTATCCCCATAAATAGAAGTATTACATTTCTGATATGCATTGCATTCGGCGGGGATGACACGAGAAAAAGCGTATCCTTTTACATTTTTCGTGTGCTGCACTACTCGTCGAGGTGCGCATCCTTCTATCCTTTTACCAGTTTTTCCTTTCGTAGATGGCCAAAAAAGTAAACAGCTATACGCTCTTTCTAGAAAATACTTTGAGCTGGAAAAGTGAGAAAGTGAGCCTGAGCCACTCGAAAATCGCCTTTTTTGATGATGCTGTTTGTTTAAAACTAGAAAATAGTCTTCAGAAAGATTTGAAAACTTAATTTAATTTTTAAGTCTTTTAAAAGCTTTTAAGTCCCATGTCGCATTTGGAATGGCTATAAGAATTGCGGTATCCTTGTGGTTACAGGCTCTATTACTTTCCGATGTCTAAACGCGCAAGTCGTTTCAAGTCGGATGAGTTTCGAGCAACTGCTGCGTTTTTAGTCGTTCCAAGTGAGACCAATGCTCAGAAAACTTTTACCGGTTTCTTTTTCAAAGCTGCGTCCTAACGAAAGCGCTTTCGAAAAATTCCACTAAAAATTTTTCAACTTCAAAACTCGTTATTCCTTTCAAAAAAATCAAAAAGGAATCAATTATATCATTCTCGACCCGAGCAAATAAGGTGAAAACGGACCTGATAACCATGCATTTTTATCAGCGCCACGTAACTGCCATCTCCTTACGAAAAAAAAAAAAACACACTCATAATATGAAGATTTGATGGAGATCAACCAACTCTTTGAACCGGAGAATTAATGTTGCTAAATTTTACTCCACTTAAAAAGAAATACCCCGATGAAACCGTTCCTCGAACTTCGGTAACGCAAACCGGACACGCTTATTACGTTTCTGAGCGTTTCTAGCAACTCCTCTAGCGACGTATGCACTCTTTAGTGATATTTTTTTTGACAAGTATTTAGTGTAATGTATGTGAAAAATAAATATAGGTGAATTATCAAATTATAAATAAATAGAAATAGTTGAATGGGTAGGTTGGATTCACAATATATCGCGCTGTCGTTTCGAGTCTTCAAAGTGGACGGCGTAGGAGGGGACTCTCCTCAGCACTTTCCTCTTTGCAATAGTTCAAAAAATGATGAAAAGGATAATTTTGCGCGTAAATCATTTAGAAGCAATATGTTGCAGGGATGAGAAAGGAATGAGAAAAAAATCAAAATTAAATAATATTTGATTTTGGATTGAGTTGGAAAAGGAAAGTGTGCAGAGATGCAGAGTTGGATCAAATTGGAGCAAATGCAACGGTAGATAGAAGTTTGGTAGTTAAAGGACATATTAAATATCGTTGCAGACTTTTTCATTAATAATTTTGAGTTTTTTTTTCCAGCAAATAGAATTTATTTTTATGCATCATTTTAGTTTTACATATTTTAAGAAAAGTTTTAATTTTATAATTTTCGTTTTTAAATGTGGAAATGCAGTCTACAGTTCAGTCAATGAAGTCGATAAGTCTTGTACAACATTTCGAGAAGCTGATGATTTCAGTAGCTAAAGTATTTTAATACTATATAATAGTATTGGATTTAAAAATCCAATATTACTAGCTACATAGCTTTTTTTGAACTAGGGTATCTGATGATAGGAAAATTGTAATCATCAGTTTTATTATAACTTTAGTGTTTTTTTGCTGTTATTACTTATTTCTGTCTAATTGAACTAGTAAAAGTTTAAAAATGATGAAGATTTTTTCTATATTTTTCCATAGAATCGCTTGACCTCGAGTCCCTTGTTAAAAAGCCGCGTCGCGTACGCAACGCGTCATCCTTGCCAATTCCCACATCTCGCCTTTCAAGTCTAAAAAACTAAATATTCCATTTTCTTGAATACGGACACACTTTCAAAACCCAAAGTTTCACGTTATCAAAAAACCGTCCCGGAATTCCTCTCAGAGCAATCAATAAAGTGGCGGAGTTGAGAGGAAAGGAAAGGGGGAGACGAATGTCATTTGCATGACTTGTCCACACACATCAACCTCGCTTTTCATCTTTTCATCCGGAGCGACGAGAGAAGGCCTTTCCAGGCATTCATATAGACTATACACACGCGTTTTCCCCCTTTACTTCTACATTTTTGTACACCCTTCATATTTCTCATTGAAAAACCAGAAAAATCCCCGTTTCTCATTGATTCGCCTTGTGAATTATGTGCGAAACTCTTCGCCTGGCCAGGCTTCACCATCATATTTCCAATTCCAATCGGAATATTCTCGATGTGAGAGGCTTCAAATTTTCACAAATTCTCTTTTTTCTCTCAGCTTTTCAATTTTAATGTTTTGTAGTTGACTGAATTGAAGCTAAAACGAAATCGAAATTTTTTTATAAAGACAAGATAAAAATTTACTTTTTGTAAAACTTTATTAATTGAGCGCAAAAGTTCAGAAAGACCTAGTTTAAGGAAATTCACTTGAAAACTAGGAGGTTGTAAACTTGTAAGAAAGAAGTCAATAAAATTTCTAAGCAAAATTAAATTTCAACCTTCAGAATTATTTTTTTATTCTTCTAAATTTTAAAAAGCTCTTCGAACTCAAATTTTGTAGAAATCACTATTTTTTTCAAACTTTCACTAAACCTTCTGAAAGTTTGCTCCGCCGAGAAAAAAAAAAGAAATTAGTAGGACTCTAGGCTCTAGAACTTAATTTTATCTAACTCAAACAAAAGTCTCCAAGCTTAAAATTTTCGAGAAAGTACACCGAAAATTCGATGATAGAACCATATTTCACTTTGCACGAAAAAAAAAGAAATATCGCAACATCTCCGCTCTGCCATCCGTCCATCAGCCAACTCCCAGAAGCAGAAGGAAGGAAAAAAGAAGACGTCAAGGAGTCTTGTCACTTTCCCCCACCACTTCTACTTCTTCCGTCTCATCTAACCGGGAAAAGAAGACGTCAGCACGCTTATCACACACGCATCTTCCTCACGACCCCGAAGGAATTGCCTTCTGCTTCATTTTCTCCCAGAAATGGCTAGGAATAAGCTCAAAAATGGTCAATGTCATGAAGTTCTCGATGAAATTATTCAAATTTTCTCACATGAAGCACACCAGTCTGCATCTGCATCCTGTACCATTTTGGTGGTCTTTTTTGGTGGATCTTCTTATAAACTTGACGAAATTTTCGTACCTATAACTGTTTTCAGAGACCTCATTTATAACGCATAGACGTAGATTCAGAATCAGCGTGAAAAACTGCATCCAGTAAAGCGATATTTTTAAATTCCCACTTTCATTTTTTAAAAATTGTAGATTATATAGTCAATGTTTCCCGACTTGAAAGGCGAAGGAGGCGGGGCAAGGGACGGGACGCGTAGCGTGTGCGTTCGCGGTTCTTGGCACGAGTTCAATTCAATTGTCGCCGACTATTTAAAAAACTCGGCAACCGCTCTTTTTCAATGTTTCCTACCAGAGGTGGAGAAATGGCGCCCCTAAGCGTTTTCAAACGTTTACATTTCTAAACTGACGTAGGCCGCCATGGCCATTTCTTGATAAGTCGCTGCCCAGTGCGCCCGGGGCCAAAACCGCGATGGCAAAAAACGCCATTGGAAGAAAAAGAACGCGCAAAAATTGAAATCTTCTAAAATCTTGTAAAATCGTTGTTTTCGAAGCTTTAAAAAAAGGTTTTTTGAATTTCCAATTTGGTGGCGACGGAAATTAATTCTCTCACTAGTCAGCGGGTTCGTAATCATAAATCTGGAGCATTTCGCCTAAAGAAAAGAACAAATATAAACGTACTTCACATAAAAAAATTCAACTGGACATCGTATCCACTGAAAAATTAAAAAAATTGTTGAAAAAATTGCGAAATCTACGATTTAATGAAAAATGAACAAAAATGACCGTTTTCGCCCTCCTTTTGAAACGTGGTATTATACGCCATCGACACATAATGACGCGGCTCATTTCTTCTCAGAGGCCTGATGGCTGAGGCGGGCATGTTGCGCCCGGGAGGGCCCCTCATTTCTTCCACCTCTGTTTTCTACTATTTTTTGATGCACACATAAACATAATCAATAAATAATTGAAAAAGGAATGAAAAAAGCGAAAAACGGGTTTTTCAAAGAGTCGATGGCGGTTGAATTGAACACGTGCCAAGAACCGCGAACGCACACGCTACACGTTCCGCCCCCTGCCCTGCCTCCCTCGCCTTTCAAATCGGGAAACATTGACTATAATGGTTTTCAGAACTTTCCCTCCTTTTTGATCAATAACATGTTTCTCTGGGAAAATTTTTTCCGTTGCGCTCCTATTCCTCCATCTACTTTTACTACCGAATTGATGACGTCAAACTCATTAAAACCCGGGGAAATGACGTCATAGGAGGCTATTTTCACGTCAAAACGTTATCACAAAACCCGGCCTTCATAAATTATTCTCTAGTTTCCCGTCCAAATATAGTCCTTTCTCAGTTTTTCCTATCTTTTTCACTATATTTTCCCTCTCTTCAGATCAACTTATTTTTAGAAAGAAATTCGAACCCCCCTCCCTATCTAAATATTACAATTTATTGAAAATCGAGTAATTCAGCGAATTCAGAGAAAAATTGGAGAGGTCACTTAAGAGGCCATTGCATCCTTCGGAACTTTTGAAATTAATCGTGGTACTGTTTGAGTGGTCACTACAGGGTCACAAGCTAAGAAATAATTTCAGAAAACTTTTCGAACTTATCAAAAAAATTTTAGTTTTTCATTTCTAAAAGCTTTAATCTCAAAACCAAACAAATTCGTTCAAAAGGCTCTTAAATTGAGGCAAGTGCAATCCACAAATAAAAATAAATCAAAGATTCGACTTGTCGAGCTGCAGCTAAACTCATGAAAAGCAAAAAAAACTATCAATAATCAATATTTCTTTTTAGAAGAAAGGTAAATTCGCTCCATTGCGAACACCTCAAATCATCAGTTCTCACCAATAATCTCTACTACTTTCGTTATTTCTTTGGGCCTCTCTAGCTTCAACTCTCTCATAAACAAGATTTTAGAGTCTCAGAGACTCGACCTATCTACAGCTGACTCCGAAAAGGGAAAATTGTTCTTTAAAATCAAGTTTCTCCTTTTTTACAAATATTTTGAGAAATAAACTCCACTCTATCGCTAAACCCCATCTTATCTTTCCATCCATCTATTCTTATTCTCTAGTTCTCTGGATCTTCCTATACTCAGCTGAAGCCGAAAAAAGAAGACGTCAAATCCGTTATCACCAAAAAAAGAAGAAGAAAATCTGCCCAGGGCCAAAGAGCCTTGTCAGTCACTCCTCCTCTTCTCCTCCTTCCCTCTCCTCTCTCTTTTTCTCTCTCCCTCTCTCTCTCTTCCTCTGCCGACGGCCAGATCTATTCACGAGCCCATGTGCCCACCCACCTAGATGTTGGCAGCCTCTTTTTTTTTTTTTCTTCTACATTTTCTTCTTTTTCTTCTGCTTCCCGAAATATGCGATTCACTCCATTCCACCAGTGTTTTTTTTTTGATTGGATTTCCAAGCAAGTCCCATTTTGAAAGTATTTCTTTGTCTTATTAGGACTTTTTCGTGTTTTGAAGATGCATAGAGGCCCAAAATATCTTCGTGTAAGGCTCAAGACCGTTATAAAATCTCCCTATACTCTTTCGAATTCTTCATATTATTATATGAGATCATTTGCAAGCAATTTTTGAACCTTTTTTTCTTTAAAATCTTCGATTTCTATATCCTTTCAAATCCTTTTTATAAAAAAATTGAAAAAAAGAGTTAAATACCCATTTTTAAAAAAACTCTTAAAACTTCCAAACAAAAAGAATCCTCAATTTTTTTCCCACTATATTTTCGATAGTCCCTAGTAACCTTTTTTTCTTCGCAAAAATTGAATTATTCAAAGAATAGAATTACTTGAAAATCAGAAAAAAAGCCGCCCGATAAATTGTGGAGCAAACTACAAAGCAGAAAAGCTACATAAAATCGTATTGATAAACTACAAAGAGTATTTTTGCTTTCATGGTCCAATAAATTTTTTTATATTTCACCTCGAGGGTACCTATTTGAAGTTTCTCTCATAGTTTTGAAAAAAAATTTTTTTTAAGTTCTCTGTATTTTTCCTCCGTGATCTGAAAAAAACCACATGTGACATAAAATTATTATTTAATTGAAGAAGTCTACCACTATCCTTTTAATGAAAACTAGCGAAACCCAAAGCAATTCGGTTGCTAATTATTTTTGCTTTATAAAGAAATTTATATTCCGTTTCTCTTCCCAAAATTTCATCATCTATTTTTTTCTCCATTTTTCTCAAATTTCTCTCTATTCAAGCCATTTCTGAAAATGCCTCTGTGTGGTGAGTCATGAAAACAGCCAAACTCGGTTCGGATCTATAGTTTTTTTCCAGACAAAAAAATTTGAGGAATTTCTCCTTTTTTTCTACATTTTTTCAGTATTCTACTTTATTGAAAACCAACTTTCCGCAGGCTCGGTGAAAAAAACTTCTCGCATGCAGAAACATTATATTGTCAAATTCTCTAATTAGGCGCAATTTCTTGAAGACATTCAAATAAAAAAATTTTTAGAAGCTCCCTATTTGACGTTTCCTTAAAAAAACTTCCACAATCTCAAAAAAACTTTTTCCAATCAATTTTCTTTAGTAAAGCTATCCCAATACTCAATTTTTTTTCTAATAAAAATTTAAGAGTTTCTCTCAAAAGCCAATTAAATTTCTTTTATCTTTGCCTCTCATAAGTTAATCGCACGACACATAAATAAGAATTTTTTTTTTTCGAAAAGCGCTCGACTAAAAACGACTTGCAACTTGATGCATCTGAAAGGATTAGAGCGAGCAGGAAAGTCGGGTTCTCGGTCGAGTTTTCGCAACGCTTCGAGCCATACGTAGCGCAGTTGGAATTTTCCCAACCGTTACTGAATCTCATCTGAAAGCTTCCGAGAGAAAAAAAAAATGCGTTCACACAGTTTTCCGAGGCCGTCCCAATGGAAAAGCTTCTACTCAACCTAACTCCCCCAAATTGCTTCTAGAACAAGACGAAAAAAGGAAATATTTTCTTTCGCAACCGGAAGCAATTGGGCGCCAGAGTTGCGTATATGTATGTTCAATTGTCTCGTCGGACCGGGGAAAAAAGAATCTTTTCTTCTTTTTTTCGCCAATTTTTCTGACCAAAAAGGGGGATTGGCGCCTGTTTGCACAAGAAAAGAAGCACGCGCCAGAGAGCGCGTCATTAATCCGCCAGTCGCTTTTTCTTCTTCTTCTTCTTCTAATCTCCTCAATATTTCCATAACTCTCAATTTTTTCGCTTGCTTCTTCCTATTCTCTTATTCTTTAAGCACAACTCGATTTTGTTGCGTCAATCACGAGGGCTGAGCCTATCCAGTTTCTGACTGAGGAATCATGAAAAATATTTGCCGCCTTCAATGGGATTCACTGCATCTTTTGCCATTGCCTTCTCTTTTTTGTTCAATTGCTTTACAATTTCGAGAATGTTCATCACCGTAAAGCCAAGCATTGAGCTCTCATATTTTGTTCTGCAACCGACTCGATCTGGGTTCCGTCTCTTTCAGCAACTCTTATTAAGTTAGCTTCAGAAATATACTCATACTTCTATAAACTTGAATTGAATTTAGTTGCAACCGACTCATCGCGGATTTCGCTACTTTCAATAAGCGTCAGAAAACGCAAAGAAGCCATAAAATTCTGTTATTTACCCTCAGATTTTCTTCACAAAAGTGATGCCTGATTTGCAACCGATCTCACGCGGTTCCCGCTGATTCTCAATTCGGAAAAACGTTCATAAAGGAAAAAAAAATCTCAAACTATCTATCGTGCTCATGGGGCCATAGGAAAGTGATTAAAATGCACTTTCCCAAATTGCAAACAACTCTGGGCGGATTCGGGCTCTGCCAGGTTTGAAGAGAGCTTAGGAAGGCCGACTAACTTTCCATCAGCTTGCAACCGACTTTCTGTGGTTTCAGATATCCCTCAACTTTGAGGAGCTTGCCAAAAAGTCCAGAGCACAAAAAAATATCTTGACGTCCAATGTCTGAACTTGCAACCGACTGGCGCCAGTTTACGCTCCCTCGAAATTTCTGAATCCTCCGAAAAACAATTTTTGCAAGTTTGCATATTCATAATGGCCTATCATGCTCCGGTAGCGGTGCCGAAAATTGGCTTTCATCGCCTGAAAGGGAGAAAAAAAGACGAAGAAGGCAGGGTTCGAAACTCGATTTGGCTCGACTCAAGACGATGTGCAAAACTCCCTGGACGACATGGCTTCGGCGAGAAAATAGGTCCCCGATGGCCGAAAAGAAAACTTTCGTTTGGAGAGAAAATCCCATTTCTTCTTTCTTTCCTTCCTTCCTTGCAAAGTGATGATGAAATAGCCGAATGTTTAGTTTATTTTTGGATTGGGGCAAGGGTTCAGAGAACATTCTTTCAGACATACACTGACTATGTCCTCCTTATAGTTGGTTACTATAACTATTTTCGCTTCAAGATCTTTTTTTGAATAATTTGCCTAATTTCCAGGTCTTCATAGATTCAGTAACTTTTTATAGATTTATTCAACTTGGAGGCCAGAATGTGCAAACATAAGTTTCAAAAACAAAAAAAAATCGAACTTTTTTGAAATTAACCCAAATTCTACCAACCATATTTGAATTTCTAATTTTCGGAAAAAAAAGATTAAAAAAGTAAACAAAAGCTCTCAAAACCAAATGTACTCCTTTCATCGGTGAAAATTGAAAAAATCGAAAAAATCCAATTTTTACATTTACACATACATTTATTCAGTCTTCAGAGAAAGTTCTCTGCTAAATCATGGAATAATAGAAAAGTTGTTTGTCGGTTCGCGAAACTTTCGTTGATCAAGAACGGCGCGTAGAGCATCTCGCCTTTCTTGTGGAAGTAGTAGACGATTTTCGAGTGTTCTGACGATGAGCTGCTTCTCTAATTTTCGAATTTACCAAAACCCTGCACGATTTTCTCGTTTAAAAATGTCGTTAAAGTCGCTGTTCCAGCAGTTTTCGAGTCATTTTCCGCTTAAGAAAGATTTTCCAAACGTCTTCAATTATTCATTTTCTCCTCCTTTCTTCTCTGCAGAGCTGACGCAATTGCCTTGCACCTTCAAGACTAATGAATAATTCTGACGTCTTTTTTTTTTACCTTTTCAGGTAAAATCAATTCAGCATGTTCTTTCGGACCAATAATGTTTCATTTCTTCTTGAAAGGACTGAAAATCGTGAAATTCCTCGTTTGCCTCCGATAAAAAAATTTATTCAATATGAAATTTAGCCACTCGAAACAGGTGTTCCCGCTTTTTTATTTTTTTCATGAAAATGTTTTTTTAGAATTTCTAAAAAAATTCAAATTCGAAAGCTTGAATACTGGAAGATTCTTCTCGAGCTTAATAATCTTGACAGTATTCTAAGAATGAATTTCTACTTTTATTTTTTTTTGAGGTTTTAGAAATTTAGATGCGTATTAACCATCACGGTACTTTTCAAGATAATGTAAGCCATCTATTAGGTTATTTTTTTTACTGTTTTCAAGTTTCAACATTCTTGAAGCTTATAAAAACCAGCTATCCAAAATCAGAAGATAAATTTCTTCAGAAATACGGAATAGCTCTACGCTTAAAGTGGGAAGAGCGCCCGACCCTAAACGACTTACGCGTTCAGGCATCGGAATTTACGCTCAGCTAGAACTAAAAACTATTTTAACTCTAACGGGCTCCGAAATACTTGCAAACTCTATTTTTTCGCCACAAAAAATTCATTTCCTCCGAATCCTCCACAGACACCGAGTGGAACCGACAAGACGCTTTCCTGTCACTTTTCATTCAAAAAAGGACCAAAAACATCTCTTTCTGACTTTTTTGGGGAAGCCATCGATAAGGGCTTAGAGCGGCTCCGAACTTCGAAATGAGCAAAAAAAAAGGCGCATAAAGATAATGGAATGGAGCTTGTCGTCGTCCTCGTCAAAGCCAATTTGCCCTAGGGCCTTCGAAAAGAAAAAAAACCAAAAAAAAGGACGAACTCTCGTTTTTCGACGTTTCTTTTTTTTTCTCATTTTCGGTCACTTCGAGTCGCTAACAATTTTTCCGCGTTTCTACTTATTTTTAAATTTTGATCTTTGACGATATTTGACGATGTATGTTGTTTACTCGTATTTGATTTATAAAAAAACTTGAGGGTTTGTGAAAAAAATTGGACCTTTCTTGAAAATCCATTTTTATTCAATCGCTTGCAGTTAAAATGTGCCGCGAGTTGAGAGAAGTCAGTTTTTCTTTTTCTACTAATTTCAATTCTGGAGTCCATTTTTTTAAATTCATTCTAATGACCTACTAAAAAAATTCAGAAAACCTTGTAATTTGTCTCTTTTTTTCTCCCTTTCTTAACTTCAAATATAAATTGCCTTACTTCTGGAAATTTAATTTTTAATCTATTTTTTTCTTCTTTTCGCGATGTTCCTCATTTTTTTATATCACAACTAAAACTATGAATTTCAGATTCAAGGTCAAAAAAACTACGCGGATCGGTGTGATGAACTTATCTTGCTTCTTCTGCAAATCGTTTTTCGGCGCAATTTCAAGTTTCAATATCTTTTTGGAAGTATTAAAAAAATACTTGTTCTACCATTCATCGTAATACTTCACTTCTTATCAAAAATTTTATTTAATTTTGAATATTCATTCAAAAACTCAATGGTAAAGCAAATTTTAGGAAAAATGAGGAATCGGTAACTTTTTCTGACAAAAAATGGTATTGATTAGTCATCTCAAGCCAACATCAAAGACCTTGGACACGAAAAACTTTCCCTCGCTTAACAATATAATCTCTTTATTCTCTTATCTTCCTAATTCCTAATCTCATGCTCCTACGTAGTCACGTAGAACCCCCCGTCGATTTTCAAAGTTCCTTCCAGGAAATGCTTTCCTTATCATCTTCCAATTACTATATTTTTTTATTTGAAGCTCATACGTATATGGAGATTAAATGAAGCAGCTAGGAAAGCCAAGAGGAAAAAATAAGATTTTTTTACAAAACTTAATTTTCAACTTTTTGCTGTCAAATTTGTAACCCTACCAATCATTTTTTGGGAAAGTTGGGGGAAAATCGATAGAGCGCAAATTGAAAATTTTCAGAAGCTTTTTTTGGGCTGTTTTAAAATTTTTCAGTTGGATTTTTCGCTTTTTTCTTATTCCGATTTTTGGATTCAAAACTAACGGTAAGCACGAGAAACAGAGTTTTCGATGGCTAGTTTTTTCGAAAAAAATTTTCTTTTTCCGTTACTTCGCAATTTTTAAATGAACTTTCTCGAAAGCTTATGCTGTACACTTTTTCCTCCGAAAACGTCAAAGACCTAGTTTTCCAAATTTCGTTGTCATTGGAGCATACAAAATAGAACTCAACTTTTCGGGAGTTTTTTTTTTCATATTCCCACTTTTCGAGCCCTTTTTTTTTCAAAAAGTAACTAGTTCCTAGTAAGTCTAGTGATTTAAGAAAAAAAAAAATGCAAAGTCTATTTCTCTCTTTGATCTTGAAGTACAAAATAAAGTTTCCCGAAAGTCTCTACGATTCACGGGATTTTTTTCGAATCAAGTCTTTCTTGGCGAAATCCAAAAACTTTGAGGTCCAAAAAACTGTAACAGTTCCTAGAAATCTCCACCATTCACACGTTTGTTCCCCTATCCTGCCAAATGTTTTTCAGTAAATTCTAAAATAACCCATCTCCCTTCTCGCCTCGACAAAAACCGAAAAACTTCCACTTCATTTTCTCTTCGACAAAACGGCGTCTTTGTGTCGAGCCGACTGCCGACAGCTTTTCGCCAATTGCCTTCCTTTTCCATTGTTGGCCGGGGGAAGTCTTTCCCAACTCACACAGACACAACACAACGTTTTTCGACAACGAGCAATTTTCCACCGCCGAACCCACACATACACACAAGACAAGCACACAAATATGTAGCCCTTTAGTGATTTTCTATTTGTCAAACCTATTTTTTTCTAAAAAAAGCTTATAAAGTTCTGAAAAAAATATTTTTTTGACCCAGCAAAAGGTTTTTTTTTTGCCTTTTTCGTAGAATTTTCTAGGTTTCGAAGCTTTCAGCTTCGAAACCTAGAAAATTTCAGAAATCGCTCCAAAAACTTTTCCAAACGATTCGAAAAAAATCCTACTTCAGTACAAAACTTAATGAAGTTCCTGTAGTACTCTAGTACTATGAAAAAAGACCAAAACTTTTGAAAATTTGTTTTTGCTAACAAAAATGGTGAAAAAGTTCACTTGCTGAATTTTTTTCTATTTAGTGATTTTCTAGACAAACCTGTTGCACTTTTAAAAAATTTAGCAGCCCCTAGCGCTATTTTTTAGTCAGATTTTTCAAATTTTTGAGCTGAAAATCTCAGAAAATAGCACAACCTCCCTCAAAAAAACTGCGTAGCTGAACCAAAAATTTCAATGAAAAAAACTTGCTGAAATATATATATATATATTGCACAAGTGTTTTGAAATCAGGCAAAAATGGAGTTCTGAATAAAAAAATCCTCTGATTTACATGCAATGACAGACTGTCTGAAAAAAAAACCACCAGAAGGAATTTTTTAACAAAATCGGTAGAAAAAAGTTCTTTTTCTACTGTTTGACTTTGTCTTTTGTTCGAAAAAATCGTTTGAAAAAGTGATTCAGAGGCCCAATTTACGAAAGAAAAACCCTTTGAATAGGCGCACGCCATAGCCTGGAAATATTCGTTTAAAGATACTTTTTTAAAGTTTTAACCTTCTCTTGCGCATTCAAAAAAATCTATAGTTTTTGAATAATTTAAGAATCTCAAATCTTGAATTTCTTAATTTTCGAATTCAACTTCTCAGATACCTTTCCAAGCCTTCCAAACTGAAAAAAGCCAAAAACTCCTTTTTCCATCCTCATAAAAAACTCTGCATTGTTGTCCAACTTCTCATCTCCCTTCTGTTTCTTTTCATAGTCGAGCCGACTATATTTCTCTGAGTTCTCTTCTGATTTTTCCTCTCTCCGTGTGACCACCAGCCAATCCACCAATGTTTTCATTTCCATTACACACAAAGGTTCTATTCGATTCCATTGGCATCTGTTTTCTCCACTTCCCCTCCGACATTCATCATTTTCGTGTGAATACACACCCAAATAGTTGCAATAATCCGTGATGGAAAAACAAGAGAAAAACAAGATTTTTTCTTGCAAAAAAAGATTTATTTTTGGCCAAAAATTGCAAGCAGTGTTGCTTGGAGTGTCGTACTTCAAAATTTCTTTTATCATGTTTTTTTTTATAAAAACGTTTTTCTTATGTTTCCAACTATCGTTCTACTTCATCATTTGCAGCAACACGAAAAAAAACTGACTTGCAAGACGAGAATGGTGTTTTTTGGAATGGGGCGTTGCGTGGAGCGTCGTAGTCAGCTTAGGGCTCCTGGAAAATGATTTTTGCATGTTTTAAGATCAATTTTTCATTTAATATTTCCTAGTTTCTCAGTTTTATGATCACTTCAGAATACCATGTTATCCACGCAGCTTGTTCACTTCTAAAAACCTCGTTTTTTGATTTATTTTTTTATTTTTTTGAAAAACTCAAAACTAACAAAGTGACTGATGAAAAAGCCCAGTGGACAGTTTGAAAAACATTTTTTCTCCTAATAATCTTTATATGAACATTTGAATTTTCAAGAAGCTCTCGACCGCAAAGATAAATGGCCTCCCTTATCAGTTACCGTTCAAACTTCCAATACGATTCCCCAAAAAATCAATCCTCCAGTAATATTTGCCAAGTTCAAAAAATGTTCCCGTCCCTTCACACAAACTACTGCGATCCAACTTGATTCATGCAAACATTGGCCAACTCTCTTTTCTTTGCTTTTTCAACCTTTTTTCACGCTTGAAAAAACGGCGTTCGACACTTCGTCGCATATATTTATAACATGAATGTCCGGGTCGCGTGACGATTTTTCCGCCCGTTTTTTATCTGAATTCTGATCTAAAAGCACAGGAAGTTTCAAGTTTCCAGCTCATGTTTCGCATCCGGAGGCCTGAACGCCGCCCTTTTCGTGGAATAATGACGTCGTTTATCGATGGCTGCAACTCGAATGGTCTTTCTTATTGATTGACGCAACTCGTTTTAAGTCGGTACAGAGCTTTAGATTATCATTTTCTGCTACGTGTTTTTTTATGAACTTTTTATGAGCAGAGGGCGCAGACGAATCAGAAAGTTTTTTTTTGATATCAAAGAAAGCGGTTTTTACTACTAGAAACTCATTACAAGTCAGTACAGAAATTTAGAAAATATTATCCGGAGTTCGCTAAAAAAAAATCCGAACAGCAATTTTTCAAAAGTTTCCAACTTTTCTCGATCTACAACCTTGCAAACTCTTTCTTAAAATCCAGAAAAAGCGAATTTATGAGGCTTCTCCAAAAAACTAGAAAAAGAAATATTGTTCCCACGGCCGAGCCCCATCTTCTCCTTCTTCCATTTCATTTTCCACTTTTTTTTTCTTTTCTCGCCACACCCTAACTTACTTTTTTTCCAATTTGGCCCCCATAACTAGCCCCATACTTCTTCTCATTTCCTTACCTCCAAAATGGTTCTTTCAACTTGAACAAAAAATATGTTCAAAAATCGTCTTTAAAAATGATTAGTGAAAAAATTTAAAAAAAAAGTCCGAAAAATGATTTTAATCATCGTGTAGAGCTTGATAGACTTAAGCTTGTTTAATGAACGGGATTTTCATAACTGAACTTGGTTCTTCAAAGTCAGCAATTATAAGGAATATTTATGCTCTTCTTCTTCTTTCTACGCCTTTGTACTGCTTGAGCGGCAGCGGACCTAAGTTTAGTACCATTTTTCACTATTGATTAGCTCTCAAACTAAAAATCATCATGCAATTTCCACCAGATCACAAGTAAAAGCTCTACGAGACGACGGGTTCTTATCAAAAAAAGGCCCTATTTTTAATCGACCCTAAAAATAGGGATGAAAAGAAGGAGGCGCCATCTTCAAAAGGAAATTTTTCCTTTTTGCCGCGGGCCGACGACACATTTTTGGGGGTGAATGTTTGGAAATGTGTGTATATGGAAATAGATCAGGGAGACGAGCCTTATCAGGTCGAAAATGGACCCGCCTCGCGTCGCCTTTTCCCCCGCTGATAAGGTATGACAATCGCGTTTCGCCTGTCCCCGTTGGCTCGGCTGAGCTTCTTCTTAACTTTCGTAATTTATTCAATATTAAAAAGTTTATGAAGTTTTTGGAGATTGTCGTAATCTCGGAAAACTTGGAAAATTTTCAGCTTCCAGCAATCATTGCTAAAATTGTTTAAAGAAGCACAGTTCACATAAAGGTCTCGAAGCAAAGAGTCATTTTCAGAGTTAATTTCGGTCATGTGCGGCTTTTGACGTCTTTGAACGCTTCAACAAGAGTTTTTTATACTTATATTTGCCTCGATTTAAGGGAAATACTACCATTTTTCTCTATAGTTTCGCAATTTTTTTTTGGAAGTCATCTATGGGCTTTAAGAAAATGAGTATATTTAAGTTTAATCAAATTTTTTTCTCTAATACTTCCAAAATCGTAACCTTCGAATTGAGAATTGAATAGCTAAGAAAAATGATCGAATTTCATCATCCTTATCACACTTGTTTGCATGTTTCTATCCCATTTTTGATTTGGAACCTTGAGCAGAGATCTGACTTTTTATGGGTTCGATATCAAGATGTTAATGAGATGTAGTGCTTTTCAAACGAATAGTTCAATTAAATGGGCTTTTCCCACTATTTTATTTTCAGATCTCGAAATTCAAAAATTCACAAAAAAGGGACCAAAACCTCTTTAACTATTCACAGCGATGATCATGTTTGTTTTTCTGCATTGAAATTCATTATTATCATTTTTTTAAAGTATCAAGTTACTACCATTTTCTTTTGAGATCGTGCATTCTCAAATTTTTAGATTGAATAAAAAGTTATATTTATTGTTTTTTTCAAGCCTAAATCGTAAAAAGAGCCCCGTTTAAATTTTCTTCACTTTAGATATTTGAAAACCCTCCTAAAAATCTGTTCAATCTTATCATACATTTCCTCGTTCGAGTACATGTTAATATCTAATCTACTACATATTAATGGGCCGACGTGTGCACACCTGCTCTTAAAATTTTTCCAATAAGCTTCATTTCTCTCGTGAAAATTGTCTCGCATTTATCTCCATCATTTGCCAGTTGGGTGGCATTTATTCATTGATTTCGCGTTTTTTATTCATGAACAAACCATGTCGTTGTGACATTTTCCGGAGGAGCCGGCTTCCGTCAATATTTACTCCAATTTGAGGGAGAGGGCCATTTTAGGGTTTGTTTTCGGGTTTTATTATAATTTTCTACCTTCCTAGGGTTTTCTTAATCGTTACCTCAACTTCATTCAGGGTTTGAAGTCTTTTAAAGTTTTCCAAGATCCATCGTTTAGTTTCATTAGAAGTAATAGATTAATCATATAGACCCTTGCTTTATCTTTATCTTCCATCATGTCCCTTCTAGATTAAATCGTGAGGTCCGAAATTAATTTCACCTACATTATCAGGACTAATTTACATCTATTCTATTTTCATTCCAGCTTTCAGGTTCATTGGTTCAGCTTCATTCAATTTCTGAAAAAAAATTATTAATATCATTTAATTTGCTTAGCTCCAGATTCGCTTCCAGAAGGCACATAAGGCTTGATTTTTACTATTTCAGATTTAGCTTTTGCTGTTAAACTGATAATTGATGTGCAACTTGCGGTGAATCTGCCTTTCGAATCCTCACCTAGTTTTTCAAAATTTTGACTATTTCGAAATTTATAAATTCAGACAATTCATCGACGTCAAGTTGAATGTCCCATGTTATTCTATTGGCTCACCAAAATTTCTCTCACGCCTCCGTGAGCGATGACGTCAACCGGATTGAAAGTTCTTCGAACTTGCGTGCAAATCTCTCGACAAATTGGCTTCTTCTTCTTCTTCTTCATTATTTTTTGAAATTATAATGAAGCTTTCTAACTTATCATGTTTCGGAAAAATCTTTCCATAGCCTTCTAAGATTTCTAGTGAACTCAATCTAAGACTTCTAGAATCTTTGAGAAGGAACAAAAGTTCTAAACTTGAACAGACCGAATTTCCAGTTCTACCAAGACTTTGTCTGACCAAAACTCTGACATGGGGCGCCAAAAGATCGCCATAACTCTTTCTCTGACACAAACTATTTCGTCGTGATCTAGCTGTGAGAAAACGACGAATTAGTGTATGTCAGAGAAAGAATTGTTGCGATCCTTTGGCGCCCCATGTCAGAAAACACTCAAACTACGAAGTTAGTACTAAAGAGGCCTCCAGGGACCATTTACAAAGTCACTCTCTTCAAGGTGAACTGAACAAAACTTACAAGTTACTTCCTACCGGTCCTACCAGAATACCGAGTGACCAAGGTACTTCGAATCCTAAGATTTCCGATTCTTTTACCGAACTTCCACTTCCTGCCAAGTGACATAATAATTTGAGAAAATGTCCATCTAAGCATGTTAAGACTTTCAAAAACCGTTGACAAGGCTACGCACTTTATCAGCTTGAACAGATCGAAATTTCATTTCTACAAAGACTTCGACAGACCAAAACAGTACCAAACAATATAGTTCATACAGATGAAACCTTCAGGAACCGTTGACAGCTCTCTTTACTGGAACAAAACAATACTTCCTACAGGTGCTACCAGGATTCCGACTGACCAACCAATTCTAACCAAGGTTGCACCGACGCAGAACCAACCCAAATCCAATGAAACGTCCGCACTTTGGCGATCTGCTCCTGCTCCAGAGCCTCCTCCTCCGAAAACGGCGAGGAGAGCAAAAAGAGGAGGGGAGGCCACCAAAATCGATTCGCTTTGGTCCGCAGCCGCCGTCGTCGTCGTCGCCGAGGCTGCCGTCGGTCGCTGTCGTCGAGCGGTCGTCGGTTGGTCGCCGCTGGCCCTCCTCCTCCTCCCATTTTTTCCATTTTCCGCGCTCGCGGCCGACAATCGATTTTTTCCTTCTTTTTTCATAGTCGTCGTCGTCGTCCGTCCTCCTCTCCTTGTTTCTTTTTCGTTCCTTTTTGGCTCCATTTATTATAGCACATCATTTTCTTCAAAACCTAGCTATTTTCCGTCCTAATTATAACCTGAGCAGAAAAGCCACTTTGAAGCTTTTTGAACCTAGCCATTGTCGTTTCTTATCTCCCCCTTGTGAATTTAGGCGAGAAAAAACTTTGGAAGTCCCAAAAACCCATTAATTATCTTTCTAAAGTTTCCAGCTTCAACTTTCAAGCTTCTGAGCCTTATAATTACATCTTTTAGGCCTTAGGCTTTTCGAAAGTAGCCAGAAAAATTTTCCAATTGCCAAAAAAAGTGTTTTGAAGCTTTTAAACCCATTACACAAAAAGCTTCTATTTGCGCAATTAATCATAAAAATCTTGTTAAGCTGAACTTTTCTAATTAACATTTTTATTCTCAACCCCGTTAATAAATGATTTACACACGTTAACCATTTGACATTTTTCCATGTATACGTGAATTTATTATTGTAAACTAATTTAAGATCCTCAAAAAAATCAATTAGATTTTTTTAGCTTGCTTCTCCTGTCCGATTTCTCATAGTTCTGAATGTCAAAATGAATGAAATCGGTAATCTAAATAATTTGAATCAGAAAGAAAACCATAAGCTTTTTTTTTCCGAAAATTGATCAATTTTTCCATTTCGAACTAGTAGTTTTTTAAAAATTTATTTCACTTAATTTTCACGTTTATTCGCAAATTGAAAACCGTTTCAACATTCATATTTTCTTTCTTTTCTTCTCAGCCCATAGTTTGCGAAACAAACTTCATAAAGCGCTGGCAACTGAAAAATCGTTCATTCTACCTAATTTTCCACTATATTTTTGTTCCCTTTCGTGTCTCGTTACACTTAGAAAACCTATTATTCAACTGATTCTGTTCTTATTTTTTTCGAGAAAAAAAATCTTTCTAAAAAAATACATTTTTCTACCCCATTGTTCCCATTATTTTTTTATTACTTTTCGTGTCTGTTCATACTTCAAAAGTGTCCGATTCTTCGCCTTTTTTATTAATTAAATAAACTTAGCATGGTGAACCACGATTTGAAAAGCCATAAATCGCATTCTTAATGATACTTTGATCGTTTTTCTCTTATCCGTTCGAATTTTAAACTGTCCTTTTATTTTCTATGCTCTATACGTTCCACTAAACTTTTTTCGAAAATAATCTCCTTCAAGCTCTTTCTTAACTTTTTCTCTAATCCGTTCGCACTTTGAAACCGTCCGTTTTGTCCTCTAATTTCACTGTTTTCTGTAATTTCACTCCTAAACTCAAAAAATTCTTGTAAACACAACCTAATCGGCAAAAAACACTAAAACTTCTTACTAAAATCTCTTGTCATCTCATTTTCAATCCATCTGATCGGGATTTAAAACCGTCCGCTCGTCGTTTTTATTCGTTTTCAATATGCTCATATTTTTCAGAACATCCTCCATTCAGCACCACCAACCGCTGAAGACCTCGAGTTCTCCAACAGCTCCTACCGCCTCAAGCTCTTGTGCTTCTTCTCCTTCTCCTTCTTCAATTCTCAAACTCTTCTCATCTGACACCTCAGCACATCACCACCGATGGGCATCAAGGGTTCCAAACCGAAACTCTCCAAGGAGGACTTGGAGTTCTTGAAAAAGAATACCAATTTCACCGAGGAGCAAATCAAGGAATGGTATAAGGGCTTCGTGGTGAGTCTTTCATTTTTTTTTTTTTTGATTTTGAAACTTTTGAGTATGGAGAAGTTGAAGTGATTCCGTTTCATGTGTTAGCTTAGAAAGTCGACAAAATGGCTCTTCTAGTTGCTTCAAGAGGTTTCTCAAGATTTTGGGGCTTTCTAATTCTAATCGCCAATTAGTCTGACCTGTCTGTGCTCTTTTATTCACGTGCTGTCTTTATTTTTTCTGTACCGTAAAGAGAAAAGAGAGCGCAGACAAGCTAGACTGTGTTTAGCAGTGGTGACTGTGATTTTTCAAACTAGGTTTTTTTTATCGATTTAGAAAAATTTACGAACTTTTGTTCGAATTTCCAACTTTAGTCTATTCTCAGATGTCTTTGACGTTGAAGGCGCACAGCATTAAAAAGCTTTTTTGCGTCAAAATTTGATCTTTTCTCGTTCATGTTCCTTCAAAAATTTTTTTCTAATCAAGAGTTTTTTTCAAAAAAATTAGTTTTTTTCTCTCTCTCTCTGAACGTGCTAAATTTGAATTTTTTCTTAAGAAACCAGGAAGTCACATTACTCCTATTTGTCAATTTACTGTAATGAGTTACCTGAAACCGGTATTTTGATTTACTCAAACTTCTGATAAGACTAACAAAAGTGAATTTGTTGTTCCGATGAACTCTCAAGATTGTGAAAGAAAATTTCTGACAAAAATTTCGATAATTAAATCAGGGTTGATATCTAAGCCTCGAAAAAGACAAAAACCTCAAATTTCAAGAAAAAAGGGTATTTCGGTTTGTCTTTTTCGCGTTTCCGTTTTTTTTCATGGTTTTTCATTCACCACTGGCTCGAGAATCGGATTAGCAAAACGTTATGCAAGAAAATTAAAACGAGTGTCTCGTTCATTGACTGAGTATGATTGTGAAAAAATTTTCTTAAAAAGTTCTGAGTCGAAATAAGATTAGATCTTATAAAGTCCTAAATTCACCACTGAACTCATAAAAACACAACAGAATCTCTCACAATTTTCCACGGATAATCGCATTCGAAATGGCTCAAAGCGATGCGGCTGGCTAATACCAAAAAACTCCAAGTGTGACCTCTAAACGTCCTAAAATTTGCAGCAAGATTGCCCGAAAGGACACTTGACCAAGGAGCAGTTCATCAAAGTGTACAAAGACTTTTTCCCGTCGGGCTCAGCGGAGGGCTTCTGCGAGCACGTCTTCCGCACCTTCGACACGGACAATTCGGGATTCATCGACTTCAAAGAGTTCTTATTGGCCATCAACGTGACGAGTTCGGGTACGCCCGAGCAGAAGCTCGAATGGGCCTTCCGGATGTACGATATCGACGGCAACGGCACGATCGATGAGAAGGAAATGATCAAGATTATTGAGGTGTGTTTTTCCCCGATTTCTCAGACTAAAATCACAACTGGCTTATCAAGAGTTACAGTAAGCCTATTTTTCAAGATCCGTTTTTGAAATTTCTCCGACTTGGTGAACTTTGAGACAAATTATAAATGAAATGAGTATATATGGCTGAAACGATTTTTACGAAAGGGAAATTCTGTTTTTAAAAATGTTGATACCTTTTTTTTTGAATTTCTGGCACAGTAATGACATAGGTCATAGAAAGTTCTTCTTTAAACCTTAAAATATATATATATATCTATTTATTTTTTTATATTTATTTTTTTCTCTTTGTCTTATCAACCTTAAGACTTCCTGAAATTATCTAACTTCTCATTTTGAAAAAGTTAGATTCTTCTTTACACAATCCCGTTTCCGACTTTTATGTTTTTCCGCTTTTGTTGTTTAAAATTAAATTTCAAACTTACAAAGAAACATATTTTCGAGCAGCCCAACAAAAATCTGTAGTTTGATCCCGAGGCATAATCCAACACGAAAAAAATGCAATCGGAACAAAGAAATCAGAAGTTTGATGCCAAGACCATAATCCAGGTCAATATATTCGACACTAATCACAGCGGTTATAGATATTTCTGCATTGTCTGTCTTTCTAAAATCTACGGATATTTAGAACTTTCTGGAAGCCTCCCAAAGCTCATATGCGTCAGGAAGATCTAAATTCCACAAAAATCTGTAGTTCAATCCCCAAAGGCCGTATTCAACTTATAATCCAATGCACGAGGATACATAGAACATCGAGAACCAAAGAGTGTGTAGTTTGATCCTTAAGACTCATATATTTCCAGGCGATCTACGAGATGCTCGGGCCGGAGGTGACAAAATCCGCCGACGACTCACCGCGGAAGCGAGCCAAGATGATTTTCGAGAAGATGGACGTCAACAACGACAAGGAGCTGACCTTGAAGGAGTTCGTCGACGGCTGCCTGGCCGACAAGGAGCTCTTCCAGATCCTCACCAACGAGGTCAAGAAGTAGAGACACCCGCGCGACAGGTCACTCTTTCCATCTTTATACATCTCTCACAAGGGTGGTCATTTTTATTTTGTGGTTTGGTTATTATCTTCTGAAGATTCACTCACAAATTCTTCTGAACAAAAGTTCGGGTTTGGAGATTTAATATTTCGGAAACTGTGTCTAACACAAAATCCGATGCACTGAAATATTATATTTTCAAAGCTTAAAGTTCGCGCAGGAGACTTTCACGAAGAGTTTGTAGACAAATCTCTAGAAATCCCAAAACCGCAAAATATAATCACCATCCTTGTCAGAATTGGGCGATTTTCGCAAAAAATCCGGAAAAAGAGAATTTTTTTCACGGTTATCTTCTTTTAAAGTAGAAAAACTTTTCCCTTTCAAAAATTCTCTCTCACGCATTTTTCGCGCAACTTTTCCACTCATTTCCATTCTTTCTCCAATTCACACACTCTTTCTTTCCGTTCTTTGTCTCTTCTCTGTTACTCTAAACTCTCTCCTTTCCATCCACTATTTCGCTGAAGCTGGCGAGTTTTTTCCATTCATAAGAATTCTTCCACTCCCGCAAATTCGCTCAACTTAACCTTTTAATAAGACCCTAAGATCCTGAAAAAAAATTTTTATAAAAAAATGCGTCTACTGTGATCTTGTTCTCTCTCATTCCTCTCCATTTCCAATACTATTTCCTCCACCGGAAAGATGCAAAATTTCTTGTCTCCCCCCTACTTACTCCATTATATTTCAGTTTTTTGTGTATAGTTTCTTTTTTTTGCTTTTTTTTTGTTTTTTTTTTATAAAACCACGACATTCTTGAAAATTATGAGCCTTCTGTTCGCACTATTGAGATTTTTCTTCACCCGAAACAGCAGCTTTGAAATGGTTCCCCGATTTCATTTTTCTTTCTGTTCATTGAATTGAGTTTGTATTTGATTTATATATGCGCGTAAATTATTGAATTCGTTTAATGAATTGTGTAAAAAAAGATTTAATAAAATTTTTTTAAATAAATCTTTAGAAAAATTATATTTTACTTTCTTCTAAAAAGCGATTGGTTCAAGGTGAAAATTTTACAGCTGTTTGGGAAAAAAATTCCAGGAAAATTGAGAAAATTCGTCAAGTCGTTCTCGTAATTAATCAAGTCCATTTCTATGACTCATTCGCTGTGAATAAAAGCGTCGTGGTCGCAAATGGAATGGCTCGAAAAATCGCGGTCCCTTAGAAGCATAAAACCTTACGCGAGTAATTTCAAGTCAGGCGCTTTTTGAAGAAAGATCTACCAAGAGCAACCAAGGTCCTTTAAGTGAAAAAAAAAGCGATAGCTCAAGGGGAAACATCAGAAGTCCCCCACTGAAGGCTAACTAAAAGGAAATCTGGAAAAACTTCATTTCTCAACAAAATGGGCCATCAAAAAGCTTTCGACTGAATTGGAAAATTCAGAGCTTCCCTATGGATTTTTTGGCCTCGAAAATTCAATCTACCAAATTTGGAAAGAAAATCTTACAAAAATGGCTCGATTGCGAAACTTGAAATACTTGAAAAAGAATAAACCCTCGTCAGACCTACTAAACTCTAGCTCTCAAGCTCGAAATTTCGTTCTGAAATCGAAAAAAATTTACAAAAAAATTGAAGATAAAATCAAAAGCTATTGAGAAACGCTTTTATTTTTCGAAAAATTCTAACTTTGAAAGCTCGGGTTCTGTTGCAATTCGTATAGAAAATAAAACGGCTTACGAAACTGTGAAACATTGGAAAAATCAATGTTTTCGAAACCATGAGATCGGGGCTCGAAAATTGAAAAAGATTATTTTTTTGAAAGATTTCTCTGAACTTAAAAAAATTGAAACCTTACCTGGTTAGAAAAATTTGAACTAAAATCTGCAGTTTGATTTGGGCAAATTATGTCCAAAAATCTTTAAATTACATCTAAATTTGAAAAATCAAGCTTTCGAACCCCTTCTGAACCTGAAAATCTGGTAAACTCACATTTTCACCGTTTTCCCAAACTTTTCTTTATCTTCTTTTCTATTAGAATTCCAGTGTCACACCACCCGATGGCCGAAAAAAAGTGCGCAAAACAACACTTACGTGGAGAGCAGTGAGTTTTATTTGGACGGAGGGCCAAAGTGCTCCTCAGGCCGAAGAAAAAGGAAAAAGGTCGATTCGATATTAATGCTCCCGTGAGGGCTTCTCGCCGTCATCGGCATGCATTTAGGCACAAGCCAAGAAGTAGGAGAAATCAAAAAAAAGGCGAAAGCCGTTGGGATCTTATATGAATAAATTCCTAAAAATCTAACGATCTGTTTCCTGCCTTCAAATAAAAAAGAACTCTAGTTGGAAAGCTCGACGGCCAAAAATCGTATCACCTATGTCAACTGAAACTACACTAAATTTTATAATTCTTTAAAATGAACCTCTTATCTTTCACAATAAAATTTCGACCATCTAAATTTTTTCTGTCCGGGTTGGAGCTATACTAGTAATACTAGTCATATTTTAATAGAAAAAAATTGTTGAGCTTTCAAAAACTCGAGATAAGTCTCATTTTCTTTTGTGGGTTCTTCAAACTGAAAAATCCAACAAAAAAAGGGGCCTTTGGAGCAAAAAAGGCTTTCCTCAAACTTCAAACACATCGAAAAAAGTTCATTTCGTGTGTAGGTGTTTTGAGACGAAATAATACAAGAAGAAATTTTTTTTCCAATCTAGCCTTTTTTTTTCCAATTATTATTATTATTATTATTATTATCTCATTTCATCAGGTCGACTAGTCGGTCTCATTGCCGCTATCTCATGGGATAATATTCCGGTGCCCGTCAGCCCTGGACAAGCTTGGCGCCGTACTGTCCCAACATGATGAAGCAGTTTATTCGCTGGTACTACCAACGGGACCACATTATTTCCCAACCCTAGCTGTTACGCTGGGACTTATTTTACAACGATTGTGGACCGTAACCCGCGCCGACGACTAACTCTTCGATTATACCATGATTCAGCAGAGACTTTTTCTACAACTTACTCTGAAGACTGAATAAATTGAAATTGAAATTGAATTGAATCTAGCCCATTTTACTAGTCAGGTTTTTAAAAAATATTTTTGGGGTTCAAAAAATTCAAATGAGCTCATGTTTTCAGTCGAAAATTGCAGAAAAAGTGCCACACTTCTGAAATTTCGATACGAGTCCGAATCAAAATTAAACCGCTTATAATTAATCAACTACCTTTCAGCCAGACTCTCACAAAGCTTGACAAGATCTCATCTGTTCAAAAGAAAATTCAAATTATAATTGATCAAGTATTTTTGAACTACAAAATCCTCAAAATAACTTAATTTTCTGTCAGTAGGCACTTCAAGCCCAAAAAGACCGCGTTTCACAAAGTTCAATGAGATCTCGAATTCTTCGGAGACGTACCTAACAATGTCTCCTGTGTGTAGTTGGAGAAGATCCTGCCTGAAGAGTCTTCGCCGCCGCCTTAATCCAATTTCCACTTCTTCTACTTCTACTTCTTCGCCTTTTGCCGTGTCGCTCCCCCTTAACTTCATTCTTCTTCGTCTTGTCTTTTTGATTTCTTTTCCAATTTATATAGGTTTTTACTTGGGGACCAATAATTTATGAAAAAAAAAGGTTTTTAGACAAAACTCGGGACTTTTATTTAAAATTAAGGAAAAATGGACCTCATTCTTCTTCTTCACTCGAAGGCCATTAATTTACAAGGAGAGTTAAACTTGGGAAGAGGTTGCTATATGGATTGTCTAGACAAAACATCTAAAAAAAAATGATGAGAAAACTAAAAAAAAAGTTTTTAACCCGAAAATTCGCGAAATCCTTAGAAGCGACAGTGGCCCCTACAGGGGCAACCTCAGGGCCCTTGAAGTTTATCTCCAACTACAGGAAGCATTAAACCGAGGTTCAAAAAAAAGAGTTGAAAAATGCTTCAATCAAGTTTTCCTTTGAAGAACCCCACGCGAGGTCTTCAAACACCCTAATACAACCCAAAAAACGAAAAAAAAACCATCAAAAAGTAACTCAATTTGAATTTGACAGGAAAAATTCAAAAACCTCCGAAATCGAAATAAAAAGCTTCATTCATTCGTTAGTACATCAAGGCGGACAAAATAATATAGACGAGACAACAAAATGAAGAAAAACAGAAAAGATTTTGGAATCACGGGAGTCAAATTTTTCACGTAGTTTCATCATAGAGATCACTTCTTTGCGCGCGGTTTCATGTCTTCAAAACATTTGTGTAAGACGATTTTGACTCCGCCCGCCTGGGTGTTGCCCTCGTGGCCCTGAAAACTCATCTGATTATGATCTACCTAATAAAATCTTGATATTTTTCAGAGACGGCAGGATGGATACAAAATGGACCTTTTCGCATCCATTCTGCTCTATTTTTAAACCTTCTCGCAAAATCTAGAATAAAGACGAAGATTCAAAGCTTAGAAGCGCAAGGCTCCAAAAAAAAAACAAAAAAAAGCTGGAGCTTCCGTGGAGCTTTCTGGAGTTGTGATAAGCTTATTCCGCGCCAGCTATATGTATTATTTTTGATAAAAAGAGGAAATTTAAACTTCCAGTAAAAATCTGACTCCGAAGGTTTCCGAAAGATTGAACCTCTAAAAACAAAGTTAGGATTTTCTGACGCAACTGTACCCGAAAACATTATTTTCCTCATCCTTTTTTTTTTTGGAAAAAAGCGAAGATTAGGACAGACGTCGAGTCACTTACCCGACTCCAGTCGTATCCAAGAGCGTAGGCCAAGATCTGGCCGGAGGAATGAACGTCGGCGCAGGTCAACGGCATCGGATGGCTGTCCGACGTCTTCAGCTTGGTCCTCGCGTCCTTGTCCCACATCGAGTAGCGGCCGTCGGAGCCGATCGTCACCAGAGTGCCGTGAGACGGGTGGAACGCCACGTCGTTCACCTAGAATCAGTATTTATTGAACTTTCTTATCAGTAGAATGAACATTTCGAAAGTGATTTATCTGATATTTGAAAAACGTTGTATTTCCAAAACTTTCTTAACATTTTACACACTGATTTAGAAAACTGGCTCATGTCTTCTCAAACTTTTTTTGGAGCTTTTTCTCATCCACAGAGGGCCCCTCAAAAACTCTCGAATCTTTCGAATCTATTTTTCAGACGAAGAAAATCCAAGGGCAAGTTTTAATGAATTTTCGAGCTGCAGTGCGATAAGACATTCCAAATGCGACCAAAAATCTTGAAGTCTTTGAAGTTCCCCTTTTTTCAATCCCAAACCTTGCCCAGCCTGTTTTCAAAAAAATTTCTGATTTTCCCACCAAAAGCGGTTTCTTTTTTCTGAGTCATACTCCTACTGTCCCCAGCTCTACTCAATCTTCAAAAATACGATATAAATTATAAATCACAGAAAGTTCGAACTAATCTAAATTTGGCTATTGCCCACACCCAGAAAGGGAAGAACCCTTGAAACAAGAGACGAGGCCCCGAAATACGAACGCGTAGGCGACTTTCTTCGATTTCAGTTGATCCCAGCGGATTTGGCCCACACACACATGGAGAAACTAAGATGAAGAAGACGCGACGTGGGGATCTTTTCCGAGAAATGAACACCCACACAGACGCAAAATTCACATAATGAGGGCGAAGCTCAAGGATCGAGGGGTCTGTCTAGCGTGAAAAAATAAGGCTAATAATAGTTTTTTTTTTTCTGAGTGTTTCAATAAAACAACCAAACGTTGCGATTCATCGAACTTCTTCCTGGTTTCTGTTCAGATCTAGGAAAAGCTCATCATTATTATCATTATCACAGAAAACGAATATATTTCTCATTTGGTAAATATATAATGCCTCTTTTTTCTCGGCGGTACGCGGTGTTCAAAGTTGTGTGCAAAGCGTACGCGTTGGGTTTGAGACTTATATGCGGAAATGATCACTTTATGGGAGTTCTTTGTTCGAAATTTGCTTTAGTTAATCAATTAAAGTGATTTCTGAAAAACGATTCATGTGAATTATGTGATATTTTAGACAGGAAACGTAAATAAAATTTGAAGAAATAGACAGGCAGTAAAAATGCATCGCACACACTCGGTAAAATGGATTATGAATTTTCGTTTTATCCTTCTGTTCAGGAACTGGAGATACCGCTCTCTTTGTTGCGAGCGCGTATGTATCTCCTGGAGTTGGCAGCCCAGTTATGAACCTGGCTTATCATCAGCATATCTTACTGCTTTCCAGCATACCTCTGTGCTTCATTGCGGATACTTCTGCCTTGTATGTTATCCTCTTTCCTCATGGAATGTGGGTTCTGATAACCGCTTCTCACTCAGCGAGGATCGCAATGAAACTCCTCTGACGCCTTCTCTTCTCCAAGAAGTACTACACCGTCAGACAGAATCATGTTTCCAGAAATTTCAGCTTCTGGGGCACTATGATCAAAGTGCGTAGAATCCTTGCGGATTTATGGATTGAATAATCTGCATTCTTTCATAGGATTCTAGTCGAACCCTGGTTTCTCAAGGTGACATGCATCTGGCTAGTTCAGGATTGCACTTCCTGTTGCCAATCGCCTCGTGTCTGATATAGGCATAACCAACGGCTTCAGTTTGTTACTGGAAACCTCAACTGGTTTTCCTCAGGTTGACAAACTTCTTTGTCCTTGCCTGATTCGTTCCCGAGGACCCGGATCTCGACGAAATTTACTTCGGAGTTCCAGAATTGGTCCTATTTGGGATCAACAGTTTCTTGTTGCTCTGGTCCGGGTAGTGACTCTGACTGTCAGTGAGACCCCGGGCCTTGGTTCCTTCACGGATCCACTTTCGCTTAATTTACGGATATCAGTCTCCGTTGGTTTAAGCGCGGTCCCTGTGGGTTGTTTATCACAGGGCCTCAGACCTCGGTTCCATGTTGGATCCGATTTTCGGTTCGAACCAGGTGAACGAGATCTCCTGGTTCTCACCAGGATCCTGTCTGACTCCGACAGGACCCCGACCGATCTGTAGCACAGGGCCTCAGACCTCGGTTCCATGCTGAATCCGATTTTCGGTTCGAACCAGGTGAACGAGATCTCCTGGTTCTCACCAGGATCCTGTCTGACTCCGACAGGACCCCGACCGATCTGATGATCAGTCGCGTCGACCGAAGAGCTTTGAACAGCTGGGAATGAGTCTCACTACGCAAAGCTCGTGAGATCGGCTCACGCGATCTGATAGATCACGTATACGCCGAATTTAAAGTTCAGACCATAAGGGCAAACAGCTATAAGCCATGTGATCGTTTCGTAGTATTTGGAATATAAGTGATATTTTAGACAGGAAACGTAAATAAAATTTGAAGAAATAGACAGGCAGTAAAAATGCATCGCACACACTCGGCAAAATGGATTATGAATTTTCGTTTTAACTTTCAATTTTAACTTTCAAAATGGCTTCATCAAACTTCCTACCATAGAGTGAGAAAAAAATAAAAAAAATTTGGTCACAATTTTCTTATAAGAAGCTCAATCCTGAAGTTTTCTGGAAGAGAGAAAACTAATATTTTAACACAACGATAGAATTCAACTTTCAGAAAAAAAAAGCTCCAAAAAGTTTCAAAAAGATTGAACTTCATGCGAGAAAACAAAGAAATTGTTTCTCGTTTCTTTCCCGTTGCAATCACTCATCACCGTGACTCGTCCAAAATATTCACATTTTCTGCAAAAACGTCGAAAATTCGGCCCACTCCACTCGGAGCTGATGCCACGCTTCGCCGAACATTCGGCCCACGTTGCTCCAGACATCCGTCCTCGCTTTATTATGAACCAAACAACAAGCAAATCCTCGCAGTTTCAATTTATGAGGGGTCGATTTATGGTTGAGTTACCGAAATTTATTAATAAATTGAACTTCAAAAACAGCTTGAAACGTAGAAGGATTTCGCAGAAGGACAGAAGGAAAAGAAGAAAACTCGTTTTTCGATGGAAAGACTCTTTTTCTAAGTATTCGGTTCTTCACCCCTCCATTTTAGGGATTCCTTTCACACTAAATATGATAAAAACCAGATGTCCTTTCTACCGGTTCTAAGCCATCAAGTGATCACTCAAGCGGTTTCCGACAACCAAAAATGACCCGAAGTCGCTCTTACAGGTTCAACGGAGCGCAAATCCTTCGAAAATAAACGGCTATTCCGAAAGATCCATGAAAAACGAAATTTCCGCGTTTCCTGCTTGAATCAAAGACCATGGAAACAAGAAATCGAGATGAAATGAAGAAATGAGAAAAAAAGCTATAAACTTCAAACTTAAAATTAAGGAACATTTAAAAGATCCAAGGCCTATTTTTTGAGTTAAATCACCATATGCTGATTCAAGTTTTCGGGTTTTCAGCCCTCCATTTTTAAGATTCATTTCACACTAATTATGATTAAAAAAACGAGTCCTACCCTATGGTGATTCAAATCAAAAAAAAAATACGAAAATTACCACTTTCATCACTTTTTCCTTGGGAAAACGAGTTTTAAATTTCATAATATCTTATCTTCCAAAAATTTTGTCAAAACTCTTCAGAGAATTGCTTTTGCCCACTAGAAATTTCAAACATTTTTCGCTTTTTCACATAATTTCAAAAAGAAAAAACTTCTACTAATACTTTTCCTGTTAAGATTTTCTAAACCTATCAAATTTATTTTTCGCTTAGACTTCGTTTTTATATGAAAAAAATGTTCTTTTTCTTTTTCATGTTTTTTTTTTCAAACGCACCCCGTAAATCTCCTGATAACCATTGACGAGCTCGGCGGATCTGTGACATTTGAACGTGAAATTGTCCTTGGGATTCGCGGCTTCCGCGTACTGTATCGCAACACGTCCTTCAACATTTTTTTGATCAGTTCAATGGAAATTGAGAATGTGAACGACTATTTATTGAAGGAAATTTTACTTTTTCTCTCTCAATAAAAACAGTTTTTATGCGAGGACTTTGAACCGTTTTTGACGGCTTTTCCGATAAAAATGATCCTATGATAATCTTTGAATCGTTCTCTGAAAGTCGTGGAATAAACTCGACCTTCAATAGTTCCTAATGCAAAACCGCACGGATTCGTGTTGCTCTTGTCTTTGAAAATGGCGATGCATCGGATCTGAAAAGGAACGATAAATATAGTGTGTTACGAGACGGTGAATTTATGGACACAACAGAAAAAAAAACGACCTCAAAAAGATGCAAAACAATACTCTGCTGATAACTTTTTTTGCTTTCAGAGTTCTTTCTTCAACTTTACAGCTGGAGAAAAAAATTCAAAAAAACGTTCAAATAACTATTTTTTTAATGGTCTTTACTCATTTTTTTCAAATAATATATATCCTCCTAAGTATTGATTTTACCATTTTTGAGCAATTTTACTCACGGATACGTTTTTTAAATGTACACTCCAATGAAAAAAACTAGTTTCTTTTCCGTCGACTCATTGAAATTTGGCTCCAAACCTGAAATTTCAACGGACTTTCGATGTTTTTCACCTCCGTTGGGCCGTTTTCCAGGTTGTACACCTGAAAAAACTTCAGTAAAATCATTCTTCAACTTTTTGAAAAGCAACCTTGATATTTTTATTCGCAAGGGCCACGACAGCCATCGGATAAATAACGTCGGCCGCGTAAACTCGTTCGGGTAACTGAAAATAGAGAATCGCCACAACGATTGATAAGTTTTTCAGTCGAACGGAAAAAAATTGTTTTCCGACACTAATTTTCGCTAATACACTCATAAAAATCTCAAAATTCTAACTTCTTTCTTTGA
Organism: Caenorhabditis auriculariae; assembly: GCA_904845305.1. Classification (NCBI taxonomy): domain Eukaryota; kingdom Metazoa; phylum Nematoda; class Chromadorea; order Rhabditida; family Rhabditidae; genus Caenorhabditis; species Caenorhabditis auriculariae. Next base: position 408,394 of record CAJGYM010000004.1, read on the forward strand.
TCCGACTTTCAAAAAAATTATAAACTTACGGTTTTTTTTTGAGTTTCCAGTGTAAAATAGAAGTAAAATTCGAATTTGCGGGAACTTCTGAGCAATCCGATAAAGAAATCTTAGATGGAAATATCAATTGAATTATACGGAATAAAAGTTCGAATTGACGGAATTTCGTGCTTTCGATGTCTCTCAAAGATTATAACTGACCAGAAACGCGATGAGAAATGCAATGAATGATATTCAACATTTAATTTAAGGTTTTTTTAGCTTTCCGATTGAGGAATTTCCATTTGAAGTTTTCAGGAATTTCAAATTCGCACGGAAGCAAGATTGGAACCCCGTGCATTTTTTAGAACTTTTTCAGAGAAATAAAGTTACCTCGGAAATTTTATAGAAAGTTTTTCGACAACTCCATATTTCCTCGGAAAATTTCTAGGAAGCTTCTTTTTGACTTTTAGTCAGTCAAAAGTCAACAAAAAAACCAGTAAGTAATATGAAAACTTGTGCAAAATCACTAAAATCTTCCAATTCCGACCTGTATATTTGTCAACGAGTTTTGCGTCGGCAAATTCCGCATGTCCCAAAATCGGAGCGTTTTATCGTAGGATCCGGTCATCAGACACTGATAATTGTTACCTGAAACTCTGAATTCAAAATCTGCACAAAATTCATGGCGAAACATATAACTTTTATGAAATACTCTAATTCCGTCATTATTGAGCCGAGAAACGCGTGAATTTCGATTTCAATCCGTGAAATTTCTGACAATTTTCAGTGGTTTCATTGGACTTTGCCAGGTAAAAGTTTGAGTTTTCAATAGAGAAAGGTTTTTTTCAAATGTTTCCATTTTCTCCTCTTCATTTTGATCATTTTTTCCTACATTATATTTACCATTTATCCAATGGCAAGTTTTCACTGGCCCGTCATGCGTTCCAACCACGGCGACCTTCAAATTTTTCTTCTTAAAGATTCGATTTTTCATCAAAATATACCTGATTCGATGCCAAATCCCACAGTCGGACGTCCTTGTCGGCGGCGGCGATGAAAATCTTTGAACCGTCCTGGAAATTCCTTTCTTCTAATAAAAGGCAGGTTATGTAGGCAAGGATTGTGAGTTGTTTCGGGCTTATTCTTGTGAAAAACGCTCTTAAAGTGAGTTTTTTTTTTTTGGGAAACTATCCCTTTCAGATGGAATCTTGGATCTTTCATCTTAAAATGAGAGATAAATGACTTTTTTTGATGCATGTAACGATTTTTGCGCTATTTTATGAATAAAACTATTGAAAAAAGATCAATTTGTAGCCTGTCTGCACTCTCCACCAACCAGGCACTATCTCCTTTATTACCGTCTTAGGACCCACTTCTCAATGGCTCAAGCCAGCTCAATAAATTTTTCTTTTGTGAAAGAAGAAATAAAAACAATCAAATCCTTCCCGAAACGTTTATTATCACAGGCGAATCGGGAAGGTAAGGTGTCCACAAAGGTAGCTCTCAAAATGGATCTTGAAGACCCCATAATGTGTCCATCTTGAGATCTCCGGCATACCTTTTAGCTATATCTGAGCCATATTGGAGGTACTTCAGAGTCGACATCGAGTCTATCTCATTTTTCTCAAAGTCCACAGAGATATACTCGAGGTGCCATCGATAGACTTCAAAGCCCGCGATATACCTTAGAGGGTCTCGCGATACCTTTCCTCGATTCGCGACTTCTAGACTTTTTCAGTTGTATTATGTCATACAGACCAATTTTAAAAGTTCCCTTCAATTTCCCAGCTCATTTTTTGTTTGTTTTTCCCCTCGTAAATTTTTCAAATTATCGAGTATGAGATTAATGTAAATCCCTCCAACAAAGTGATCTGTGAGCTTTTCGTGAAAGAATCTTAGAATCAGAGCTCATAAGAAGATTCTACTCTAATAAATATGGCAAATGGATTGACGAGCCACCTCGGTCCAGGCCAAATCCAATACCGGCGCCGGAATATTTTGCTGCGCCTTGCCGTCGCTCTGCCCGTTGTCGTTGATCATCCAAACTCGAACAACCTTCAAAATGAAAAAGAAATTTTAAAAATAGGCCAGTTTTCTTTGGTTCTAACTTCGCTCCAAAAGGTCAGAATCTACTGAAACTCTTTCAAGAGTCGAAAAAGACTCAATAGAACCTTTTCTGTTAAGATGACAAAGACTTTGCTGCCTTTGTTCGGCATTCCATAGGCTTTCATGCACCATTTTTGCTGCATTTCTTTTTGAGCCTTTGAAATGCTAGAAAAAAATTAATAAGAAATGTTGCTATCGAAATTTGAAAAGAACGAAAAATTAGTTATTTTCCGAAAAGAACGAACACCATCCCAGCTTCCAGCTGCTAACAACGGCTTCTCCGTTGTAGAAGGACTGAATCTGAGCACCTGTACTGTATCATCTGGAGCTCCTTCTACCTGGAAAGAGGGAAATTTCAATACTTCCAATGAGAGTAATTAAAATTGAAACTGAAACAAAATCAAAAAATTTTCTTACTGCCTTCAACTCCGTACAAAAACCATGAAATCTTTTCGCCTTGATCAAAACCTCATTTTATTCAGAGAACTAATGGATTGAACTTATTCCGGTCGACTCCGTCAAAACTTCCTTAAAGGAAAACATAAAAATATACAAGTCCTCAGAACTTTCTTTTCACCTAGCAGCGTCAGTTGATCACGGACAACGCCCAAAGTATCTTTAAAGTAGCTTTTTTTCTGAAAAGATAATGTTCCAAAAAAGTGCAAGCTCAAGCGTTTCTTTTCACTGCTTTTTTTCGGATAAGACTTTTTAACGATATAAGACGCAATTTTTTCGAAATATTTTTAGGAACATTTAAATAAATTTTTGCATTTATTCTCTATGTTAGAAAGGCGAGCACTTCCTCTTACTTCAATATTGACAGAAAAAATTTTTTTTTCTTCTTGTTAATATGTGCCTTCATTACACACTTCCCCCGTGATACGACATAGCGGCCGCGCACCTCCAGGGCCACGAGATTCTCGCGTGGCGCAGTGGATAGGAGTCAAGCGTGTCGATGAGCGCTGCGCGCGTTCGACTCCCCTCCACGCCCAGCCTATGATGAAAAACTATGCACCACGCCTAAGTATACTGTGGACCACACTCTTAACCATTTCTGAGGCTTTTTTTGCAATCTTTTTGGACAAACTAACCAAGATATCGTCTGGAGTACTGGAAGTAGCGACCGGCGTCGACGACATGGAGGTCGTCGAACCGAATAACGGTTTCGAATTAAAATTGGATGACCCGCCAAACATAACTTAAGAGGAAAAAAAAGTCAAAAATTTAAACCCATTAGTAAAAATATAAAAAGTCGGCTTCGAAAATACCGTTCTAAAATGAATAAATCACAACAAGAATTTGTTTATTTGCAGTAGAGAAAAAAAATAAATCACAGAAAACATCGTGGAGAGATCGCATAATCATCATTCATCGGGAATAGAAGTACAAATGAATTGAGTATTGAGAGGAATGTTCGTTGAAACGAGTGGGACGAAGGAAAATATCATGAAAATCCTAGAAATTCGATCTTGAGATGGTTAAAAAAAAACTGATATTTAGTGAACTTATTTTAGATCCGTGAACTGATCGAGCTGTTGGGATGGATTAAAAAGATAGGAAAAATTAAGATTATTACTGAAAAAAACATTATGAAAAAAAAATTTTTTTCATTACTGAGCTTAAAAAAACTTGTTGAAAAAAATCTGATAAAAAAAGCTCAACTCCGCCTTTCAATCATGAAATTTGTACCATCGAAAAGCTGGCCTTTATAGAGAAAAAAGAAATGAGTGCAAAATTTTCGGTTTAAGAAGCCTATATATTTTTTTCATTGATTGAACCCAAACATTTTTTGATTTAAAACTCCAAAAAGAACACTTTTAAGGTTGATATCGACATAAAACTGAAGTTTTTGAAGTATTTGAAACGAAGGCTAAACATTAAAAAAAACAATACAATGAAATTCACAACCAGTTTTTTTCTCTCATATAAATTCAGCTTTATGAAATTTCCGAAACTTCGCCTTCAAATTTGAAAAAATATTGAAAAGATGCTCAATTAGCCTCAGATCTCCGTTCTTCGTAATTTTCTCTCATTTTTTCTCCTAAAACTATCGCGATTTCCAGACGAATCCCACCACGACGGCGGAAAAAACAGCCGCGACAGCAAATGCGCCCCAAAGACGGCCAGAAAATGGTCGGATCGATTTCTCGGCTCGACGGCTTTTCTCAACCATCCGCTCGATCATTTCCTTTCTACAAGATCAGAACAAACCAATAAAAAAGACACTCGAAATCAATGGGAAAAATTATGATATTAAAAATAAAGCTCTTTTTCATTCTCTGCACAAAAAATGAGTACAAAACCGGAAGCCCCAAAAATTATGATATTAAATATTTTTTTTCTCAAAAAACCGCTCTACCTAAGCTTCAGGCGTTGTACTCAATTTTCATTAGGTTGACTTAGACTCGACGAAAAAATCTACAAAAAGGTACATAAGAATCTATCATTCATAATAAAGTAATCTGTTCAAGTAGATGTGGGTAAAACGTTTGATATTTGATGGAAAAAAAGAAAATGAATAAAAATCAGGCCAGAAGCTCAGGTAGAACTCTCGCGCGACAATTAGGGCGATTCCGATCTAAAAAGAATTTTTGTTTGAGCTTAATTTTTATTATATTCGATTCATAAAAAGAAGGGGTAAATTTTTTTAAAGGCTCATTTTTTTGTTTTTCAAGAAATGGTTTCAAGGCGAAAAAGTAGTTTTTTTAGTTTAATTTCTGACCTTGCAAGGCTTCTGCGCCATTGAAAATCACAAATAAATGATAAAAAAATGTTTTTTTAAACCTATCGTTCGTCCAAAAATTTTTATTTAAACGCAAAGTTATTTGCCAATGGATTTATTTAAAAAAATTTTAAGAAACTTTTTCCCAATGGTGAAAAATTAGAATTTAAGATTTAAAAAAAGGTAAAAAAAGTTTTATTAACCTCGAAAAAGTAGCAGAAGCCAAAAAAAAGTGGTTTTCTTCCTCTAATTTGAGAAAAACGTTGATACTCTCCGATCATCCTTCTTTTTAAGGATTTCATCGAACCAACCTTTTTCTTTTGATTTGCGAGACATCGTCGATACTCGAGCTCTTCTCTCCCAATGGACAGTGCGTTTCGGAGACTTCTGCCGAAAGAAGTCGGGTTTTCTCGCCGACGGCGCGCAGAGTTTGGCTTTTGCTCTTGCCGACCCGTGGCGACTCCGACTAAAAAATAACCAGACCATGAAAAATATAATTAATCAAAATATGTATTTATTCAGAAGCTTAAGAACTAGAAGTTGTCGCTTTAACTACAAAATAATAAATTTCAAAGGAAAAACTTTAATATTCAAAGTTTCCACCCAAAAGTCTCACTTATTTTAACAAAGTTCAGGTAAAAATCCCTTGTTCCAAAATTTATGGCATGTTTTCTTTCACATGAATTTGAGTTTGGGGCGAGAAAAAGCACACTGAGCCGTGAAAAGTGAATTAATTTTTATCTCGAGCTCGGATTTTATGACCAAAAGCTCAAAAACAGTTGAACCGGAGCATTTTTTTAAAAAAATTTATAATCTCAACTTGATTGAAGCGTTTTTCAAAAAAAGTAGTCATTTATTTTTTTGAAAAAAACTTTGAAATAAGAAAAACCAAAAAAAGCCGAACAATAAACTCAAATAATGATTAAAAAAACCATTAAAACAAGTCCACAAAAAAATAAAAAAATAAACGTTTTTTTAATCATTTATTAAGAAAGTAACAGCAAATACTTTTTATTTCCTTCCTACGGAAATGCGAAAAATTTACGATTTTTTTCGTAAGTTATCTAATAGTTTAAAAAAACAAACCCCTTCTTCCGAACTGATGAGAGTGACATCAGCCGGCTGCAAAAAAACCATTATCAAATAAAAAATTTGCGCGAGAAACATACAAAATCTTCCTTGGTGTGGACTACGGGCTCGGGATAATTCAAAAACCATCGGAAGCCTTCGAGAACGGCAAGGTACGCGAATCGCAGCTGTTGTGGCGTTTGGATCAGGCCCGGTCGGTATCTGAGAACAAATTTATGATAAAACACTTTTTAAATTCATATGAAATGAGTTTTTTTCAACTCATGGACTGGACCTTTAAAAAAATTATTTATTGCAAAATAATAAACTGATGAGATGAATTTCAAAAAGCTTCAGATTGCACTTGAAATTTATATTTTTCTTCCAAACTTCCTGCTCATAATTATCAGTTCTTTTGCCGCTGCCTTAGACGATATTTCATTTTAAAAAAAGGCATGAGATCCTCCAAAACTTTCTCAATGTACAGTATTAAAAAATCTGTATTTTCACAGCTAGAGTTGATTTTTTGAAAATGAGTTAATTTCAAATGATGAATATTTCTAAAAATTTATTAGAATTTCAAATTTTTCGTAATATTTCCTTATTTTTCTTCTTCGCATCGATTCTTGTTTTTCATTTATTCTTCTTTTTCTCGCACCTTCTCAAGAACAAGAGCAACTCAACGAGGTCCATGCGATCGATCGGAATGTTGGCCGAGATCTGAAAAACCTCAAAACTAACTGATTTCCTTGCTCAAAACCATTCTCAGAACGACGTCGACAATGTAGAAAGTTCCAGTTCTACCGATTCCAGCCGAACAATGGACGACCGTAGGAGAACCTTCACAAGAGCTCGTCATCGCATCAAGTCCTCAAAAAATAAATATTTTCAACTTCTTCTTTTTTTTTTGAACTCTGGAACCTCTTCCTCATTCTTTAATCACGGAATTTATTCCTCATCGGAAAATTTTTTTACTACTGTTTTTTGCTTTCTGATCTATTTCTGTATCCTTGTGAAAAACTATATTAAATTTGAAAAATAGCAAGAAACTCCTGTAGAAAAAAATTATACAAGCTTTTACATTATCAAGTCCGAGAAGTTCTAAAAAAATTTTTCAATCTACAAACTATCTTTTTTTCAACTTAAGAAAATAAAAAATGCAAAAAAAGAGTTCTCACTTCGAACGTAAAAAAGCAGGGCGAGCATGGATCTCGGACTTCTCGGCACCTCAAAATCGCCCCAAGACGTGAAATTCACATGTTCAACAATTTTGGCGTCGTCTTCTTCGCCTCCTGAAAATTAGGTATGTGTAAACAACATCAATTTCATTAAAAATCCGCGAAATATTACAATTGTGACTTTGATAAATACCTAACCAAAAAGTCATTACAAGTTGTTTTCTTTTATTGGTGTTAAAGCCCAAAATTCACGGATTAACAGTTCAGAGTTGAAAAAGGTCTTACAAAAGTGAGGTTGCTTGGACTTTGATTTTATTTTACCAATTCAGGGTTAGCTTGAGACGTGGCCTGTCTGCGCCCACCTCCAAACAAACACTCTCTCTCTTTTCTCGTGTCAGGACCCTTTTCCAATCGCCCAAGTCACCCGCTAATCGACTATAGTTTTCCGGGTATTGGATCATGTTTTGAGTACGTTTACTTTTGATTAACCATATTAACTTTTTTTTCGTCAATTCTTCTCGAATTTCTCTCAAATCCCAACCTTTTTCCTTCAACTTGAGGGTTCGATGTACATAATCCGTCGCGGTTCTTTCACTTTCCGTCGTTATTTCGAACGCGCCGAAAGAAATGGTTCCATTGACGGTGCGTGGAAAATAGGAGAAAATCCTAGAATATTTCATACATTTTTTTAATGATACCATTCCTTCAATTGATGATTAAAATAAGTTCAAAAATATAAAAAAATTTAAAAAAATGGCTGGAACTGTAAAAAGGTTAGAAATGATTATTTTTTTCAACTTTTATCGTTTTTAATCTGGGTTTTGCTATGAAAAATCATCATGAAGATAAATGATCCTTAAAAAAAGGGTTAAATGAAGAGGTTGGGCCATCTCCGGTCACATATCTTAAGATTATGACTTTAAAAAACTACCCTTACATTGAACGCTTATACTTTCAAAAAAACAAAAAAATAACAATAATAAATTAGTGAATTATTAACGTGAATGATTTATTCTCATTAAGAATCGCTCATTCTTTTTTTCAAGTATTTTTTTTCCTAACAAAAAAATGAAATACTTTAGTTTATATTTTAGCTGAACTTTTGAAGCTATTATGTCTTTTTCGTCATCAGCTGATATATATAGCTGAATTTTGGAGAGACAGAGATAACTTTTGAATTAGGCGGAAAGTATTTAAGCTACCACTCGCCGTCCTTACAGAAAAAAAATTGACCAGAGTAACTAAAAATAAAAATCTCACTGATCATGGGATCCGCTCTGATTCAACTGAATGATCAGTGAAACCGATTTGTCCCACATCATCTGCCACCAATCAGTGACCGACCCCTCAACCGGTCCCTGCAAAATTTGACTTCTCAAAGGATCAGGAAAGTTGTTTCGAAAGAGAACCTGGGCCAAAATATAGTTGGTTCTGGATGGTTCATATCTGGCCGGCGAGGCGTTCACGTAGCCGTCAATGTTGCTGGCCGATCGCGAAATGATCACTCGATTTTGATCATCTGTAGAAAGAAGAACATGGTTTGACGAACATTATGATCGAATCGATTGTTGCGATTATTTCAAAGGAGCATGTATTCTTGGAACTAGAAACTTCCAAAGCGAAAGCCTGTTTCCTTGTCATTCGAAATCAAGAGAATTAATGCGTTTTTAAAATGCCACGGAATTTTTTTTAAAACCGTAATTTAAAGCACTGCTTGCCGCCTTGATAAAAAAAAAATCGGCGGATATTTAAAATTCACAAAGTATTTCGAAACGAAGAGCCATTTCTCTTGGTTACAGAAGCAGTGCGTCAAACTCATTTTCATTGAAATAATCTTGCCGGTATTTTATTGGCGTGTTCATCGGAGAAACGGAACATCCTTCAAAACGAAAAATCGTGTTCATTGGCGCGCCAAAGTTGCTCCAAAACCGTACTACTTTTTATTTTGGAGCAATTTTTTCGCGTTTCGAAGCAGTTTTCGTTTTTTCCGATGAACACGCCATAAAGGCGCACAAATTTTGCATCACGTTCGGAAACACTGATACAGCTTTCTTGAAATTTTCTGGTTTCAAGAACCCGTGCTCCTTCAAAAACTTCCGAAATAATCTTTAACAATGTTTATTCTAAAACCTGTAATTTAAACAGAAAAAAATTTCATTGTGAACTTTCGGGTTCGAAAGATCGAAGTCAGAGCTTCTAGGCTTCGAAATTCCTTGCTGGACTTTCGAATTTTCCGGAAAAAAAGTTTTATAAAGCCAAAATTAACACTGAAAACGTCTCTTTTCTTTAGAATTTTCATGAAACTGCTCTTGCACCTTCAAAAACCCCCGCAAGGAGTTTCTAACAAATTAAAAGCTTTTTCGAAAATTTCACGTCAAAACCAACATGGAATAACGTTAGTGTAGCGATTGCGCATCGCGTTTCGCTCGTTCAGGCCCACCGAAAACTTGTATTTCAACTCTTTCATCTGCTTCTCCGATTGAGTCATCACTCGCTGAAAAATACTCATTATTCATTGTTGAAACAGAAGATAGAGCACCGATAGAACTGGGTTCCACCCAGTCCTTTCCAACGCCTCGTAACCATTTTTGATTTTGGTGAAAGCGCTTTTTACATATTCTTTGTCGGTGCTCATTTACTTGAGAGGAGCCCTGAAAAAGTCGAAAATTTGCAAATTTTCACAAGGGAGACGATGAATAAATTTTATTAGGCAAACAAAAGTTTTGTTTGAATATAATAAACAGAATATTCTTTCCTGAATTCCTCACCGCTGTGCTTAAAGGATCAGAGAAGAATTAAATAACGACTTCGAGACGAAGAGCCGTTCAAGCGGAAGTTCTGAGCCTTTTAAAAACCAAGGACGGATTTACGGACAGAATATATATTCGAAAAATCATCTTCGAACAAAGAAATTCAATGAAGCAGTCTTCAAGCAGAAAAAAAACAAATTTTTTCCACATTGAAAATGGGTCTCACTGCACTTTTTCAACATCAAACTTACCTCCTTCCATTTCGTGGCCCTAAAATCCACAATCTACTTTCAAAACCGTTAAAATAACTGAAAAATAGGCAAAACTAATCATAATACGGAAAAAAAAAAACCGGGCGCGGGATTTTTGAAAAAGTATCAACTGGAGCATACTTGCCTGGTGGTTGCTTAGCGACGAAAACTTTCAATAAAAAAATCCCATTTGAAAGACTTTATTGATGCCGTGTTCAAAGTAATTTCCGCGAAATGCAAAATGGTCTCTGACCCTCCAAAATTTAGTTATCTTTCTCTTTCTCTGACAGCTATTTTGAATTTCGCGGAATCACTTTGAACACGGCATGAGCATAAAAATTACGAAATTCGTGATTAATCAATCTTTTTGCGCAAGCTCTTTCTGATCGTTGACATCTCAGACTTTGGAGTGTCAGCCTTCGCTGCTTCGATGATTTTCGTGTCGAGGAACATTCCCTGAAATGAAACACTTCGTTTTTCTATTCAATAAAAGCTTACAGCGGACAACTCCTCGCGTTTCGTCTCTTCAAACGACTTGGAATTGCTCGGTCCGAGTAAAAGGCCGAGGAAAAGACCGCGCTTTTTGCGGTCAAAGTTTCCAACTGAAACAAAAAAGCTATTCAAAGAATATAAGGAAATTCCGTGTATTTTCTCGAAATATCCAGGATTCAGTCAATTTTTCCCCGAAAAAAAAAAACGAAAAAGCTCAGGAAAATTAATTGACAATTTCCAGAACCAATTGTAAATTGACAATTGGAAAAGAAAAAGGAAAACGGCGAACATTTGTCTTCGGGTCCGTCACCAAACGATTTGTGCTTGGGGTAGGTGAACAAAACGCGGAACCAATTAATCCCGTGCTTCTGCTTCTCGGCCTCGGCTTTCCATTCTGTTCGAATAATTCAAATAATTAATCAAAGAATCTTCTCCATTTTTAAAAACTGTTCGGAGAATCGATCTTTCGATTCATAAAATCATTGAAAAACTTGGTGCCAGTTTTCGAATAAAATGGCTTTTTTTTTTGAAGTACGTCAACTATTTTTTTGAAATTTTTCCCTTTTGAAAATTAAATTTTATCTTTTTTTAACGTCAAAGTAGTTATTTAATCTCAAGGTATAATTATCATAAAATTAGCTTGGTTCAACTTCTAAATCTTGCTACAAAAAAAAATTATGTTCAAAGTCACGAAACCTTCATATTTCTGCGTCCAGGTCCTCGGCAAGTACTGCGGCGAAACCAAAATCTCGTTCATAATCGCAGCTTTGAGCTTAGAATTCAAGGTAATCATGTCGAATTTCTCGAATTTCCAACTTTATCACGTCGTTTCATCAGAGCCTTGGTCTCATCGTCGACCTCCATCTTGTTCTTCTGCAGAGCGTCGATCGTCTTGTCCAGCGCCACGTCCAGGACGTTCAAAACCTTTGAAATGTCTCAGAATTATCATGAAATACTTCAAATTCTACAGCTTGAATTCTCATGGTCGCCCTGGGGATGGCAAAAAACTTAGTGAAAAAAAAAATACAAACTTCAAGAAACTTCAGGAGAACGGCTCAAAGTTTTGAGAATAAAGTTTTGCACAAAGCTGCCGAAGGAGCGGCAGCGGGCGACCCGTTATTTGAAGCAATCGCCCCGGGGTCACCTGACCCGCACAGTTAAAAATAAGTGAAAATTTAGGGCATATTACAGGGTACTTTGAGCCATTCCCTGTGCAACCACACTTCACACTTTCTAGAACATGACAAAACCTGTTGATTGAGCGGCATCCGACCCGAGAAAAACTTGGCCAACACTTCATTATCGTCTTTGGTCAGGCACTCGTCGAGGATTTTCAACTTCTTTGCCAACTTCAACAATTTTCGGGCCAGGTCGATGGTGGCTTTCTGAAAATCCCTACATTTTTTTCAAATATAGGGTCAAAGAATAACTCAGTAGTTTCAAGCAGCTGAAGCTTGAAAAATTTTACCTTTGAGCTCAAAAAAACGACGAACAGAAAATTTTCTGGGGACAGTTTCAAGCGAGGCGAAAAAAAAAAATACTTTTTTTTTGGAAAACGTTTGAAATTTGGAAAATCGGAAAAAAAAAGTCCTGAGCGGAACTTTTCGATAGAGGTTTCAACGCCGTCTCCAATTAATAGAACCAAAAAAATCGTTCAAATTTCTTACCTCATCCTGTGCGCATTGCATCTTCATGATTCGTTCCATATCGTCTTCCTGAAATGGAAATTCATTGTATTATTCTCATTATTCATCTTTTAGGATTTCTTCTTTTGGAAATCGGTATAAATCTTTTGAATGAAAAAGAGATCAAACACGATCTGAAGAGACACCAGAGAAACTATAAAACTTTCACTGTCTGGCATCTCTTCCACCGGTCTCTGATCTCCCACATGATACATTTTTTTACCTATTCCGAGCAAGCTTTTCATGAGTTTTATGTCCGTTAAGGTGAGGAACAAATCCCTTCAATGCGAGTGGTTTCCTTATCTGCATGTGCCTTTAATATAACGGGAATTATGGGTTAAACTAAAGGCACATGTGCAGGGACAGGTAGGGCTCTTCGAAGGGAATGGCTCTGTAGCTCGAGGAAAACAAAATCGGGACAAGCTGGCGCGTCGGAATGGGCTATAGCATCATTATCAGCAATCAAAAGTGAAACCATACATCGATCTTCTCGAAGACGTCGGTCTGCTTCTCCATCGAGGGCACGGAAACCGGCGACATCTTCAAGCTCATCAACGACGTGTCGTCGGGCGGCGAGATCGTCGGCGGCCCCAGAGGCGCCGTCATCGTCGAAGTCGGCGTTGTCGTCACGACGTCAGGAGCCTTGACATTTTCCGACGGCTCCACCTTCTCCTTTGAAGACGTCGTTTCTGACGAGGCCTTTTCGGAGGCTTCAGGAGCGGTTAGCTTCTTTTTCGAAGCATCCGACTCCGAGCTTCCCTTCTCAGAATCGCTCAAAACTGCCGGTTTGGGTTCGGCTTGAGGCTCTGGTGGGGCCTGAGAAAAGTTTTTCAATTGATAGTTTTTCTTTTTGTGCGACTCAGAACAGTCAAATTTTTCTCTACCTCTTTTCCTCTCTCCGGCAAGATCATCAGAACAACAATAACATGAAAAGGGCGAACTTTTCCGAAATATTGAACAATTTTATTCCCAATTCAGAAAATCGAAAATCAATCGTAACCGCTACTTTTATCATTCAAAAATAAGCGTGGTCGGAAAATTTTGGTCGCACTGAGAATGGCTCAGAGCCAAAAAACGGCCTGCTTGACTCATAAATTGGAGGATTTGCAGTGAAATTACCGATCCGCCGTGCGACCGCAAAAACTTATTAAGTCATTCCAAATGCGACCAAATCTTGAAAAAAACTGAACCTTCGACTTTGACTTTTTTTCTGTTTATCCAGATCGGTCTGAAAAAAAGATTCATTTTTTTCCTATCTTGTTTCTCTTTCACCTCAGATCCCGTTGCAGGAATGGTTGGCTCCTTTGGCGCCTTCTTTTTCGGTTTGCTCTGGAAATCATCCAAGTGGCCACTTGAGAGCAGTCCAAAAATGCCCAACAAAAAAAAAACCTACATTGGAATCAGAGACCTGATGATCACTACCCGTTGCTTTTGGGGCTTTCTTTTCCTTCTGAAAATTATTCGATGAAAACTCCTAAATTCCTTAAATGACCACTAGACCTTTCTCCTGCCAGCGTGCTTCCAACGGAGCGGCCTCGATTGATCCTTCACCACAAAAGGGTTTATGTGAGCCGAGATTCGCTCAATTATCGACGATTCCTGTTCTGGATCATCGGCAACCACGAAAATACTGAAAATTGAGAGCTTTGAAGTTTTTTGTTCAAAAAATGATTGCGATCAGAACTTTCTAAGAGATGAATACGAAATAAATCAAAGTGAAGGCTCCAAGTTTTGACAATGATACACCGCTGGATTACCTATAACCAGGCCTGTGCGAGGGCGGGCATTCAGAAATTTCAACCTATCAGCCCGGTTCAAGCCCGACACCGCCCGGCCTTAGAGAGACCTCGCGCGAAAATACCCGGCCTAAAAGGCGGAGTTTCTTCAAGTCAAATAAAAGTCCTTTTTAACGACAAAACGTTTTTGGTTCTTTTTTCCCTTCAATTTCAAAAGAAACTATCATTTGAAATGTAAAGTATGCTTCTCGGTGAAAACGTATTATAGGATAAAAAACTTTTTAGAGGCCTTTAAAAACTTCATTCGAAGCCCGAGCTGGCCCAAGCCCGCGCCGGCTTCTTCGCAAAAAATGGCCCAAAGACCAGGCCGCGCAGCCTGACGCGCAAGCCTGTCCATGATGAACCAAATTATTAAAAAAATGAAATTGACCATTATTCGTTTGACTGACTCTAAACTTTGAAAGGTTTTACCAAATAAATTTAAATTTGAAGTCATTTTTTTCAGATAATGTACTTTAAGTTTTTTTATTTTTCGAATCCAGAAAAAAAGGTGAAATGGCGGATTCGTTATTATACAACACGAATAAATTCCAAAAATTTAATTGTTTTCTAAAAATTTGTAGAGCTTTTTTTCAACATATAACTGTTCAACATCAGGTCAAAGAAAATTAATTCTTCGTGTTAATCAAAAACTCAAAAAAATAATCATAAAACGTTTCTCCACAAGTAAATCATCCATGCTCCTTTAAAATCTGACAATTTTTGAACAGACTATTTTTCTCAAACCAACTTTCTCCGCCGCATTTCTGCTCTTCGCTCTTCCTTTGTCATATTTTTCGGTTTGCTTGGAACATCCTCAAAAATTCAAATCAAAAAATCACTTTTATTTACAAACTTTGTTTCTCTTTTCCAGAAACTCATTGTACTCGTTTTTGACCACATCGGCGGTCACCTTCTTGCCTGAAATTATCAAGATTTTAGGCCTTCTGAAGTATTTTTTAAGTCCCTTTTTGAGATTATGAAAGGAGCATCTACCAATATTAAAAAGGTCTCGAGACGAAGTGCCGTTTTAAAGAGTTATTAAGGCAGGTCCGGGCCTTAAAAACCAGGATTTTCGCACAGATCAAATCAGAAATAGCCAGTTATCATCAGCAATATGAAAGAGTACCTATTCCGCTACCGAGCATGATGAGAAATGAGTCATTTTCCATTCTACGTGCGCTTTTTATTCATTATTCGTCATTTTTCGAGCTTTTCTTCCCAAATCAATTCAGAAGAACGTGGAAAACGAGGCGAATCTTTTTGATGGATCGTGTGAGATTTTCTTGGGAGAAAATGAATGACGGGAATTATTTGATGGCAGCCAAGGAAAAAAAAAAAGTTTCGATCTTTTTCGAGTAATCCACCACTTGATTGATCGCTTTTGCTGGCAGTTTTGGGTATCAAAAAGAGATGAATTTCCTTTGGTTTTTTTTGAAACCAGCACTTGTCAAGAAAATGAACGAATTTTAGATCATTGAAGATAAATATTTTAAGAATTGAACTGCAAGAGATTATTCAAAAAGTATTTTTGAGTCCGCATAAAAACACCTAGAAAGATTATATTCATAAAAAAATGAGCGACTACGGTAGATTATCTTCATAAAAATGTTCCACAACCTGATTTTAAAAAAAATCACAGGCTCTTGAAGTATTGTGAAAAAAAAAAATGAAATTTGATTCAATGCAAATGCTTTGAGTTTACGAAAAAGTTCATTTTCCTTCAACTCAATCACTTTCTTGTTTGAAATTTCGCGTGAAACCGGGAAAAAACTGAAAAAAAATCTCTCTATAGAAGCCACAATTTTGCGTCTAAGTAGCCACTAAAAATTTTCTCAGATTTTGTCGATTTCAAATCGAGAAAGCTCCAAGAGAATACTAAAGAAAGCTTCAAAGGAACAAAAAAAAATTTTGACGAAATATTTCCGATCTGATCTTTTTTTTAATGTGAACTCTGATGTCCTGGGCTCAAGCTTTCAACCTGTATGCCAATAGACCAATGGAACACCTCCAAGTGACCACTTGAGCAGCCAGAAACACCGAGTGCGCGACTCGGCATCCGGAAGCCGGACCCCATCGTAATCCATTTGACAGATGAGTCGGACGTTCCCCGCTCCGACTCCGTGTTGGTCCATTTTAGGTCTCTTCTAACAATAGGCGGAGCCGAAACGCGTTTCGGCTGCTCCCAGAGCGGCGTTGGGCCGTCGTGATTTATCAACAACATTAATAATCTCCGGCCTTTCCCCAAAACCGAGACTTTCCTTGTCTTCTTCTCCTTTTTCTTTCAATCTTATTGGACTTTTTTTTCGAAGGGTACTGTAGTATCACTTTTTTTAAGACTTGAACCGCATATTCACAAAAGTAGTGGTATTCGGTTCTCCATCAAAACCAAATATTCACTTGTTTTTGTTTCTTTCCCTTGTTCTCAATTATTCAGGCAATATTGCGCCATAATCTACTTGAGAGCGCCAGAGTGGTCCCTCTAGGGTCAACCTCAAGGGCGTTTGTAGGTTTCCCTCTGGGGACTACTTTACCTCCTCCTATCAGGGCTCTAACGCTTGCAAGAGGATCCCCTATAGGGGTTTTATTAGTGATCCCAAAAATGAACATGACAGTCGATTTTGTTATGAACTCTATAAGAAGAAACATTTCCATCCGAAAAACTCAAAAAAGTAGCGTTATTTGAATGAAAATTAGCTTTAGGGGCTATGAGGTGTGACCCTAAATGCCTATAGGCTATAGGGACCACATAAGTTTTACTTCTATATGAAGCAATTTTCGTCGCCCGCAAGGGCTGTTTTCTCCTCTGACCCCTATATAGATTTTTTCGTCAATCTTGTAAAAAATTTTTTGAAGGGTTTTGTAGAACCCTGCTTTTTTTGAGGTTTCAGCTTTTCCCAATCTTGCATGATTATCACGATGAGTCGATTTGTGTAATGTATCTATGAAAAGCCCTCAAGTCGTAAGGCGAAAAATGTGCAGTGAAATTGGAAATTCGATCCCGTCCGCTGCTCACCTTTTTGTTTATCGGTTATCACATATCGTCGCTTCCAGAGATCCTCTATCTTATTTATAGCCTCTTCCGATATTTGTTATCTTTGTTGATTCATTGTTTAAAAAAAGGTCTTTTTTTTTCAAAAATCGCTTGAAAGCCAAAAAATCTTCAGGCGAATCCACCTCCAAGGGCCTCCGTGTTTATTTTTATAACAAGAGATAATTCAATTTTACGCCTTTTTGAACTGGAACTTGTGGAATATGTATTTTTTTGTTTTTTTAGAACGGTTTCAAGATCAAAAATTTTTGAATAAAAATAGTATCTTACTTTTGCAAATTTATAAGAACGGTTCAGAAAAACTATGAAAAAAACAATGTATAATGTTTTTTTCTTCCCCGATAAAATCCATTATACAACTTCAAAAAAATGAAAATAACTGCACGATTCGTACAAGTTTTTATTGGCTTTTTTTGAGGAAAAAAATTTGCAAGAAAAAGAGAAATTTCGTGAGCGAAAAACTATAAAACTTCTCATTATCTAAATTTTTTTCATAATAGCCCTTATTCCTCATATTATGTTGTAGGAAGTTTGGCCACAAGTCTTTTGATCCCAATGAAACTAGGTCTTCTAGAATAAAAAATCTATTTTAATTGAGCAGGTTTAATTAAATATAATCCTAATTTTCATCGATGTCTGCACACTTTAGTCAAATTAAAGATTTTTTTCAAAATGTGTAGTGTTTGCAGAAGATTGAAGTGTTAGTGGTCACTTTAGAGGAAAAATCAAAGCCATGGTGATCGTGAAACTTTAAGTAATTACTTAAGGAATTTGATTTCAGGTTTAAGAGAAGCTAGTGACCTTTTAGAGGTTCAAATAAAATTCAAAATTCGAAATGAATATTACAGAAGTCATAACGAGCTCCTGGAATAAGAATTTAAAGTGACTACTTCAGTAGTTAACAGGTTTTAGAGCTGTTACCTTCCGTTGTAGGGTACCGAAAAAGTTTTTAACATTGGTATTTATTTTCATAATCTGGTCAGAATAAAGTCTTATAAGCTCTCTAAAGCTTCGAAAAGACCGCTTTAGTAATTAAAATAGAGCTCGTATGCTGTAACACTTTTTTCAACACAAGGAGGCCAATAAAACATGTTTTTTTATTATTTAAGAGAAGTACCACTAGTGGGCTAGTCCTCAAGTGATCACTATGAATCGTCGCAAACTCAGAAAAACTCCAGCCTACAGTACCCCAAAAGATGAAAAAAATTATACCTTCCTCATGTGAGAAAAGAATGGAAATATTGTTTGCGTGGCCTCGAATCGAAATCGAAACCAAAACGAAACTTGGCTTGAAAAGAAGAGAGTTGAATTTGGGGAAGATTGCGGCTCATATGATAAATTGCATCTGTGGTATGGGGAGGAAAGGGTCGCCTCCAGCTTATATCCATTCGTTTGTTCCTCCCCACTCATTCTTTTCCGCGCCTCCCCCGACGTCAGTCCAGAAGAACTGCCTCTTTTTCCTCGATCATTTTCCTTATTTACAGCTCGAAGTTTGACCCCTCCCTTGGTTTTATCACAAAGCTCTTCTTGTTTTAAAAAAAGGAGAAATAATTTCTATTTATGATTTCAACTCGAAAAAAAGGATATTTTCAAAGTTTTGAGGTAAATAAAAAATCGAATTTAAAAACTCACATCAGGTCCTTTTATACGACTGGAACACAATATGACAGAAACTTATACCAATTGCACGCATGATGTTGATCGGTGACTGAAACTTCTTGGATGAATTGCCAGAGTTGAGCGAAAGTTCAAACAACAACAAAAAAAAACAAATATTTTTTAAATGAGCCAAAAACATTATACGAACAGGTGAAGGACCTTACTAAGTTAATATGTGACAAAAACAATAATTTATAGTACTATTAGAAGAAAAAAAAAACAAAGGAAAACAAAATTTTCTTTGAAAGGAAAAATTGTATTTACACTGATTGCGTCGATGTGCCGTTTGAAAAGCATCTTTTTCAATGTAAGGGCGGAGATTCAAAAAGAAAAATCTGTTAAAGTTCGGTTCCAAATTTCCTTGTACGTACAATAATTTGTCGGAGGCCAAACAACTCGTTTCGATTCGGAAAAAGAAGTGTGGTGGTGCGCATTAAATGTTCATCAAATCGGTTGGCAAATCAGAAGACGTACAAGGCGAATGGAGGAGGAGGAGAAAGAGGCGAAGAAAATGAAGAAGAACGCCCCTGACAAAACTTTCCCTTCATTTCATTCATTTTAGATTGGGCGGTCCCACAGTTTCACGAATTTCTACGTCTCCTAGTACTTTTTTTTTTGATTTGGTCTGCTCATCTTCATTACTGGGTTTAATTTTTCAATTTCGCAATTTTCCTGCATCCTATTCGATTTTCAAATTGTTTCAGGCTATTCAGTGTTACTTTCAAAATTCTCTTTAAATGACACTGATTCGGCTGGTAGGCTTCTTAGGAAATAATCTGAAGTCTTTTATAATCTTACCGGGTTGAAAGGTCATCATATTTCATTATTTTAATCATTCAAACCACAGAATTTTTCTCACCCATTACTCATCGTTCATTTTTTATATTCACTCGAACAAGTCGTCACAAATTTATCGATTGAAGGTGCCATTAAAATGCGAATCGCGTTTCTCCATCATCATGTTCGCTGAACCGTGTCTTAATGGACCACGTTAATTAGTCATTTCATACGGCGAGGAACCTTGATCAAATAAATGTCTGATGAAAATGATAATCAGATATATATTCTTCTTTTTTTTCTGCTCGAGCTTCCTGAAGCGTTGAAAAAGCATTGAAAGAATTGATTATTTTCAGAAGATTGGAAGAAGAGAAAATTTTGAGGTACTGTAAGGAAGTTACGTTGGCACCCATTGTGCGGACGTCTTATTCGACGACTGTCTTGTTTCGATTTCTATTTTTTCTTGCTTTTTTACTCAAATTTAATCTGTTCGAATATTATTGAAGAAACAGCAGCTTGTCATTATTTGAATGAAAGCTGAAAAATCTTCGAGACCCATAGAACTTAATCGAACTTCGCGAAGCTCTTTTAGACTCAATGTTTTCCGAACAAGACGTAAACATACATTTCTTTGCTTGAGAATGTATCAAAGTGATTTTCTTCCTATTTTTACAATTATTTGCCTTTATTGATAGTTCGAAACAAATATCACATATATATCTTACTTCATTGATCTCAAATTTTGAGCTGAAACTTGAAGGATCAGTGAGCCTTCTGTATGATGGTCCTTGAACGAAAAAAAAAAAAATGAAATCTCACTGTTACTTGCGCATTTCCGTTACGAAATAGTGGTAGTTGGATGGACTATAGGTCAAATATTCTCATAGCAGGATTTTTGGGGAATTGGGTTTTTCCGGTTGAAACTTTTGCCTTTGCCATTTGCCTGAAATGGCCCCTGGACCCATTACTTTCGATGACTAATAGCCTTTTCCCGTCATTGTTCCATACTCACACTAGTTGGTACGCCATCTTGTTGTAATTTCTTAATCAGACACCGTTTTTCCCAAGTTGGACTTATAATTTGATTGTTTCTCGGCTTCTTCCTGAAAATTCATCAAAATTTTTTCATTGAAAAGCAGCTTTTTTTCATCATTAAATAAAATTTAAATTTTTGCCTTCAAATGTTTTTTTTCAAAACCTTGCTAGGGCTCTCAACGGCACGGAAGTGGTAAATAACTGGAAAAGTACTGGAAACGGTTCTTCGCATTAAGAACTTCGTAAATTTTTTTCGCTCTCTGAAAGCTTCCGCAAGGATTTTTTGAGCAGACTGAAGGGAATGTATCCGATTTTAAAAAATCACGTTTATTAAAGAATTTTTTTGCTTGCTCTTTTTTTCAAAGCCAGTCTGGTCACTTTTACTTTTTTTCGGCATCCTAAAACTTTTCTTTTTTCGATGTTTTCAAGACCTTTTTCAGTTCTTTGTACACATTAGAATGGAAATTTTTTGTGCTCAAATATTTTTCAAAATCCAACCAAAATCCTCCAGTTTTTGAAAATGGTACCATTTCGTAGCATTTTTTTTTTTTGGTGATTTCAAAACCTGTTCTAGCTCTTTTTTCAAAAGGTTTCATTGGAAACTTTTTGAGTCTGTATATGTCTCAGAATGCTCCGAATTAGAAAATAGGGCCATTTTGAAGCCATTTTCCGATGATTGTTTCAAGATCTTATCCACTTCTTTTTCAGCTTTCCGGGATGAAAACTTTTTCAAGCCTGACCATGTAAACTGTTTGGAACGTGACCATGTCTCAAAATCCAGCAAAAATGATCCGAAATCAAAAAATATAACGTTTGTAAGCCATTTGCGACGATTTCAAGACCTGTTCCAGTTCAATATCGACGATGAAAAATATGTCCAAAAATTCGCCGAGTCTTTGAAGAAGGAATTGGCCATAAACGTTGGGGAGCGGCAAGCCAATTACAATACCGTCTCTCCTCTTCTTCTTCTCCTTAACAGCCGGCGATAAAATGATAAAATGAATGATATAATTATAACTTTTTCTCCTCCGCGTTTGCCTCTTTTGGTGACCTCGTTAGGCCCCTCTTTTATTATGACAAAACGTGTATAAAACCGAAAAACGATTGAGTTTTTCGACGGCCGGGGGCTGTAATTTGGTCGCGCCCATCCTTTGGAAACTGATTTTCTATCTTAATTTGTTTGAATTTCTTCTTAATTTTTTTTTCGAAACCTGTTTTGGAATATGAGATTTTTATGGGCTAGTTCAGCGGAACAGAGAGTGTATTTTCAAAAAATTTTGGACTTTCGGAAAACTTTAAATTTTGAATTGAATTCCTCTCAATAGTGACTTCGCCGAACGGCAGAAACATTTTTTTTTTCAAAATAAATTTAGTCATTCAGAGGGTCAAACTGTTTATCTTTCTCTCACCCCTTCCTTTGTTTGATTTTTATTATTTTTTTCCTTTCAAAAACTGTGTTTGACTATGAGACTTTAATAGGATAGTTCAGTAAAAACAAAATAGTCGATTTAAAAAAAAGCTAGAATTTGCGGAGACTTTTTCAAGAATTTTTTTAAAATTTTTTTAAAAAAATTGGGATTCGAGCTCATCTCACCAATTAGAGTTTTTTCGTCGATTTTCATAATTCATTTCGAATCCGTGATAAAAAAAAAATAGGGTTGGGACTCGAATTTCGCCGTCCAAATTCAAAAAGAGGCTCGTCACTCATTACAACTGTCACATTCGGCCACACTTGTCTCGAACTTTCTGCCTATTTTTTCGTCTTTTCGATGGTTATCTTCCCGAATTTCCCCTTCGCATTTCTTCAATTGCCCTTGTCTGTCAACATTGTCATGTCGCTGAGCGATGGATTTCAAAAGTTGTAGAGGGAATTGACGATTTTTTGAACAGATTTGGCTTTTTTGCTCATTTTTCTGTGGAAATTTGAATGGAAGTTCAGCTTTTCCTTGAGCTTTTCTGAATATCTTACAACTCTCCAAACGTTCTCCGCCTTTTTTTCTATCGTGATGATATTTATAGTCGTTACAGAAATCAACAGCAAACAATTTATGATTCAACCTACAGATTTTTGACTATTTCATCGATTTCAACCTTTCTTTGTACCATCTCATCATCATTTTCCAGTACAAAAACTGAGGAACAATCGTTTCTGTATTAATTGTAGGCTAATTGAAAGGTTTTTGAGTTTGGACAGATTTTTGTGCGATTCTCTTCGAGCGGTTTATATTTATTTTTTCCCGGTACCTTGTTTAGCAGAGAATATGGCTTGTTTTCAAGTACCTTTACCTAAATCCATGAAACACCAAGGTTTGAACTCGATACACGAATACGAGCTCGCGTGATTCCTTAGTGAGGGAAGTGAAATTTATCGTATCATTTCGAATAGTTCCGAAATGATTGCGTGGTCGACCCATTGGTTTGAGTTTCATTGTCGGCAATCAATCGTTGGGAATTTCGTCAGATTATGATGAGGAATTATTTTAGATCCGATGCACTAGAACATTGATCGAGGATGAATCGTGGATTGAAAGATTTCATTTCTTTCGTGATCTTTGTGTTAAGCAAATTATTGTTTCTCGCGATCCGTGGCATTTAAAAAACCATTATTTATTAACCAATGTTTCTCTTAAAAAATCGACATGTTGTTCCTGCCCTGTTGGAAATCGCCTCAGAATGATCAAAACTCGAAGATACCGTATTTCTACTGCAAGTGAGACGTTGAATGAATTCATGATTTCAGTTTTTTCTTTTTTGGAGGAAAGTCATCTTCTCCCTGCCCAGTCTACCCAAAACCTCCCTAACTCTCTAGGAAAGCCCAAAGGAGTAACAGTTGTGTAATTATTTGGATACCAGGATGTTTATTTACAAATTTTGTGTCGGCGGCCGCCGTCGCCACACAACGATATTTAATCCAGGCGCCTTGCCTCGATTTATAAATCTTTTTGGCTTATTATGGCGATGAATTGCCGCCCAAGTCGGCTGTCTTTTTGTTCCGAGAAGGAATATTTGGGCGTCAAACGTAAATAAGAATTTTCTATTATATCTTGAGAAGAAATGAACTTTTTTTAAAATCATACTTATCCCAAATTTTTGAAAAACATCATTTTATGCAAATGAAACACTTTTAACGATAGTTCATAGGTTTGTTTCGTTCGGAATTTTTAATGACGTCACCAAAATCTTATAATCTTCAGAAGAATTATCAAAACGGAGCCCTGGAGTATGAACTTCACATTTTTTTTTCCGCAGGCTTTTTTTTTGTAGTTTTCCATGACCTCGCTATTCTTTCAATTATCATGTCCCCCAACGAATTAATCGTCAAAAAACGTGAAAACGAGAACTAGCAAGATGAAGGGCCAACCAAATCTCGAGTGCTATCACCTGGCTCTCCGCCCTCTCCGAAACCCATGCTCTCTCTTCGGCGCCACCGTATTTGCTCCAAAATGATCATCTCTCGACGGCGCGAACATCTCGACAAATAATGCTCACAACTGGGGTCAACTTCTTGGGGGCTTCTGCTCAGATTCTGTATAGGCAGATTTTGTTTGCCGATGCGCATTGTCAAGAGTGTATGTTGATTATTGTTGGTACCAAATTCGGGTCGAAGCTTCCGATTGGAGAATTCTGTCGTCATTAGTTGAAGTTTAATAAAAATACCTATTTTCCTTAGTGAGAAAAATAAGTATTCTGTGAAGTTACTTCTGAATGAAAACCGATAATTTTGAAGGTTTCTGAAGGAAATCTTGGGGAATCATAATGTTTGAAGTCTTCTTAGTTTTGGTTTGAAGTTTTTTTTAATAAGAACCAATTTTGCGAAAACTTCTGAAGTCATCTAGAGGAATCAGAGGAGGCTTTGACGTCTTCGGGAGGAGAAATGATGAATTTGACGACATCCCGAACAAGAAGAGGCTCTATATGATCTTTCCAAAGATAGAATGATTTTTTGACTTCTGGTAGGGTGATAATGACGCAATTTCTTTTTTGTCCTCCATTTTTTTTAAACAGAGAATGGTCCCCGGTCGCAGTGGGACTTCTGAATTACACCAGGTTTTTAAAAAAAAGAAGTTTCTAACAAATCGAGAATATATTCATTTTTAGTGACGTGGTTTGGAATGACGTCATAGATTCTCATCCGATTAAAAAAACAGTCAATTTTTGATGCTTTGAAAATTCGCAGATTCTAATCTTTTTGCAAATGAACCTGTAAAGTTTCGACGAAAAAGAAAAAAAAACCCCAAGAATCACCTGAAAATATTTTTCTTTGTTGACTTTCAAAAAAAAAAAACAACTTTTTTCCTTGTCCCTCTCATAATTTCCTCAGACAAAGGCCGGGATCCGCCTTGAATAACGGTACCTCCTTCTCAAAGTCGCGTTCAATTTTAATTGCGATTGTCGGACACGACTGGTTACCCTTCCGCGATCTTCCAACGATTTACCTCATCTTTCTCCTTTTCTTCTGAAGTTTGCCGACCCGAATCGGCTTTGAGCTGTCAGTTATGGTCAACAAAATTATCGGCCAGTTTTCGAGGAAGTTTCTGGGTTTTCTCGACATTATTTTTAACAAAGGAAAGGGCTTAAAAAGATGAATCTTGAACTTTCGAATCTTCCTAGTTTGCGAAACTCATCCTCTAACAAAGTAACAAAGAAGGAAAAACAACACAGAAATTATCTTTCTTTTTTTGTTCTCTTTTAGTTTCGCTTGGAGGAGATTGTTCGGATGGAGGGCGAGAAGAAGCGCCTCACAAAATGTTTGCTATCAGGTGGAGCCCCACCACAAAATCTCCTTCGACATTTGTCGATTTCGCATTTGAGTGTCTTTTCTGTGTGTCTTTGGGCCTCATCGTGTGGTGTATGTGCGCAATGAATTACGGTACTTTTCGATTTTGATCCTTCTGATTTGTCCCATCGTTTCTGTTGAGCTTTCTGAGGTTTTGGCTTCTGATATCGGAGCAACTTTGACCTTGCTCAAAGTTTTCTTGAAGTAGGCGGCCTGAAATAACACTTTTCTTTCACAATTTTCACAATTTTAAAGACCTTAAGAGCACCCTGAAAGATTCAAAAGTTTTTTGCAATTTTTTGGTAGCTTTGAGTTTTGTTTTTCTGAAGGACTGTTTTTTTCCCCTTAAAACGGTCATTAATGTCCTTTACTTATCCTTAGGATCTCCCTTGAGTCTAAAATTTATCCCAAATCAACACTTGAAGGGTAAATTTGATTTTAAGTTTACATTTATCATTTCATTTTGTTTTCCAAAGTTTTGGGACAACATGAATGGACCTAGAGAAAATTCAGATATCTAGGTTCCTCAGAACATTTGTAAAACAATAAATTCAAATCACAGTGTGGCAAAAATAGACTTTCTTTTGGTATAGGTCATAATTTTTCCGATCAATCTTTTAAAATAGTTAACAGACGTTATCAGAACCTAATTCTATCAAAATGTTATCCCTAATAACCTCGGGGTCTAAAGAAAACATTGAATTGACGCGAATCAAAAATGGTTGATTTTTCGGCAGAGACAATTAGCTGTGGGAGCGCAATTAGAGCATTGTTTCTTGACGGTATTGTTCCTCGAGAGCCACCTTGCCCCTCCCCATCCGACTGCTGCCAAACATAATTGAATAAACTGCACCCAGCCGCCTATTTGTTGCTGCAGCGCATATTGAAGCAGTCAGCTGCCCCGCACGATGAATTCTTTTGTCTGGCCAATACCGAACCAAATCATCACCTACCGTGTCATTTTTTTGACTTTTTCATGAGCTCCTAAGTTTCATAAACGTTGCTTGGATGGTTGGATAAGAAAAAATGATGCATATGACTATACAAAGTATTGACTATGGAAGAAGACGATTATTTTAGAGCTTTTTCTGAAATAAGTAGGCTTTGAAAAACTTTTCGAAGTTGAAATAAGGGATGTGTGAAGATTTTGGTAGAAGCAACATAAATTTTAAGTCGAACCTTGGTCCCGGACTTGTCTGTGCATTTCTAGGGACCACTTTAGCGGCGTCAGCCCTCTTAAATTGTCTCTAGACATTCTCAGAAACATCCGGGGCCCGTCCAGTATCTGTTACCGAGGTTCGAAAAGTTGCTCAGGGAAAAAAAAAAACATTTTTGTTGTCAAGTTTCAATAAGGCAACTTCATAATTACACTACTGATTATTATCACTTGGTTCTAGAAAAAGGTTTGACTTGATTAGGAAGTTCGACTAGGTGAGAAAGATGCGGAAAATTTAAAGTTTTTTGAGAGAATTGGTAGTGAATCCGTGGAATAAGTTTGAAAGTAGTTCCACAGATAACTTTGAAAGCACTAATTTGAAGAAATTTTTAATGGGTCTTTGGGGATGAATGATAACATCCTAGAGCCTTATAAGTTAATTTGAAGATAATCGCCGGCTTTTTTCTGACTTTTCCCCAATATATTCAGTTCCTCGACATCCTCGAGCCTCATACACTCCTCCTCAATAAAAACAAGGAATAATAGTCTCCTAAAGGACTCCAGACAAACGCCTCTTGCACTGTCTGGCTCCAGCCTCGCGCTTCGTGCTCATCTCGGGTTACCCCATTGTTCGCGCTCAAATCTAGAAGTGACCGGACAGACCTTTAGTCTGACTCTTCCTTCCCTTTCACCGGCTTTTTTCCCTCCTAACGACCGCTAATGTCTGGAATTTTGAGTTTGGCTCAGTATCGAGTAAAAATCTTGAGAGTTTTTCGGATTAGAATCTTTTCCTCAGATGTTTTGGGTAACAAGTTTTTGAATCAATTTGAAAATATCTTTGATTTTTTTCTCTAACTATTTGATCGAAGTTCGATTTTTCGGTATTTTTTTTTGGGTACGTCAATGGAAAAAAAAAATGTTTTTTGAGATTTTTCTAATGACTTTGCAATTTTAGGGCCGTTTATCAGAGCTCGTCGAAAAATCTAAAAGCCCGATCCGCAAATGAAAATGACTTGTCTCGTTATTACACATGAGGAATTTTCATGATGTCAGGATGCGGTCCCTAGAACCAGGTTAGGACTCTCAAAGGCTCTGATTCTTCGGAAAAAGACAACATATCAAGAACGTGTCGATGATGAGACCTCCAAAAAACGAACTCTGCGAGGAACTCCCGACGGCGCAATCAATCGCCGAAGAGGACCAACCACGGCGCCGATACCTCCGGCGACACAGCGGCACTTAGCACACACACATCCGAGAACCCTGCCGATAATTTATCGGCTGCCGCTCGAACAGAACAGAAAAGAGTGAAGGAAAAAAAAACGAACTGGGAGGAGGACATGTCAGTCAGTCTCTTGCTCGAGTTTCATCTCCACCTCTCTCAGCGAGACCTTGCCTGAGGGCAGCAGCCATCCCTGTGTAATGCTCTGAACGTGTGTGCGCGTGTGTGAGTGACTAGCCAATTGATGAATTGAATGAACGAAACGGAACATGTTCGATCGACACCTGATATCTCTCCCCGCTTTTTCTGATACGAAACCCACTGTGAGCTCTTATTTTATCACTCTCATTTCCGGGCGTCGGGCTTTTAAACTCGACCCTTTTCGCATACGAATTTTATTCATTCTTTTTTGGCTTTAGTCAGATCTCGGATTGAGATCAATCAGCTTCAAGCTAATCTAGGAAACACGGTGTAGTCAATCCTTCCCGACTTGAGAAGCAAGATGGGTAGATTGGCAGGAGTGAAGCGTTGCGTACGCAACGCGGTTTGGGCCCGAAAGTGGCCAGTTTTTCAATATTTTCAGTTTTTATGGCCTTGGAAATTTAGGACTACTGGATAACACTATAAAATAACAGACAGAGTATTTTTATTTTCTTCTTTTTTTCCGTGATTGCGCTCGACCTTGAGCTCCGTTTCTGTTGTTTCCAATCTAGTCAAGTGCCTTTCAAGTCCGGAAAAACTTACAATATAATTTACAATATGGCTTTTCTTTTTGAATTAGGCTTGTTAAAGGTAAAGTTTTGGTGCGTTGTCGGCCGTTTTTTCAAGCTAAATTCAAAATTTTTGTATGGTTTCCTTCTTGGCTTTTGTTTCTGGTTTAGGTCAGTGAGTCGGGAGAACTCGAAATTTGGGTTAACTTTTTTCTCTTTTTGGGCCTAAAATCAAATATTACTGAGTTGTTAGCTTTTCGTATTCATTAAGGAATTCAGGTTCGATTTTCAAAATTGGTAATAAGAGATTTTTTCAAAGAAATTTTTCACCAGGTCGGTCCCTTTTGGATCAAAAGGAGTCGTGTTCGGCTCTCCCAAATCCAAAAATTTGTAAAACTCGACCAGCATGAATCAATGAAAAAGATGATGAAGAAATGAAAATGATAATTAAGAAAGGAACAAAATTCATCAGAAAATAAGAACGTCCGCACTTTCAAAGGATCCTCACTACCGTAGTCCCTTTGCTGGCAGCCACCTGGCATCTCATTAAAATGGCCCGAGGGGGTGGAGCGCGTCGCGCGCGCAAATTGAGGCCTGGCCTTGGCGAAAGTGGGCGTGGCTTAATCGTGTCCTCCACAAGCCAATAGTGGAAACGGGCTCGACAAGCATATAGGCATATAGCATACAAACAGAAGCACCAACTTCTTCATTTTGTTTTTTTTCGATCGCTTTTTTTCAAGATTTAAGTTTTGGACTTTTTTAATCTGGAAAACCCGACTTTAAAAAAGGGACTTTTCTTGTAGTTTTTTTTTGTGTTTTGCACTGCTTGTTGATTTATTGACCTTTTCTCATCAAAGATTGGAAATTTCGGTTTTGGGATTGGAAAAGTAGGCCTTCACATCTTCTAAATCTTCATTAATTATTCTTTATTGAATTCCGAGATGATACTATGACTCATTCGGAAAGTTAGTACGTCCGCCCTTCTAAAGCTTTTTGTAAAGGCTTTTTGTAACTTTTTTTTTTCAGAATTTCAGGTTGCTTACCTGATACGAAAAAAGGTATCGAAAAACTTTTTTTTCTCTTGGAAATGTGAAAACATTCAAAATTATAATCTTGTAATATTTCCTCACGATATTTGGAGAAAAAATCAGAAAAAAGGCTCTCATTTTAAAGAAGCTAGGCTTTATCTTATAACCATTGAAAATAAGGTCAAGAAAAAATGTTTAATCAACTTTTTTTTTCGAAAACAAAATTTGGAAAGTGCGGCCGCCGGCGACGGCAGCGGTGGCTGGAAAAACGCATGGGAGGCGAATGATGATATCTTTGACAAGCGTCATAAGAGATGCTTCAGATGCTGTAAAGTATCAATTCATTTTCTATCGCATTCCGGCAGGAAAAGCCTCAACTGAGTCTCCGGCCCCAGTTCTTCTTCTTCTTCTTCTTCCATTTTTTTCTGCTTTTTGAAATTTTCAACTTTTTTTTTGAACTTTTTTCACTTTGTATGTGCTTTTTTTTCGAGATTTTGAAGTTTTGAGAAGCTTTTTTCAGCCAACTGCTGTTGTTGATTAGACGGTTTTTGGGATTGGGAAATTTTTTTGTTAGTTCTCTGAGTTTCTTATTTAGTATTTTAGAAATTCCTTTCAAACTTTTTCGGTTCTTGATCTCGCAAAATGGCTTAGAATTGATCGAAAAGTTTGGAAATTTTTCAAATCTTTGAAAAATTTTTTTAAAAAGTGAATTTAAGCTTTTTCTGAGAGCGGTTTCCGGAATTTTTAATATGAATGAATTTTCATGGAAAAACTTCATTTTTCTTGATTCTCAAATTTAAAAAATATTTTCAGACCTTTTTTCTAAAATTGATAATTGTTTTCTTTATTTTGTTTCCTTTATTTTCTTCATTGATCGCATTTTTCTCTGATTTTTTAAAAACCTTAGTGCTTTAATTGTGAAAAAGGGCTTTATCATTATTTCGAAGTTTAAAAAAACAGTAAAATTCCATTTTTTTCGATTTATAGAAATTTCAACAACTTTTTTTATTCCAAAATTTGTCTTGAAATTGATTTTTCTGTCGCGAAAACGCACTTGAGATTGATCCACTGATCTCCCGAGTATTAGACAGGAGCTGTGCTCTTTTTGCACAAAAAGTTTTCAGAAGATTTCGACGCAAAAATGTCAATTCCTCATTTCTGTGCGAACTTTCTGAACCTGTTGAAGCTCAAAAACGCATGACATCCTAAAAAAAAGCCGCGTCGCACCGCCCGATCCATGCGTCGCGGTTTTTAATTCTCACTCTTCTTCTTCTCGACAACTGCCTCGCAGTTATGAAAGGGAAATATTACAGCCAATCGTGTTCGTTTCGTTCCGTTTCATAAACTGCGCGCAGAACACAATTTTTTCCGAGAGAGATGTTGAGAAGGAGACAGGGAGAAGGTCGACAAAAGAGTGCGAGAAATGAAGAGAGCCAAAGTGTCTCTCTCGTGGTCGTCATAAAAATATTCGTCGCCCTCCGACATTTTTCCCGCATCTCAACCGCAGGAGAAGAGGAAGGATTACGGTATCAAACGAATTGGGGCGTGGCTTTTATGGTGATGATGCGCCGGCAGTAGTCTCCTCTCCACTACTGGGTTCAATCGGCTCTCGTCCTTTTAGGGGCTGCAGAGAGGTCACTTAAGGCTTCAGTTGTTGGTCCTCCGGCGAAAGCTCGAATAAGTTGTCTCGAAAAAACTCTTCATGTTTTTCAATAGAGCGAATTTAATCAATTTCAGTTTGAAATATTTTTTTAGGTTTCCTTTTTATATTGAAAATCGAGAAAATTAATCCTTAAAAATTTGGAGCTTGAAAACGTATTTCTTACTTGACTTGTTTTTATTGGAGCTTTTTAAATTTCTTTCATCGGGTTCAGTCTTTGAAGTTTTTTTTTTACAAAAACGCTTATCTCCTTGTTTTTAAGACTCTCCTTAAGTTATCCATTGGTATTTTTGAGTAGTTCTGTCTGACTTTGTGAAGCTTGAAGACGTCTCTTTAAGGTACGCCTTTTAATTTCTAATTGCGTACATGTTCGATTATTTGCGGCTTTGAGGAGTGTACTTAAGGTTCCACTTCCATTTTAAGATCAAGCCAAAGCCATTTCTCAATCATTGAGAAAGTCTCTCCAGGTGCCTCTCTGGATATTCACGCTTAAATAATTGTTTCAAAAACTCTTAAGTTTTCGCTTCAGTACTTTTTCGTCATATTTGTTATCATATAGCTTCTATGATTTCTTATGGAGAATTTGTTTTTATTTTGACATTTTAGAAGACTCATGCAAGTTGCAGAATTTCAAGCTTTTCAATTATCTGTTCGACTTTTTGGATGAACGATTACTCAAAATCTTTTTTTTTGACCCAAACTCATCGTTTTGCCAAATCAACTATCAATCCCCGAAAAAAGCTTTCCCAGTTGTCTTCGAAAATTTGTCGAATTTCAAGCAAAAAAAATCTTTCCACTAAAACCCAAAAAATGGGTCTATTTGTCGACATTCTCTCCGACGGCGAGCGCAAATTTTGTACGTCGACTGGAAATTATTCAACAAAAAAAAGTTCGTTCTCCTTCTCTGCTCCATCCGTCGCTTTTAATGCTCTCTCGTCGCTCGTCTCGTTTTATTTATTTTATTCTCCCCTCCACTTTGCGTCGCTCACCTGAAATTACCGTATTTCAGGTGAAAGAGCTTGATTTTTAATCTGATACCGTAATTTGATGATTTTTGAGCTTTTTTTTCTTTTTTGTCTTTTTTTCGGAGGCCTAGTTTCGCAAATATTTCCTTTTTGAGAGGCTTTTGAAGCCTGTTTCGAGTGTTTGGTAATTTTTGGCGGCCTAGTTTTCCAAATGTTTCTTTTTTGGAAACCTTGCTTCCCGAACCCTTCTTCTCAAATGCTCATTCTTGTCCGTAGATCCCAATTTTATTTGCCAAGCTCAAGAATTTGCTCATTTTGTCCCGTAGAAACTTCCAGTTTACAGTTTTTGATCAATTTATCATGACCTAGTTTTCTTCAAATTTTCTCTCTAAACAATGATTCATATTCTGCAAGACTGGGACTATTTTTCCTAAGGATTTCTAATCTCCGAGCATTAAAAATCGATTCTCATTGTGTGTATGTTGTGTGGGGAAAAAAGATATAATCGATCAAACGTCCCACCAATCGCTCACTTGTCATCGAAGACGATCGCCTGAAGCCAATGCAAGGAAAAAAGGAGGGGAATTTAATGAGGGAAAAACGAAACGAACGCAACGGATGGACAACTGTCGTCGTCGAGGATTTGATGCCGAGTCGATGGATTTCGGCCCCCTGAAACTCGAGGAGAAGCCTTCTCAACACACATTGTTGATTTCGATTTCGACATGAATTTTGGAACAGAAGGGGTGCGAGAAAACCATACTACATTCACTTTAGCTTGTCAAGTAAGGTCATTTCCATTCGTGAGTGGAAATTCCCTAAAAATCAGCGAGATGTACCAGATGAAGTTTCTGAAAGTCTCAACCTCCCAGTTTTTAAGAAAGAACGCCTCAAAGAAAACCCTTAAAATCCGTTTAAATAAGCATTTTTTGAGCTTTGAGCCCTCATTTCACGAAAGCTGGAAAGTTTTTTTGGTTGAAACTTTCAGATCCTTCTTTTGGTACATCAAGGAATGTTCTGGCCAGTTTTCAGGAAATACCTAACCGAAGTAAAACTACCTCCCTTGTGAGGGAAACTAGCATAGAGACGTCTGAATCTCCGGTTTTCCCAAGCTGTTTTGCTTTTTCTCGCCTCAATTCTGGGGTTTATGATATACACATCAATCGAAAACTTGTAAATATTAAATTCACTATGATCCATAGGAAATTAGGTCTCAAATTGATGATTGAAAGGGATCAGTTTTTAGAGAAAAAAAAAAACAAATTTTATCGACTTTTCCGAATTTTTTGGGTATCTTTGAAGCTTGAAGCATTATGATGGGAGGTTTCAAAAAGAAATAAAGAGAGAAACGAACAAATCGCGAATTTGTTCAAAAAGTTGATTAGATCAGTTAAAAATTGTTTCTGAATTCTCTATGTGTAACAGATGAACAGAAGAAAAGAAAAAAAATCTCATAAATCTTGATTTATAACATGAGCAATACACAGCAACCCACCGTATATCAATCATTGGGAAGATCCAGGCGCGCCAAAATAATTGGATCATAAAGCCGCCGGATGGCTCCGCCCACTTTTTTCTCCCTTTTTTTTAAAAATATAGTTCTCGGCTCGAGAAGAAGGGAATTTTTGGAGAAAACGGCGCTAAAAGTCATCAAAACCGACCGCCTGGAATCTCCCACGAAACATGTGTTAACCATTAGAACATTTTTCCCCTCCAATTTTTTTGTTTTTTTTTTCTCTGTTCTCTTTGTGAAGTACACAGATAGGCTCGCATCCATTCTTCTTCAATTTCCAGTGGTTCCCTATCAAATTGACATTTTCTCGAGATTTTCATCAAATTAATTGGAATCCACCAATCGATAAACTATCCTTCTGAATACAATTTTCCCCTTCATCAAGTTTTTCATTAAAATCAACTTTTCTCCATTTTTACCACAACATTGTTTTTTCAATTTCAGAAAGATTTTTGAGCTTTCTGAATTTGTAAAATTTTTTTAGTGGCATTAATAAAACTTTCCCTTTTTATAAATTCCACTTTCTGATAAATTCTGAACGAATAATTCTTGGTTCTAGATAAATCTCGATGAGCTTCTACTTTTTCCGTCGAGATTTAAGATTTTCTTGATGATCCATCGTAAAAATTTCAATTTATCAAGAACTTCAGTTTCCAGAGTGTGCTTCTTTATGGACACATAACTTCATTTTTTTTTTTCGAAAAGTTTTATGGATATTTTCAAAACTTCGTTTCGTCTTTCTAATGTTTCACCGACTTTTTTTTGTTCTTGTTTTGCGGTTTATGTGATCTATTTTTTTATGATAATTGTCATTTTGCAGATTCCCCTTCGATTTTTCCCGGTGTCGTCGTCTCGTGATATCCCAAAGTCAACTTTTGAACTCTGACCGAATCAACAAAATAATACGAAAAAGTCGCCAAGATTGTAACTCGGATGGCGTTGCGAATCGACGAAGCCCAGTTGTTCGCCAATCTGCCCATCAACGGCAAGACGGCCGAGTCGACCGACGGCGCCGAGACTTCTGAAACCGCCGAGCCTTCCAGTCATGAAGTATGAGTTTTCTGAATACTCCGGTTCAATTCGGCTTATATCAGTGGGAATCGTTCAACTTTCATAATTTTCGAGCGTAAAATTTTTAAGAGTAATGTATGCTGATATATTTCTTTAAGTTCTTTAATTTTTCTTCAAATTGAAGCTTTAGAAAAAGCAATTTGCACATTTACAATTCCAAAAAAGTTTCAATTTTGAGCTTTTCAAAAAAAAAATGTCTGCTGCTTGAGTTTCAAAGAGTGAAGAAAATTGGTTCCAATTTCAACAAAATGACCTTTTTTTTATTGAACAGCTTCCAAAGTCAACAAAAAACGAATCAAACTTGTTTAAAAATAAAATTAATGAAAATTACTATAAACCTAAAGCTATCCGCCATATATCAGAAACTGATAATTTTGGGGGACGTTTCATCAGAACGAAGACCTTAAATCTGGTAACTAAGGTTGTAGAGGTTTTTTCGGGAGCGACTTCTAAAACTTCAAAAGATGAGAAACCATCCGCACTTTCCAGAACCAAAACTCGCCCCCACCTTCCCCCGAATCAGCATTGAACGTTTTCGACGTTGAAGCCCAGCAGAAAGCTTTGCAGAGGCTATCTTCCAGTCTTGGTTGGTTATTTGGACGATTAATCAAAATATCAGAATAATTTTGGGCTTGGGTAATTTCCGGTCGCCTTTGAACCTGCCGCCGTTTCTCGCCGCCGCCCTACAACAGTCACCATTTGCCCTTCAGGTGAAAAAATGGAAATTTACGCTTTTGAGAACTTGAATGAATAAATGTGTGGTTTTCCGTAGAAATTAAGTTTTTTATAGTCAATGTTTCCCGACTTGAAAGCCGAAGGAGGCGGGGCAAGGGACGGGACGCGTAGCGTGTGCGTACGCGGTTCTTGGCACGAGTTCAATTGAATTGTCGCCGACTATTTAAAAAACTCGGCAACCGCTCTTTTTCAATGTTTTCTACTATTTTTTGATGCACACATAAACATAATCAATAATAATTGAAAAAGGAATGAAAAAAGCGGAAAACGGGTTTTTCAAAGAGTCGATGGCGGTTGAATTGAACACGTGCCAAGAACCGCGAACGCACACGCTACGCGTCCCGCCCCTTGCCCCGCCTCCCTCGCCTTTCAAGTCGCGAAACATTGACTATAGTATTCAAAAAATGGAAAGGAATGGAGAACACCCATGAGGGAAACTTGAATTCTCATCGATTTCTAAAATTTCTGAATCAAATAATAACTATTTGATACCTGATCAAATTGAATAAATTTCCAGAGTAAGCGTAGATTTTTTTTTAAATTTGTGTGTATCCAAACAGGTTTTTTTGCGAAATCAATATTTTTTTGAGAAAATTCCTAAAAAGTAGACAGAGAAATTTTTTTAAATGAAAAAAAGAAAGAAGTTGGAGAGCTCTTTTTAACTTTTTCAACTACGCAGATAATTCATTTTTTTGTAGTTGTAATTTTTAAACCTTACAAAAAAATTATCAATATTAAGATAAAACTCCTAGAAAATCGATAATTTTTCAAATTTTATCGATTCTTCCTCGATTTTTCAGTTAATTTTTTCCCATTTCTCTTCAGTATATTTTATTCTTCAAAGATTGAAACAGTCGTACCATCTGCGCTCTCTTTGCTCTCACTAGTGAGGTCATAGAAGCTTGAAACAGCGCCCAAAAAAAGTGCAAGGTCACCAAAATGTTCCAAATTATGGTGAATTGAGTCTCTGACTTCAAATTTACCAAATAATCAATCAATATGTTTATTTTTCCAGCAACAACTGCTCGGCTTGGCGTCTGGCTTGTCGGGCGTCTCCCCAGGCCCCGAAGACGAGGACGAAGACCATTCCGCGGCCATCGAACCTGAAGATCTAACCCTCGGGTTCGTCGTGAGGCTTCTGGATTCTGATGACGTCACGCGTTCAGATTCCGAAAAGAGCACCTGAAATCCGAAGATCACACCCACGAGAACAGTAGCAACGGCGGCGGGCCGACCTGGTCTTACGAGGAGCAATTTAAGCAGGTCCGTGACTGGGTTTTACAAATTCAAAACGAATGCGCGTTGATTATGTGAGGAGGTGTACCATTGATAGGAGCGGGAGCTGCGTTTTGTGAATCGGAGGTCTAATTTTATGAATTCTTATAGCTGGGAAGGAATGCGCGTTGATTCTTGAGAAGGTTTATCATTGAAAGGAAAAGTGGCTGGGTTTCGCAAATCAATGGCCTAATTCCACAAAATCTAATACCTTGGGAGGATCGGTGGTTGGATTCTACAAATCGGAGGCCTTTTTTTCCAAATATTTTTCCAAACTCATTGACCAACATATTTTTCAGCCAAATTTCAAAGCGGATTCCAGTTTTGTGAGAAGTTTTTTATTTTTGTCAGAATTTCTGCTCGTGACAAAAATATTTAAATGAGAGGCCTAGTTTTAAAACGGAAAGACTTGCATTTTTGCTCAAAAAAGCTGAGCATTGCGGTGTTTCCCTATATCTTTTGAAAATCTCTCGTTAACTATGAAAATATTCTGCAGATTGGAACAATTGAGAAAGTTTCCCACACTTCCCAGCCAAATCCAATCCTCCTTCCTACCGTATTACATTGAGCCAAGCTCCGAGC
This sequence comes from Caenorhabditis auriculariae, assembly GCA_904845305.1. Taxonomy (NCBI): domain Eukaryota; kingdom Metazoa; phylum Nematoda; class Chromadorea; order Rhabditida; family Rhabditidae; genus Caenorhabditis; species Caenorhabditis auriculariae. Next base: position 445,620 of record CAJGYM010000004.1, read on the forward strand.
ATCTCGTAAATAATTGAGGAATGTGCGCGCCGACGAAAATCCAGACACAATAACCCTCCTCCCTTCTCCTTCGAATTATTATTACTATGCATGAGAAGAAGGATCTTCGCGCTAAATCGAAGGTTACGGTAGCCGACTTGGACCCGCAATTGAATATTCGTACATCTTCCCTCTTCGTCTTCTTTCTTTTTTCCGAAACATTTGAGATAGGGCAAAACGAAACGAATTCAAAATGGCATGCTGTAGCTATGGTTATGGCACTTGGACACTCATTCTTCTTCTTCAATTCTTTTGCCGAGTTCATTAGCCGCCAGAAAACTAAATGAGCAAGATGGTGGCCAATGGATAATAATGGAATGGAAAGCCAATTGTTCGAGTTTCGGTCGGACTCAAAATTGTCTTTTCAATCAAATTAGAGGCCGAATTTTGAGGGTTTTGAAGAAAGGAACATTTTTTTTTGTCAAAACTTGGAACTTTTTTCAATTGAGACTTTTTTCTGAACCCTTTAAAACCAAGCTGATTTATTTCCAGTCAAAAAAGCTTGATATTGAGAATGGCAAAATTTTGAAGAAAACTTTATCATATTTGGAATGGCTTGAAGATTGATAACATAAAGGAATAATTTCATTTTTACCGTACCTTAAGACAACCGGACTCTCTGTGGAGGAAAACGAGTCGAATTAAAAGAGAAAAGGGAGCAAAAAAATGTTGTATTGTTCTGCTCAGCGTGGAGAAGCGCCTTCGCCTCAAAATTGTTTGCTTATCTCTCATTCGAGACGATTCGCACATTTGCCTCCACATACATACATTCAGACATACACTGAGACGGACAAATGCACACAAATATATAGACGGTAGCAGAGACAGGAATTAGAATCGACTTGTCCTCGGCGTACAGATTGATAGATACACACGCGGCTCCTCGGAGAAGTTCGGGTGTTTGAGGGGTTTTTGGAGGTTATTCAGGAATAGTCAACTCTTGGAGAGGATTGAGATATTCGGATTTAGAAAAGTATTTTGAGAAGAATTTTGGTTGGAAACAAAGTTCAAAAATTTCTTGAAAAAAAATTTCGATTCAACACAATTTGATCACTTTAATAGTGGTTCAAAACTTGACGGTTGTGAAGCGGTTTCTAGAAAATTGCGCCCGACCATGATACGATTTGCGCGTGATTAACTTCAAGGTTCAAGCATCTCAATGTTTAATTTTCTAACTTCAACAACCACGCGTTGAGCCTTTCCAAACGCAACCAGAGCTTATAAAACTTACAACTGAAAAATTAAAAAGTTATCAATAGCTTGAAATTTTATATCCAATCCAAAATTTTCTCAAACAGAGGATTTAATAGTTCCACGGAGCACATATGCAGCCTACTGATGGCTGTAAATATGATAGTTATTAGCGGGAACGATCAGGAAGCTGGCTCGAGCCCATTGTTGTGTCAAAATTTACGATCCTGCAGTCCTCGTCGACACTTATTACCAGTCGTAAATCAAGCATTTTTATTCTTTATTTACTTGGAACCTTGATTTTGAAATTGAGAATCGCCATCAAGTATTAATTTTTTTGCAAGTTTGTTATTAATTCTTGAGGAAAAAAATTAGAATAATGAACCGGACTAAAAAAAGTGTGAAATGGCCAAAATTTTTTTGAACGACATTCCGTTAGAACGTGTCCAGCAGTTAACCAAAGACTAGTAGGAGAGGAACCGAACTTCCTTAGAACATTTGATACATGTCTAAGTTGTCTAATAATATTTTTTCCGACTAAAAACGGCTTTGAAAAATGACCTTTTTCTAAACGACTCTCCGCTAAGACGCGTTGATAAGCTTTAAAATTTCAAATCGTCAAAAAATAAAAACTGACACATTTCCTATTGCAAAATTGCAAAATTCCAACGTATTCTCAAGCTTAATTCAAAATTTATCGTAATCCTCATCGTTGCAAAATCCCCAGAACTGCTGCTACCGTAATCCATTTCCATCCACTCGAGTTAATTGAGTCCCTCCATCGTTCCGCGGAGACCCCCGAAATTGCATAATTCGTGGGAAAATTGGCATTATTATTATTGAGAAGAGTCTTTTTTTAATACGTTTTTTTGAGTTTTTTTGGAAAAAAATTTGATTTAATTTTTTTCCAATTTTCAGTTGTACGAGCTTTCGGACGACTTGAAGCGAAAAAGAATGGCTCGACGATTGGCTCAATTTTTATGCATCGAATCGGTTTGAATTATTTTTTTATTAGAAAAAAATCTTCTAAAAAAACTTCAGAGAGTGACTTTTTTTGACACTTAAGTGATCATCTGTTAATTTGTTTTTTGAGCAATTTCGAAAACCAAGCTTCTTTTCAAAGGCAATTGTCTTCATTTTGAAGAAGTTTTTGTTCGGCATTTTGTTCATAAAGTTCTGGATCGTTTCCAGGAAAGCCAGTCACCCGGATACCAATAATGGCCAAGCAAGTTTTGGACCTCTACGAACTCTACCGATTGGTCGTCCAACACGGCGGCCTCGTCGAGATCATCAACAAGAAGTTGTGGCGCGAAATCACGAAAGGCCTGAATTTGCCGTCCAGCATCACTTCGGCCGCCTTCACCCTCCGAACACAGTCTGTTCGAACTAAAAAAAGACGATTTTCATTGTTTTTTATAGGTACCAGAAGTTCCTTTATGAGTATGAATGTGAGAAGGAGGGACTTTCCAACCCAACGGATCTCCAGCAGGCGATCGACGGCAACAAGCGTGAAGGTAACGATTTTGAAGGCGTCTTCTTTACCTTAGGAATTCGGGGAAGGTAGCTAGCAAGAGGTTGGAATGTTGGAAGGTTAATCGAAGCTAAAAGGATTTGGAAGGTGTTCAAAAGGTAGTCCATGAAAAGTAAACTATTGAAAATTGTGGGCTGGTAGGTATAGGGACCGCAACCAAATTTTCAAAAAAATTTTCGAACTTCAATATTACTATGGTTGGATGGATGGTTGGATAGCTGCTCTAAATTTCTATTCAAAACAGTTTAGTTTTTCGAAAAAGGTTGAGAACAAAAAAAGTTATGGTCAAAACAGTAGTGAAAAAAGTCGCGAAATTTAGTACTGAAAGTTTAGATTTTACACTTTTGGTCGTTCATTTTGTTTTCATATCGGATTCAAATTTTTTAGTAGTTCAGTTCGGTTGTCAAAGTCATAATAAGTTATTAAAACTGTATAAAACCACAAGTTTGAAGAGAAAAGCTATTTTTTCATGAAAAAGGAAAAAAATGGCCACCGAGAGGATCGAACTCGCGATAATAAAACTGTATGCAAGCGCGCTTGCGCTGCTCCACGTCCATCCCTCGGAGATGAGAGGCGTTCGCGCTATACAGCACTTCACTTCAAAGTACAGCATTTACCAGCTATCTTGTTTAAAAAAAGTTATGTTAGTTGAACAATTATTAGTCACGTACGTTTGGACCACCTAAAAGTGATTGAAACTAGGTTAAAAACCCGAAGAAAAAAAGTAGTTGTGGTTTTTTGTACGACACTCCGCTAAAACGCTTCGAAAATCGGGTGAAAAGTATATCAGATTGAAGAGGAAGGGTTTCTCTATGTTTCCACCAAATTTCTCTGTGTTTGATTCAGTATTGCGCTTTTACGAAAACATCAAACACGAAATCTAAAAAACCATCGCATTTCACCATCGCAAAAAGGGGCGTGGCTTTGCGGTCTCTAGGTAGGTAGAAGCTGTGTCTGACTTATGCTTTTGTACCTGGAGCCTCAAGTCGAAGAGACAAAGTCCTATCTTGATACAGTGATAATCAGGAAAAATATCCGTTCTTTTGTGCTGGGGGTCATGAAGCCGTCCACATTTCTCAAACCCCTTGGGCGGGTCGCGGCGCGGAACGAACTTGTGACCCTTCAGACCGCAGACAGGCACACAACCGGTTGAGCTACGGCGCGTCGGACGATTTTTGAGACTCGCCTTCATAAGCATTGACATTCTATGATAGAACTTATTGTTCTGATTCCGAATATCTCCCCGAAATTTTTCAAAACTTTTTAGTTTTTGAGGAAAACCATTCTAAGACTAGGTCGATCATCGAAATGTTGTTGCCTGAAACAGATCGACACCATTTACAAGGCACATTTGTGAATTTCAGCCCCTGGACGACGAAACGTCCCGACTTCGAGCTTCACCCTGGGATTTCCGCTACCTCATCCTCACTCGGCTGCCGCCAGTCTTCTCGGAAAGCAACTCAATGGCTTGGGCATGCGAAATGGTTCTTCGATCAATCTTCTTTCCAAGAGTTATTTGTGTAGATTTAGACCTGGTCGACGAGGATTCCCTAGGCCTGCAGGCCAACAATTTGTTCGCCTACCGGCCCGACCAGCAGCTCGCTTTGTTTGAAGCTCACCAGAGACAGTTTGAACGAGCTCAAAGGTAGCTAAATCAGAAAAAAAGAGCAAAGTTTTCAGATTTTTCCAAAGAACCTGTTAGTTACTGCATTTTTTGAATCATAAATTGAAAATTTTTTTCATTTGAAATGCCATAAATCAACTCAAATATGATCAATTTTTATAAGCTTACTACTAAATTGAGGCTGCACTGGGAAGCAGTAAATTGATGCTCCATTTGGCTTAAATTGTTCGAAAATTTTGGAAGACGCACCATTTTGAACCAAGGATTGAGTGAAAAAAATGAATGAAGTGCCTAGATAAGTTTAAAAAATTGGAAGGTTACCGGGTAACCTTCCAATTTTTTTTCAACAATTTCGTTACCCCAATACTAGTCCAAGTACCAAATTAAAGCTCAATTGACAATCTATCGATTGATTTTGCTTAGGCAAATCTTAAATTGAACCAGTTGTAATCCCCAAGTTCAAGAAAAAAAAAGTGCTTTTGAAAAATTCGTAACTGGTCAATTTTCAAAAAATTATCACAAGAGTGAAACACACTCCAAGCTAGATTTTCATCAAAATTAATTCGATATGTTATGAAGTCAAGTTGACTTCAATTCTGAAGATCTCTCTAGGGAAGATTCTGAAAAACAAGAATCTCAAGCGAAAACTGTTTCAGAGCAGCCGAAGCGGTCGCAAGGCAAACCCTTGGAATGCCGTCTTGCGTTCCGACGGCGACGTCAGGCCGAGAGTCGACGTCGAGTCTCGATTCAGAAGCGCCGACGTGCAAACGCGCCAAGCTGGAGAACGGCAGTGGCGAACCCTCCACCGCTCCCAAAATCGCGCCTCCCACCTCCAACAACGTCAAGATCACGACGAGGAAGGCAGGTTGGAATGGTTTGGCTTTCAGAATTTATTCATCGAAATTGTTTCTTAAGGAATTATTAAGGGCAACTTTGACATGAGAGCAAGGCATGTAAAAATATCTTTTAAACGTTATTTTTCAAAGCTTTGACAACTGATTTTGAAACTTTTGATATAAGCAAGTTATACCGTAAAAACTTTTCCATTAGACAACCTTACGAAACGTATCCCACATATTCAATAATTGAAATAATTTATTGCCATTTTAAGTCTCTTAATGAAATTTCAGAGCGAAAGTTGAGAAAAATCGATTTTTGAAGTTTTCAACCTTTATAAGCTCAATTTCATTCAGATGGTGGAACTTCCTCCGAAAATTCGATGGTCGTTTCAATGGAAATCAACGGAATCACCTACCAAGGCGTTCTTTTTGCCATCGACAATGACGTCAGTAAACAGGAAAAATTGTTGAAAAAAATTGTTTTCTTTTTGTACAATCAAAAATTCACAGCAATTGAATAATGTTTTTCAACGTTAACAAATACGGAGCCAACTTTTTTTCTTGTTTTTCATTTTGTACAAATTTTTCTTCCACCTTCAAACGATTCGAACCAAGCTTTCATTCGTTTTATTTTTCTTGTTAAAATATTGATAATAATCAAGTGGAGTGGATGAGAAGATTCAATTTAGAAAAATGGACAAAATTCAGCCTCGAGAAATTATCGATTTTTACAATAAATTCTACCTTTTCATGTACTAAAAACGTAATCTTAATAAATTTAAGAAATTGAAATTAAGGTTCAGAAATAATTCATTCAAATTCTTTGTTTCTTTTCATTCACGTCAATTTTCTATAGAACGATCGACGGTTTTTCTTTTTCTTCCCCATTTACTTTCCCAAATGTTCTCTAGTTGTGAGCTTATTTTACGAATATTTTTATATATATATGATATGATCCGTTTTTTAACCCTTTAAATTATGCCTTTTTCATCCTTGCTTCGTTTTCAGATTTTTTTTTAGTATTTCCTCTCGTTTCAATAAAACCAAACTGACGAAAAGTGGAGGAAAACGCACGACATTTGTACAATGTCGGTGACACATAAAGAAATCCAAAGAGTCAACACTAAATGAATTTTTGCCGCCGGAGACTGGACCACCTCAATTCGCGCAATTTTCAGGTGTAAACATGGAACGAAATGATGGTCTTAAAAAGGGACCGTTTTTTGTGCGTTAAACACAGCTCGGCAAGGAGAAATGGAATTTATATAACTCAGTGAAAGAACGTGTTGAATCGCAGAAAAGTGCGTGTTTTAAAATTAAAATTATCCAAAAAAAAGAGAAAAATAAAGAATGTAAACCCACTAGCTTAAAACAATCGCTCTTCCTCATAATTCCTGCGAGCAAAAAATCGCATGTTCCTTTAATTGCCATGCAGTTCCCGCGAAGAAATTACGGTAACCGACCATTAATGGTCGGTTAATTTTCACCTAGATCGAGCGCTCGATCTGATGCCGTGTTCAAAGTAATTTCGGCGGTCTCAAAATAGACGCGTTATTCGTTTAAAATGAATTCACGAAATAGGCAGAATTGCTATTCCGAGAATGGCAAGAAAAAATGAGTCCTACAACGATATATCGTTAAATATGCATTTTCACCGTAATTTCTTCGCGGGAACTCAAAATTTTGAAATTATTTGGGCATTTTCTACTGAAATTTCAAATTCGCGCGTAAAACTCACCGTAAAAATGCGTATCCAACGATATATCGTTGTAGGACTCACCTTCCCAGAATACCAGTTTCGCCTATCTCCCGAAATCATTTTAATGCCGTGTTCAAAGTGATTCCGCGAAATTCAAAATAGCCGTCAGAGAAAGAGAAAGATAACTAAATTTTGGAGGGTCAGAGACAATTTCGCATTTCGCGGAAATTACTTTGAACACGGCATAAACGAATAACGCGTTTATTTTGAAATCGCCGAAATTACTTTGAACACGGCATGATTTTTTTTTCTTTTATTTTGTCTATTCGACGTTTTTCAGTATGGTCTTATATTTCTGTTTCGTGTTCAATACTTCACTTTGAGTCTTATTTCGTGTATCGCTCATTTCGAAGCTCGAAAAGATAGTAAAACGAAGAAAAGCTGAAAATCGAGCGAAGTGGCATCTTTCCAATTAGTTTTAAGATCACTCTTGGGGTAGTACGGGGTTCTTTTTCCAGCAATAGCTATTTTTTATTGGGAATTTTTTGTGGAAACCTTCAGACCAGGCAAAAAAAACTTGGTTTTATCACGCATGTTCAAGGCGGCCGGTCGTATTACGGTAATCAAGCGAGGTTTTTGGGTAATGAAAAGAAAACTTTTGTACTTTTTGTGAAGTAATTTGTCTTGTAACCTCGAGAAATAGGTCCTTAACAAATTGCAGAAAAAGAAAAAAAATTTAAAAAATTTCCTGGCTCCGAAACTGACTGCGCAATATTGACCGGCCACCGGCCGCCATAACACTGTCTTAAAAATGCGTGTTAGCTAAGTTTTTTTTTCAAGATTGCTTGTTTTTATGGTTGTAATGAGAACATAGGCCTGTGAATAAATGACAGGTTGATTGTGCAAGAATAGTCACGAGAGGGCCGACCGTTTTCGTGTTTTTTTTTGTTGCATTAAGGAAAGTTTTCAGAAAAAAAAATGAGGAGAATCGTTCTTCTTCATTCCAAAGAAGACAGGTCAGCTGAAGGCTTATCATCAAGCTATTTGGAGCGAGATCTAGTTAATTTTCTGCGAGTTCTCGATGAATTGATTAATTTTTTTCAGGCATCGTACAATTTTGTTTTTACGGAGGAAAAAAATTGCTTTTCATGCCCAGCGGATAAATGTGTAAGTTATGGTTTCTAATTTGTAGTCTTTTCGAATTTCTTTTCTGGGATAATCATCGAAATGCTTCTGTGCTCAAATACCCGTCCAACAAGGATTTTGTAAATACTATTGCCGCTTTGAAGGGGTTTAGGCGAAATAGAGGTAGTCTATAGAACTCCATAGATTTCGTTATTTTTTAATTTATTTCTTGCTTTTCTGAGAGCATTTTTTTTTTGCTGAATACAGGTTCTCGACCACCGATTAGGCTAACGACGATTTTTGAAATTACTTTGAGCGCAGTCTGTATTTGCAATAAATACCGTCGAATGAAATTTTTTCAGACTAGTTCGTTTTTGCTCCTGGTGAACTCGGATGAATTAACTCGGCTCCATCGCACTGTTTTAGTAAACAATTATATCAGCTTTCGAAAACGAAAAAATCAATATTTTTCTAGTTCCAAAACCCAAACACTTGCTGCACAATCGCCAGAAGCGTCGCGGAACTGTATGCGACAAGGAAAAATGATGCGTCCGTTCAGGTTTTTCGAATAAATAATCAAAGCCCAAAAACCGAAGCATGAAAAAAAAGGTCTTTTGGTATCCTTTATTCAAAGTTTGAAATGTGTGTCTCTATACACATTTTTTTGAACAATCTCAAAAAAACCCATTGAATATAAAGCCGTGAACCCGCGAAGAAAGTATCCTAAAAGCTTTTTTTTTCTCCTTTCTCCTGGACTGTTTTTTTTCCAGATTTGGGCTTTGAAAGTTTTTTTTAAATTTTTTAAATTTACAGGTCAAGCCGGAAGTCGCAACTTTTTCCTGCGGCGCCTTTGTTGAGACTTCCGTGGGAGCTGTACAGACTGAAAATCATGCGGTTTCTAACAAGTCCACAGAAACTGACGAGCTCCCGAAACCGACGGTTTTTAGCTTGAACATTCATTGCTGTGGCGGTTATAATCTGTTTGAATACATTAAAATGTGTACAAAAATTGATGATTTTGAGAAGGTCTCGAGGTTTAGAGCCATTTTTATCCGGAGAAGTGTATTAATTCTCCTCGTTTCTCTTATTTTTGTGATTCCTAGACGTTAATCCGAGTTTCTAGAAAATGGGTAGTGAAACAATTCAATTCTTCTGATATTTGAACATAAAGTTATTTTTTTCAGTTTATTTTTTAAACAGTCCAGCATTGATTTTCGATATATTATATCAGCATCTGAGACAATCGTGAAATTAAAAGCTCGATTTCAGACCTCCAAGTTGCATTTGTGCACCACTGTCAAAGAAGAAGTCGCGGACGACGATGAAATCACAGTTAATTTTCGAAGAAAATTTTTTCATTCTATGAATTTTTTTCAAGATTGTGTATGAAGGTGCTCCGTCATGTTCTTCGCGAAATTCGACGGTTCATAGACGATTCTCGGTGAAGCAGGTTTTTATTAATGGAGAAAGATAGTTCATTTTCCATTCAAGGAGCCGCCCTCGGCGAACGCCTTGGTGAAGGAAGAAAGCGATATTTTCGAAGACATGGAAGTTGATGCACAGGTTTGCTTTTTTCGATAAACTCACAGAAAACGATGAATTTCAGGCCCCAGCTCAGCCAGCTATGCAAAAATTCAACAGTGCGGAGGGTTTCGCTTTTTTCTCCTGCATAATGCGAATGACTTTCGCCCGAGAAAATCCTGGATCCACTTATCAGTTGTTCCATATTGACCTTGAAGCGGAGGTTAATTAGTTTTAGGGTTTTTTGTTGATTAATAGTTCCGAAGCTAAGCTTGTTTATAAAAACTGTCGTATATTTCGACTCTGGCCTCAGATGAAGAGGTTGAATTGATGAAAAATGATACTATTGAAATTTAGAAAATTTCTTGTTAATTCAAATTATTAAGTTATTGAGTTAATTCAAATTATTGATTCGTTAGTTTTGATTTTTTTTTAATGTTGAAATTTCGGGCTTTCCTCTAATAATATTCTATCAGATTTCAAAAAAATTATTAGCAAAATGCTTTTTATTTTTTTATTTTTTTAGAAAAATGGAATGTGAAACATTTTTTCCCAGTCTATTTGAAAAATAAAAATAAAATTAGATTCAAATGAGCGGTGATCATTCACAAAAGTTCAGTGGGAAAAGCTCACCGATGACGAGAAGAAACGGTACGAAGATAAAGCCAAGGGTCTTCAAACAGAAGCAGCCCCAGTTTTAGCAGTTGAAAATGATCAGGTTGTTAATCATTTCATCATGTTTACAGTAATTTCTCGACTTTTCTACAACTGTTTCTGAGTTTTTAGACGAATGTGCTAGTGTCTGAAGCCCGAAAATCGGTTGAAAGTGAGGAAAACAATGATCGAAATTCTACTGCTGTCCTCGAACCGCCCATGGAATTCGAACCGATGGAAACGGTAAAATTCTTTTTTTTTTTTTTTGCTCGATGGAGAATGAATGAAGTTTTCTCTCTTCTCGAAGTATACCAGATGTGTGTTTTTGGTCAAAGTTTAATAATGTTTCAGGCGGAAAGAATTGATTCGACGGCTGTGAAAACTGTTGACAACGTCGGAACGGCGTCTCCGGCAACTTCTCACAAAGAAATTGTTATTTTTCATCTTATTTTTATTGTCAAACCATTGTTGATTTGCTTAGTTTTCAGTTTTCTGTTATCATTTCAATTCCAATCTTTCAGCCGACGCAGCCTCCATCTTCTGGGGAACTGCAAATTTGTAAAGATAACTCACAGGTAAGATAGCGACGGATTGAATGAATGAATGAATGTTTATTTCGCTCACAGACAGATCTGTGGCGTGGTTCAAAAGTGAATTAAAAAAATGGGAAAATGACTAGAGTTTGTAATGAGTAAGATATTTACGAAATCTTCAGATTTTTCGTGAAAAGAAAAATTCAGTTCACTTTTTTTGGATGTGTTTTCACGTTGAAGAAAAAATCGATTTTTTTATAGTACATTTTAACAATTATTTTTTTGAAAAATTGATTTTGTTTTTTTAGCGTTTAAAGTACATTGGATTCCACTTTAAACTAAAGAAAAATCAAGCTTTGAAGAAGAAATTTCATAATTTTTTTCTTTTTAAATTTCAAGTTGCACTTGCAGTAAAGTTGGAAAAAAATTATATTTTGCTGGAATATTTATGAGAAATTTGTTTCAGAGTGTCGCCAGCGTTGATCAACACCAAACGCAGAAAGTTATCTTAACAGTTCCACAGAACGAAGGAAATCGCCTGGTACAAGATCAAGCTCAAGAATCCCATCCAGATGTTGAACAGGTTCGCGTTGTAATGACAGGAATTATATTTGGGTCTTCGTTTTCAGTCTCATGCGTCCCTTTTCAACGATATTCAGCAAAAAAGTTTGGTTGTGGAAAAACAGGTAAACTTCCTTTTTTAAAAGGAAGAGGATGTTGACCTCGCACTGTTTTCAATAAATTTTTGTCTTTTTTACTGCTTTTTTGAGTTTATTTTTCTTTTCTCTATAGAGCCCTGGAACTGCACCTCCTCAGCAACCTCAGACAACTGTTCCTGGAATCGAAGGAAATCATCCGGAACAAAGTCAAGCTGTTGGAATCGTTCCGATTGTACGGCTTTTCACTGAAAATCTCGAGAAGTTCTCATTTTTCAGCCTCCTTCCGGAAAAATGGACAATTTTCCTAATACATCAGGTGTACAGCAAAAAAATCTGACGTTAAAAACACAGGTGCGATATAATATTCGCATTAATTTAATAATGTTTAAATTATACAGAGCGTCCCCACGGTTGCGCCGAGTAACATTCTTGAAACTCCAGTTCAAATGGAGAAAAAGGAAATTGGTGTCACTTGCAGTCTTACGAAGTCTTCACAGGATCCAAGGGTGCTTTGAATTTTTTAAATCGAATTTCGAAAATAACCAGAATTTTCCTTTTTTGAAGATAAAAAGGGAAGTATTTTTCAGAGATCCGCTTTTTTTTCACCTCAACAAGCCGAACAATACCCGCCAATTGTCACTGAAAGAATGCTGAAAACACTTGATAGGAAAACTTTCCCAAAACCTATACGAGCTTTTGAAAACGCTCCCGTTGTTCCCCAGAGAAAGGTAATTTCAATTTTTTGAATTTTTAAAAATTGTTTAAAGTAATAGTTAGTATCGGTTGATATTGATTACAATGTTTTATGTCTATCCAATTTTCAGATTCAGGCCGGCAGCGTAGCTCAGTCAAACTCAACTGATAAAGCTCATCCTTCGAAAACTTATCACCACTTACAATCAGAAGGACTTGCCAAAGTTTATCTTGTACACGTTCTGCTTTAAAAAGATTTTTAGCCCCCTAACCCATTTGGAGCTCCAAAAACTTCTGGACCTGCTTTTCCAGCAACTGGAACGATGCAACAGAGATGTTCAACTGTTTGTATTTTGATACTGGATATTTCTTATCTTATTATATGATCTCTATATTATCTTTTTTGCATCCTAAGGCAGCCGTTTTTGTTCGTTATGTTTGTAGAGGCTGAAATGTGAGGAATTATGAATTGGTATGGGCAGTCCCTTTTTTTTTTCAATTTTCTAGCTTTCAAAGAATGACATTCTACTAATAAAATATTTGCCTTCAATTGATTGGTTTGAACATTTAGTTTCAACCAAAATAGATTTTGGCAGTTTTGCTACAACTTTTAGTTTTCTTTTTTTTTTTAATAACCTCACTATATCATCTCAGCCAAAAATTAATAAACAAAGTTATTCATTCAGAAGTTTTTTAATTTTTATCAATGCTTAACCATGCTAACTTATTATCCGTTTACTTCTAAGAGAACTTTCAGCCAGCAACGTCTTTTGGAACTTTCAAAAATCCTAGCAGAACTTCCCTGTCGATCAGCGGTCCCATAAAGCAAAACACGTCCCTTTTCTCGACGAATTCTCAACCTTTGGTTCACTCTGATTTTTCTCTGTTTTTAAATAAAGTATTTTCAGCCGACAACTCCGTTTGGAGTTTCGAAAGTTTTTGGCGGACCTGCTTTTCCAGCAACTGAAATCTTACTACAAAAAAATTCAAAAGTTTGTATTTTTTCACTGAATATTCTCTGAGTTCATTTTTTCCAGCCTCATGTTGTCATAGGAACAGCATTTTCAGTAACCAAACTGTTCAAAAAAAAAATTTTTTTGGTTGAGAAAAATTGAAGTTTTATGGAGATTTTCAATGATATCGAAAATCTATACGAGCTGTTGAAAGTATCATCCGAAAAGAAAGTTTTCCCGAAACACCGGTTCTACAGCAAAAAAAGTTTGCTAGTAGGAAAACGGTTGACTTCTTTTCAGATGAAGAAGAAATCAAAAAGGGGTTTTATTTCTTCAGATTCCTGGCATTGGGCAACCTCAACTGTCTCAGAAAACCACTCCAATTACCCCTATAATCGAAGAAAATTTTACCGAGCAGAGCGAACCTCGAAGTATGACTCAAGCTGGTGACCAAGCCCAGACTGTACAAACTTCAGCTCGATATTTCGAAAACTTTTCGGTTTTCAGGTTCAGAACGCTCAGGGAACTGTCCCAATAGTTCCTAAAATCGAAAAAATCGAAAGTCAAGATCAAATAGCTGGTCAATCGGCTCCGATCGCTCCGTTTGTATGTTTTTCCATTGGTTATTTCAAGAACTTCTTTTTTTTTCAGCCATATTCTGTCAAAAAGGAAATTCCTTGTAATGTACCGGTTGTAGCGCAAAAACAAGTGATTGAGAAAAGGGTGATTTTCATGAGATATTCCTATTCATTTGATTAAAATGTGATGATGCGTATAAAGTGAGTATTTCATTTTGCATGAGCGAAGCCTACTAATAATAAGCTTAAAAAACCGTATAGATACTTTTTTTAACGCTCTCACAGTCTTTTCGAACTTTCTTTCTTAACTAATTTCCTTTCCTTTTCTTAAATTTAATTTTTGATTATTTTACCTTACAGAGTTCTGTCACTGGACAACCTCCACAAACTCAGAAAAATGATCCGCTAGAAAGAAATCGTCGGGAAAAAATCCAGGCTCAAACTCAAAGACCTGTTCAAGCTCTTGAAGATTCTCCGATTGTACAAAATTTGACTCAAAATGTCGATAATTAATTGTTTTTCAGCCTCCTCCCGCCAAAAAAGACGTTGTTCATAATGTAGCACATGCACAACAAAAAACACAGGTTAATTTTTTTAAAATCTAAATTCGTAATCAAGTAATATTAGCTTTTATTTGAATTTTTGTAAGTTATGAAACGTAGTAAATTTTCTTCACCATTTTTCAATTTCCTACTATTCTACAGTTCTTTCTGTTTTTCATCGTGCATCATTTATTAGACTCAAAGGAAGCCGAAGCTTTCTCCAAACGGTAGAAATCGCCTGCCAAATAAACTGGATAGGATGGATTTTTGAAGCAATCTTTTAAGATCACAAAGATGAAAAATCCTCAAATCAGCAAGGCTGACTTTTTTCGAACAACTGTTGGAAGGGTTATCGGAGTTTCCTCGTGTGTTCTATTGTTTTATCTATTTGAAAAAAATGTTACGAAAGTAAGAAAGAAAAATTTTTGAAGTGGTCCGCATTGTCGCCGGAGGAGAAGAGACGCCACAGCGGAGGAAAGGTTTCGGAAAGTTTGAAAGCTGAATTTGGTGTCAAGGTGAATATAAAAAAATAAAATTTACTTGACCTCTGTGTTTTTCCGTTTTTCTGAAAAAAAGGAAATTGAGCTCACTTCAGTTTTCGAATTATACTAAGTTTTCATAATCTTGAGGCTCAAAAGATACGAAAAAGATGAAATTTAAGCTTCAGAAATACGTATTAGTATTGATAATTTGATGAATTGGTTTTCGACTTAACTGAAGGTTTGTAGTTCGCATTTCTTCTTTTTGAAAAATTACTGTATTTATAATTTTCTTGTTGCTTGATTTTTTAAATTTTTATCGAGCGTTGAATATTCAGTCTTTTTTCTTTATTTTTTCTTTTCAGGCGGAATCTTTTTCTTTGCATACTGCTGAAACCGCTCCATTGGTTTTGAAATGCAAAAGTGAATCGTTAACGCCTGTTCCCCAACCTTTCCAAAGACTTTCTGAGAAGGTATTTTGCAATTTTTTTTTTTGGAAAAAGAATACTTTTCAGTCCAGCCTGAAACTTCTTAGCGAGCCGGTTGAGGAAAAAACAGATAAGGCAAAGATTTTGATTTTGATTCCAGTTCAAGGTTGATCAATAACTACATTTCTTGTTTGGATATCCGTTTTTTAATAGAAAAAAAGCCATCATTTAAATGATGAAAGATGCTTTGAAATAGAAAATACTTGTTTTTTTTCTCATAACTTGAGAGCTACGTTAGGTGTCCGAAACTTTTACGGCTACATCAGAAAAAGTAAAAAGAAACTCTCTATTAATACAGCTTTTGGCGTTTTTTCGGTTCGGAAAACTTAAAAAAACAAGTATCGATGAGAAATGCTTCACCATTTCTGGAAAGGAACATAAGTAACTAGCTGGATTGGTATGAATTATATTAAAACACTTTTTTGGCTCAAAAACCTATCTCAATAGGGCCTCTTTGAGCCGAATCAGTGTAGCTTTTCTTCAGAGTGCGCTCGTAGACCTTGGAGCTGCCAAAGCTATGATAAAATCGCTCTCCAAAGTTGAAAAAAAAATGAGAAGAAACATGCCCGACGCCGACGAAATGCAGATCCTCGCTAGAATCAGCAGAGAGGTACCGCCGATTGCGAGAATGTTAATATATGTTATTGGAATTTGAGATGGAAAAGGATCCTAGGTCGCAAGTTAGCTCGCACAACAGTCCCGTTGCTTCTGGTGGTCAACGCGAAAAGGTGGATTTTAAATTTGTTGGAAAAATTTGTCATCTAGTTCATCCACTCTGGCTCAAAGCAATACTCCATGAAAAGTTTCGTTTGAAGCGAAATTTTCCTTGAGTGTACACAATAAATGGAAAATTTGTCATTTTGGTAAAATATTCCTTTTTAAATTTCTTGTAATTTTATTTAAAAACTCGTAAACTCCCAAGGAACAATATATTCACCTGAAAAGGAATTCTTAACTAACCATATGTTTCGAAAATAGCAATAGCTAGTTTTTAGGCCGACGGACCTCCAGGTAAAGCTCCTGCACACACCGGAACACCGAAAGGATCAAAAAATGCTCAAGAAACGGCCCAAATCGTTCCAAAGCTTTCAAAACAAGTTCGAAAATAGACCGGAACGATGACTTGCATTTTTTTTTTGCCAATTTTTAAGACAAGCTCGGCTTCAACGGAAGATTCGCTCAATCTATCACGAAAAAAACTTCGAAGAGCCGCTTACAAATTGTTCGGATCGGAAATAAGAAAGAGGATCGAGGAGAAGAATCCGACGGCGTCTTCGGATGAAGTGTCACAGAAAGTTCGGAATAAAGTTAAAAGAGAAAAAATAGACATCTATCGAAAAGTTGAAACTTGCAGTGGAAAGAGCTGCCCGAGGAGTCAAAGCAAAAGTTTGTCTCGGCAGCTAGGGAAAAAATTGACGAAAAAGTCGAAGATGTTGGTGAACTTCAATAGCTGAACAAATAATGAAAACGAAAAAACAATCTTTCTTTAGGTGGGAGAAATTCGTGGAGCCGCTGTAACCTGTCAGCCGTCGCCACAAACCAAAGTGGTTTGGACTCGTTTCAAAAAAACATTTTTTTAATTTTTTTCATCTTTAAAAAAACATTTTTTTCAGCGTATCAGTGCTCCGAAACCGAATGAATTCTCTGAAAAAGTTGAACCTCCGCCTCAACAGGTCTCTTGGAACAAAATGAATAAAAATTTTAAATTTTTTATTGAAACTCGTGTGCCACCTTCTCATAAACAAAAATGCAGCTAGAACTTGAACTGCAAAAAAACTTCCTCGTTTTGAATTTTGTAGTTTTCCATAGGACATCGAAGAGTTAGAACTTTTGACGCTGAACAACTCATGGAAGTGGTTCAGGAGGCTTCAAAAGTACATTTCAAAACCACTTTTTCTATTTATGCTTTAGAAGACAACGGAACATCACTTTGCTGGCGTGAAGCGACATCTTCATGAAGAGCCGAAAACGATCTCGGAAGCTCTACTGCTTGATAAAGTACTGAAACAGAAAAAAATTCGTTTGAATATGAAAATATTTCTTCTGCACTTTATAAACGGTACTGTGAAAATTTCAATTTTTGCTGAAAGTTTTGACTCAGTCTTTGAAACAGTACGAGTTGAAGGATCATGATATCAAAGAGAGCATTTTCTGAGTCTTTGGAAACGGGAGGCTCCTCCCTTTTCATCATTTTTTAAAACTTAACGATTTTGGTGTTTTCACATTATGCCGTGTTCAAAACAATAATTCAAAAAAAAAACGGCAGAAAGTGAAAGAGATAAAAATAGTTTTTGGAAAAATGAGATATTTTTGAATTATGCAGAAATGACTACGGGCCTCAAGGCAAAATATTGAAAGAAATTGTGGTTTTCGACCGAATGAAGATTACTTTTTTTCCAACGAAATTTAGATTTCTTCGAAAACAATGAAGTTTATTTTTTTGGCAGTTTCGCCGATCATTTTGAGTTATTTTTTTGAAAGTTTTCAGAAAAGTTATTGATTTAGCGTATTTCTTATACTTAATATTTTTTTCAGCTCGATTCCGCTCCGAGACGTTTCGAAACGTCAACCACTTTTCTCGGTGTTGAAAAAACTGTCAGCGATTCTGGTTTCTACAATAAAAATCGAAAAACGCATTCAAAGGATTTTTATTACCAGGAAATGACGCTCCGCCAATGAAAAAACTGAAAAAATCGGCTCAGGGAGAGGATGACGATATTGTGGTGAAAAAAAATCCAAAGTTTTTTTTTCATGTTTCGTTATATTGAAGGTCCTTATGAGCAATGTGAAGAATCCACATAGCTGCCATGTTGATAGTGAGTTAGAATTTCTAACGATTGGGATATTTAAAAATATTTTTTTCAACTTTTTATTTCAAATTTTTTTGTTAGCCAAGAAAAAGATATGGATTTTTCTTAATTTTATTCATTGCAGCGGCGAACCGTTTTTGAAACTTGTTTCCGAGAAAGCCCGAAGCGCTTACAGTGATCTTTTTAACGCCGAGCAACCAATCCTCTCTAACATTGTAAGTTTTCTTTGAATCGAACGGAAAAATAAAAATTTTTTCAGCCTTCTCCACTCACTTCTCAATCACTCCAACATGTCTTCCCCAAGTTCACTCTGTAAACCGTGTAGTGGTTCGAAAAAAATATATCAATTTAAATATTTTATTGTATTTTTTTAATGTTATCTTGCCCTGTTTTTCGTTTTATCCCCCGATGGTTAATGATTTTTCACCATCATGGCTTCACAAGTATAAATGTTATTCACAAAGTCGTTTTTTTCATATTTTTATCTCTTTGATGATAGCGACCTTTTGAGGTTTTTTTTTTTGATGAAGGAAGATAAGAAAATTGAGGATAGTTGGCTGCAGAAACAAGGTTTTTTTCCGGATCAGCTTCCCTGATTTTTGAAAGAACTTTTTTTATTTTTACATTTTGATAGGATTTCCAAAAACTTGAATTTTTTTCGTTTTAGAAATCTATTTTTTTGAAGTTGATAACTCGAAATATTCATTTTTTGTGATCTGATTTGTATAAGCCTTTGAGAAGTTTCAAACTCCGTCTTTTTAAAATTTTCTCAATGAATTTGAACTCGCAGAAGTCTACCACGACCTAAACAATGAAGTACAACACTTTACAAGGCTTTTCACCTCAAAAAATTTCTGAAAATTGCCCTTTCTCCTTTAATAACCTCATCATCTTAACTTTATGTTTGAACTTCCAACTTTATGAATGAAAATGACTTTTCTAGAGAAATGGGAAACAACAAGAACAGGAAAATGTATTTCTATACGGGACAGTTGACAAGATCCTCTAGTGAGGCTGTGCCGGATGACGTCAGGAAATACTGTCGACGTCTTCAGAAAAATTTTGTTCGTCGCGCTTTTGATGGGAGAAACGGTGTAGAACTTCTTCTAGGAACCCCGATTGCTCATCCCGTTTAAGCTGGCTGGTTATTGTTCCCAGGTAACTCCGATGGAGATGTTCAAGTTTGCTAATACGCCAGATATCATTGAGTGAGTTGGAAGGTTCGAAAAATGCTTTCATAAGGTTTTAAAGACGTATTTCAAAGATAGGCAGGTTTTGGAAAGTATGTTGTAAAATCTGTACAGCCCTTTCCGCGCCAGCTTTCCACTATCTTCGTTTTCCTCCGAGCTACAGGACCCTTCCATTCGATTCGCAATCCTGTCCCTCTATAAGCCTGAAACTTAGGTTAAATTAAAGGCGCGTACATATAAATGCGCATCGAAGGGAAAGTTCCTGTAGCTCACAGTTAAAACAAAACGAAAATCATGACAAGCTACCGTGGAATCGACTATCCCTGTCACTTTATTCTCGAAACGATAGTAGGAAAAGTTTCAGTATACTAAGTTTTTGGGCTTCGCTATGAGATTCGTCCAAGAATTGTATGAAGTTTTTAAACAGAAAAAAGACACAAGGAAATAAAATAAGCAAAAAAAAGATGAAAATCCGTGTTTTTTGCAGACGAGTGCGAAGGCGTTTTCACCCGAATGCGTGGCGTTTCCGTCATTTCCGCAAGAACGAAAAAGGCGAACTTGGCGTGAAGCTTTACGGACATCACTGCAGTTATGAAAAGTTGCGTCAGATGGAGATCGCTGATGAGTTTGTTTTATTTTTTCACGAGTAAAAAAAAGTATTTAGAAAATTAAAAAGAGCTACGAAAAAAGCTGGATTAAAAAAACTCAGTTTGACGTTGAACAAGCGCTTTTTTTCACCGAAGAATAAATCTGGGGGCGCCTTTTCTAGTCTGTAAACCACGAGCAAAGTCCGAAAGTGCCCAAAAAAGTAAGCCTGAAAAGACTTTAAAAATACCTTTTTAGAGCCTTTCAATGATTTGTTTTTCTCGACTAGGTCTTTTTCAAGGAAACGATAAGGCTTTGAAATTTAGAATTTCCAGAAAAAGCGAAATAAAACGTTCTTTTTCCTGGAAAGGTTAGAAAAAGGAGCATAAGAAAAAACTTTTTACACTTTTTCAGGACCTTCAAAGGAGCTTCGGTTAATCTTTTAAGGTTGCTTGTCTTTGAGCGAGGCCAGCCAATCAGAAATCTCGCTCCAAAATTTTGAGAACTTTATTGGAAATCGCCGTTTTTTTCCAGCCACACTCTCCGGATCGACCTCACTGACATTGAGAGCACTCTCGGATCTTTTCTGGCGATTCAAAGATGTTCCCGCTGTTTGGACGCGTGAATTTCAATACTTTATTCAATTCTACGAGTGCGCTCCAGCGAACTTCCCACTGTAAAACATTTTTTTCCGTGAATATTGGTATACTGTAAATACTCGATACAAAACGGCTGAAAATTGGAAGTAGAATGTTTGTGAATAATCGATCCATTTTTAAGCTATTCGCGAGAAATCGGGTTCATATGAGCGCTCTTGGAGATATAATCTGTTTATATTTTAAACATGAAGCCGTCCTTCGAATATCCTCCCCTCGCTTTCTGATTGGCTTTACGTTGAAAGTCTGGACAGATTGACAAGACTTTTATGAATGTACTTAATAAAAAAGGCCGTTTCTCCAGACTGCTCGACCTCAACGACGCCAATCAAGACGTCGATAAAATCCACGCGTTCAACGCCGTCTGCAAGTTCTCGAATTGGGTTCTGAGCGACGAATCGGAAAACTTTCTGCCGTTCGATTATCAGCTTCACGATCAATATCAGCCTTTTCGGAAGCCTGACATCAGAACTGTGGTTATTTATCTATTTCTGGAATTATTGATTGGAGAATTCAGCCATTTTTATAAGAAAAATCAAACAGCTTTTTTTTCGGAAAAATACCGTTTGTTCAACATTTTTTTAAGGATGAGTCGATTTTTTGGTCTTTCCAAAGTACCTAAAAAATTTTCCAGAGAAAGAGGCGAATTTCTAAGCGGAAACGGGTTCTAGGGGCTGTTCTCGCAGCTCCAAATCTGAATTCTACTCTTGCCACCTGCGAGCCGGAGGTATTTTCCTGTAACTGCCTCCAAAAATCCTTTTTTTTCCATAGGTGGTTGAACTGGACGAGCCGGAGCTGGATGAGAAAGATCTGAAGCCTGAGAAGGAAATTCCCATTGGGCAGAGAGAAAAATCGGTAGGACTACTATTTCAGTTTTTGCTGGAGATATACTGCACATACCGCTAAATTCCGTTTTCAAATTTTTTTCAGATCTCATTTCATGCTCTTTGAAATTTCAGTTCATTTTTTGATTCCTTTATGTTGCGATTGAGAGTAATTAGGTGATTTCAAAAAAAGTCAGTCTTAAGCTCCTCTCTGCGTCTTTGTGAATTAAGTATTTTTTCGCCAGAAGTCTCCCGAAAAGGTTTCAAAAATTCACAAAATGGCCGGCGTTTCGTAACAATAATAATACATTTTGAAAATCATTCTGATAGTTAAGCTCTCTCTTTCTGCGCCTTAAATTACCACATTAGGTTTCACTGAATAAATTATCTAAAAAAAAGTTGGCCATAACACTTCCTGATAAACCGGATGAAGATTCTGAGAATCTCAACCGGCACGACTCCCCAGTTTTTGAGAAAGGCAACCTCAAGGTCCCATAAAATCCTGAAAAACCATTTAAATAGGCTGTTTGAGCCCTCGTTTCTCGAAGTTGAGCAGGTTGAGACTCTCCGCATCTTCTGGCACGTCAAGAAATGTTCTGACCAAATTCGAGGGAAATCACAACCTCAAAGTAAACCTTCATTGTTAGAAGTCCCCCACCGAAGTTTCATTGAAATTCACGTTGAAAATTCGCAAAATGGCCGGCGCTATGTTTGAAAAGAAAGTTCGGAAGGAAGTTGAGGAGCAGAACCCTGGAGCGACTTTTCATGAACTGGCGGAGAAGGTTCGCTTGAAAGTAAGATTTTTGATTCAAAAAATGATTGGATTAATAATTTTTATAGTGGAAAAGTGTGTCGGAAGATGAGAGAACTGATTTCCGGAAGGCGGCAGCTGAAAGTATTTTGAAGAGTCATGAGAAGGTAATAAGAGACAAATAAACGTTTTTTGGTTCCACTTATTTATTCTTAATCCAAATATGATTATTTTTTGAATTTTTATGTATTTTCCAACGGAAGGAAAATTTTTTTTTCAGAGAACCCCTATAGTATGTTTCTAGTTGATTCATAGCAGGTTCGTGAAAATGTTTTCAACATATAGCGAAATATTTGAATATTTATTTCACTCTAATACATAAAATGACATGAGCTACAAAGAAAAAAAAAAAGAAATAGTGTGTGTAAATAGGAGGGCAAGATATCTCTTCATCAAAAACGAGATATGAATTCATTGTATCTTCCAGAAAAAAGAGAACTTTCAAAAATATAGAAACTGATTAGCCAACAAAAACTCATAAAATTAACCACCACCTTGTATTGCTGACAAGGTACTCAACTGGTGTGCCCGTGTTGAACCCCTGTTTTTTTTTTTTGACTTTTCGATTCTCAGTTGTTCTTGAAGGGGGCAACAACGGGTGTAATTATGTCAGAAGTTCTACCAGCTGTATTTATACGGGTTCGATACGGGCGCACCCGCCAAGATTCCGTTTCAGTACGGTTGGTCACCCCTGATCAACATGAGAGGGGAGAACAGTTTCAATAAATAATACTAAAATGAGAAAATCGGTTCGAAACAGTTTTCAACGAAATGAAATAAGAAAGAAGCTGCAGTTAGCCTATTTTGATCCATTTAATTATATAATTTATTTTACCGTTTTTTTTTTGAGAAAAGCTGCATCGCAGTTGAAGATTTTAAAAGTCTGCTTTATAATCGAACTTTTCAGCCCAAATCGGAACCGAATCCGGGCTTTCCGAAAAAAACTGATCAAAGAAAACGAAAGTCTCCTCCCGGTTTGCTGTTTTAAATCAATCAATTAATTAAGACTTTAGTAGAAGATGAACCGCCAAAAATTCCAAAGATGGAGCTGAAAAGGGAGGAAGAAGATGATGATATTATGGTAATGATTGAAAGTATTTTCTTATTTTCTAATTTTTCAATTCTCAGATTCTTGATGAATTTACTGTTTCGAATGTTCCGGCCTCAAAAAGTCCAGCCTCTTAAGAAGGGACTGTTTTTTTCCTCGCTGAAAATTGAAAAAAAGTTATTGAACTTTCCTGTTTCTAAATGTGTTTTTGATTGCAGTTTCGTGTAATTTTTCTTCAATTTTTTTAATAGATTTTTTTAAAAAGGTTTTTTTCATGATTAAAGAGAGCCTATTCCTATCGTTTTTTTTTTGAGTTTCCCCCCAATGTTTTGATAGTTTCGACTATAATCTTATCCAGAGCAATTTTTTGTAGCATTACATTTTTCCTTGTTGTAATTTTTGTGTTTTTTTTCCCAATAGATATAATTATATCCTATAGAGTTCTACGGTTATAGTGTATGGGTTCCGATTTTCATGTTTTGTTTCAGAGAGATTTTTGTGATTTGTCATAGATTTTCAACAGTTTTTTTCAGTTATAGGATTCCGGTTTTATGATTATACATATTATAAGCCTTTACGTGTTTTCTTTTTCCAAAGAGGAAATTATTTTTTAAGGATTGAAATCATTTTCAATATATCATTGAAAAGTCTATTCTTTGTTCTATGAGTTATCCAGTAAGAGTTATCCAGTATTCTTTGTTCTATGAGTTATACCAGTAGGCTACAGCGACCTCTGCCTTTGGTCGGCTAGCCACGCCCTAAAAAGTTCATAGATAGAATCCCTCAAGTTGACTTATTCTGTGAGAAAGAATAAGACTGAATTTGGAAAATTCCGAGATAATTTTGCATTTCGCGCAAATTACTTTGAACACAGTATTCGAATAAACCATTTTTCACGTTTTATGATTAAACTTTCATTGAGAATATTTTTGTTGTTTTTTATTAAATTATTAAAGGGTTTTGTGGCTCGTTTATTAAAGGGTTTTGTGCCTCGGAATATTATCTTTATTTTTTTTAATTCTAGAAATTAGTTTACATAGATTGTTGAATCGTTGCTGACTTTTCATGACTTTTGAAGGTCTTGGAACATTCAGAAAAAAAGCACTGCAAAAAAATAGAGGTTGTCAATTGGATGGGGGAGTACATTCTCCTCCACATGAAACCATCAACTGGTTCCATTTGCGAGCTACAAAAAGATTTGGTAACTTAAGAAAATTTTTCGAGCGAATTAATGCGTTTTTTCTTCAGGAAAACAACGGTTTTGCGTTTGTCGAAGAGAATTTTTGTTTGGAATGCCCACCGGCTGAGTTTGTGAGTTACATAAAATTATTCTAGAAAAGAAAATCTTTGTAGGAATTAAAAGAGCATGAGAAAGTTTTATGAATCTTGGGGCGAAGAGCCGTTTTGCGTCTTTAAAATTCTCAGAAAAAACCGTTGAATACACTGAATTGTTGAAAAACATCCCGCTTGTCGAGAACTCCAAAAGAGCTTGGACCTTTTCAAGAAAAAGATGTTTGAAGGAACCAGTTCTTCTATAAAAACCTCAACGACGAACTTGCGGTAAATGGACTAAATTCAGAAAATTCCAGACCCGTTCTTTTGTCCTGATTCTGAAGGAAACCGATTTCAAACATTTCAACGATTCTATTTTGGTTAGCAACAAATAGTGTTTAAAAACAGAATATTTTAGCGTCGGTATCCAACAATTTGTTATAAGAATGTTAAAAGGATTGCTGAACTGTTGCCGCCGAAAAAAGATGTGGGAATTCAGGTAAATTCTGAATAGTCGATTCATCTCGATATGAAACAACGACTTTTGATATCTTATTGAATCTTCTATGATGGAAATTTTGAAAAATTTTGAATGAATTTTTTTTGAAAGCTACTCCAAATGGACCCGAAAATATCTGCGCAGAAGTTGATGATAATGAAAACGAAAAGGTATGCTTGAGGTAATAAAAAGTCGTTTCAAAAATATACCTTGGATACTTGAATTATTCTCAGGAAAATCGTGACTATATTAATCACATTAAGATTAATTGAAAAGCATCCGAGCTTTTGAACAAAAAAGAGGAAAGTTTGATGAATCACAATCTTCTTTGAATTAGGTTGTAAGGTGGAAGTTTAGCAGGGAAAAGAAACCAAATTTCAAAAAAATTAATTTTTCAAAGTTTTTGCAGTACAAGGAACAATGAGAAAGATGTTCATTTACATAGGGAAAGTTGTAAGAGTCGGGAAAGGCTTCATAGAAATGTTGCTTTTAGGCTTCTTTTTCTTTTTCTTTCTTTCTTTGACTTCTTTTACAAAGGCTTCTTTTTTTTTGCCTTTTTGCGCCATTTTATCAGCTTTTGTGCACCATTTTGAGCCTTTTTAATGAAAAAAATTCATTTCAAAAATGCGAAAAAAATGGAAGGCTTGAAAAAGGTAGTCTTTTTACTGTCTTTATGCGGTCTTTTTTGAGCCTATTTCTTCCAGCGGCCAATATCCACCATTCTGACTTTGCCTGGGAATTCAGTCTTTGATCTCTCTTTGGAGGAATCTACTGAAAAATCGCGAGAAGATAATAGCGTAGACACTTCGAGTTCATCCCCGGCTGTAAGTTGTGAAAAGCTCGCTTTTTTCAGTATTGACTTCAGATAGAAGTCATTTGTGACATCCTCGATTTGAATACATCTTTGAAACTACCTTACATCGATGAAAAACGCAAACACATGCGATTTTGCCTTCTTTGCGATAAGTATGTCAACCGGAGGCTGCTCTGCTGCTTCACAAAGCACAATTCTTTTCTTCGAAACTCGCAGAACTGGAAAGAGTTCAACGCGTTGTTCAAAAGGATTCATGCGTGGGTTTTCTTGAGAAAACTGCTAGGCAACAGTTAAAATCATTATCAAATTCGGATCCGGTGGATTTACAAGCTAAACCTTGAAAAAGGCGCATTAAGACCTTCATTTCGCGATTGGAATGGCTCGGCTGCGTAGCGGGTTTACAAAATGAACCTTATTGTCAGAACAAGGCGAATAATTAGGGCAAGTTAGAAAAAAAAATTATTTGAGACTAGACAAAACAGCTTGAAAAAGGTCATATGGTGCCCTAACGAGCAAAGCAACATGGTGACCAATCTCGATTGCTGCCAACTTTGAATCGACCTGCGAAAAAAGTAGCAGAGCAAGGTGCGACGCTTCGAGCCATTCCAATAGAGTGTCAAGAGAGCTCAGAGAATTCAGACTTTTTCAAGTTTTGCCCGACGAACTAGAGAGTGAAATTCTCTCTTTTTTGTAGACTATCAGCCTGCTCGTGCCAAAGTTTTGCTTATAAAGTTTATTCGATCCTTTTTAAATGGAAAAAAAAACGCAAAAACACTAAAAACTTCATTTCAGAGCGTTCAGAATCAGAAGAGACAACCTGCCAGTCACTGTTCAAGAGTTGTTGGGCAACATTATCCCTCAAAAAAGAGCAAAAATTATTTTCCCCCTGTTAGAGGAACGCCACGGAAAGATGCTTTTTTGTAGAGAAGCGACGCTGGAAACTTATAAGGAGAAGCTTGTCATCCTCAATGGGGAAGGTATAACAAAAATTATGTTTTAAACTCCTTTTTGGGTAGTTTGAGGGAGCATAGAAAAAATTAATAGTGGTGCGAAGAGCCGATAACAGTTTCTTTTTAAATCTTCAAGCACTTCTGCGTTTTCAAAGTTGTAAGAATTCGCAAGACAATTGCGCCTTTAAACAGCCTAACAAAAGGTTTGAAAAAATTTCAACCGAAGAATCAGCTCAAATCATATTTTGACGCAGATTTCTGGAGAGCCGGCCGTCGATCGAGTGAGAATATCCCACAGCCACTCCAGTTCATAGCCACCTACGACGCGGTTTGCCTAGCCTTGAGAAAGATCCCCTGGAAGGGCGGCTTCGACTACGAAGAGTTCTGTGATGCGATCATCGACGCCAGAAATGATATGGACGAAAACAAAGCGCGTGACAATTTGCTCGAAGAGGTGGTCATTCGCGACGACTTGAAATTTTCTGATTTTTCTGCTCTCTCGTATTTGAGTGCTTTTTTCATACTTCTATGACCTCGTCGGGAGAGAAAATATACGCAGGAAGGTCATACTTATAAAATTAACCGAAAAAAGTTATTTAGAAATTTAGATTAAAGTTGAAAGCTTAATGAAAAGTTTTGGAAAGCTTAATGAAACTTTTTTATACTTCAGGATCCCCAAATTTCAGAACTAGGAAACTATTTTTCGCGATACATCTGATTTTCGAGTTGGACCTTCAAAACTTGCTCAAATCACGACAGAAAAGCGCTATTTCAAGCTTTTGAAGCGTTATAACTTGGAAAAAAGATCAACTTTGAGATATGTTTTCTCTCCTTTTAACTAGGGAACGTTTTTTACCCACCGGTTGAACTTTTGCTTGAACTTTGCTGAAGTGTACTTTAGGACCCCCTGATTCCAGAACAAAAAGAAAATTTCTAAAAAAACGTTTCCTGGTAAGAATCAGGAGGCGCAAAATCACTATTCGCAAAAGTTTCATCAAAAGTTCAGCTAAAAAAGGACTGAAAAACGGTCTTCGCAAATATAAATAACTTCAACCTCTATTTTGTTCAGATGACCAAATTTTCTCGTGGCGTCTGGCGAACACTGTCGTCTCTTCTCTTGGTTGCTTCAGTTGACGGTGGCCAACCAGCTCGAACCTTCGCTCTCGACCCCAATTTCACGACAATATTCCTGGACGCCACCAAGCGTTTCATTTTGTCCCTCCGTTTCGTCTACTGGAGCAATCGTATCGAAAAACACACCGCAATCGGCTACCTCAAACAAGTCAGCGCACTGCTCAATGGCCTCAGAGAAGCCGAGGAAACCCTCAAATCGTGCCGTTTATTGTCCTCATTGATCCGTCGGGTAGCTATCGATGTTCGAAAAATGATCTTTTTGACTTTTCTCCAGGAAAAAATACAGCGGGACAAGGAGTCCATCAATTTGAACAAGCGAAGTTGGCAGAACGAAGGCGATTCTGAATCTGAATCCGAGTTTGAAGTCGAAGACGAGGAGGAGGAAGTGCATTCGGAAACGTTCACGGTACATTTTCCATTAAAATTCTGCTGCTCTGACGTTTATTCTCTTCAAATAAGACTATCGATCCGTTCAATAAAGGTCGCGAAGCGAGATGCCGTTTTTTTGTATAATTTTAAAAACACCAAGAAATCTTCTAATAAAAAAAAATTGCATACTTTCATTCTCAAAGGTCCAGAGAATTTCCAAGACAATTTTTCTCGAACCTTTCTAAAAGCTTCGAATAAGCAAAAACTACGAAGTTTTCAACCCAATTCATTATAAGTTTCAAAAAAGAAAAAGTTTTCGGTTTTTTGATGGCGGTAAAACTTTTTGGAATGGATAGAAGCTTGTAAAAGACTTCAACTTTTTCAGAGCCTTCCTAGTGAAAGTGGTTTCTAAATATCGTCAAATTCATGATTTCACTCAGTAATCCTTTTGAAAACGATGATTTATTGCATTCACAAAACATAGTACTCGACTTTTAGAGGCGACAAAATTAATAATAAATTAAGTTTTAATTGTGTCTTTTCAGGTCGCCTCTGATTCAAGAAGCTCCTGTGAATCGAACTTTGAAATAGAAAAAATCCCGTCTAAAAAATTAAAAGTTGAGCCGGAAGACGAAGGAGATGAGAAGAATTTGGTAGGTGTCGCTATAAATTCCTCTGAGTTTCGCTATGCAGTTCAGAAATGAGTTTTCGAATGAAGCAGAAAGGAAAAAAAGTTGATTCAGTTTTCGAATTCACTAATTTTTCACTAAATCTTGAAATTAAAACAGTACAACGAGAGGTTTATCTCAAACTTGGGCAATTAAATCATATAATAAAAAAAAGGTAGAAAACAAAATATGAAATACGACAAGCCATAGAAAAACTTTAAAGAAAAAGAAATGGAAGATAGGGGTAGGGGACCGAAAAAGATGAAAACCCGCGGCTGAGTACGGCGTTGCTCAAATTCATGGCTTTCCGAGTGGTGAGAGTTTCGGGTATATGTCAAAAGAGCTGCGAAAATCGAGCCTCCTCACTGTTTGAGATAAAACTGCCAGCGAAAAATGGGCTGCCCAAGAAATTGCCAGAGAAAAATCAGCTGAGAGAAACGAGCTGCGAAAATTCCGCCCGCCGTTGGCAGGTTAATCGCGCGACTCTGCGCTCCATCGAGAACAGTAACTCGGACATTGGTAACGCGAAACGGACGTGCTCCGGACGTTTCTGGGCGATTCTAGGGATCCCTTAAGAGTTCTGAGGCTACTAAAGTGGTCACTAGAAATGCCCCGACACGTCCGATTCGCGTCCCGTTCGCGTTACAAAGGTCTGAGAACCGAATTTCGTCCATTTCCGCTCATTAGTATCTTAAAATATAGTTTTTTTCTTGTTTTTATGTTGAATGATTTCAAACTACATCGTTGAATTTTTGAAAGCAATTACTGAAATGTCAGAAAAAACAGGACAAACATGCAGAAGTGATTAAAAGTGATAGTAAAAAAATTATCTACATAATTTTTCCCGGATTTTGCGTTAAAGGAACTATTTAAAATTTTATTTGCCCGTTGCGTATTGAAAATAATGAACATAACAAAATATCAGTTCATTAAAAAAAACCTAAAAAAAGAACAAAATGTGAGCATGACAGGGTTTTCCGATGAAAATTGTCTTTATCTTTCGTGAAGTTGCGGAACCAATACTCGAACTTCTCATCATCGCAAGAAATCAATCAACCCTGATTGCTTTTAAGCGTCCTGAAACCTTTTTTTTCATTATTGAAAACGTTTTTCAGACTCTTATAGACTGACTTCGCCCGATTTCATTCATGCTGGCCTGAGGAGCGAGCCCAAAAGATTAAGAACAGGCGAGAGAAGTCGGGGAAGGTCTACTTCCTTTTCTTGAAGGGAACCAGCGTCGTTAAAAACGGACGGTCTCTTTTTTACTCCTTGGGGCGAACCAGTATCATCTCAGTTTGTCACTAGCCTATTATTGAATTTGGTTGCCGACGGATGGGCAGCTTTGAGGATGAAGGGTTAACGAGAAAATGGTCTACAGAGCTGATTTTGAAAGAATTGAGATTGGGTTCTCTCAATGATTTGTTGGGGTAGGAATTCGGGAAGATGGTGATAACAGCTTTGGAGATCTGTTACGAGTTGTTACGAGAGATTTACGACTTAGAGCGCGCCATTTCACGTTACATGATATAATTGAATCTCTGTTGGAGATCGTTCTAATCCCCGCCGTCATTCTGGTCCCAGAGTTTTCCTTCGACGGGTAACGATATTCCGTTTAACTTTGAGCCACGAGTAGTCAGAGCACTCAGACTCGCCAAGAGAGTTGCGTAATGGCCGCGGCACTCTTTCGTAAAGACGAACAAAAAAAAAATTAAAAAAGAGAGGGCCGCGAGGTCTTTCACTCAATTACCTCAAACTCAAGTAATTGAACCATATAATTGAATTAGAAAGAAAAAAGAGATTGTCTTAAACTTGACCAGAACCCGTGCTGGCCAGAGAAATGAGCAGAAAAGATTAGAAACAGACAGAAGAAGTCGAGGAACGGACCGTCTCCTCTCCTCGAGGCTAATCAGAATACTCTTAGTTAACTTCCTTAGCCTGTCCATGTATTTGGTTGTGTTTGAATCGAAAACACTGACGTCTGATTCAATATGCTATACCGAAACGAATTCTGAAGAGTCACCAGACATCCCGCCCCCAAAAAAACAAACTTGGAGAAAAACAAACCGCCTAGGCGGAACAGACGTTAAAAATCAACTTTTCATCACTTTTAAACTAAAATTCAAAAAGGAAAATGCGCTCTAAGTAATCATTATCCAACAATTTTTTTTTCTCTAAAGGTCAACTTTTGAAAAAAAAAATTAATAATTTTATTGATCGTCATAAATCTCCAAAATACCCTTATTTATTCCACCTCCACAAAAAAAAGTTTTCTGCTTCGTGGGATCCGTAGAAGTTCCATAAAAAGGTATATTTGAATCTTTTCAGCCGTCCTTTGATACAAGAAGCTCCTGTAAAACAAATCCTAAAGAGAGGAACTTTTTTTATTCGGGTATTTTTTTTTTTTTGAAATCTTGAAAGTTCATTATCCATTTCCAACAGATGGTGATACTCCGCAGCGGCCACCGAAAAAGCCCAAATTAGAGCCTGAAGAAGAAGAAGAAGAATCTCAAGATAATTTGGTAAGTTATAGATAGAAAAGTTCCTCGATAATATCCATTATCAAGTGATAAACGAACTTTAAAAAATGAACTGATGCGGTTTTTTTTAAATCACTAACCTTTTATGAGATGAAGGGAAGATTTAAATTTCCGGAGGACTAATTTCTTGATTCTTAATTTTTAAAAAAACAATTTTTTTGCTTTTTTTGAGTCGTTTAAAAAAATTCATTAATTCTCTTTTTCCAGTCAGTCGTTGATTGGAGTCGGAGAAGCTCCGCCCTGAATTTGAAGAAAAAAAGGAAAGAAATTTTGAAGAAATGAATCCGTCCACTTTTGGTTTGTATCGAAGTTTTTTCGTGATATTTTTACTATTAGTTGAAAAAAATTTCACGACCGCTACCGAAAGAGCCAACGCTGGTGCTGAAAGAAGAAGAGAAGGACGATTTATTGTTTTTTAATGGCGTTTCTTCGCTTTTATTCAATTTCTTACAGTTTGAGCCGAGCAGCTTTCGCCTTCAACGAAGCATGAAATTTATTTCGAGTCAGTGACGGAATGTTTAGAATTTTTTCAAATGTCCGACAGATGCAGTGAGGCCAGGGAAAGAACCAAAACCCAAAGAAGACTGATTTTTTGGTAATTTTATTGAAAAGTTGGAATTTTGTAAGAAAATTTTTCAGATTTAGGAGTGATAGCTGTAAAATGGATGTTTCTTCAGGAAAAAAGATTATTGCATTTTTTCTTGTCTGTGAATACTTCTTTTTTTATATATATTTTGTGTTTTTATTTTTGAAGATGAAGAAACAATCTGAAGTACTTTCACAAAAAATTTTTTGTTTTCGTACTCAATACGTGTTTTTGTACAGCGGCATTTTTACCTTGATGTGCCTTTTTAGTACCTGTGATGTTTTGGCTTTTTTTTCTGAGTCATCCGTTAGTGGGATCCCGGGACGCCATTTGCTTTAATGGACGCTGTACAAAAAACTATTTCTAGCTTCTTCTTTCGTCAACATCAATTTTAAGCAGATAAAATCCGATTTCTTTTCATTCATTTTTAGTCAATTTGTCTATTGCATGGCTTAATATTCTTAATTCTCTTCATTGATAGTTGTATTTCCATTTAATTCCATGTGAGATCTTTTTCTTGTGCGTTTTATATGAAATTTTTTTGAATTGCATTTTTTTGTTCTTTTTTTATTTTAGTCGACTTTTTTTCCTGTTCATCGGGAATCTTTTTATTATATAGTTTCTATTCGCTCTTGTTTCATTAATGAAGTAGCCAGTTACGATCAAAAATTTTTCGGGTTTAACTTAACCAAAGTAGTCCCTCAAGGGCTTCCCTAGCAAAGTGCGCTGCACCGAACTCGCGCTCCAAAAATTAAAATTTGAAGATTGCAGTTCTTTTCTCTTTTCTGTTCGTATGTCCACAGAATTTGCTCAAATCGCTGATATATACAAAATTTTAACGATTTGTCGTGGGGAAATCAAAGAACTCACGCATTATATAGACCTGATCGACAGTTTGCCGCCAACTTTGCATGTTAGAAGTTTTACGGAATGGAACGCGAAAATGAGGGTTGGTTTTGCAGTTTTTATTTCATTTAGTGATATTTGTATAGTTTATCAATCATTTATTTTGTTTTAAACAGTTTTAACTTAGGATGAACGGAATAATTCGAAACAATTATTTTTTGTTTCTGTATCGAAATGCGAATTTTCCCGTAAAAATTAAATGTGATTCTCTACATCATGGGAAAGTTTCCTACTTGATTGTCTTATTCTTGCAGAGCAGTTTTTCTGAAAAGTTTTGTTTTTTTTTACATATGTATTGTAGTTTTTTTGTTGTAAACTTTCATAAAAAAATATAAAAAAATATGTTTTTTTGTTTCAAGATTTTAACCATCAATTTTTTTAAATTTCATTTATTTATTATTATTTGAAAGTTCTATGACAAACTCAGATAAGTTTTTTCGAAGAATTTACTTTGAAGTAGAGTTTTTTTCAATAGCTCGTTGAATTTTTAAAGTTAGTTGAATCGAGTTTTTTTAAAGGAAGATAATCATTTTTTTCATTTGAGGTCAAAATCGAATCATGTATCGGCGTGCACATCGATGTATACGAGAAGCAGAAGGCGAGGTTGGCCTCCTGTCGATTGAAAATCGATGAGAGTGCCGGGTCGACGCCTCTGTCCATTAGTTTCAACGAGGATCTGAACCGCGTGATCAGATTTTGTGACAAGGTATCCGTTTTTAAACAAAAGGGAATTAATGGGATTTTCAATTAAAAAAGCTTGGGAAGATCAAATTTGTCTCTTTTTAGATGATTTATTATGGCATGTTCATCGGAAAAAAAAACGAAAAATTGTTCCGGAACGAGGCTTGTGCGAGGGCCGGCCCGTCACCCTCTCGGCCCCCGACCATTTCGTAAGCCCGGCCCGGCCCGGCCTTAGCGGGGCCTCAAGAAAAATGGCCCGCCCGGCCCGAAACGCGCAATTTTTTCTAGTCGGATATCAAGTTTTTTTACGACAAAAATCACGTTTTTGCTCATTTTTTTCACTTGAAGTTTAACAAAAACTATGATTTCAGAAGTAAACGTCACATTTCGGTGAAAAATTTTTTTAAAGGAAATTTTAAATTTTTTGAACCCTGGCCCGGCCCGAGTCCACGCGGGCTTTTTTTCCTGAAAAATGAGGCCCCGCCATTAATATTTTTTTAAAAAAATGCCGCCCGGCCTGACGCACAAGCCTGTCCGGAACGCAAGAAAATTGTTACAAAACAAAAATTATTACTGTTTTGGAGCAACTTTGGTGCGCCAATGAACACGCTTGAGCGTTTTTAAACATATCCCTTTTACCCGATGAAAACGCCATTAATATATGTTTTAAAATTTTTGAGAGTAAAATTTAAAATTATCAATAGAAAAATAAGTTAATTTCGTTAGCTTCCGCATTTATTGTTTGAGAACATTTCTGGTTTCTCGTAGCCAGCTTAAATTTTATAATTTTTTTTTCCTCTCTTTTCAAAGTTATGCTATTTCCACTCTATTCATTTTTTACATGTGAATTTAAATTTAATTTGCTTTAAACATAGCAGAACGTAATAGTTAGGTAGAAAATCTCATTTTTTTTGAAAAATTTTTGAAAGACGTCATTTTGAACGTTTTATATCGAATAAATGTTCGTCTTTTTTCGAGGTGCATTTATAGTCTGTTCAGATTTTGAATTTCCAGTCATCGCTAAAACTCCGCCCCTCATGCGTAGATCAAACCAATCAGAGCCAGCCATCCACAGCGTTGCGGGGGGCGGTGTTGTGCCATTAAAAGTCTGAACAGACTATAAATTAAATTTTCCTGTGATGTTTTTTTTTCTTTCAAATTTTCCTGATATCTTCACGATAACGGAATATATAGATTGTTTTTTGAAAGTTTGAAGATTTAGGCTGAGTATATTATGACAACAAAAGGAATTAAGTTTGCTAACATTTGTATAATTTTGATCAAAGTTCCTTTTTAGGCCATCTGATAATTGTTTACTATTATTTCAGGCTCATAAAAAC
This sequence comes from Caenorhabditis auriculariae, assembly GCA_904845305.1. Lineage (NCBI taxonomy): Eukaryota > Metazoa > Nematoda > Chromadorea > Rhabditida > Rhabditidae > Caenorhabditis > Caenorhabditis auriculariae. The sequence continues at coordinate 480,448 of CAJGYM010000004.1, forward strand.
TAGCTTATGAGTTTGCAGGTTCTCACTTTCACGGCAATGCCGACGAGTTTTGAGCCTTTCCCTCGGCTCGATTTGGAAATGGAAAGCGCCTTGGAACGGCTCTCGAACGATGTGAAAATGTTTCGTTTGAACACTGAAAAATAGGGAATTTTTTTGTTTTCATTCGACATTCCTTGTTTCTTTTCTACTTTGTACTTTTCCGCCTTCTATCGACATCTTGTGTTTTGTTGTTCTTCCTGTAATAAATTTTTTCCATTTAATGGAATCTGTTTCATTCAAAAAGACAAAGGATTATCATTACCTTGATTATTTCTTCAATCACTGAAATTTCCGCGATTCGCACATTTCCACCGCTTTTTGATCGTTTGAGAGATAGGAAATAGGAATTTCAGGCCAAATGAGCGATGTCAGAGTTCGACGAGTTTGACCCGTCTCACGATGCGCCCTTGCCGGAAATCAGAGAGGCTTTGAAGCCAGATAATGTGTGAGTTATGAAAAAAAAAAGAACCATTTGGTTCGTTGAGATTTTGTCATGAAGTTCAAAGGAACATAGAGTTTTTTTTTAATCGAAAATGGTCCAGGCAAGATTTTAGAAAATTGTGAGAAAATTTAGACGGCTCCATAGTGTCCGGCGTGATTGTACGCCAGTAGTCACTTTTTTTCGCCCAAAAAACCGTAAAACACTTTGCTTCAGAACCTCATGCTTTTTTTTAGGGATTTCAAACCGAAAGCGGAAAAAAACTACCGCTCAAAAGTGTATTAACTTTGGTTTTTTGAGAATATCTCAGCGAGTACTTATCCGATTTATATATAAGGGATAATGTAAAATATACTTTGAAACATATACGTTTTACAAAAACATGTCCGCAATCACTGCGACGCTTTTTAGGCATTTTTTTATTGAATTCAATTTTTTTGTTTTTTTATGCTTTTTGTTTTTATTATTTTTTTATTAAATTTTTTTAAAAAAAGTAATAATGTTGCCATATGTTTTTCATGTTTTCAGACATGGGAAGAACCTCTGGAAAAAAGGATTTGACTGATAACGACAAAAGAGCCATCGTTGTGGGTCGTCAAAATGGACTGACCATGATGACGCTGGCAGGAATGTTCGGCGTGACAGAGGCGGGCATTTCTGAGTTCCTAAAGCTTTGGAAAGCTCAAGATGGCTCTACTAAGAGCCAATGCACTGGAAGACCACGTGTCACTGATCGTAATGAGGATAGAAACATTTTGAAGACGTCTAGAACCAATCCAAGACTCACCGCCCCTGCGATCAGACGGGAGTTTTCTTGAATTCGCCATCTCCGCCATCCGTCTCGACCGTGAAACGACGTCTGAATGTTGCTGGAATCATGGGAATACGTCCAGTGAAGAAACCGCTGATTTCTGAAAAGAATCGAGCCGGCAGGGTGAAGTGGGCGAAGGAGCATCTCAACTGGACCCGTCAAGACTGGAACAAGATTCTGTGGTCCGACGGAACGGTCCTTCACCATGTTTCACAGTGGGTAATTGGTATTTCGGATGATATCTGGACCCAATTGGTCTACGAACCCACTGAATTCCGTCACTCCCGAAGAGGAGGAACTTGCTTACGTCGGACCACAGAATCTTGTTCCAGTCTCGACGGGTCCAGTTCAGATGCTCCTTCGCCCACTTCACCCTGCCGGCTCGATTCTTTTCAGAAATCAGCGGTTTCTTCACTGGACGTCTTCCCATGATTCCAGCAGCATTCAGACGTCGTTTCACGGTCGAGACGGATGGCGGTGATGGCGAATTCAAGAAAACTTCCCGCCTGATCGCAGGGGCGGTGAGTCTTGGATTGGTTCTAGACGTCTTCAAAATGTTTCTATCGTCATTACGATCAGTGACACGTGGTCTTCTAGTGCGTTGGCTCTTAGTAGAGCCATCTTGAGCTTTCTGACGGTTTAGGAACTGAGAAATGCACGCCTCTGTCCCGCCGAACATTCCTGCCAACGTCATCATGATCAGTCCATTTTGACGACCCACAACGATGGCTCTTTTGTCGTTATCAGTCAAATCCTTTTTTTCAGAGGTTCTTCCTATGTCTGAAAACATGAAAAAAAATATATGGCAACTATATTACTTTTAAAAAATTTAATAAAAAATAATAAAAACAAAAGCATAAAAAACAAAAAAAATTGAATTCAATAAAAAATGCCTAAAAAGCGTCACAGTGATTGCGGACATGTTTTTGTAAAACGTATATGTTTCAAAGTATATTTTACATTAGCCCTTATATATAAATCGGATAAGTACTCGCTGAGATATTCTCAAAAAACCAAAGTTAATACACTTTTGAGCGGTACTGTACATTGTGCCATTTACTCGAATTTTCCTAACCAAAAAAAGACGATTGAAAATAGTTCTTCTCCGAAAGTTCTTCTCCCATTCCGAGCCAGTTTGTCACGATTTTTGTTTTTCTCCGAACTAGAGCATCATTCCGTTCGAAAGGATGTTTCTCTGAATGTGTCTTTTATTTGGCCTGAAACTTCCGATATTCTAAAAGCAAATATAAAAGTCGCGCGCGTCGAAGGGATGAGTTCTGTATCTTGGAAGAAAACGTAAATCGTGAAAGTGTGCGCGGAAGGGTTTATGCGCCTTCAAGTTTCTAGAAAGAATGATTGAGCAATATCATTACTGATTTTTTTTTTTTGAAATGATGTGGTTGATTCAGAAATCTCTATGAGAGTACGTCAAACAAGGGCAAAGGCTTGACGGCGACCGACATCGAATCCTACATGATGTACAATGTCGAGACGGGACGCGCCCTGCTGGCCGACAAACATGTCCTCTTCATCGGCGATTCTTGTAGATTCTTTTTTTTTATTCGATGGAAATTCGATTCGTTCCGACTTGAAGCTATGTACAGTGCCATTTCAAGGCTGGCTTAGGACGCAAACGGGCGGTTTGAACTTCATTTGAAAACGCTCTGCGGAAGGCTCGCTCCCTGATTGGTTCTTCGCGTCATTAGGGGTCCCAAGCTAGCTGTCAGTCAGCTATAGGTGACGATGAAGGAATTAAAATCAGAAGAGAATGTGTAAATCAGTGTACTCTCGTTTGCAATTTTGAGTTTTGAGCCTAATAAATTCTTGGCAGCTGTTTGGGACTATTGTCATGCATTTAAATAAGTTTTTCAAACAGGCTAAAATAATTGAGCAAGATCAATAGATTTAAAGCGTTTGTGAGAATCGTTAATTTTTCAAATGATGTCACGATTCCAGTGATCCGCGGAATTTACAAAGACCTGATCCTGTTCCTCCAGAACAACGAACTGACCACCCACGAAGTCCTTCGCAAATCCAACGAAGTTTCCACCTATGGGGATCGCCAGGTTACTGTTTCAAAAACGAACCGAAAACCGTATACTTTTACAGATTGACATCATCCCTTTGGAACTGAATAAAGTTTTCCAGCAGGCCCGCGAGTATCAGAGCGATTTCCACCTTATTCAATACGTTTTCACCTCTAGGTAATTGGCTCTGAAAAAGCCTGGGAACAGACAAAGAAAATTCTCATATTGCATAGGCTGCAGTGTTAAATGAAAGAGAATTATAATAAACACACAAAACTTCAAAATACCAGACCTTGAAGCCTAATATAAAAATAAAACACGCCCTGACGCACTGCAGAAAACTTAGTCTTCAACTAGACATTTAAAAAAGGAAAAACGCTCTTAAGCAAAAAACTAATAGCAGGGACCACGGTAACGCTGACGCTGCTAAAGTAATCACTAGAAAGTCTCAGAAGCGTCCGGAGCGCGTCCGTTTTGCGTTACCGAGGTCCGAGAAACCAACTAGAGTCCTCATTTTTTGAGGATACGATATTTTCAAAAACGAGTATTTCATGATAAGTAATTTTTATTATAGGGCAATGCGGTACGACCTTGAGAAGCTTGTCCTAATGATTGAAAAATCAGGCGAACGTCCCGACATTGTAGTTATGAACTCGGCCCTTTGGGATATGACTAGGTTGGTTTCAAAAGATTGAAGCAAAAAGTAGTGATTTCCATAGATATCGATATGATCGAGAAGAGGACGACGAAGACTGCACCTATGAGGAGTATCTTCACCGGTATTATTCTCCGAAAGGGAAAAATTATTGTGACCTATTTTTAGGTTATCAATATTCTTAAGATTGATGAGGACGGTTTTACCGCCGGATGCGATGGTAGATTCTTTTGAATACGTTTTCCAAAGGAATAAAATAATTTCCAGTTCATTTGGGTAACGATGCCACTGATCAGTGCCCCGCTCAAAGACCGCGGGTTCCAGTTTCATGGAAATCAACCCTGGTCCAGGGAGGAATTCGAATACGGCAGGTGCGTTCGAAAAAAATCGAAAACTAGAATTTTTAGACTTTTTGTTGAGATAGTAACATTCGGAATATTGGATTTGTTCATGAAAAGTCAAAGTACCCACTAAACGATTTTTTACGTTCTTCCCCTAGCTCCCACTACAAGGAGTAATGTTCTCATGATATTCTTCTTTTAAGGGATATTATTTTACTTGTAAAAGGCCAGTAAAAGGAGTTAGAAATGCTCAGTCTAAGGTCCAAGTCCATACTGATAAGCGACTTTCCTTCCTCCGAGAAGGCCAATAAATATTTTTTTCAGTATATATAATCTTTAAGAATGAAATGCCTCGAAGGCAACTACCGAGCCGTGCAGTTGGTCCGCAACGCTGGATTCGACGTCCTAGATTTGGCCTTCTACTTCAACCAACAAGCTTTCTTTCCGATGAGAACGTGCGTTTGACGATGGGACAAGTAAAAATAAATCAATATTGTATGAAGAATGGGAGATCAAAAAAAAAGATATATTGGAATAGTCATTTTTGGCGCTCTGATGTGATTCTTATGAGAAAGGCCATAATTTGAAATAAACTTGAGGACGTTCGGAGACAAAAGGAGATATGTAGCAAGACACAAACGTCTTCGGCTCTTTTTGAGACCAGATTTGGGATCAGCATGGAAAACTGCCTCTAGTGAACCTGGTCTCATTAAAAAGTCGATGATAAAAACTTTTGGTCAAAGGTAAAATTCTCTTTTTCAAATTCATCTTTTCCTCAGTTTGGAAAATTTCTTCTTGCTTATAAAATCATTGTGACTACGAAGATATAACTCTTTCACAAAAGTTGAAAAATCATCCCAATTTGAAATTTTTTCGGATCAAAAATGGACTGGACCGGTTTCCTTATCGGAACTTCTTATGAAATACAAAAAACTTTCTTTCTGCCTTTTTTAAACATTCCTCAAAGAACTCAGAAGTTGGGTGAAATCTGGTCGACTTCTGAGTGAGACTAGGATAAATACAGAAGTGGAGGATGGCTGCCCACTGGCCGCCCTGCCTGCCAAGCCATAAACGCCCAAAAGCAGAAATGACTTTTTCAATAGTAAGTCAATGAATCATTTCTATCGCATGGCCCAATGGCTTGGCTTGGCCGCCAAGCCAAGGGCTGCCTTCCCAATCCTCCACCTCTGGATAAATAGATGAGGGCTGTTCGAGAAATTGCTTTTTTGATTCGACGGCAAAAATTTTCCAAAAAAATTATCGAGGTACCCGCAAAATTTTTGATTTTCTCTCTCGATCTCGAGAAGTTTAATAGAAACTTTCCGGCGAGACTATCAAGCGCTTAAAATCATGATGAACACTAGAAAAAGAAATAATATGTAATCACCGCATGCGAGTCTTCTCATGTTATTTGAAGAAATAGGAAGTTTTTTCGGAGAGGGAAAAGTAACATTACGGCAAGTCGAGACGAGATCTCGACCCGTTCTTGTAGAGGGACTGGTATTCTTACGTTGTTTCTTTCTTTTCTTAAGTTAGCCTTTGACATGCTGAAATTCCAAAACTATTTTCTTTCGGGGCTTCTGAATTTCAAAGACCGACTAGTAAGACTGAAGAGTTTTTCAGAAGCGACGGCGTCCACTGGGGCAACGTCGCGTGCCGATTCATGACCCAAATGTTGCTTGGTCACATCGTCAACGCCTGGGAACTCAGAGTCGAAATCCAAAAAAGATATATCGCCGTCGACAAGTAAGGAATTCCCAGATCTCGCACTGTAAATATTTGGCATTTTTCTAGCGAATCTTTCAAGTTCCTCGAAGATGCCACCGCTTTTTACGATTTGAACTTCTCCAAAGAACTACCCGAGGATGTGTTTCCACCCGCCGAATCAATGCAGGTTTGAAACACTGTCTTTCGAAGACAAGTTGTTGTCAGTTAGAAGATATCAGCATGGTTCTGATGTCCGAATCTGAGTTGAGCCTTAATAATAATGAGACCCGCTAAACGCTTTCTTCACAACCTTCTTCACTGCCTAACGACGTTCTTTCGAGTTTTTCAATCGATCAGATTCAAAAAATAATTGACTTTGATAAAAGTTGGATTTGGCTTGGTTAGAGACTTATTGGAGTTATATTTTGCATGATTTGAAGCGCTACGGTATCTCAAACGGATTTGTAGTCTGCATGGTTTTCTAACTTCGTTGTTGCCGATTGTGAAGCTATTGAGCCAAATTTCGATGTTTTTGCTATTAAAAATCCACCTCGTTAATGGAAGCTTGGTACCGTAGCGTTTAAATTTATGCCGAAATGTGACTAGAGCAAAGCTAAAGTCGTGACAAATGTCCAGTCTTGGCGTAGATTCCGGAAATCTGTCCACAACGGAAATGCAGAAGTTGGTTGGCTGAGATCCTTGTCAACTTGATCACACAGAAACATCTTTTGACAGGGATAAAGTTGTGAGAAAATGAGTTTTCGGAGCTAACAAGTTTTAAAACTCAGTTCGGATCGAAATTATTATTATCTTGTATAGAATTATTTTTTTGGGTTTTCAGAATAATCTCCGAGAAAACTTCGTGGACCTTCTTCCAGATGAAAAGTGGGTTTTTGAGGTTAATTCACGTTTTTCTAAAACGGTCGAATGATTTTCGAAAATTCAATAAAATCTTATTCAGATATTCTCTATGTACTCGGATAATATAAATCCGGTTTTGCTTATTGAACAATTTTTACCTTTTTCCATTAAATTATTGACTTTTGTCCTCACCTCGAAGCCTTTACCTTTTTCATCTGTTAGATCAATTGATAACAAGAGTATTTGTTCAGGAGAGAAAAGATTCTGAAATTGGTCGGAATGATGCGGGCCGCCCTGGGACTGAGCCGGATGATTGAGGACTGCGAGAACAAATACTCCTACATGTCGGTCTTTATCAATCAGCCGAACATCCGCAAGGAGATCCTGCAGGACTGCGGCTTGACGCACGCTGATCTCGACAAATTCCGCAACGAGGTCATTCAAGGAGGATATAGGGAGTGGTCATTTGAGTAGCATCAGTGAAATCTCTGTGGTCAATATAGCCGGTTCATAGCTGGCTTGTGCCATTGAAAAAAGGGTTTTGTCACGATTAAAAAAGGAGACAGTGCTGGGTTGGAAGAGAGCGCAGACTTGGCATGCCCATTCCCGTCTCAATTTATAGTCTGTTCAGCTTCTGGATCACAAGTGGTCGCTAAATCTCCGCCCCTAATGGCGCTATGAACCAATTAGAGAGCGAACCTTCCCCAGAGCGTTTTCAAAAGAAGTCTTTGTAATTTACATTCTAAACTCTGAACAAGTTATAGCCATGAATCGGCTATCTGGACCCAGTTGAAGGTGCTCGGAAACTGAAAAACTTTTCTCTTGAACTACCGAAAAAAAGCGTGTCGAATAGGATCAAGTGAAACTCGAACTTTATTATTATTTTTTTTGAACTTTTCATAAAAATTCAAATTTTTAAAACCTTGGTTTCAAGCTCCATTTTGGGTTTGAAGAGAACTTTGAAAAGTCTTGTCTTCTAAACTAAAATTTTGCGTAACTCGCGAATGGAAGAAATCCTAATCTAGGCCTTCGGAAATTTTTTTAAGCAAGTTCATAGATAATTTAAAATTCTTGTTTCTCCACGTTCAATGCGCTTTTTCCCCTTTATGGGTGATCTTTCTCGTTTGCAAGTGCTCCTACGAGGGTCAATATAACCACCATCGTTTCAACTCGAACAGCAGTCAAATTTCTTGGATGTATCTTTTTTTTATTCCTTTTTCTTTCAGCTCCGATCGCTATTAGAAGAGCTGCAAATGAACACTCCGCAGATAGTCAAAAAGATTCACAAGCGTCGACACGCTGATGAGATCGATCTGACGTGCGTCGACAGCGAATCCGTAGACGACGAATCGGAGAACATTGACGAAGAGGTCGAAGTCTTCGAAATTGACGTCGACGAAGAAGAGGACGATGATGATAATATGGACATCGTCGACGAGGAAGACGACGACGACGAAGAAGATCATTTGGACGTCGTCGACGAGGAAGACGAATACGAAGATAATATGGACGTCGTCGAGGGTAACGAAGACAATATGGACGTCGTCGACGAGAAATACGGAGAAAATGTTGTCGACGTCGACGAGGAAGACGACGGTATTCAGTTTCTCTACTCGCTTAAAGGTGCGACGAAGCCTCAAAACCCCCCAACGCCGACGCTTCCCGAAGATCCGGTCTCATCGCCGAAAACCTCATCGGACGAAGATCCCGAAGATTTGCTGGCCTCTCTGGACGCCGAAGTCACGGATGCCATTTCCCCTTCGGAGACTTACGATTCCGACGTCGCCGTCGTGATTTCCGACAGCGAGGAGGAGGAAGAAGATGAAGAAGTTGAAGACGTTGAGACACCTCAAAGTGTTTAGTTCATTCACCGCTAGCTTGGAAAAATGCAGAGTTTGCTGTGCGATCATCTTCATTTAAAGGAAATACATTAAAAAATTGCTGCATAAGAAAGAATAGTATTGAAACTGTCCAATCTGTCGTTTCCCTCAACTACGTGCTTCCCTCGCTTATAAGAGAAAAAAGAGCGCAGACAGGTCAAGTTGTGACAAATGATTCTTTTTTTATAAATCACGCTTTGAGATAACGTGTTCCCTCAAGTTTGAAATCTTTCTGTTGAAGGATATCAAGATTTTGAGTCGCGCAGGTTTTTGAAGCGAAAAATACCGTACAGCGAAAAATCATTAATTTTATTTGAGAAAGAACAAATTAAGAAAAGTTAAAGTAAAGGAATTTTTCTCTACAAGATAGCGGTGATTTGAATCTTTCCAAAAAAAAAATTTTTTTTTTGTTTTTTGCATTTTCATCGACTCCTTTGCCGTCAATGTGGTTTTTTTTTTCTAGAATTTGCGCTTTTTGATTGCATTTATTTCCCATTGGTTGGAGAAATGTGCACCTTTTGTACTATAAGGACACTCATTTCCTTCGATTTTTCCTCAAGAAAGGCCTAAAATGATTTGTAAACTCAGTTTTTTTGGAATCGTCTATTCCTTTTTGAGTCCAAAGGCTGGCCAGTCGAGTTCCTGAGCTCTTATTTAGAATGCAAATTCAGAAAAAAAACCATTTAAAAAAGATAACACGACGTAATAGTTCATTCAATTGAAATTAAGTTGGGAAGCTCGAAAAACGCTATTTTCTCTATATGAACAATCATTTGAATAGCTTTTTCGAATTCTAAACTTGCCTTTCGAAGATTCCGAGAAGATTTGAGGACTTTTTCAACATTTCCTCGAGGATTTCGAAAACTAAATTCAAGAATCATTATTGGTCGTTTTTTGTATCATAAATGCCTCATAGGTTTACTATCAAATTCAGTTTTTCCATCGTTCACTTGAATAGCAGATTGCTGTCAATTTTTTTTTCTTCTCACTTTTGTTCATAGTTCTTTATATTTTCTTTTTTTTTCGTGCCTTGTTCCTACCTGTGTTATTTGTTTTTTTGTTCACTTTGATACCTCACGAATGATTTCACTTGCCATAATTCATGCTTTTAAACAACTGAAAAAGGGTCTCGAATAACTCTACATTACACGTATTTTCGCATAGTTTATATTGTCACACGCGGTTTTTTTTCCACTTTAATCTTGCCAATCTCCAAGATTTTTTTCATGTATTATTTCAAATTTCACCATTTCGAGAAGATCGTTTGAAATTGAATAATTGTTGCCATTGAAATTTATGCATTTTTGTTGTTTTTTTTGGACAAGTAAAGTGTTTTTTTTTTTGGATTTTGTGAGGTTTTGTTATTAGTTGAATTCGAGTATTTTTATCTGTCATTTTTCATTTTTTTACGATTAGTTGCCAGTTTGTATTTTTAATTTTTGCCCCGGTTAGAGGATGAAAAAAAATCTAGATATAAGAATATAGTTTTTTTAAAAAAATTTTTGATAAATTTGCCTAACAGATTGTGTGATCTTGAAAACTTGTTTTTTTTCCATAATCTATTATTTTCGCCCTTTTTTAAAACCATTTCGGACCTCGGGAACGAAACGGACGCGCTCCGGACGTTTCTGGGCAACTCCAGGGTTTTCATGAGAAAGCAGACGCTACTAAAGTAGTCACGACACGACCGAGGCGTGTCCGTTTCGCGTTGCCAATGACCAAGATCTTCTAGGAACCTTATAGAGCAATGTTAGAAATTCTGTCTCAATCGGTTTTTTGATCTTTCGAGTTTACGGCTCAAACGGAAGTTTCTCGAAAATTTCGAAAATTTCAAGTTAATACTTGAGTGACCCTTCTTCCACTCTACTCTAGTCTCCACCATCTGCTTTTCCGACCGCCAATCGAATTCGTTTTTTTGTCATCAAAACAGGTCGATATGTGTATGTTTGTGGTGTTTGACGCGTTATCTTTCTTCGCGAGAGCGCAGGTTTCCGTACTTTTGACAAGTTCCTCCTTCCTTTTTGAGATGGTATCAGGTGTAATTAGGTTGTAAAGTCGGCCTTAGCGAGGTTGAGTTCTTTAGAATTTTCGAAAGCCTTTTTTTTTAACGAAGAGAAAAATAAATACTAGGTAAAAATTTGAGGAGCGGATCTACACTTTTGGAATGATGATGAGTATATATGAGGCTCGTGCGTCAGGCCGGGCGGCCAGGCTTTGGGCTAGTGGCCGGGGGCCGAGAGGCTCCGATGATTTTTTGATCTTACCCAATTTTTTAGCCTCTGAAAAAACTTCTATTGCTTATTTTTGGGAAAAAGCTTGTGCGAGCTCGGACCAGGCTTCAAGAAAAAAGTCATAGTTTTTGTTGAACTCTAAGTAAAAAAATAAGCAAAAAAGTGACTTTTGTCGTGAAAAAGAACTAGATATTCGACTAGAAAAAACTGAGCGTTTTGTGCCATTTTTTCTTGAGGCCCCGCTAACACGTAAGGCCGAGCCGGGCTTAGATAGTGGCCGGGGGCCGAGAGGCTGCGATGATTTTTTGATCTTACCCAATTTTTTAGCCTCTGAAAAAACTTACTTCGATTTGTCATCATAATAGCAAGACAAGTGAATGAGTTTGATTTCGGCCAACGAAACAGCTGAGGGAATGGCGTCTGCCTTGTCTGGCGTCTCTTTCGCCAACCATGCTCTCTCTGACTGTCTCGTCGGCCGACGCCCGCGGGTGTCTCGCGGAATTGTCATCATTTCGTGACGCTCGTGCGTTCCTTCCCTAACTTTCCTTCCTTTTGATATTTGGCAAAAGAGTTTTTTTTATATTTCTCGGCTCTTTTTAGACGGCATGTTTTGTTAGATTCGTTTCTAAGTATGTTGTTTAATCTATAAAAATTGGTTTTTATCGATTTTTTTGATTTTTGACTCTTTTTCATCATACTTGAAATAAATCATTTTTTTACTAACATTAAAAATAAGTTTAGATTATTTAAGAACTGAGATAAGCTCATAAGCAGAAGGCTTCTTCGGCTACAAATTTGCTTATTCTATGATAGAAAAAACAAATTCGAGAAAATTCCTTTTTTTTTTCTAATTTTCAAAATCTTATTGAAAGGTTTCTCTAGGAAACAGCTGAATGAAAGTGATTCTAGTCCTTTTCTGAGCGAAAATTTTATAAGGTTTCACTGATCCTCACTTTTTCATGAGAACATTTCATTTTTGCTGCGATCTTTGTTGTACTTTTTCAAGCTGGGTCCAAAAACATGAGATATTTCAAAATAATGCTAAAACTTGCCATATTGAACTTTCACGTGTGTCACCGGCGAGAATCGCGTGATTTTTAGCGTGTTTCGAAAGGAGTTTTTCTTTCTGTTGGTTTTAATTCATTCTCTGCGAGATTTTATTAACATTCCTACGCGGCTATAGACGTTCCTGGTCATTTTCGATAAATACTCATATTCTTTTCACAAAAAACTGCTTAATTGTTCAAGTAATACTTTCGAAAACCTTCTTTCTTCTTCATTTTTCGGCTTCTTTCTCATTTTGATTTGAACATTTCTACTCCTTCTATTCTATTCTATTCTATTCTATCCTATTTTTTTTATTTTGAACAATTTATGAATTTTCTCGTCTAGACGCCCTCCCAAAGGCCTCTTCGGTTCTTTGTTTTTGAACACGCACTCATTTTCTATGCTTTTTTTAAAAGTACGTTTTTGAAAAAAATAAATGATTTTTCGTTTCTTTTTTTGCTGTAGCAACCTTGAATTATTGTAATAGGATGAGGTTTCTCGAAATTCATTTTTCAAACAAAAAAATTAACTGCACATTTTGTTCACTACTGAATTTGTAGAAAAAAGAAACTGTAACTATAGAGATTTATGAGCTTCCTTTTCTTGTTCATCAGCTCATCGGTTTTTAAAAAGTATCATTTTTTTAAAAATAGTTTTTTTCGATTTTTTTCATGACTCAAGCAGTTAATCGAATTTGTCAAAAAAATATTCTAAACTTCCTCAAAAAGGCTTGGAAAGGGCCATAAGATATTCAAAACACTGCCTAAAAAAACTATTCAATCGACATTTTTTTAGAATTTTATCGTTTTCCACTTAAATCACCCGTTGAAATTTAATTTACATATAAAATCAGAATATTCAAAAATAAATTCCTAAATTGAAATTCATAAAGAGCAATTTTTCGTCAAAAACCTCCAGTTTTTTAGTTTTATTATATGAATTCATCGATTATTATTGTTCAAGATAATAATTTTTTCTAATCATAGGTACCTTTTTAGGCGAATCCTAACGATATTGGTTATGATATTTCTTTTTCCAATATTCTTCCAGTTTTTTAAAGGATTTCCTCGGTTATCATCTTTCAAGCTTTGGATTTTTCTCAACATTAATCTTTTTTAGCCAAATCCTGACGGTATTGGCTGTGATCTTGCGTTTTCCAGTTTTTTTGAGTTTCTTGTCATGGATTTATCGATTATCATCATTCAAACTGAACTTTTCCCATTTATTTATTCCAGCACACTCCCAACGATATCGGCTTGACCACAAAGAGCGATCCATCAATCGATCATCTCCAACTACGTAAAGGGCACAGACACCGACAAGAATCGATTTTTCTCTCGTTTTTTGATTTGGTCTGCTTACTGGTCGCCCTCATGAACCAGTGAATGGGAAATTGGCTCTCGTCGGTGTTTTTTAATTTCGATTCGTTTCTGTTCGCCGTGACGGGCGTCTCGTTCGACCGACGTCTCTATCTTCGCGCCTATCAGTTGTCTTGTTCGTTTTCTTCCATTGAGGAGGAGTAGCAAAACAACTCCACGCAGTTTTCGAACATTTCCATGCGTTTCAAATTTTTTCAAGAGCTTCAAAAAATTTCAAAACTTTATTTTTTATGAAAAAATAGAGCTTGTTTGAAAAAAAAAAAACGCGAGAGTTTGTAGTTCTTTGCAAAGTTCTTTCTTTTCGAAAAAGGATTAAAACGATTGACCCGATAAGAAAGGACCGCTCCGGCCATTTCTTATCTTTTATTGATAAGAAAAGCTTCGAAACTGGTTTTCGCCAGGTGTTTGGTCATTTTTCTAGGGTAGTTTTTGGCTTTTTCCGGCTGTTTTGACGTTTTAAGTGTTGAAAATCGGTTTTTTCAGAAGTTTATTTTGCAGAAAGCCACTAAAACGCGTTTTCAGCCAGTCTTCAATTTAAAATTGTTTTTACAGAAGAGTAAAAATTGACTTCTAGGAAAAAATTTCAAAAACTCAGTTTCCAGCCGTAATTTAGTCAATTTTTTCAGTTTCTCTGCTCATTTGAAAATGATTAGAGCATTTTTTTTCTCTATTTTTATGTGATTAGTTGGTTTCTCATTTATTCTGACTTCTTTCAGATAATCGAAATTACTACGATCCTTCGGGATTATTGACGGCCGCTGCACAGATCGCCGCCACGGAAAGAATGTCCAAAAGGGTTCGATTTTATTTTTATTCTAAAACATATTTAAATGTTTTTGTTTTTTGCAAAAATATTGGTATCTAGCTTTATTTTTCATCATATTTTCGCGTGTATTTGTAATCATTTGCATTTATTTTTTTCATTTCAGAGAATAGTCATCCTTATGTAGTAAAACAGCTATTTTACTAATTATTTTTTTCAACTGTGCAGGTTTTAAAATTATAGGTGCCCCTTTGCTCTAATGATAATTGTAGTGCTCGGGTTTTTTTTTTTTTTGGAGACCTCTTTTAAAGTTTTTTTGGTTTGTGCGCTCTGATGAGCAATCCGAGTCGCCTTGAAATTTTTTCTGATAATTTTGGGTGATGGCATTTTTTACCATAACTTTCTAAGTTAGAAGAAAAAAACTGAGTCTCAACATTGGAGAGTCTCCAAAAAAATCTCATTTTATCTTCGTAGCTTGAATTTTTTCAAAATTTAATCACCTCCACTTATTATATACAAAAAGCCACCTAAAAAAATTTTTCAAAAATTTTTTTGATTTTTTTCCTTATATTCCGAGAAAGTCTACTACGAAAAATTTTTTTCATAGAATACAGGAAATTTTTTTATTTAATCCACATATTCAGATCCGCCTCAATTTTTTAATATTTTCAAATATTTTATTAATTCTTTTTTATGTAGTATTTGGCTCAATATGTTCTTCTAACACGCAGTAGCCAAGTAATGGAGAAAATAGCTTTAAACTTCAGAAAAGTTTTGATTATTCTGTATAGAAGCAGAAAGCTTTTGAGACATCAAAATCACTTTAGAAACCTCAGTTTTCCAAACTAAGAAAAGAAAGGGAAAATAGCAAAAGTCATCACTTCCTCGGCCAGAATATTTTCGTGTCAAGATAAAAAAAAATCTTCACGTGGGCGCAATTTGGCTTCTTCGAAGCGAATAAGATTGAAAGGCGGAAAGTCATCATTTTCCGTTTTCTTTCAGCGATCTGAACGGTCGGAAGAGTTTACCTCACGTTTCTCTGGGTGTTCTTTGTACCCTGCCTCTTTTTCACCGAGAAAAAAGGTCTCAGGTTTTTTTTTCCTAGGTGTGATACAAACTGAAACTTGCACTTTTCATTCTGATCTAGTTGTTCGCTCCAGTGTAGTTTGGTTCTCTGCAAAGAAATTCCCTTGTCATCATTCCTTTTGGCCTCGGCTGCAGAAGAAAAAGTTTAAAGGAACAGTTTTTGGCCTCTTTTTGAGCTCTTCGAGTTTAAAGCAGATTTGCTTGAAAATTGATTGTTTTTTGTTTCTAAAAGGGAAAATCGCTACAAAAAAGCGGTTTTTAATGATGTTTTGCGCTCTATGGAAATTTCTCAGTTTATTATACTTGAAAGACATCAAAATGGTCGGAAGTTACCAATTTAGCTCCGTAAATGTATTAAAAAAATATCGATCTTTTTGCAAAAACACTATGGAATAATAATTTTTTTCCTGATTTGACTTACAGGTAAAGCGATAGGGAGTTTTTCTTCAAAGTTTTTTTAACCCAGCTAAAAATTTTTCAACGATTTTTCAGCTTTTCACAGCTAAAAAAATGTTATAAATAAAATCAATATATGTTCAAAAGTTTCGATAAAACTGGAAAAAAACGTCTTGAATCGTAAAAATTTTTCCCCGCTCCATCAAGAAAAAAAATTCTAAAAAAATTATATTTCGTAGTTTCTAGCTTTTAAGGAGACATAAATGAAAGTCATCATTTCGTTGTCGCCAGTACGACACTTTTTTTCTCAGAATTGTCCACGAAATTAGAATTTTCCCATAACCATACTTTGCTCTTCTGATAAATGATTGAAAAAAAACTCGCTTAATGAGGAAAATATTTGAAATTCGCCTTTTTTGTATTTTTTGTGAATGAAATTCTACATAATTGAAACGGGGCAGCTGTTTTCTGCAGCATTTTCGCGCTCTCTTGATAAACTCTGGGATTTTGTGCATTTTAACGTGTTCGAAAGTGATGATAATGAAAAGTCATCATTTTTTTTTCGTGAGGCTCACATGGAATTTCCAGCTATTCCTTCAACTTTTTGCGCCCTATGAATGAAAGAAGTATATTTTGTCAATAAGTGATGATCCCGTAGAGTCCGAATAATTTGAGGGAGGCTATTTTTCACAATGATTTTCCGCTCCATTGATATATCCCGTTTTGAATAATATAAATAGGATTTTTATTCTTTTTTTGCGCTCTGAGGATTAATTCAAGGTTCTTCCTGTGATTTTCAATTTTTTCAAGTGATGATAATTCAATGTCATCGTGTGGTCTTAGTTTGATCTCTATGGATGGAACGGCTATTTTTGTCAGAAAAGCTATATTTTTACACTTCAATAAAAAAAAATCCGCTTTTTCGTGAGTTTTGGTCATGGAATGTCATCATTTCGGGTTTGAGATATAGCTATTAAGCGGGCGACTATTTCTGCCAAGGTTTTTTTTCCAATTGGGAAAAATCGAGGCTATCTTGATTCCCAAACATTGGGAACCTTATTAATGTCTTTTAAAAAAAAAGATGGCCATATAAAAGTCATCATTCTCGAGGCCTCAGTACAGTAATTTTTGATGTTTGTTCATTGTTCGCCGAGTTCCAGAGATTGGGTTTGTCATCTGTTTGGGATCTTTACCGATTTTCATTTTGTTTTGTCTGGCAAACTTTGTTTATCAGGGATTTCTGACAATTTAGCCTCCATGGGGAGTTTAGTGTCCTTTCTGTCGGCTTCTGTAGTCTGTCTGGTGAATAATTTTTCAATTCCCAAAATTTTGTAGCTTTCTGTAGGGTTTTCCGATTAGTTACTTAATTTGCAGTTACTCATTAAATATGTTTCAATGAGTTCATCCGAAAAAAATATATGAAAATTGAGCATTTTCTAGTTTGATGATGGTGGTTTACTTTACGCTGAAAAACGGACCGAAAAGACTCTCGGACCCACTTTTTCCTTAAAGAACAACCCCGATAAAGACGCTTTATATTGGATTTAAATCTTCATCTGAATTATTTATTTACTCTTCGAAAACCTACTAGTTACTAATTGGATTATTGTTTCTAGTGTCGCTCTATAGAAAAAAAGTAATCATTTTTCTGAAGTACATGATCAGTTTTTTTCAGGATAATTAGTAATTAAATGGAAAAAAACAGGAAAAAAACGCTGTTATAGTCAACCTATAAAATAATAATAACACATTCATTTTATTCACCAGGAATTCTGTCTGTTGTTTGAAACTTTCAAAGTACTTCGAATTGAAGACGTGGAAGTTTTTATTTGTATTGAAAGGTGTAGTTTGGGGAAACCTGAAGCTTTATGTAGTTTCAAGCTAGAAATGTTTGTCTATTTAGAGCGCTGATATAATTTTGAATCTTTTCGGGTGGTTTTTCAACTCTCTTATAAGCCTGGTATTCCAACAGTTAGCCATTTTTGCGTTAAGTTTGCTGGCTCATCTGGCTCTTTTTTTTTGAATCAGAAAAAGGCTTTTCTGCTGGAGCTTTTCCGCTCTAACAATAATAATTTTCCAACATTCTTTTGCAAAAGTCAGATTTTTCCAAATCCCAATTCAAACCAGTTACTGAGTTTTTACCGTTAATTTCACTCGATAGGAAGTAAAATAAAGGGATTTGTTCAGTTCTACAAGTTAAGGAAAATAAAAAGTCGAATTGTGAAAGTACTGTAGACGTTACGAAACTGATGAAGGTTTCAACAAGCCTGGGGGTAGGATTTCTCATTTTTCGTCGAAAAGGCGAAAAACTCCGATTTTTCTTCAAAGAAGTTTATTTTTCTAGTAAAGCACCCAGTTTTCAAGACTTCGGGAAGTGTTTTTAAGAAAGAAAAGCCTTTTTTGAGAGTAGATTCTCCTTGCGATGTTTTTTCAAGAAAACGACAAAGACTTGATAATTTGAAAGGACCGGTTTTTCTATGTCTTATTTTTTAATTTTCTGAACCTGATTTCTTGACGAAAGCTCCCTCTCAAACGAATGGAAATCGCCAGAAATTTTTATCATTTCTCACCAAAGACCACACTTGTATTCTGTGTGGTTTGTTCGTCGTGTAGTGTCCATTTTTGCGACGGCCCTCCTTCGAAATTGTCATCATTTTTCTCCTTCCACCTCCTTCTTCCCTTCAATCGACTGAAGATACGTTCTGGCCTCCGTCTTTTCCTTGTTTGAACTCCAATTTTCCGAGTTTCAAACTTCAACAATGAAAAGAAAATCAAAGAAGTCCTGCCTTTCCAGTAAAGTTGGTTTTTTTTTCATAAGCTCCAGTTTTGTGTAATGGTTTTATCGATTCTCTAGGAATATGAGTTGATTTCATGTCAATATTTTTTCTTTCTAAAGTGTTTTTATCCGACAATCTAAATTTTTTTATATTAAAATTCAATTGAGCTCAAGGAACTCTGATTGATTTTTCAGGTTCCCATTTAAAAAAAGTTTTTTTGGTCTACAAACCACAGTATTTTTTTACTTAAAAGTTTTTCAAAAAAATGCAAGATACTATTTTTTTAAATTTCATTTTTTTGGTTTGAAATTTTTTTACGCGGTTAGGTTCAAAAGTTTATAGATTCGAAGTTTCTTTTCTCATTTTTCGAAAATAGTTACAGGACTTTGATTCATTTCCTTTTTCAGCACTTGATTTTTTTTTTTTCACTACAATTCTTTCTAAAAGCCCCTGTCACCTTTTTTTTTAATTTTTTGTAAACTCTCAGCCTGATTATACCTGTTTAATTTTTTTCGTCGAAACATGAATTTTGGATTTTTAGAACTACACCCAATCGATTTTTGTAGCCTTGAGGCGTACTCGCAGACGATAAGTTTCCTTATAATCCTTGGGAAAGCAATAAAAGTTTTTTTTTTCATGTAGAAGCGTAGGTTTTGAAGTTAATTTTAGAAAATTTAGATCTTTTTTGGCTTCATTTATAATGGAATCATTTTTTTGCAGAAGCCGTCCGCCTCTCAACCGGGCACTAGCGGCATGTCGGCCTACAACGATGACACGGATATGGTAACTTTCATTTTTTTTTTCCTCTCATATAAATTTAATCAATTTTTCTTAACGTTAGTTTGGGTAGTTTCTAGCTTAATTGAATAGAAATCGGAGTTTATGAGAAAAAATCGTTACGTTTATTTTTCTTTCAAATCATGCGAGAACCTACAAAAAAATTTTAATGATGATTACAAAAATAGTTACGCGAAGATCAAATGAAATGCTTTGTTTTGACACGCCGAAAAAGCCCTCATTTCGATTTTGAACTTTTCCCCGCTTTTTGTCATTGTCTGGCTGGATGAGAACGGCGGCCCCGCCCTTCTTTTTCATGTTCATTTTTCATTTTCACCCGAAATGATGACAATTCCTCCTCCCCCCCACGTGTTCTTCGTGTTGGATTTTTTTTTTGAAGATTTTCTAACTTTAAGTTTTCAATCAATCAACCAATCATTTTGATTTCGAACTGGATTCCTCGATTCATTACTCAAATAAAGCTCAAAAATTACAACTACTAAGAATTTCCATTCCCCGACAGTTTATCAAAAATGGTTACTGTGAGAATAGTTTAAAGATCATCATTTTTCGTTTCGAATATTGGATTCTCTGGAATTTGGCCTAAGTCAAAGGTGAATCAACTATCAGCACATAGAATTGTAATCCCATGGAAGAGTAAGAAACCGATTTTTAGTTATGACAGAAAAAAAAGTTAAGTTTCAACTTCAGAAGGTGGTGTTGACTTCAATTTAAGAATACTCGGGAAAAGCCGGTCTTCAAAAATAAATTGTCCATGTGTAGAAAAAAAAAAAAGGAAAAATTGAATCTCAGAGACTCCGAGTAATGACATTTGTTTTCCAGGAGGCCGAGATGAAGTCCGACGTGAGCGACTGGGACAACGACGACTTCACGACGTCATCGTCGGACGATGACTGTCCGATCATGACCAAGGAGCAGGAAGAGCAGATGTTTGAACGAGAACGGCAGTTGGCTTTCCGCGGACGGTTGACTGTTGGAGATCCTGAGGTGTGAAGTTGGGAAAAGTGGAGAAACAGGCCGTAGGGTTTTTACGTTACTTTGAGTGACTTCTCTAGGGCTGTCTAGATCTGCTGAGTCTTATGAAGAAGAGATTGACTAAAAGTCAGGCATGTACAGCTGTTGAACTGTTATTTAGTGAGTTATAGGAGACTCTTGAAGGACTGCTTAAGGGCTGCTAAATTCTTCAAAGTGATTTCTCTCTCTCATTCCAAACATCAAGATGAAATTATCGATTAACAGCCAGTTATATAGAGCTCCTAAGTGGCTCCTTCAGGGCCGCTGAAGATTCTAAAGGGATTTCTTTCCTAATTACAGTCTC
Organism: Caenorhabditis auriculariae; assembly: GCA_904845305.1. Taxonomy (NCBI): domain Eukaryota; kingdom Metazoa; phylum Nematoda; class Chromadorea; order Rhabditida; family Rhabditidae; genus Caenorhabditis; species Caenorhabditis auriculariae. The sequence goes on from CAJGYM010000004.1 coordinate 501,003, forward strand.
ATGAAGAAGTCGTTGGATGACGGCCAATCATAAATAGCTGTTAAAAACTCCTGATTGGCTGTTTCAGGGCCTCTGAAACCAATTGATCATCCATATCAATATCATCAAGCTCATAATCTCTTTACAGAGCTTCGACCAAATGAAAAGCGACATCGAATCGCGCTGTGGAGGATGTCGACCCTCGACCAGCGTCGCCTTGATCTGCCTTTCTCGCGAAATCGGCTCCAGAGCTGGAAAACTGACTACCAACAAGAAACAGCCGTTGTCCAGTGGGGCGCAAGTCGCCGTCAACAACAGCTTCTTCCCGAACTCGCGCAAAGTAGTCCAGAAGATCCAGAGCAAGACGTTTTGCTGTCAGTACGTCAAGGATGGACGCGAGCTCGTCGTGGCTAGCCAAGGTGTTTTTTTAGAGGGTGTTTTCGCGTAGGTGCTTGTTTAAAGCTAAAAGTTTAGCTTTTCTTAAGAAACGTGCAGTATAAGTTGTAGTTGTCATGAATTCTGAAGCGACCACTGAGAGCAATTGAAGTGGCCTTTTAAGAGGAAAAAATTTTTTCATGTTACCTTTACACGAAAAACACGGTTTTCCTTTGAAGAATGTATGAGTTCCCAATAAAGGAAATGATTGCCCGAAGTGATCTGTTCAGCGATTACTTTGTTTCTAACTTTTTGAATTCTAAAGAATAAAAGTTTTCTTTATTGGTTATCTCAACGTTAGCTTTTTCCAATGATAAAAAGCTGTCAATAAGAAATTTCAACTAAATTCAATTTTTTTCAATTAACTTATACTTGCAGACGAAAAGATACGATTCTTCAAAAAAGATGCACCCTACGAGAAACGATCCAATCGCTACGTCTTACAGAAGGAATTTCAAGTGAGTTTTGAGGTTTTCAAAAGGTTCGGGCTGATTTTAATGCAAAGATTGATATGAATGAACTAGATTGATTTTGAAGAAAAATTGATAGTTTCAGGCCAGTTTCTAAGTGAAAATTCAAAAATATGATGGACGATTAGTAATGACCTCGCTATATCTTCAAGAGCAAGAGATTTAAATTTTAGTAGTTTCTGAAGATTTTCTTATTGAACTAGAGTGTTTTACACATAAAATAGTTTTCTCTCAACATTTCATTCAATTTTCTCAAGGTCCAAGCCTGTGGTTGGTCGATTCTGGACGTCGCGTTGGACCGCGAGGGATCTTCTTTGATTTATGGAGCCTGGGTCGATGCCGTTTTCTATGGAAGGTAGGAACTTGAACGATAATCGAGAAATATTTGAGATTTTTCGCAGATTTACCGAGCCGTCGGCAGAAAATCCACCTGGTGTTACCTGGCATACGATGAGGATCCCCGATGAATATGAGCAGTGAGTTTATTTTTGTTCTTGAAAAAAAAAAGAGGTTTTGGAGCTTTCTTCAGTAGGTGTAGCACAAAATTTACATAAAAAATGTTTCGCGACTGTGAAAAAATAGCCGTCGCTAAGGCCGTAAACGTGTGTGCCTCGGCCGGTTAATCTTTTTTAATCGGTTGAGCCATTCTACGTGCAATACTTTCTGATGCAGTGGGGCGCAAGTAGTTTCAAGTCTGTCGTGTGGGAAAAACCGATGTCTTCAGACTTCAGACACAACCTCATGTCTAATCTTTTCAGCCACATGGCCGTGTTCTCGGTGAAGTTCTCGCACGCCGGCGACGAAGTTCTATGCGGCGCCTCGGACCACAGCCTGCACGTATTCGACGTTCAAACCAAGGAGCGCGTCGTCAACATCACCAACGCACACGAAGACGACGTCAACAGCGTCTGCTTCGGCGACGAATCCTCGCATCTGGTGTTCAGCGCCGGCGACGACGGCCTCATCAAGGTCTGGGACCGGCGAGCTCTCAGAGAAGGCGACCATCATCCGGTCGGTGTCTTCGCCGGCCATCGCGACGGAGTCACGTATATCGATCCTCGTGGCGATAATCGGTGAGTTTTGAAAATATTTGAGGCTTGTGCGGATCCTTGAAAGGTTAAATTGAAGCTTCTAGTGATAATAAGAGAGGTGGGGACATTTTGATAGTTTTCGAACAGCTTCGAGGCTTTTAAGTGTATCTTGGAGGTGAGAAATTGAGAGTTCCAGCTTTTAGTGACACCTGGAGGTGTAAGTATCAACGTAATTCCAGTTATCATTTCTTGGTTAAATTCCAGTGGCTTCTAAACAATGTTGAGACTTTTAATGGTACTTGAAATTGGCATTTTTAAAGTTTTAAGCGATACCTAGAAAAGTTCAGATTTTAATAATAATAGATGTGGCTAAAGTATATAATCAAAACTAGTAAATTTGAAGTAGCTTGTAGAGGGTTTTAAACTCGTGGGCGCAGATATGAAGGTCGTGAGTTTGTCTACAATATAAGCCACTAGAAGGAGTTTCAAATGGCTGCTATAAGATTTCGAGCTCTTGTTTTTATCTAATCTGTGAAAGACTGTTTGAAGGTCTTAGCTAATCATTGAATGGCGAGTTGAGTTTCAAGCCCATTATAAGGATTCCATTGATGCTTCTACAACCACAGAATCATTACTGGTCCTTTGAAGGCTCTAATTGGAGCTTCCATGACAATTTCCCTCCTTTTTATCGTTTCATCAGCTGACTTTTACCGGTGTTATCTTGGTTGATGGGGTGCTATGTGAAAATTGCATCATCCCTCAAAAATTTCCTTCATTTGTTTGATTTCAGGTATGTGATCAGCAACTGCAAGGACCAGACCATCAAACTGTGGGACTTGCGCCGATTCTCCGACAAAACTGGAATTGTGAGGATTTTTTTTTTCCACATCTGCGATTTTCAACTTTTCAAAATTTTTCAATCATACACTTTCCTCAAAAGCTTCTTTTCATGCAAAGTATATTTAGATGTTAATTTCTTCATAAAAAAAATAGTTCTAGAGAAAATGTCGCAAGAAAAAAAAGAAGCAGTTGTTCTAATCCAATCGATCGATATTTCCAGGACGCGACGAAGAAATGCGTCCAATCACAACAGTGGGACTATCGGTGGCAGCCGGCGCCCCCCGGCCTCTGCCAGCCGATACACGGCGACACCTCCGTCCTGACTCTCCGCGGCCACAGCGTCCTCCACACGCAGGTCCGCGCCAAGTTCTCTCCCGAACACACCGGCAAACGGTACATCTACACGGGGTGTGCGCGTGGCGAAGTCGTCGGTGAGTTTTTATCCCATTAACTGAAATCTTTGTAGAGATAGTTCATGAAAACAAGGCAACAAAGCAAAAAACAGAAAAACTGGCTAAAAATTTTTTCGAATTTTAGCTCTCAAGGAAGGTCATTTTCTAAAAAAGAAATTGGCCAGAATACACTTTGAAGTATCAGGTGGAAATCCTAAAAGCCTGAAAAAATATGAATCTGCAAAAGTTTCGAGTTTTTGAAAAAGGGTACCTGAACTTCAAAGAAAAAGAAAATCATCAAAATCCGTTGAATCGGAATTTTTTTGGACCGACCCCCCACAGGCGTGTCTCTGCAGCTCACCTGCAATAAAAAGAATCTTAATTCACGTTTTACTTAACTCGTAACTTTTTTCAGATTTGTTTTCTTGAAATCACTAATTTAGCTCAAAACAAATCGTTCTCGAGTTTTCGACAAGTGTTTATTCATTTTTGTTCAGTTTACGACTTGTTGTCGGGAACTGTGACGAATCGGCTCAAGGGCAACGTCGCCGTGACCCGTGACGTCGACTGGAATCCACAGGAGAATGAAATCGCTTCGTGTTCGGTTGGTTTTTACAGATATTTTTGAGTGAAGGGTTCCGAAGTTCTTGAATTGGTTTTTGTTTCAAATGTTTTGAGAAGGCGCTGAGAGGAAAGTTCCGGCGCTTCTGAGCTCTTCAGTGATGCAGTAGCACCTCTTTAGTGTTCACTTAAAACTCTCATGAAGTTCATAGAATCGGACGATCCATCCCCGAAAAAAAGCCGAGAAATTGGTTGAGAAAAGGAATCTTGAAATACAGTTCCTTTTTTAAAAGCTGTCTCTTCATATTTCGAAAATCTCGGATTACAGTGGGATGGCACGACGAGCGTGTGGCAGTGGGACGAGCGGAAGAGCCACGTGACGTCACCAGACAGCGACAACGAGGACAGCTGCGACGAGTTCTACAACGACGTCGTCGAGGTCCGGAAAGCGCCGCCCAAGAAGAAGAAGAAGAGGGCGTCGACTTCGGCGATAACCTCGACGCGACGTCTTCGCAGCGCCGTCGCGAACACCTTCGACGACTTCGATGACGATGATTTTTCTGATTGATTCGCTTCCATTCTTAGGTTGGCCGGCTGGGAGTCAGCTTTATGTGAAGAGAGAACTCATTCCTAAAAGACCAACCTAATAATTTAATGTTTCGTTTCTGAGATTTTCCTTGTGATGATAGACTCTTGTATGTCCTTCCCCCCTCATTCGGATTGCACTTTTTAGCGGGTAGTACATAAATTTTCTATTCGTGCATGACATTTCTTTTTTTTGTGTTCAAGTCGCGTTGAAATTTTATTTTTCTTGTTATTTTTTTTAGTCGTTTCATCAAAAACTCCAGGAAAATTAGAAGCCAGAGTTCAATAGAGACCTGAAGAGATATCTCGTTTTCTGGCTTGACTTCAGACCGCTGTTGATCTCTCGCTTTTCCTTGTTTTCTTTAAAATTTCTAAAAAAAAAACATTACAGAGAAGATGCCTCTCTTGGGGGCTCTGAGTGGCTGGCCACGCCCATATTATTGGCGAAATCATGTGAGATCAGTGTAGAATTTAAAGATGAATAGAGAAATCGTGCCAAACAGAGACTTGATGAACTTCTTCATTTTAAGCTATTCGTTTTTATTCCAAGCCTTGCATCAACTTCTTTTTTTTTCGTTTAAAGCCTGTAACATTATTTTTTCTTTAATTTACTTTGTTCATATATCGGGTTTCATAATCTTCTTCCTTTATTTTTTCTTTGAAATAATTTCACTTTTTTTTGAATTTGTAGGTATTGAAACGAGTGATTACGCATTCTTTCTGTTTATAAATAATTATACATATTTTGGTGATAATCTTTTTTTTTTTTGAATGAACCAGGTTGAAAAGCCCAATATATACCAACAATAATTGATCTTTTTCGTTATTTTTGAAAAGAAAAAGGGCTTAAAAAAAGAAATTTTTGAGCGAAAAAAAAGTCAATTTGTAATATTTTGCGCTTGTGAGATACGTGTTAGGTGCATACATTTTCACACAAACGCCACTTGAAAACTTTTTTTCTTTTTCCAATTGAAAAAAATTCGGTTGAGAATTGTAAATGGCGGACGTTCCGACAAATGCCAATGCCGGCTGTCCAGGCACAGGCAGTGCCGGCGCCGGAAAAGCGTCCGGCTGCGCTGGATGTCCTAATCAGGTAGGATTTCAAACTACCTATTGTTTAGGATCTTATTTCGATTTCTCAACGAGTGCAATATAGCCCATTTCGCGCCAACTTGTCATGATTTTTTCCGAATAACAGAACTCTTTATTTTTCGATACGCTGTTTTTGTGAATGCGCCTTTAATTTAGCCTAAAAATTAACGTTTAATTAAAGGCAAAGCACACGAAACTTAAAAGTGGTGCGGTTAGGGAGCAGAAAATAAAACAAAAAGCTTTTCTTTTGTTTTTGGCTTTCTCACAATCATGAAAGAAATGGAAACATCAAAATGGTCTGAAGGTTCAGTTTTCTTGAGAATATGATGATAAACGCTAAAGAAAAAAGTAATAAAATTATCATATCAACTTAGTACAAAAAAAAGCAAAACGAGTCAAATATTGATTGGAAATCAAAAAAAATTATTTAAAATAAGTCATATTAAAAAGTAGTGTCTGAATTTTCGCACGCGGCGGAGCATCTATAGCCGATTCACGGATTCACTCTGGGCTCTCCACAAACCACTCACTGTCTCTTTTCTTTCATTTAAAATTTTACATTTTCTCCCACCACGCAGAACTCCGTGGCATACAGATAGAAAAACCGCGTTCCATCTGGCGCGGAATTGGCTATAAACTTCATTATGTATTTTTGGCATTCCCACATTTATTATATTTTCAGGGTTCATGTGCGAGCGGCGAAGGCCCGAAACCGGACGCCGATGTCCCGCAAATCCAGGATCGTTTCAAAAAAATCAAGCACAAGGTTTAAAGAGTTTGGGAATTTATTTGAGAGAAAAATACCTTTTTTTCAGATTTTGATTCTCAGTGGGAAAGGTGGCGTTGGAAAGAGCACGTTGACGACGAATTTGGCCCGTGCTTTGGCCTCGGATCCCACAAAACAAGTTGGCTCCGTATCCAGTTCATTTTCGCTGAACATCGACTTTTCAGGTCGCCGTTTTGGACGTCGATATTTGTGGTCCATCGCAACCGAGGATGATGGGCGTTGAAGATGAGGAGGTTGATTTTGAAGTTGAAATTTAAGAAATTGAGGATTTTATCGGTTTTTTTAAATAAATTGTCAATTGAATGTTTCAAGGCTTTTAAACTTCCTAAAAAGTCTTTATTTTCTCAAAATCGGCGAAGCCAGTGTATCTTTAAAAAAAAGTGAAAATTTATTCCGTAAAAAGAAAATTAATTGTATTGAAATTTTTCAAATTTCAAGGTACACAATAGTGCGGACGGTTGGACGCCAGTTGGTATCAAGGATAACCTAACTTTGATGAGTATCGCATTTTTATTGGGTAAGATATCAATTTTCCTCAGTTCCGAAATTCGAATTCATTTCTAAGGAAACAAAAACGACGCGGTGATTTGGCGTGGAGCGCGAAAAAACGGGATGATCAAGCAGTTCTTGAAGGACGTCGATTGGGGAGAAGTATTGATCGGAGTAGAGTCGATAAATCGATAAATTGGTTTATCAGGTCGATTATCTGTTGATCGATACGCCCCCGGGAACTTCCGATGAACATATTTCGTTGGTTCAGTTCTTGTTACAGGTATCAGTTGTTGATCTTTAGTGATTTTGTTAAAGTTAATATCAATTTTTCGATTTTCCGAGGTTTATTTTAGATGGGTTCCTTTGTTAATAAAATTATGAACACTTTTTAAATCAAGAGGGAAATTTTCGTTTAGAAGAAATTCCGATCAAATTATTTGAAATTTCAAATTAACTTGTTTAGGCCGGTTCATTAGACGGAGCCCTGATCGTGAGTACTCCGCAAGAAATTTCTCTTCTCGATGTCCGAAAAGAGGTTTTTTCGAAGTCGCTTCATTTTCATTTGAAGATTTTCAGGTGAGCTTCTGCCACAAAACAAAAGTCCCGATCCTCGGCGTTGTCGAGAATATGGCCCGATTCGTTTGTCCCAACTGCCAACATACGACTGTCCTCTTCCCTTCTTCCACTGGTCCTTTTTTGCAGTTTTAATAAATCTAGTGACTAATTAATTTAATTTTTGAAAAAAATTATGAAAAAAATGGTTGATTTTATCGGAACTCATTCAATGATAAGATATTCCATAAAACTCGGAATTTTTCTTTTTGAGTATGTTAAGCAAACCTTATCTTACAGTTTTTGCATGATGACGTGTTCAATATATAGAAAACTTATCAAAAAAATCTAAGTAAAATTATATTTTTAAATTGCATATTTTTCAGAGTTACTGACAGGTTAAGGTTTTTAAACTTTGAAAGAAAAAAATGCTGATTTTTTTCTCAAATCTATTTAAAGGTGGTGCCGAAACGATGTGCAAGGAGGGTAATATGGATCTTTTGAGCCAATTACCTTTGGAGCCGAGCCTTGCAGCGGTAGGTTTTTTTCGTATTTTTAAAAAAATTGAGAAAAAAACCACAGATAATTTCGTTTTACATGATTTCTCTGGAAATCATTTGAAAGAAAGAGATTCGTTTAGGGAGGTTTTTTCAATTTATTCACAAATTTTTTTCAAGTTTTTTTTTTAAATCTTATTCAGTTCTTTCAATAAAATTTAAACTTTTTTTGAACTCAAACTTTTTAGTCAGTCTTTAGAGAAGATTATCTGCTGAATCATAGAGTAATAGGAGTTGTTTGTCGCCTTTCTTGTGGGAGTAGTAGACGATTTTCGAGCTTTCCGACGTTCACTGCTTCTCCAGTACTTCTACATTTCCAGGCCCTCGACAAAGGCGAAGATTTCTTCGAAACTCATCCCGATTCGTCCCTGACCAAGGCTTTCTTGGACCTTGCCGAAAAGCTCAAGAAAAAGTTGATTAGTTGAGAATTTATTCACTTTTTCTCTTTTTTGTTATTCATTTACAGTTGTTCTTGTTACATTCCTGGTTGCCTAATTTTTTGGGTCATATTGTTTGAAATTTTGAAATAAAGTTTTATTGATAGCATTAAAAATGTATTTGTTGGAGTTAAAAGAAGCTTTGATACTTGTAAAAGTAATGTTTTTTTCCTTGAATCGGTGTTTTCTGCTATTCTTACCAGGTTATAGTCTGTTCAGATTTTGAATGTCAAGTCGTCGCTCAAGCTCCGCCCCTAATAGCGCGATAAACCAATCAGAGAGCGAGCCATCCACAGAGCGTTTTTGAATGACGTCATTCTACTTGACATTCAAAATCTGAACAGACTATAGCGTGTTTTCTGATTTGCCTACGTTAATTTTCTGAAGATAACTGTTAACTTGCCTTTATGCTTTATAAAAAAATGCTTTACCGAACAATTCAGCGGGATGAAAACGAGTGTGAAAGGCACACAAGAATTGATTTTATAGTCAATGTTTCCCGACTTGAAAGGGGAGGGAGGCGGGGCAAGGGGCGGGTCGCGTAGCGTGTGCGTACGCGGTTCTTGGCGCCAGTTCAATTCAATTGCCGCCGACTACTTAAAAAGCTCGGCAACCGCTCTTTCTCCGTATTTTTTACTAATGTTTGATGCACAAATTAACATAAGCAATAAATAATTAAAAAATAAGTGAAAAGAGCGATAAATGAGCTCTCTGAATGCTCGCTGGCGGTTGAATTTAACTCGTGCCAAGAACCGCGTACGCACACGCTACGCGTCCCGCCCCTTGCCCCGCCTCCCTCCCCTTTCACGTCGGAAAACATTGACTATAGATCTTTTAAAAGAATCTTGAACGGTCCAACTTCAAGATTAATTTTGTGTAGGATGTACCGCGTGGTGGTGACTGGAATGGGCTCTGTCACGCCTTTCGGAAGAGGTGTGGCTGCACTTCGGGCAGGACTTCTGGAAGATAAATCGGCCCTGAGATTTGACGACGGGTTGAAGTTTGTGGTGAGTATCATAGTTCAGATGACATCCCTCTCCAGAACATTATCAATTCAAAGCGCGGCTTTTGAATATAGCCGATTCACGGGTGGCTTGTACCGTCGAAAAATTAGTCCTGACAGCGTGAAAAAGGAAAGGCTGTCTGGTTGTTGGAGAGAGCAGACAGGTGCCAGCCCATTAGCGCCCCAAGCCACTTGTGAATCAGTTGTTGCACATTCCGCGCCAGCTTTTCAGGCCTAGCTACAGAACCTTTCCCTTTCCTGTTTCTGTGCATGCGCCTTCAATTTAACCTGAATTTTGCGGCATCTTAAAGGCGCATGCACAAAGACAGCCCGCGCACATCGAAGAGAAAGGTTCCGTAGCTCGTTGAAGGACAAAAACTGCGACAAGCTGACGTAGAGTAGGAATAGCCTTTAGTAAATGAAAGAAGTTTTTCCTTTGTAGGTTGGCTCGGTGCCAGAAAGTCCAGAACTTTTCGGGCAATGGTCGACGGGAGAAAAGCGGGAGATGAGCCGTGGCAGCATGATGACCCTCGTCGCTGCTGATGAAGTCTGTTTTGAGTTGATGCGCAGCGAAATTATCGTCTTTTTTTGGCACTGAGAGAAGCCCAAGGCTTGGAACTTTGCCATGAAGAGACTTTGGTGAACATTGGAACGTGTATGGCCGATTTGGAACATATTGGAGAGACGGCGGAGAAAGTAAAGAACGGACAAGTTAGGTAGAAAACATTTTGTTCAACCCTTTTCACTCATTTTTTATTTTAAGAAAAGTCTCCCCGTACTTTGTACCGAGGATCTTGAACAATCTGCCGGCTGGATATGTGGCTATGAAGTTTGACTAATGGACAATAATTGACTTATGCGGGAATTCAGGTACAAAATGATGGGAGGCGTGGAGAGCACCTCGACGGCTTGTGCCACGGGCCTTCACTGTATAGGTTCATTATTTGATATTTATCTAAATTTTTTTAAGTTTTTTTAATAATTTAATGAAGGTTTGTTAAATACAATTACTAAATATAAATGGGAAGAATAAGAGCGGAAAAGTTAAGAATAGTTAATAGGGCGGAAATAGAAATATTAATATATAAACACAAAGGCGTTTCCTGTCTCAAAAATTTATCGTTCTGTATTTTTAAAATTGCTATAATAACTGATATTTGAAAAAAATTACGGTTTTTTTGGCTCAGTTTTTTTAAACTTAAAACTATAGAAACTTATTTCAGTTCTTAGTTTAGTTAAAAGTAGGCTCACAAAGATTTTGTCTTAATAAGAAATCAAAGACACGTTATTTAGAAATGTGAACCCGAGCGAATAAGTCAATTTATGTTCAAAACATTTCATACACTTTTTTCATCAGGAAACGCCTTCCGATCAGTGAGGCATGGATGGGCCCGCCGAGCCCTGGCTGGAGCCACCGAATGTGCTGTCAACCCGATTTCCATCGCTGGTTTTGATAGGTTTTTCAAGAAATCCAAGAAAGTTGATCAACGACAGCTTCAGGATGAGAGCCTTGGCCCATGGCGATTCGCCGAAAATCAGCAGACCGTTTGACAAAAGCCGTAGTGGATTCGTGTTGAGCGAGGGGGTCTGTTCAGGGAGAAATTGAAAATCAATGAGTTCCGATGGAAAAGAGCCTTATCCATCAAAAATTCGCTCAAGAAACCAACCCTCAAACCACTGCGCAGACCACCTCGGTGTGAGAGGTAGGTCTAGGCGCGTACTCTTCCTGGACTTCTTCAAGAAGCTTTTTCTCAGAAGCCTATCGGGTATAGCGGATAATCTTTCTCGTTTCCAAGGACTCTTACCGAGGTCCAGTAGCCACCAAAGTTTCAACTCGTTTCGCGTCCCCCAATAGTTCCCTAGTAAGCATGAAGAGCCTTTCTGAAGGGGAAGAGTGGAAAAAAAAGTCTCAGAAAAAATAAAAATAAAACTTCTTGAGAATCCAAAGTATATAAACTTCTAGGAAATTGAGCTTCAAAATAGAAAAGAAAAAATTCTTAGGACTAGGAGTATTCCGCTGAAGTTGATCATGGGGTATGACTGATTTCAATTCTGTAATGATTTTTTTTTTGTCATTTTCCTCATGGGTCTTTAAAAAGTGTAAAAAATGTGTTTTAGATAAAAAATCTTGCGCATTTTGATTAATAACTTGTTTTCAGAGCGGCGTGGTCTTCCTAGAACGTTTGGAAGACGCTTTGGAGCGAAATGCGCCAATTCTTGTTGAAATTGTTGGTTACGGTAATATATAAGCTTTGAGGGGAGAACGGCCAAGAAAATGTCAAATCTAAGCAGGAAAGAGAACAATTTTCTGAGGATAAACTCTTTCAAAAAAAAAAAATAAAACAGTATTTCTTCTAGAAGTTTTCTATCATGGTAGTTTAAAATTTCGAGCAATAATTTTTTGAGTTTTATCATTTTTGAGTTGGCTGAGATTTAAAAGCAATCTAGAAGCCTTTAGATAAAAAAAAAGTGAAAACTTTTTCAGGGCCTTTTTGCTACTTTGTGAGGTCTTTGCTGTTCAGTTTGCCATGTTTCGCCTGGATTCCATGTCAGAAGCCTAATAATTTTATTTGATCGTTTGCAGGCCTCTCCTCCGATGCTCATCACATATCGACCCCTGAGCCGTCTGGAATCGGAGCAAAACTTGCGATGAGCCGAGCTCTGAGGGATGGGAATCTTCCGGAGAGCGATGTCGAGTTAATTTTCACGCGATGATCGCAAAAATTGACCAAATTTTAAGTTACGTGAACGCCCATGCAACGTCGACGCCCCGTGGCGACACCATCGAGGCCAAGGCGATCCGCGACGTTTTCCAGCGCGATATCGCCGTTAGCAGTGTCAAAGGTCAGATAAATATATAGCCTATTCCGCGCGATTTTTTTTTCGAGCTCCATAACCTTTATTCGAGATGCCCGGAATTACCACGCGCCTTCAATATTACGGAAGTTTTTTTGGTCAAAATGAGTGTTTGAAGGCGCATAAGCTAATTTCTTCAAGGTTTCGAGACGATAATCCATTTTCTGTTATTTTCTAGTTTCACATAAAACTTCGACACTGTTAAAAAAAAAATAAGGAAGTTTGAACGCAGCAGCAACTGGAGCGTCTCTCTGTGCTTTTTCCATATTCTTAAGACGAAATAAGTGTTTTCTAGGGTTCATAAATTCATATTCACAGCGTTTTTTCGTTCCAGGACACATTGGTCATTTGCTCGGAGCTGCTGGTTCTGTTGAAACGATTGCGACCATCTGCGCCCTGATGGACCGAAAACTGCCCGCCAATCTGAACTTGGAAGAGAGCGAGGTGATTTTTCAAAGTTCATTCGTGTTTTCTGTTGATGAATGATGAAAAGTAGGCAGAGAAGTTGAATAAATGTCTGAGACCCCTTCTCAGCTCCCTTCAACAGGTTCAAGGAATTTCAAAACAAGAAACACACCAGAAAATGAATTATCTTGTTTCAGGATGACGGAAAACTTCAGTTGCTGCGGAAATCAACGCCATGGACCTCCAAAACGCCCATAATCGCCATTGTGAACTCTTTCGGTTTCGGCGCCACCAACTCTAGTCTGCTCCTTCGAGAATTCCAGTCATAGCCCTTGGAAAGCCGAAATAAGCAAGAAAAATAATCTTATCGCGGGTTGTCCGATGTAGTTTTGTGTAAAGAAGTCGGATGAAAAATAAAATCGAACGTTCCTGCAATGAAACTGATAAATATTTGAATATTAATAATGAATCATCAGAAAAAGAAAGAAATAAATTTTAAAAACTTTTTTCAGAAATTTTTAAGCCTGAAAATCTTCGAAAACCCGTGAAAAATGACGAGAGGACGCCCATTTTTTTTGCGCCGCTTTATCATTTAAGAGGCAGAACTTCAAAAAAACTTCATGAAAACGAAGAAAAGAAATCAATTTATTCTCGCGTCTTTTCAATCTTCTTCGCAAATTCACGCAAAAGATATGTACAGATAAATCATCAATTTGTAAAAAATATCATTAAAAACACATTCGAATAGAAATCTAGGTTAGGTTATGCGTAGGAAAGACACGAAAGGCAGAGGGAGAAGGAAGAAGAAATCTCGTTTGAAAAATTCTCGAAAAATGCAAAAAAAAATTCTGAACATTTACGCCCCATTGCGAATGAAAGGGGCGGTTGAATAATTAAAGTCCAGTACGTACTCGACTAGCTGAGCACTTTTTCAAGTTTTCCGTTAGAAAAAATACATGATTCATAAAATTACAATGATTAGAAATGGGTACACGAATTTGATTGGTGGGGGGAGAAAAAGTAAGGCGATTTGGTATGATAGGATTGGTCGAAAAATTAGAGAAAATGCTGAAATAGGCAAAATATGAAGATTGCACCGAAAAATCTTAGGTTTAAATTTTTTTAAATAGAAACGAAATTTGAGCCATGGCCCGATTTTTCTTTTTGAGGACTTTTTTTAAACTGAAAAAAATTGATCGACCAAGTCGTGCGTTGCGGACCGCGTCGCGGCAAATGAAATCACTTTCAATTTTTTTCCGAACTTTGAATCAAGAAATAACTACGCGTTGCGATCCGCGTCGCTGTTATGAAGTCGTTCCAGGAGTATTTTATCCTCCGCAACTCAATTTTCTGTTCGAAGGCGCGCAGGTTTATTCAAAAATCCTTGATTCGTTGAAGTTTTTGAAGCTAATTTTTTTTTTCTAGAACTCTAACGGCTCAAAAATCGTAACGAAACATAGAAATACATGTTACACGATAAAAAAAAAAATACGAAGTAAGGAGATTGAGCCTAAAAAGGTGTACTGTACTCGGCGATGGTCTCGAAGAATTTGCGGCGCTCAGAGACGGGGACGGCCAGCGAGCGGCGGACGTCGTCGAGCAGATATTCGGGAACGCCGTCAACCATCGCCATCACCGGGTTACTGTGGAAACGAATGTCTGTAAGCACACTTTTTGGGTTTCGGAGTCTGTTCAAAATTTGAACGTCAAGTAGAATGAAGTTGTTTGAAAACGATCTGCGGATGAATCGCTCTGATTTTTTGATCGCGCCATTAGGGGGCGGAGCTTGAGCGATCATTCGACATTTAAGGTCGGAACAGACTACAATGAAGTTCAAAATCCGCTAGCCAAGCTTCGAAAAGTCTCTGTGTGGAATTTCCTCAATTCGTTTCTTCAAAAGTATGTCTTACAGCTAATCGAGAATAGGGATCAACAGAGCGCCCTTTCAAGGCTTGACAAGCTTAATAAATGAAAAGAGCTTTGAAAAAAGTTTTTTAGGCGAATTATCCCTTAACTATTTTTTTGAAAAAATAGTTAGAACTGAGAAATGTGTAAATTTGGCCTTGGTGACTTAATTTTCAGTACATCCTTTTCTGAAAACTTAATCTCTATCATTTTTCCAGCATCCTTCGATTTTCAGCTATAGCTTCACTAACTCTTCTATTCAAGAATAAATTTTCAAAAATTGCGAACCATGTCTTCTGTTTCTCTTCTTCCGATCCCGTCTATACTTGACCGTCTCGTCGGACTTCGCCAACGCCAGCTCCTCCAGCTCCTCGCAATCTTTAAATAAATCGAATGCAATAAAAAAAATGAGCAAGCATTATCCAGGGAAATCGAGAGATTAGTCTAACACTACTGAGAAATAAGAGTCGAACCAAAAATTGAAAATAAATCAGGCATTCCATGAATTTTTCAATTTTGTCTCAGAATTTATAAGAAAAATATTAAATCAGAATGTTAAGGACCATTTCCCATGCCGTGTAATAAATCATTATAAAATCAATGTCAGTAGGGCACCGATCCTCCCAATAATCATGAATGAAATATGATTTGAATCGAAATAAAAAAAATCATAAAAAAGTATGTATGGAAAAAAGCAGCTCTATGGAACTGAGAAAGTTTCAAGAGGTCACTTTTTTGATAAAAATGATTAGAGAAGTTCAAAGTGGTCTTCTGAGAAGGGAACCGAGGAATACTTTCCTTTCTTTAGTGGCCGCTTAAAAATTCTCTATAGAGACCAATTCGAGCAAAATTCTTTCATAATATCTTGAATTATTGCTTCGTTTCGGTCGGAACGCTGCTCGGAACGCTCTTTGAAGCCAAAACATGACTGGAAAGTTTGTGGCCGCTTAGAAAATATCTCTTAAGAGAGCACTTCGAGCAAAAACCATCTCCCAAAATCTTGATCATTACTAATTTTTGCTAGGGATGCTTTTGAAAAAAATTTTTAAGTGGCCGCTTGAGAGCCAAAATGTGAATGGAAAATCATTTCTTTTGTGGCTGCTCTGAAAATTTACCTCAAGGGTCCACTCAGGGCAAAAATCACTAGAGCGACTACTTTCTCATCAGTTCCACACGCTTCAATCGAGACTCAGACCTTGGTAACTCGAACCGGGCACGCCCCGGACGTGTTGGAGCATTCCCAACGAGCACTTTAGTAGTTTCTGCTTTTTTCAAGAGATCCCTAGAGTTGCTCAGAAACTTCCGTTTCGTTACCGAGGTCCGAGTTTGATGAATTTTAGAATCTTTCTCTCCATGGAGCACACTTTCTGAACCTTTTCCCGACACTCTTTTAATTATCGCAAGCAAGCGTTTTTTTTAGTAACGAAATATATAGTGAACTAAACATGCGAGAAAAGAAATCGGCGAAGAAACGAAAAATAAAAAGAAAGTATAAAAAACAGAAGGCATGCCACAGTTGGGCACCACATTCATTCACTTACCGCGATGACGATCTTTTCATGCCTAAAATATTCAAAAAATCATTTTAAAGCTGTATTTTCCTAGATTACACTGTAACTAACGAACCACATGGAAAATGTGTGCAAAGAAAATTTTAAAAGTCAAAAAGGCACCGCTGAGGGTCGAGTCGCTGATACGACGTTCCAGCGAGCCGATTCTCCTTCTTAACTCTTCGACTTCCTTCGATTTCTGGCCCAATTCCCCTCGAAGTCGCTCATTTTCAACGTTCATCTCACTGAAAGTTGGTTTTCTTCAATTGAAGTTTATTTATTCATGAATGTCTTTAAAATTTAAGTTTATTCCTGTAATTTACTACTGATAAATTTCTCTACTCTTCTTCTTTAAGTCCGCATTTGAAATAGCTTCTTACCTCATCGCAGTCTTCCTAATAGAAAGAAAAAGCCGGAAAATTCTTAATATGTCAAAAAAAGTTCCTTTCTTCCAAACTGTACATAAAAAAACCCACATTCAGGGTTGGCTTTTTTTCCTATTTCAGGGCAAAAAAATCGTGGTTTGCATTTGTCAACCTCTATAGCCGCATTTGGAATGGCTACATTGTCTGAGCTCACACAAAGAAAAAACAATTGATGAAAAATAAGTTCAAGTTAAAATTTCCTTGAAAAAGACATTTTTCTATAATTTCAAACTTTAAACGTTTTCAAGTCTCTTCTTATTTAACTGAAGAGGCTATCGAGCTTAGAAATTTAGAATTTTCCATGCCCCAGCTGTAAAATTTCTATTTATAAATAACCAGACAGCTTCAATATTCTCGATTCTCGAATAAATTATCAAGAGCAGCCATTCTAAATGCGGCCAGAAAAAGACCTTTTCTGCAAGGAGAGTTTGATTTGCATATGTCCTGTAAAACCCACGAGTTGGTCTCCTGCTCGTTCAACATAGCCGACAGTCTCTCATCGAGTTGCTCGTTCTCCACACACTTGGCCGAGTAGAGCGCCGACAAATTCGTCAGTTCCTCTCTCATTTGGTCGAGCATTTTGCTGAAAATCCCCAAAATACTCAAGAGAGTTTCATGAGTTCCAACTTTTGTCGCGTGAGCTCTCGGTCGCCTCCGGCCTTGCTCTTCTCGGCGAGCTGTCGGACCTCCTCCTCGTGAGCCCGTCGAACTGCCTCCAAGGCTAGCCTAGTCGCTTGCTTCTCCTCCTTGAGCTCCTGTTCGTGCTCTGACTTGACGGCATCCATCTCGTCCTGGAAGGCGCGTTTCTGCTCTTCCAGAAGTTCTGTGAAGGACGTCTTCACTGAGGAGATCGATTGATCGTTCCTGGTCTGAAAGGAAAAAAATTGATTGTTTTTTCCGCAAAAAGAAGAGGCTTACTGTCTTCCAATCGCATTATGAAAACTTAAAAAAACTTAAAAACGCAAAAATATTACTTGTTCACATAAATGATGGTGTAAAATATTCGAAACATTCAAACTTGATTGAAATTCGAATAACAAGGAAATATTTTCGGGATTGGGTGAAGGGTACTTCAAAGTACGTCTCATTCCGTCAAAAACTCAAAACTCAATTTTTTCACTTTCTAACTGAAGAAGGTCTTCAAGGCGTTTTCACAGGTAAATGAATTCATAAAAACCATCCAATTCCAAGTAGATATTTTTGACAAAGTTTTTGGCGCCAAAACAGTTGTACTTTATTTTTCCTTACCGTCGCCTGGAGCAGTTCCTCTTGAAGCTTCTTCCTTCTGGCTTCCTCGTGTTCGGCTCGGTCCCGGGTCCCTTTCAACTGCTGATCGTAGTGATGTCGGAGGCTTTCGACTTCCGACTGATGAGTGTTCTGAAATGGAAACACTTTTTCCATTTCAAAAATCTTTCCTTCAGATTTTCACGGTACTTTTGTGATTCAACTCATAAACTTCCTTACAACTCCTCAATTTCCTCGAAAAAATCACCTTCAGAGCGGTGAGCTCAGCCTCCCACTCGTTTGGCTGTTTCACGTCCAAATCGTCCTCTTTTTCGGTCATCGTCCAGGAATCCGACAGGTAGGGCATCATGAGGGCTTGCGACACCTGGAACGATCCAATGAAATCTTGAAACGGAAAATCTCTGTCGGAAGCTATAAAGTTCGGTAAGACACCCAAAAAACCTGCCGAAAATCTCCTTTTTCGAAAAATTATAATTATCAACACGCTAAAGCTTTTTGAGCAACTTTCCTACCAATAAAAGTCTTTTTTTCCTCAAAATTTTCAAGGCCAGCAAAACAATTTTTGATCAGAAACTCAAACTTTTCTCCATCGCTAAAAACCAAACTTTTTTGCAAACTTTTCGGTCTTACAAAGCGTCTTCCCACACGGTCGCTGCTCACTTGAACATTTGATTCTCCGCAAAAAGTTCTCGAAAGTTGGAACGCAACTGTTTTTGGAAGTTCAAGTTTTGTCGAAATTTTAACGTCCTTTCAATTTTCCCCAAAAAAGAAGCGAAAAGCTAAAAGTGTTCTCATCGCCAAAAATGGTTTTTCTTTTTCATGGTTTTCCAAACTTTCCCAGGAAAGCTAATCCACATGCTCTGAGCGCGATTTACCGTAAGAACTTGAATTCTGATCCATTCTAACCCTCACCTGGTCGAACAGGACGGTGACCTGCTGAAGGACGTCTTGAAGGGCGGCGATCGCGGTTTCATCGCTCGCTGGGGCGTCGTTCAGCTGCTGGATGACGTCATCGACCTCGTCGGCGAGTTCGGAGGCTCGCGACAGGACGTGCGACCGTGTCAGGACGGACAGGGTGGAGAGCTGGACGCGAAGCATGGTGACGAGCCGCGACTGAAGAGCTTCCAATCTGCAAGTCGCGAGTAATTTGAGGCGATCAGGTGTAATGTTAAGACATTTGATCGGACGGCGACGGGCTGTTGATCTGTTGTCGGAGAGTGCGCATCTCCTCCTGTCGCTGTCGGACTTCGTCTTCGGCCGCGCATAGCGATTTCCGGAGCGTAGTCAGGGTTTTCGACTGGAAAATGAAGGAACTACGGTCAAGTTCTGAGTTTTACAAGGAGATCGTGTGTTTAACATTGAATAAAAGTTTCCACAGGACCTCCTGATCACACTAAAAACATAATTGAACGTATCGTCAATATATCTATCGTTCTTCTTATTTTGGTTGTATCACGGCTCAAAAATGTAACCAGGGGTTTTCAAGTAACTTTTTGCACACTCTAATCGGATTTTCGATCCTCCATCTTGCGCCGTTTTCTTGTTAGAAAGAGCTTTTCGAAATTTTGTAACCAAAACCATGATCACCTTTTGATCAAAATGATAGAAAAATCGAAAATAAAAATAAATAAAGTGCTGGGAAAGAACCAAAACCACACAAAACCAAAAACAAACATCAGAATCCTTGCAAATGTGCTTGAGGCGTTCATTTTCGGTCTGTGTAGCGCCGAGACGATGGGAAGTGTCTTCCAATTGGGTTCTGAGGCTTTGAACCTGAAATTCGGGCGGTGGTGGAACTAATATTCAAAAGAAGAGTGGATCTGAACAAATGAAAAGTTGTTGGTTTTCGAAAAAATAGGCAATTTTCAAAAATGAGAAAAACTGAAGAGATAAAAGCGACGTCGCTGGCGGTACATTGACGATCTCGCAAAAATCCTGCTTTTTTGGCTGCGCCAGTTTTGAATTTTCCTTGGTGCAATATCGTATGTTTCTCGGAGCGACTTGGCATTTTGAACATTTGAAACTATTTTTCTAGCGAGAGAAAAAAAAATTTCGTCATTTTCCCCAACCTGATCCTCCAAGGAGCGGAGTCGGAGCTCCTGACTGCCACGGACGGCCGTCGGACGCTGGAAAGAACAAGAAAAATGGACCTTGCTGATTTCTTGCAGATGTGCCAGACATTGCTGATAGGCGACGGTGCAATGGCTCGAAAAGGGAGGCGTGACGGCGACGAGTCGCGACGCGACCCGCGACTCAAGGCCGCCCAGCGACGTGCAGCTTTTCGTCGTCGGTCGCATTTTTACTGCGATTAGTTTCAAGAGGATCAGAGAGATATTGGAGATCAAGTTCGCGGCGAAAAAGGGCATAGGAAATTGAAGCTCTTGAAAATGTAATTTCACAACAAAAAAAAAAAACTAAAGAAGTTTCGAATCTGACTCCGCAGAGACCATGAAGCTTGGAAAAGGACGATAAAGAAAGATTTCAAAATCGATATTGAGCGAGAAAAAAGCTATGGATTTTCAGTTTCAAATAGTTTGAGAAAAATTTCCTATTGGGATATTTCAAGCAAGGCAAAAGTTCATTATGAGAAGAGAGGAAAGCGCTTTTTGCAGGAAATCTGAAGCTCAGATTTGGAAGAGAAGCTTGGAAAAAGCGGAAAACTTCCGATTATGACTGACAGATTGGCCAATTCCACTCATTTGATTTGAAAATTTGTTTGGAATCTCAGACAGTCTTAACTTCAACAAAAATATTCTAAATTTGGAATATACGTTCAATTTTCTATCAAATGCCTCTGAACCATTCAAAAAAGGGAACAGGAAAGTCAAAAAAAAAGAGGAAAATTATGATGGGTGCGTCAAGGCCGCGACACGAAGATTAGCATATCAGCTTCATCTTTCCATTCCTTTCTTTCTTTCTCTTTTTTCCTTCTTCCTTCTTGCGTGTTGTAAAAGTTTTGCGGTGGCAAGCCGACCACATTAATCTCATCGCCATTTTTTTTTCATCCGATTGAAAATCGGCACACGCAGTGAAGCGATAAAATGAAAGAGAGCGGCTTTTATGGGTGCCGAAAAAATGAAAATCATGGGTTTTTCAGAATTGTTTTTTCATGTGCGCTCCACCGTAAGAACAAGAACTGGATCAAAAAAATGGAAAGCAGTCAAAAATCATGTTTTTACCTCAAATTCTTTGAATTGTGAAATGGTCTTTTTGACTTCGAAATACACAAGGCTGAAAATCATTTTCTTTTTTTTTTTGAATCTAAATTTCGCAGACTAAAATGGTTTTATTTTCTGATGCACGTTCGATCTATAACTAAAATTGAAAAATATGTGTTCTGATCTATAAAAAATCCTTGGAAACATTTGATTGCTTCTCACTGCTTCTCCAGCTGGTTTTATAACTAAAATCGTTTTTTTTTTTCCATTGTTCTCAAAGTCGGATGGTGTCTTAGCTAAAAAAAAATGTGGGCGGCTTTTTATCGCTTCTAGTATTCTTTCTTCTGCTAGAAACTTTTTTTTTGCTCTTGAAATGTGGGTTTTGTAGTCATAAAAATGAGAGCGGCTTTTACTACTCCGCATGTGCGCTTTATGGATAAAAATTATTTTAGATACTAAAAAAATTTTACGGCCAAAGAAACAAATAAATATTCAAATATTCAAAACTAAATTTCTCTGTACACTATTGAAGTAACACCCTCGAAAATAGTTCTTTCAAGTCCACAGATGCTCTAGCGCAGAAGATTGGAAAAACTATTTATAATGGTAAGAAAATTATCAAAAAATTCAAAATAACTGTTATTTCCGATTGCTTTTCACTAGATTCATAATAATTTCACCGCAAACTCCACAAAGAAATTTCCAGTGACTCAAGAAAAATTTGGATAGAACCTCAGGGTACTGTATTTGAGTGAGAAAATATGTATATTTCACACAGAACAACAACACGACGGAGGAGATAAGACCACGGGTCGTAAATTCAGAAACAGGCTTATCAGGAAGAGGAACAACACGCTATTTGAAACGCTACTAAAATCCGATCGTAAGGTCATAAAAATCTCAGTGCCATACAATTTTTCTAGCTTTAAAGATCCCTCTAACAAAATTCCGAAGCTCAAATTATATTTTAAAAACTATGGAAAATATCAAACATTTTTCAATAATTTAAGAGTCAAAGTCATTTTGCTTTCAGAAATCACACAAAAATACAAAAAACAATAAAAAAAAAAATGAAATTTTGCAACTATCGAAACTGAGTAAAAACTACTTGTGAAACTGAAGCGGAAACGACGGACCAAGACTGGGCGAATCAGATGTTTCGGCAAATTCGACACATCTGTGCCGACGGGGCTTTTTTTCCTCCACCCTCACATCCGCCCCGCAAATATCGTTTCTCGGCTCATTTCAATAGAAAATATGGTCGTTTTAAAGCAAAAAGCGCCTAGAAATGATCGAAAATGAAAATTTCGGCCTTCATAACAATAAATAATTCATTCAGAGTCCTTTCATCATTATTATTAGCAACTTAGGACAAATGTTGATTCAAAAAAACTGCTGGCTTCCGAAAAATTGACCTTATTGACCAAAAAAGGCAAAAATAATCCATTCTTGCTTATTTTGGGAGGCAAGAAAGACTTTTGAAAGCATGATTGGCTTTTCTTCAAGCTTAGAAAACTTCAAACTTTTCGGAACATTCAATTCAAAAACATACCCATTTTCAAGCCATTGCACCCTGTCTGTACCAAAACTGGTTGGAAAAAATAAAAAAAAATAAAAATTTACCGAAGCGATTTTCTTGGATCTTGGCCGAGTACTCGAAGCGGCCGATGAGTTAGATGGGTTTCTGAAAAAAAAAATCCGATTTTTCTGAGCTGTATATACTGCCAATTTCACATTTTTCAAGGACAACTAAAAAGCATGATACGCTGTGAAATCCCTTGCTACTGCAGGCGAATCCTGGGAAGGTGTTGGGAAGCTCCTTCTTTCTATTCCTTGGAAGACGTTTGGAAGTTTTCCAGCAGGTTCAAATAAAAAGTGCTGGAAAGGTAGCATCCAGAGTCGCACGGAATTCCGTCTCCCGCAGTTTTTGTTCTCCCGACTTCCGCTATCCGCGTTCCGCAAAAAAAACTCCCGTTTCCGCTTGAAAGTTTAATTCCGTTTTCCATTTTCTTTTCACTACCGTGCAACTTTGGTAGTTTCCAGCAGGCTGCCAGAAACCTGCAGACTGACCTTTCTAACACCTTGAAATATGCTTCTCAAGACCTTTTAGACGCGTTTTACCTTCCAACCTTCTTTCTAACACCTTCCGAGAGATTTCCTGAGGATCTACCTACCTCTGCCGCATGTCCTGATTCCTCTCCTTGAGCCTGGCGACC
The DNA here is from genome assembly GCA_904845305.1 of Caenorhabditis auriculariae. NCBI lineage: Eukaryota > Metazoa > Nematoda > Chromadorea > Rhabditida > Rhabditidae > Caenorhabditis > Caenorhabditis auriculariae. The sequence goes on from CAJGYM010000004.1 coordinate 523,976, forward strand.
GGAGATCTTCTCACAGAGGGGGACAAAGATTCGCGTCGTCCAGTGGCACCTCTTCTGGAGCTGTCCCTCGTCGTCGCGGCCAAAGTCCCGTGGTCGGCCTCCGTTGAAGACAAAGAGCCGCGGCTGAAAAGCCAAATTTCTTCAAAACTATCTTCACTCATGAGACGTAGTAGTAACTAACAAAAAATTCTCATTTTCTGCTACTTTGGGTAAAATTTCTTTAAAAACCTTCAGCAAAGCAGTTAAATCCTCTATTTTAAATTTCAATGAGAAAAAAGTTGGATATTGTCGTTAATTTTCTCTAACCATTTTTTGATTTGGTCCTGAGGAAACTTATCAAGAGAGAAGATGGCGAAAACCACAGATTTTTGAGAAATTCTTCAAAAATAAAACACCTTTGAGAAGTTCTAAGAGACTTGAGAGACTGGTTAGATTTTCCGTCCCAGGAATAAATCGGAACGGTTCGAAAAAAGTCCAAAAAGGGGAAATACCCACCTGGCAGCTCTTCTGGCCCTCCGCTGCCTCTCCAAATCCTCCTCCTCTTCCGTCGAACTTTCCTCGTCCATCATCGAATTGGAATGGTGCGATTCGGGAGCCACGTAAGCGATGTGCTTCTTTCTCTACAACAAATCATAAAACTAAGATACAATCGATTAAAAGTCTTTTTTTTCGATGATTCTGTAAAGGATATGTATCCTAGACTCATCATCCGTGGCTACGACGGAAAACTTTGAGAAGTACTCTTATTCATTTTTTGAAAATATATCTAGGATTCATAGCCACTTTCTTTATCAAGATTCATAAATAAAATCAACTCCAACTGGCAGATTCACTGCTTTTACTCGAATAAAAAAAATTTTTTTTCAAGGTCATTTCCTCCTTCCGCAGATCATTTTCAACCTATGAAGTTTTCAATCATATCCTACAAAAAGATCCTCAATATAACTATGATCCTCTCAACGTATGAAGGTGCTTATGACCAATGAGAGGCGTCGAAACGAACCACAGGGAATCCCAAAATATCGGTGCTGTCGGCAAGACTGTGGTTGTCGTTGGAGTAGGTCTCGGTGTAGGTCGGCGACGGGTTGTGGCGGTTCTGTTGGAGGGCCGCGATCCACGAGTCGCGGATTCCTGGCGTCATCGCCGAGAGGATGTACCGTGTTCGACGGCACTGTCAAATAACTACAGTTAGGCTAGAAAACATGTTTCAACAAAATTGATTGCTTATATTTCAAAATTCGAACGCTTCAGTAATTAAACACTGGCAGAATTGAGAGACAAGGATCACGAAACAGAATCCATTTATCGACTTTTTTCGCATCCGCTTTTTTTTTCACTGTGATTAGTTTTGAGCCTTTCATTAACTATTACAGTCCTTGAGAAGTATAATGAATAATTGGACAAACCGAAAAATGCTAATTCGAAACGATACTACTACAAAAACAAAATCTAGAAATCAAAAAAAACGAATTCTGGATCGCTTGAAGCGTATAATTAAAAGTTCAACTTTAAATGAATGAAACAAAACTTTTCAAATAAAAAGTTTTTGAAGTCACCTAGAGTACTAAAATCGTCCTCCATCTCAGCTTATCTTTGAACTTTTTGAGACTAATCTTGAGTTTTAGAACAAATCAGGAGGCAAAATAGAGCGAATTTAACGCAACAAGGATCAGAAAACTGTCAAAAAGGCATGAAACCCAGGAGAAGAAGCAATGGAAGAGAGCCCAACTACACGCGACCAAATCCGCTTAACAAAATGAAAGAACAAGCCCGCTCGAACACGCATAGACACATGGGTGTATACACACCGGAAGGATTTGACCGGTTCTTTTGTTCGAAAAAAATACACGATAAGAGCGAAAAAATTAGTGAACTTTTAGCAATGAAAAAAATAAAGTAACTAGTTTGGACAAAATTAAATTTAAAAAAAACTTTCAACTAACTAATAAAAGTTAGAAACACTCTCAGAGCCTTCGACATTTTAAAGCAGCTATATTCAATTTCAATCACTGACAAACTCTCAAAAAGTTACAATAATCAAAAATACGATCTCAAGACCTTTTTTCTCAAAAAAAAATTTTTCAATAGCATTTTGTATTATTTTCCAGGTCGAAGTTCTTTTGGCATTTGTCCACATAGCATTTTAAAACTTTTGAATTTCAAGGGATCGTTCTAGGTCTGCCTTCTCTCCCAAACCTTTACCTTGATCTCGATTCCATAATTCTTGGCGCTGGCCGACGGGTAGACGTTTTCGCATTCGGAAAGGTCAATGGAGATCAATGGCTCCGTGGAGTCTTCCGCCCAGACGTCTCTGAAAGGAGTTGAACAAGTTGTCTCCGTGATTTCTCAAGAGCTCACTTGTAGAGTTTCAAGCTCAGTCCGGCGAGGACGACCCAATGCTTGGTCCAGTCGTTCTCCGACTTCCCACGGAGCATCAGCCAGCCTTTGCGAAGAGTGTGCGCTTGCGAAGTGTCGATGTTGAACGGCTGAAAGATGACGTTGTCAAGAATAATTTAATGGCGTCCTCGAAAAATAAGTTCTTGAGAACGATCAAATGACGTCAGAAAGCGTCTAGAAAGGTTTTTTTTTAAAATAGGAATTCGAGTTCGACAAAAAAGTGAGGGGTTTTTGATTCCCCATTTTATGCCCGAAAGTATACTAAATAATGCTCAAAAAAATTCCCGGAAATAATTGCCGTCATAAAAAAATTTGAAAAAAAGTCAAAAAAAGCAACAATAAAAACCAAGGAATTTTTAAAAAAAGTTTCTTTCATGAAAGTGACGTCATAAGTTGCCCCTGAATGTCGTCATTGCACTGCTGAGCGCCAGGTGACGTCATGAAATACTTCAGTGAGTGACGTCATTAAAAGAAAAGTCAGAGAAAAGTCGAATTTTGACGTCTTGACTTATTTAACATCCATCCACTAACAGGTCGATGAAAATGAGACAAAAAAGATTCAAAATAATTTCAAGAAGCGGAATATCTTCGTAAATGGCGTCATAAAAAGGAGTCATAAAATATCAAAGATTTCTCACAAGCTAAAAAATGGATATTTTGAAAAATCTTCAGAAAAACGAACCGTTCCAAAGTTTTTCTTGAGAGTCGCCTCTCCATCGATCGCCGAGGGCGATCCGGCGATTGTAGGCGTCGTCGTGGCGGTCAAAGTCGCCACAGAAGATGTCGTCGTCGTCGTCGTCGGCGAGGCAGAAGACGTCGACGGCGAGAACCGATGCGGACTCGTCAACATCTTCGAACTGGAATCGAATCGGTGGAATGGAAGCGGAGACGGTTATGATGTAATGGAGGCAAATAATGGCTGTATGGATGTTCGTATAATTACCCGGCCGTGGGTAGGTTCATCAGCGGCGGAAGCGTCGGCGGAAGCGAGGGCGGCGGCGTCGACGCTTCTTCTGATGACGTCGACGAGGTCGTCGTCGGGATCGTCGTCACCCGTTTCGGCTCGTCTCTGGAGCAGAAATGGATGAATAACTTCGATGGGGAGGACCGATTTCATTAGACCAACTCAAAACCATTAACCTTTCAAGATAAATCACAGTTTGAGCATATTTTTGAACCATCTCTCAAGTGACCACTTACTACGCTTAGAAGTTTGAGAGGCCCGAGTTCAAGTGATTACTTAAGTGATCTTACAGTAAAACATGTTCCAAAATGAGTCTAACCTGATTTATCTTTAAAAAAACTTCGTTTTAAATATTAACGAAAAGACCAACCTCAGGCTTCTCTGTTTGATGCTCCTGACAGTCCCGTGCAGCTCTCCACGGCCGTCGGTTCGATCGCAATCGAGTCTGTCAATCGAAGAAGATCTCGAAGAACTCGCCGACGGGACCTCCATCGGCGGCTCCGGGCTCTGAAACTTTTTTTCTTAACATTTCGAGGAAAACGAGATCTGAATTCAGCTCCTAGTTTCTGAGCAGTATAAAGATGGATGATTGATGGAAACAACGTAAATTCCCCACCATGACCATTGACTCCGACGGTTCGTACTTCTCAGCCTCGGCGCCTCTCCTCGGCTTCACCTGGATCATGTTCTGCTTGGCGAACTTGTTCAGCATGTTTTGCCACCTGTGAAAAGGAAAAATTGAGAAGAAATTGAAAAATCGAGCAAAAAACGTTTGGAAATAATTTGAAACAATGAAAAAGGTAGTGCAAGTACCTCCAGACTTGAAAAAGAAAATTTCAAAACTTCTTTTTTAAGAAATCATGAAAAAAGAATATTCCGACGAGCCCATCTCTTTCCCTAGTCCTTCCCGTATCGTCTTCATTTTGTTAATAAAAAAAATCTCGAAAGAAAGAGTAGAACATGTGAATACTAGTTTTGTCGATAAAAAAGCCCTATACGTCAAAAAAAAAAGAATAGACCAAAAAGAAAGTTGAAAACTGACCACCGGATCTCCTCGGTGGTGTCCGCCTTGACGTAGACGATGGGCGGCTGCTCGACATCGCCATCCGTTTTGTTAAAGGCCATCAGGATGGAATGACCGTTTCCCGTGATGGAATCGGCTTCGCAAACCCGGTGGCACCTGGTCATATCGATCGTGAACTGCGGTACCGTGTCCATCTGGAAATTGAGCGAATTTGCAAGACTTCAATTATTAATAGAAAAAAGTTTCAAAAGCAATGAAGTACAGTAGGTTTGGAAGAGTGTAAAATTCAAAGATGAACGACAGATTAAAGCGAATTTCAAAATAATATTTTGAAACGTGACTTATAACACAAAAAAAAGTTATATTAAACCATAGTGTCGGGTTCAAAGCCTTTTCCGCGAAATTCTGAAAATTATCTCTAACTCTCCAAAATTTATTCATTATTCAAGCCCGGCACAGCCCAAAAAGCTCAAATTTCCTTGAAAACGAATATCAATCTTTCTTACTACAAAAGTCATGTTAATGTTCATTATTTCACGTAGAGTTTGACACAAACTATGATTTTAAGAGTAAAAAGAATTTTTCGGTGAAAACTTTTTCAGCGAAATTTTAAAGTTTTTTTTCGAAGCCCGGCCTGACGCACAGGTTTGGACACTGGTGACGCGAAACGGACGTGCTCCGGACGTTTCTGGACATTTCTAGGGATGACTTGAGAGTGCTGACGCTACTTAAGTTGTCACTAAAAATGCCCAGAACCGTCTGGAGCACGTCTGTTTTGTGATTACCAATGTCCAAGTCGTTTTGGAAATTTCAGATTTTCACATGAAACTTACATTGTTGTCCAGAGCGTACGTGAGCTCGCCAGAGTCAAACAACGTGAACCATCGCCGTTGCCATCGCTGAAAAAAAGTTTTCATTAAGGTAAAATCAAAACAAATAAATAAAAAGGTCCAAAAGACCTTCAAAAAATAAGATTCTCAATTCAACATACTCTTTTGCCTCATTAACGGCTTCAATTTGTTTAGGCAATGAAAAAACTGATATTCTTTCAACGTCGGGAATAGTAAAAAATAATCCGCCTGAATTTCTTGTTTTGAAAAAATCAACTCATGGTCTCTTATTGCTCACTCATCTTTGTAGTTATCGATTAGAAAAAATAATCATAAGAAACTAAAAAGTTCTCGTGAACAACTTCGCAAAAAGGCAGAACTCAATTTATCTGTTCAAAAATGTTTCTCCTCAATACTGTCCTATTTTCTTTTTTTTTTTCAATAACCTCTCAACAAACAAAACACCTATACGAATGGCCGGTATCAATAAAAACGTACGCAGAATAAATATTTGACATTTGAATGATGAATCGTCTGGAAAAGAGAAAAAACGTGGAAAGAAAAGATATTGTATAAGGACGTGACTTCATCAAAAATTGAAAAATTCTTACAAAATTGATTAAATTGATAAAAAGATTACCTTCGCCGTGTGACTCTGAAGTGAAAAATCGAGGTTAGGCGGCGCCACGTAGAGGAATCCACAGGCGCTGACTTTGCGGTTCATCTGAAAAATTCGAAGTTCAGTACTGGAATGAGAATCCATGAAATAAAAGTCAAAAGTATCAGTGTAACGTCAAAATTACACCTATTCGAGTAGAGCATGAAAACAAAAGTTTAAAACAAAAAATTCCGTTTCATTTCGTCAAATTTAAAAAGAAAAATACACACTATTCCAAATGAAAAAATCCAACCGGAGAAATATCAAAACTATAAGGTTTTGGTTGCTTAGTGATCCGGTGAAAGTTAACAATCTTTTAAACAATAAAATCGGAAGAAAAAAAAAAGGAAATCTTCATATCAAACAAGGAAGGTTATTTTCCTTTTTGAAACAGTGAACTTTGAAAAAAAAGGCTAGAAAACTATTTGACATATGAAAGAAAGATAAACCTGTCCAGCCTGTAAAACTTTGATTTTCTCTAGAAATAAAGGCTCAAAGTCTCTCAAGTTTCACCAGTTTCAAAGCTTGAATTTGACTTTGAGCCCTTTTTCTATCGAAAACTAGTATTTTCGCAGGTTCGTTGGAATAAGGCATTTTCGTTGGAATAAGGCTTCCAGAATCTTCATTTGATTTATCAGAAAGTTCTTTAGTCACAACTCAGTGAAAATACGGCCAGAAAAAACCTAGAAACTTTTTTCAATCAAAAAGTCAACAAAAAAGCTTCTTCTAAATTTCGTGTCAGTTTCAGTGACTCGACGGAAGAAACATATGTTGGGAGGGTGGAGAATAGATATGCAAATGCAAATATACACGACCGACCGACGGCCGACAAATCGGGGGAGGCTTGGCGACGCCCGCGCGAAAAACCGTCGGCTGCCAATCACGGAAATCAAGTCAATCCAATTTCATGGAGAAAAAACGACTATTTTCTAGCTTGACGGGTGTTGAATTAGAGAGTAGAGGTCGTTGGAAATGAGGTGAAACCTGTCACTTTATAGAGTCAAAGCCAGAATGAAGATAAAGATTTTTCTTTGGAGCAGAGATAAATTCTAGCTTGAAGAGTGTCAAACTGAGAAAAGAGGTCGCTGAAAAAGAGACAAAATTTTTTTCATGATGAAAACAAAGCGAAAAGTATAGCTTCCTTAAAAATATAAAAAAAATTTCTCCTCTATGTTAGAAAAAAGTCAAATTGGAGAGTAGAAGCCGTCGAAATTGACTCCAAAACTGTCGCTTATTGTCAAACTTTTGTTGAAGCAAAAAAGGTACAGTTGTTCCCTTAATTGGGAAAAAAGCAACGAAAAACCCACCAAATTCAAACTTTATGAGTGTTAAAATGAGAGTAGAGATCGTAAAAATTGACGAGAAATATGTGATTCAAAGGGAAGTCGGAAAAAAGTCGGGGCTTTTGATAGATCTCGAAAAACCGATCAAAGTCTCTAGTTCATATTTTTCTTCTCAAGGAAGGTTAAGATTTAGAAGGAAATTGAAAAGGTTCTGGGAAAACAGGAGCCGACTTCATGAACATTAACGGGCAGAGAAAACTGGGTTAAAAGCTCATAAATGGGGATATTTTCAGGGGCGTTCTTTGCTGGTAGTGATATGAGACCTGAATATTTTGAATTTTGAACTCAAAATGACTTTGAATTACCAAGGAAAAATCCAGAATGGCTTAAAAAACGCCAAAAATAACCGGAAAACCAACGAAATTCTTCTATTTTCAATCAAACCACTACTAAACAAAGACCTGAGAACCGTCGGAAAAAGAAAAGGAGACGGCAACGAGAAGCCAAGATCGGGCAACTGAATAGAAATGCAAACGGAGGGGAACCGACAAAAGGAGCAGCTGTGTGGAAAACGAACAACCACAATGGTCTTGGCCATTTTTTGCCGTTTTTCGGCTTTCCTTTGCAGGGAGGTCGTCGCCGACAACACAGAGACTGAATTGTGTTCTATGTTTTGGTGATTTCAAGTGGAAATTGCTTGAGAAGATAAATGGATACTTTTCTGTCTTTTAAAGTTTGAGACACAAACTTGCGCTCAAGCAAAAAATGTTGTATCGCAAATTTCCTGGTAGGTCTTTGTTTTGAAAAAAAAAAACCTTCATTTACACAGCAACTTGTGCTTTCCAAAGTATTTATGAGGCATTTATTGTTTCAAAAAGATAATTATGAAGGAAAATAATTTTTTTGATGCGCATTCATATGTGAGAAGTATACAATAATGCAAGAGAGCCAAAAAGCTTTTTTTCAAATTGATCTAAATCAACTTTCTAACTGTTTTATCTCTGATAAATTCTTATTTAAAGCCTTTTTTCCTTCTCAAATCAATACGAAAGCTAGAAATAGTTTGTGAAAAAAAATTTTAAAAGCCATTAAAACATAAAAAACGTCGTCCTTCAATAACCACCACCGAGAAAAAAAAGGCAGAAAATGGCCAGGTTGTTGTGTTTTCGTGTGGTGTCGACAAGGCAAGACGGACGGAAAACGAGGTACTTTCCCGAAGGAAAAAAGCCATAAAAAACTGAAGGACACACCTAAATATGGCACTTTTGCAGGTTGTACACAACCATACCACGTGGCGGATGGTTGTAATTATTTTATTTTTCCGATTTTTCGCATTGAGAAAAAACTTAATGCATGGAAAACGAATTGAAAAAAGTTTAAAAAAAAGACAGCGGATGGAAAAATTCAAAAAAAGTTTGAAAAAAAGTTTGAAAAACCCAGATATAATTTACCAACAATAAATTCAAATCGAAAAAAACAATTTACAAACTTTATAACTCAAATTCGGTCTTAAAAACTAATACTTTCCTCTCAAGAAATGCTCAGAGAAACGGAAAAAAGTTTTGCTGAAGAAAACCTGTACCCAAACACAAACATACACCTACAAACGAAAAAATGAAACCCGAAACTGCCGAAAAAAGACAAAATAAATATGGGAGAAAAAATAGAACAAGAGCGAAATCGATAGGCCCTTTTTGCAATGCATTCTCATCTGATTCAACAAGTGTTTTGTGCAAATTCTAGATCCCTTTTTTTGAATTTGGAAATGAATGAGAAAGCGAAAATCCAGGAAATGAAAACAAAATTCTGGAAAATTGCATGGAAATCTTAGTAATAGCCATCTTTTATCATAATTTTTATTCTTTCCCATAAGGCTCTGAAAGTAAAGCCCACGACTCTTCACAAAAATCTTTGTAGTCAACTAATTTTTTACCACCTTCTTTTTTAGCCCGAAAGATTTTTCTATAAATCAACACAAAACTCAAGAAAACCAACAGCTTCCGGCCCTTTTGACCGAAAATTGCAAAATTGAAACTGGTTATCAACAAGAATTGTTATCAAATCAATTCTCAACTGATAAGCCGCAGCGAAACTGAATTGAGACAATAAAGTAACACAAAAATATTTATTTCGAAAAAGCGGCCCTTAAGAAGAGTACCTAAATGTGGAAAATTTGATGGTCGTCGTTAAATGATACCGAACTTATCGATAAGAATTTACACTGGAGTCGGATGTCCAAGATGGGAGAAAAAAAAGTGTTGCAAAAATTTGAAGTTCGAAAAATGGGAAAAATTCATGTCGGAATTTTAAATAAAAAACTGCATTGAAAAGGTAGTTTTTCGTATTTCGAAAGTTCTCAAATATCTGAAAAACCAATCAAGAGCCGATATTAGTAAAAGAAAAATTGAATTAAAAAAGCAAAATTTTCGAAATTTTTGCAAAATGATTCTGTCAAAAAAACTGAAGTGAGAAACGGGCTCTCAAGTCTTTAAAAAGATCAAAGATGCTCTCCGAAAAAAAGAAAAAAATTGCGAGAGGGTCATAAGAAGAGTAAAAGCACTTCAGGTATTCTCAGGAATCTCTTTGAATTTTTTTTGTATTTTTCGAAGCTCCAAAAGAACTGAATGAATTAATATCTTTCTATTAATCAGAATTTTTTTCATTGGATCCCGAAAAAGATAAAAACTCGAAAAATTTCTGAAAAATTTCAAAAAAGCTCAGGGTGAGTACCAAGAGAGTCATGGACCTTAAAATTGTTTAAAAAAGCTCAAAACAACCACAAAGCGAGATATTCCTTGAGAAGAAAAGGAACCAAAACCGTTCGCAGTTCTTGAGAAAACTCAAGCCTAAACCAGTCGCTAATGGAAAGTCGAAAAAAAAGAGAAAAATATGGGGTCGTCAATGTACGTGTGTGTGTGTGGCGGAACCTTTTCCCACCAAGTTCTCGCCTCGATATAAATCAACCTTCTATTTTGATTGATTTTTCCTCTTTTTTCGTGTCCCGATTTGGCGCCGCAAAAGTGTTCCTTTTTCTCTTTTTTTTTCCGTCTTCACACGCGATTCCCGTTCAGCCGCAACGTTCAATCTTCTTCATTCAAATGGATTCGCCGTTGGTTTAAGAGTTTAAAGTTTGGCCTGGGAAAGCGGCTTTGAAGAATGCATACTATTGACATACTTAATGGATGGGGATGAAAAAAGAGTATTTTTCGATGTTCGAGCAATAATCTATTCGCTACGACTTGAAACTGTCTGACCTGTCTGTACCCTCTTCTCGCTCACTGGCTGGCTCTTAGGAACGTTATCGAATAAACAAGACAGTGTCGCCAAATGATGAGAGAGCCAGAGAAGTCAGACCGTTTCGAATAATGGCAAAAAGAGCAGAGTCCTTTGCTTTTTATTTCTTTGAAAAAATTTTAGTTTTTCTCAATACTTGCCATAGAGCGTAAATGCTTGTTGAATTCTTCTTCAATCCCAAAAAAAAAAGATCAGCTCAGACGTTTTCAGGAGCAAATCAAAGCCTTTGAGAGCAGAAAAAAGGATAGTTAATAAATTTACTAGGACTAAACAAGAAGAAAAAAATATTATCTCGATAGAGCGCACTTAAAGTCAATAAATTGCTACAAAGTTTGAGAAAACTCTGAAACCTAAATTCTAGTGTCCAAAAATTCCTTCCGTTTTGTTTCAAGGAGCAGGTGCCACACTTAAAGAGAGTCTCGAGGCGAAAAGCCATTTTCAGTGTTATTCTATATCTTCAAAATGGAATTATTCGCTTTTCAACACAAGGATTTATATGTGAATCCAAAGAAACACTTTGAAAGAGTCGTTTTGAATCGGAAAAAAAAAGAAAGCGGAGAGATCGTCACGCCGTTTTTCCTTCAGATTCTTTGTGAAAAGTTTTGAGTTTTGAATAGGAGACGAGGTGATCCGCCGCGCGGATGCCCATTGAAGCGAAGTCGCGTAGAGGGGAAAACCGGCCAAGGTCCGCGTCATTACAAGTTTGAACAGGGAGGGAGAAAAAGAGGACGAGAGAGGAGGGTCTACTTTCAGATGATACGACTTTTTCAAGTCGTCCGCTCATTTTCGACTGCGCTTTTGAAACATTTTCTCAGAGAGACGGTTTGAAAAGTCGTCAAAAGACAGTAATTCTGAAGATCCGAGTTAGGAAAACCTTCAACTAGAATCAAAAAAGAGTTTCTCAAGCTAATTTCGAATCTGGGCTAGAGATCTTTCGAGAAAGTCTTTGAGAAAAGTTCTGAGATCTCAAGTTGAAAAATTACTGATCTTATGTTAAAATGATGTCAAAACAATGCCAAAAAAAACCAAATTTAATTTAATGATCATAAAATAGCCTCGACAACTAAAAAAAAAGAATTATTTTTCCTATAAATAACGATCTTTTCACAAAAACTGTTCTATCAACAGAAAATTGTCACAAAGATTGAAGAAAAAGAAAATTTTATCCAATTTATCGAAAGAGCGCACTTGCCGTCAAAAAGAAGCCAACCATTTAAATTAGCCTTGCAGTTCAACTACAGGTCAGAAACTATTTTCAAGGAATCGGAGTTAATTTTAAGACTTTAAAAACAGTCAATTTTATCGGAAGAGCGCACTTGACGTCGAAAAACGGCCACCCACTCGAATCTTTTCAACTTTTTTCCTTGTGAAACGGAATGGAAGACAAGAAAAATGGGATCCACTGAAGCCGAAGTCCGACTTGATTCGACTTGACTTGACCACACATACATAGACGGCCACTTGCCTAATTCGTCGTCTTCTCCGTAAAATGGCGGTTTTATGCGTCTTTTTTTTGCTTTTTTTTTCTGCCTCTTATCTATCACTGTGGGAAAGAAATCTTCAAACGAAATTGGTTCTAATGGACCCGGTTTGAGCTTGATTCATGAGGAGTGCACTGGAAAAGGTGCACATAAATCAATAAGATTAGGTCAAGTCTCAAAAAATACTTGAAGTTGTCAAGTGGAAAACAATTGTAAACGACTTTTCACTCAAATTTTTCGAGTGTTTTTATAAAATTACAAGTCGAGTGACTGACAAAAAAAACGAAAATTGTCACTTTTTCAAGTACCTCATTGAGCATTGAAGTAAACACTACAATGGAAAAATAAATCAAGAAAAAAAGGAAGTTTTTCTTAATAAATTTCGAACTATTAAAGAACCTTTAAAAGAGATGATCAAATAAAATGAGTACACACACTAAATCATTCACTTTAGTAATTTTATTTGGGTCCATTTAGTCTAAATGGACCCAAATAAAATTACTAAAGTTTATCCCAGATATTAAAAAAAAATAAGCTAAGAAACTTGGGAGAGTCTCTTTTGGATGCCTTATCAATAGAGCCTATTAGTGCGAAAAAAAAAACGTCTCAACCTTTTTAAGGAAATGTTTTTTTGTTGTCTGAACCTAAAAACTAATTAGTCGAAAAAGAGATTGATAGCTTCCTTTCCTATTCAAATAGAAAAAAAAAATAATCGAAACGAAGGTCCAAAGAATAGAACAAAAGGAAATAATGAAAAGAGAAGAAATCGAGGACGAACATTTTTTCGAAGCAAGAAGCTTGGAAGTCGGTTTTCTTGAATGTACAATCGATAGAGCCAATGGGTGAAATGACTCCTCAACCAATTAGGAAGACTTTTTCCATTGTCTGAGCCTGATTTTAAGACCTCATTTATCCATAAAAAACGGTGAACCCTTTTCCAAGAGATCTATCATCACAGAATGAATAACTGAAACCTCTGGAAGAAAAAACTCAAAACTAAGGTGCAAGGAAGGCGGGAGTGGAAGAGAAGAAAAGAATAAAAGGAGTGGAAATCGAGGACGAACGCTTTGGCGACATTCACATCCTCGTTTCTCTCTTCTCGTCGTCCCGCACAGAGGCCGTTCGTCGTCGCCGTCAAAACAACCAAATCCCCTTGTATACATGTCCAAATTCGTCTCGAGAAACGAGGTGGGAAAAAAAAATCGAGAATGAGAGCTACTTTCCGTTAAAAGGGGTTTTTTTGAGTTGCTTCAAGGATTAGTTTAGTTCAAGTTAAGAAATTGACCCCATTTCAAAGATTTTGGGGGAAAGCAAAGACTCGAAAAAATTATGAATATCACGCTTTGCAAAAAATCAGAAACTTGAAATAAAAAGTTACGTCGGAAGATGCGAAATACGTATAAATTTGATACTTCGAATGAGCATCCGGTGAAGAAATCGCAAACGCAAATAAATATAACAAGTGATAAAAAATGTACCCGATTAGGATGATAACCAGGTGTTAGCATTATATTTTCTAAAAGTCCGAAGAAAAGTCAACTTGGTTTTAAATATCTACTTATTATGGTTCTATGTTTCTTTTCTCACACAAAAAACTTTTTTTTCTTCACAGGTGGGGTTAGTTAATCCACCTAGTGGTCTTTTTCCCTCCCTGCAACATCACCATACCATTCTGATGTTGCGAAAAAAATAAATAAATTGAAATTGAAATTGAAAAAAATCAAAAAGCGTAACATTTCTTTCAAATTAATAAATTTTTCATCAATTCAGCGTAAAAAAACTTTAATAATAAACCTTCTGGTGAAACTGAAGTTCTGAACTACATTTTTATATCTGAAACTAGAGAAAATAATCAAAATTTTTCGAAAAAGAAATATTTTTGAAGCAGGCTGGGATAATATCTCTACACAATAATGCCAACGGTCCGCTCTGAAGTTGACTGGCCCGTTTTCGTCTTAAAAATTTCAACTTGGAAAACAGTTTCAAGATTCGAAATTTCGGTGTGCAGGAAGGACTTTAAATCCGCAAGTGCTCTTCAGAGCTGACCGTTGGCATTGGCGATGCCACAGTCCGTTCTGAAATCGAAAGAACCAAGAAAAAAAGTTTCTGAAAGAGCACTCGAGGAAAAATGAATCCTATTCGAGTTTCGAAAATGGTCAGACGGAAGGCTGCACTCTGGGAAAAAAATTATAAGGAATCGGATTGAAAATGACGGTACCACCTGAAGAATTAATTGAATTATGATTCGGAAAAGCATAATAAATTTGGGTTCGGAAAAGTACACAACCGATTCGGAAAAGTACGATTCGGAAAAGTATCGGTTCGGATTTCGATTCGGAAAATCCCGGTTCGGAAAAGTATCGGCCTAAAAAAAAGCTAATTTACTCAACAAAGCACGATCTCATAGGAAAATCTGTTTCCTTTCAAAATTCCAAAACAACACCAAACACCATTATCAAATGTCTTCAGGAGGAGGAAAGCCCAAAATTGAAGAAGAATAGGAAGAAACACGTTGAAACAATGGGGGGTTTTCAACGGAAAGAGAGATTGAGAAAAGTCGGTCAGCCACCGAATTTTCCCTCCTCCTTTCTTCATTTCGGAAGACAAATCCGCGATAACCGCAATTAACATTGGGTTTTGAGTGGATTTTCTTCGTTCAGTCAAGAATTTTTGATTATTGCCTTCTAGAAACAGCGAAAAAAAGAGGATAGAAATAGGATACTTTTCTGCCAGGAAAAATTTGAGAGAAGCGCTCGGAAATTTTTCAGTTCAATTTGGCAGGAAAAACGGTTCCGAAGGGAATTTTTTTTGCCATTTTTTAAAACAGTTTTAAGGTTACCTTTTCCATATTTGGAGTCCAAAAAGACTATTTTTATGAACTTTTTTGCTCTCCAATGGCTCTCTAGTTGAAAAAATCACAAGTTTCTCTCAATTGACAATCCCACTCAACGAAAAAAGTTCTTTATCAATATCTGACCTCGAACTCGATGAATAGGAAAGTTCCGATTGGAGGAAAACATTTTTCCAGAAAAATTCTGATCTGATTTTTCAATATTATTCGTCCCAAATCATGCAAATTTCTTTTTCCAAATTGTGTTTTTCAAGACAAAAAGAAGGGAAATTCAAGGACGATGCCGGGAAAGGAGTTTCGCGTGACCTCTGACGCATCAACAAAATTCTCTAATTTCTCAAAAAGACGTGAATTATTTTTATTTATTGATCTATTCTATTGACTGAGGCTGTGGGGTACAGCCTCTTTTTTTTGATAAAGAAAGAATGAAATACAGAAAAAGATTATGAATCATATCCATAACTTCTATAACTAAGAGAAAGATGTTTTTGACTGCATCTTTTAACCAAATCACCACATAAGAGACCATCTTCTTTCAAAAAAAGTCAGGAAAAAGTTCAGAAATGGTACCTTGGCCTTTTCCAAACATTCGGCCGAGTGTTGCTCCTTCGGTTTGTAGCAGTTCTTGCATTTCCCCTTGTTGAATATATTTGCCTCGAACCGGGTACATTGGTTCATTCCTGAAAGAAATACAAATAAAATCACGAGATTTTTGAAAGAAATACACAGAAAAAACGCACGATTTCAAGTTCCTCGATAAAATATGATTGAGAAAGTTTGAAATGAGAAAATATCTTGTAAAATTCGAAATTCTTTGCTAAATTTTAGTCATTACGTGTATAAAAAGTGGAAAAAAACAGGAAAGATTTTTCTCAAAAAAAGGGTATTTTTCCTAGTCAAAAAAATTAATTCAAAAATTTTTCTTTTTTTATAAATTTCTTTTATTCAATTGATTATTACCAGAAAACTTTTCGAAACGGCAAAAAGGTCAATTTTCCGTTTTGAATTCGAATAAAAATAAATAGGATAAATCTCTCATAAGTTCCACACAAATCGAGAAAAAGAACAAAAAAGTTTCTGTTCAAAAAAAAAAACCCAAAACGCTTTGATGAAAATCTATCTTTCCTTGAAAAAGTTTCGAAACCCCTGCGAAACTCAATCAAAACAAAAACATCAAACTTTCAAACAAAGACGAGGAAAGTGTAAAAAAGAGGATTTCCATTGTATCGGACCAAAAAGACAGAACGGAAGAGGAGATATATCTTGTGGATACAGAAAGGAGAAAATAGCGTCAATGAACGATCACAAGTTGAGATGACCCCGATCTCGTCAAAAACTATATGTAATGAAAATGTTGGGTCAGAGTTCGATGTTCGAGTTTCTCGCTGTATATATTTTATTAAGAACCGAGGGAAAAAAAAAAGAAAAAAGAGGCTGAAAAAGTCTGAAAAAAGGAATGATTGAAACGCCTTTTCAACTTTTTTTTCGAGGAAAACGGAAAATTTTCCCATATAAGCGAATAAAGAGCCGAAAAAACCTTTTCATTCCTTTTGAATATTAGGAGATAATTTTTGCGCCTTTCAGGGGAATTCGAAGAAACTTTCTCTCAACTTTTTGAGATAAAAATTTGAAACCTTTCAAAGCTTTTTTTCATGAAAATTCATCTCACAAAAATTCTTTCTGGCAATACAAAAACGAAAAAAGTTTTAAGTAAACAAAGTAAATTTAGTCTAAATTTTCAACTTTGGAAAAGTTTTTCCATAGTGATAGAAAGAAAACTAGAGCTTCGTATCAAAAACCGTTCTCTAAGGCGTCATTTCCATTCATTTCTTCGCCCTTTCTCTATTTTTTTTTTCTTTTTTTGTTCCGTCAACGCTTATTGTTCAATTTTCGCCGTCGGGGATGGTTTTCGAAAAGAAATTGTATGGTAAGGAGAGTTAATTGAAGAACTATATCAAGCTTTGGGAAAAAAATAATTAAATGTCAAAACAAGCTGGAGCCATGAAAAAATTGATAAGAAAACGAACTTTACAATGTTTTTCAAGAGACGGAAAAGGGTGAAACAGTAAAAAATGAAAAACGCCGAGGAAAACAATGAAGACACGAAATTTGATTTATTGATGAGGATTCAAAACAAAAAAATTTTGTTTCCCCATTTCACCGAAAGTCTATCTTTGGCTTATGAAGCTCAGAAAAAAGGAAAAAGCTCACATTTTACTCCAAAATAGTCCCATGAAATGAAAGAAAAATTCAATTTTTCACGGGACTTAGAAAAAAAGGATGTTGATTTTTCTCGCTTTAAATTTTGAAATCAAATCAACCTTCTTTATCTCAAATTTCAGATTTTTTTCCATGAAGATTTGCTGCCCTCATCCATTTAAATTCTCAAGAAAGCCCTAAAAAAAGCAGTCATAATGCACCATAAAAGTATAAGAGCCCCCAGAAGCTGTATCCGAGCCAATAGCCATCAAAATTAATGAAAAAAATACGACTTTCTTTTTCTCAAATTTTCGAAAAACTTTTTTTCCTTCCCACTGTAGAAAGGTCGAACTACAAAAAATTGAGCCACACTCAAAAATGCATCTAAATCCATCAAGAAACCCCACAAAAGAAGTCGAAATGCTCCATAAAAGGACAAAGAGAGAAGCCCCAAGAAGCCATGTCCAAACAATGCTCTTGGTCGATTGTTTACGCGGCGTTCTCTTGTTTCTCAGCGTGAACAATTCTCATCATCATCATCATTTTCGTCATAACCACCAACCCCAAAAATGCTCCATAATGAGGCGCGAAATATGGGCGCCTAATTTCCTTCTAGGCTCTCATCTTGGACTCATTCTCTCACAGAGAATCAGGAAATTTCCAGACTCTGACAGAGAGAACGATGAAAAAAAGACATTTTAAAAAAACTAAATTCTGACAGAGTATCCGAGTAAGGTATTTTTATGAAATTTTTAAGAGTTTGGTAAATGGACTATTTTTGATTCAAGTCGAAAGGAGTCAACCTTTGAATCTACACATGAATTTTTTCTCACTGATTTCGATTTTGAGCTCAGAAGTAGTTTGGAAAACTTGAATTTTATCTCTCCAGATAAAATTTTAACGCTGGTTCCTGAAAAGCTCCGATTCTCAAACTTTCTCTTGAGTATTTGTAAGAATGTTCGGACCGCAAAAATTTCAAAACTCAAACTTCTCAGTCCAAATTCCTAATGAATGGTAGACAGAGGTCACAGAGGTAAATGAGACCCGAAACTGGAGGAGCAGCACAAAAACCAACGCCAAACTTCCTGGTACTATCAGGTCAAACTCAGAGTGAGATAGAACACATAATGAGATGCATGAGCTGGGGAAACGGAAGGAAGAGCACTAAAACAAAGAGTTCTCATCAGGTCGAGCTCAAAGGGATAAAGCACATGATAATGAGACTGAAGTAACAGCTCCAGACCAAAAACTCGAAAACCGAGTTTTGGGTGAGTTCTTGTCGGGTGAAAATGGCAAGTAGATTAGCCATGGATGGTGGCGAGTGCGTGGGACTCGAAGCGCGACAAATCGAACGGGTCGTCGTCGTCGTCGGGAGCCACCAACACCGGACTCGAACAGATTATTATCGGTCGCTGTCTCACGCATACACAACAACGAGAGAGAGAGGGAGATACGCTGTGGGAGCCGTCGTTGCGTGACCTTTCATGCGTTCCCGTCGGCTCCGATTTCAAAAGGTGAGATCACTTTTCGAAGCTCTTCAGAATTCAAAAAAGACCCACTATTTTCAAAAATTCTCGAGATTTCAAGTAATTTAAATGTTCATCCTCTCGACTTTGCTCCCAAAGCTCAAACTGGGCGCATTTTTTTAAGGAACTCTTATGATTTTCAAAGAACTTCCAAGACGATTTCCGAGCTCAGACTCTGAATCAACCTGAGATACGACTCGGAACAGAACCAAGTTATCAACTTTGAGCAGCGATAACTGCTTTCGCCAAAAAGTCTTCTGAGAGCTTTTTTGGGATGAAAAAGTATCGGTCGGTCAACAGCAAGAATCCCTTCAATTGAGCCTTTTAAAAAATAGTAACGCGAATTATTTCAGAGACTATCTCCTCTTCCTGTCAGTTAGCTTTTTTTGAGTGGCTTCGAAACGTTTCTAGAAACTCTCTGAATTCAACTCGTCTCCAATTTTTTGGCCTAATTTTGGTCCTTAAATTTTTTTCTTGTTGCTGAAACCGATTTCCTAGACGTTCTGAGCTGGGATTATTAACAAAAATTTCAGTTTGGAAACTTCAGAAATGAAATTTAAAAAAAGTCACGAAATTCGCTAATAAAGCTCTCAAATGGTCAGTAAAGTTATTGACTCAGCTTGGTTCAAAAAAATGGCAAAAGAAAAATTTCGACGTTTATCAGATAGAATTTATCAGCTCACAGCAAGCTTAATACGAAAAAAAATGCATGGGTCATGTTTGGGCTTTTTGAGAACAGATTTCCGAAAACTGGTTTTTCTGTCATACTTTCCTACAAAAAATTTTTCCGAAAGAGAAGAAAAAACGTAGAAACTTGGAGATAAGATCAAATTTTGAGGAGGTATCCCAAAAAAAGACTGGGAAACGGATCAAGATATACGGTGGCAAAAATTGACAAAACATGCGAATGAAATGAGGCGGGCTGGAACAAAGGGGAGAGCGGCGAAGCGGGATCTCTCTCTTATGTTTATCCAGGGCTTTTTGCGGTTTCTCGGCTCGCCCTCCGAGGCCGACGGATTCCGGAATCCCTGTGGCCACTGTCTCTGGCTGCTGACAGCCCACTCGAAACATCTGTACAGATTTCTGTACCAATAACTTGTTTCTTTCGTGTCCTTAGTAAACAGAACAACGGGGTGAATCCAAGATTTCACAGGAAAACTGAGAAATTAGAGGTTTTATTAGCTTTTACTTAAAAAACCAAGGATTTTTCCCGTTCAAAGAAAAAAGTCTAAAAAAAATATTTTTCTAGAACTTTGATTGATTGTCAAACTTCTTGGGTTCTATTCGGAAAGTTTTGGCTAGATTGAAAAATCAGAGAGTTTGAAGTTACATATTTCTGTACCAATACATTTTTTCTTTTCTGAGTAAAGAGAACAACGGAGGAGATCTCAGCTATCACAGAAAAACTGAGAAACTTGGGTTTTCTAATCTCAGTGCTTGATAAAGATTCTATTTGACGAACCAATGATTTTCCTCTGCTTACAGAAAAAAGCCGATTTTTCAAGAGCCCTGCATGATGCTCAAGTTTCTTGAAATTCTTTTTTCGAAATGGCTCCAAAACAAACTAAATGACGTCATTTGAGTTCAAAAAGAAGTATTTTCTAAAATGATTCAAACATTTTCGAAGATGACGTCAAATTTTGAAAAACTTTTGCAGAAGACTTACTTTTTAGGTTTTTTTTTTATGATTCTCCGTATTCTTACCAACGTGTCCCACAACTTAGAAAAGCCTTCAGACAAAACAAAAATTCAAAACCGATAAAAACAACTTTGAACATTCTCAAGTGGTCTCTTGGCCGCCTAGTTCCTATATTCAAGCTTTGACATACTTTTAAAAAAATTAACAAAAAAAATTTTCATAACTAGAATTTAATGGGAAAAGATCAAAGCTACGCAGAGAAAGCAATCCAAACCTTTTAGGACCGCGCAAAAAAGTTTCACATTAACGACAACCCCAGCAGCCAACCAACCAAAAAAGGGACCATGTCAAAGGGCACGGTATGATGATTCAGACAGAACTTGTCTCGGCCATTCATGCGTCTTTTGCGCGGAAACAATGGGACCAAAAAAGGAGAAAAAAGAAAAGAAAGAAATGGTGATTTGAAAGATGCTACAACCAACCTAGCAAACATACTTACAGTTTCATGACCTAGGTGAACCATTCTTCAACAAAAACCAACAAGGAGCCAAATAGTCCCCTCAAAAACTTCAAAAAAAGCGAAAAATTTTGAGTTTTCCCCCCAAAAAAAAATCCAAACTGCAAGAAAAGATCCTACTTTGAAGGCCACTTTACCTTTAGGTTAGGAACTTTTTTTCAATTGGTCAGATTACTTCTCGATGTACCAGACGAAGGTACTGTAAGTGAAATCCTGCAAAACCTATTTATTCGAGAAAAGACACCTCAAAGTCAAACAAAACAATGAAACACTCTTCAAAATGGGCAAATTACAGACTTTGAGATCATAGTCCTCAACAACTGTGGAGTTATGCAGAGGGAGAGTTTCAGGATCTTGAAAACACATCAAAAAGTGTTCTGGCCAACTTTTCAGAAAAAATCCCAACCGCAAAGTAGACTGATCTTCCTAGTGAGGTCCTCATAAAAGATTCGGAATCCATCTAGCAGTGTTCCTCCGTTCCCAGAGCCCCGATTGAAAATTCCAAACATAAACATAAACTCGGAGGGCGTAAAGCGGCTCTCCAAGAGAGGGAGAGGGCAAAGAGCAATAAACGTGGTGCTTCAAGTGCTCGACTCCCAGAGCCGTGTTGGTTCCCAGTTCCGGTCTGGCGCAGATTTCGACCCCATTACTTCAAAATCGACGTTCAAATGGAGTCAAAGCCACTAGAGTCATGCCGTGTTCAAAGTGATTTCGCAAATTTCAAAACTCCGATCAGAGAGCGGAAAAGATAACTAAATTTTGGAGAGTAGAGACAATTTTGCGTTTCGCGGAAATTACTTTGAATACGGCATAAAGAAAAAAAGGGTAACTACGAAAGTTTGGACGATACGGACGTCAATTTTTTGGAAAGTTAGGACGTATTTTGCATTCGTAAAAAACGACTTTCACAATAATGAGAACGTAAATTTTTCTTTTTTTCTTTTTTTCAAATTTCTCGATGATACTTTCGTTTTTCTGATGAATTTTAGTTTCATTCACGGAAGTTAGAAAATATATTAACTTGTTTAAAATGCAAATATTCTAAAATTATTCTTTCCCGTTTTTTTAAAACCTTGAAATTTAATGCTTATTGGCGGTTCCCCGCATCGGTTCGGCGCAAGTTCCAACTCCATAACTTCAAAATCCACTTCCAAATATAGTCCGTCCTACGCGACTCGACAGTTTCCGAGTGTCTGAGTCTCTCTGTTCCTTCACCGGCAAGGTCACAGAAACGCGAAAATAGCGCTTCACCAAGAGAGAGTCGTTGAGAGACGAGGAGGGCGCAGAGAAGTCCCGCTCTTTCAAGTCACGAAAAACGGAGTATAAGCCGAATCAAGTAAATATCAGTATAATTGGGCTATGAAGTTCTGGGAGAATCTCCTTTTGAAACTCGAAAACTTCGTAGAATTGTAGGAATTAGAAAAATATTTTTACACTCCTTTATAAAAAAATATGAAAAAAATTTTTGTCCTAAATAAGCGTGAATCGAACTTCGTTTTGGTTTTGTAAAAGAAAGAATTTCATAATCTATATCTTGAACTCATTTGAAACATCGAAGTTCGGCAGAAGTTTGGAAGGGAAACCTCTTTTAGTTTAAAATGAAGAGTCAATTGAACTCATCGGACCCCAAGGACTCAAATTAAGGTTGAGAGTATGATGAAAAACTTCCGAACCAAGTATTTCTACTTGAAATTGTCGAGAAACGTAAAGTAGAAAAAAAAATTGGTCGATATACGGCATTTTCATCCTTAAAGTTAAAATCCTAAGAAGTTCCTTTGATTAGGGGGCGCAAAGCCCCGCCCCTTCACGCCACCAAAATGACGATTTTTTTTGTTGCAAAAACGGTTTTGAGGCGTTTATACTAGCTAAAGTCCCACTTTAAAAATGAACTGTTTCTGTTAAGCTATGTAATCGACAACGCTCTACAAGACTGAATATTTTTTTAAACTATGTATTTTTTTCAAAAAAATAAGCGAAAAAAAGTAAGATTTAACACGAAAAAAACTGACAAGTTTCACAAAAATCGTCGCGTTTCAGAAAACCAAGTGAGGAACGCTTCTAAATTTTTAAGTATGTTATACATTAACACTTTCTTTATTTTTTTGAGTGAAATTGAAAAAAATCTACCGACGCGAAAAAAATATTAAAGCTTGTAAAGTGACACCAAACTTTGAAGCTGAAATGCGAAAAAAAATTTCAGCGACATGGTATACTTTTTATTTGATTTAAAAACTAACAGTGTGTCCAAAAATAAAAATTCAAAATGAAAATAATTATTGGGACAGCGAATCAAATTATATTTGAGTTTTACCAAAACCTCCTTTTTCGCCTGCCTCGTTGACGCATGAGAGAATAGGATCGCGTCTATACTTTTGATCAGGTTATTAAGCGTTCAAAACTCCATCAATGAAAAAATTATGAAAAAAATCGATACGGCTTTGAAAACCTCGAAAAAATGGCAATTTTTTTTGAAATTTTGGAGGATTTCGTGCAAGTGTCCGTAGCAGTGTTTGGTCAAACACACCGATGCGCCCCTTTTAAATGTCGCAGGAGCCGTTTTTTTCGGAGTCAAATTGCACTTTTTTTCCTGTTTTTATTTCGAAATAACATTATTTTTTTCATTTTTTTCTTTTTTTCCAAATCGAATGATAATAATTTTTTTCTGAGTAGAAAAAAAGAAAAAAATAAGCTGAAAAAAATCCCTTTGACCTTTTTTTCTAGGTAGTTTTTTTGATATTTTATCAAAAAAATTCTTATGAGGATTGTACAAAATATTCATACCAAAACATGAAGCGCAGTTCGGACAACCTCTCAGAACAGAAAACCGATTTAAAAACGGTCCAGAAACGCGCAAGAACATTTAAAAAGAAAGCGTGCGGCAGCGGGTAAACCGTGAGACTTTGCCTCCAGTTGAACGCCGCGCGCGCTAGTTTTTTAGCCATAACTTTTTTCTTAGTGGAGCTTTTTTCTAAAACTGAACGGATTATGAAAATGGACAGTCTCCTCTATCGAACAATGTGAAAAACATAATTTTTGAATCGTTCTGAAGAAATGGCTAGCGGTCCCTACCTTTGATAGCAATTTTTTGAACTTTTATTGCGAACAATTCGAAAAGTCTTTCTCAAGAAGGAGTTCTTAACATAAAGGAATTGGGAAAGTAAAATTTTTCTTTTTGCAATTTTGAAGCAGCTTTTTTTCAAAAAAATATAAGCTACTTTTCTTCAGACTTCTTTTATGAGTGATTTAGTTGTGAAAGTTTAACTCAGGGATCAAAAAACATGGGGAAAAACCCTCGAAAAAACCCAATTACATCATTTTTCATAAAAAGGCCCTTCAAAGAAGGAAAATAATAAACTCCCGAACAAAAGTAACAAAAAGCTCGTTTTTCAAATTGAGCGTTCCTACACATATAAATCTCTAGCAAAAAGTGTAACCCGCACTGAACCCAAAAAATGTGAACTTTTCGTTTGAAATTTTCGGTGCACTCCTGGGGCAATCGGTCGGAAAAGACTCATTCAAACTACAGTAACATCTTATAAGGAAACTATAGAAAAATGATTCGTGAATTAACCATTTATTGATTGGGTACGGAATGAGCGCCTTAATATTCATTTACATCAAAACGGGGCGCACCCTTAGTTTCTTAGTAATGTCAGTTAGTGACCACTCTAGGGAAGAATGCCAGTGGTCCTTCATACGTCGTTCAATAAGTCTTTTAACTCTATACTAACAGCTTGAGGAGCTCAAGGCTCAGGCTCTAAGCTCCTAGAGGGAGCACTTTTCCTCTTTTGAGCTCTATTCTTCACCTAACCTCTACAAGTACCACTCTGGCGTTTTAAAGTTTGTTAGAGACCTAAAATTTCACGTCAAAACCTTCTAACTTCCTTCAAAATCACACTGAGAATCGACCGAAATCTCATTCCTGCACACCTATTATTTGTTTTTGTTTTTGTTGGTCCAACATTCTCGTTATCATATTCATTTTCTCACGGACGCCCGTGAGTTATTTATTCACAGTAAACAAAAAACTGCTCCAACACCCCCAATTGGCTTGAGAGCTAGAGAATAATAACAATAAAAATTCCCTATAACTTTCTAAAAGGAGCTACTGTCATAGTTGTTTTCCAGGTATTCTCAAACTATTAACTAAAAAACGAAAAAAGAGTCACAACACGACAAAACCGTTCGCAACATTTACGAGCTCATCAAAAGACTAGAAAAAAGAAAGATATAAAAAAACCGGAATCGATGGAATCGTCATCGAGGTCACACCGTCAAAATGAGTGAAACGACGCAAATTGGGCCGAATTAACAGATTTACTCAGAAGTAAAAGAAAAGGAAGACTGTTTTTTTCGGGTAAAAGGCTTTATTTTATTTTTTTAAAGTTCGTAAAGCAGTTTCTTGTTCAAAAATTTCCGCTGAATTGAAAAATATAACTCTCATCGAGAAACTCCCAAAAGGAACAAAGCTATATCTCATTCAAAACTGAAAATGACAAGTCAAAAAAGCTATTTTTGAAAAATGGTAAATTTTCCCTGCGGCGCCGCCTCGGCTCGTTGGACCTCAAAAGTTGTGATTTTGAGGCGATTTCTGGATGAGACCCAGTTCACTAGATGTTGCTTTTCCCGCTAACTCCGAATATCATCTTAAGACTGACGTCTGTGAAAAATGTTTTTCTTGAATTTCGAAATGGCTAAAATATCCAAAAAAAAATCTTTGAACATTTAGTATAGGTAAATACTCTGAATAACTCAAAAAAAAAATGGCGAAAATCATGAAATATTGAGATTGATTGAAAACTGACCATGCAGGCTGTGAATACAATCCTAATTTTACGATTTCGAAAGCTTCAAAAACCTAGAAAATCGATTTCAAAACCGCACAAAATGAGAACTGCTTCGAAGAAACACGAGTAAAATTTTGTAAACTGCAAAAATTAGCTACGGCAGGAATGATGTTTCAAAATTCAGAAACTTGTTTGAATCACCAAGCGGAAAATACACTTGGAAACGTCAGAACTTTCCGGAAAGGCATTCGAAAACTCTTCAAACCATAAAAATGCGCTCAATGCGTTTAAAAACCACTCCGAATTTTTATATTGTCTCCAAAAAAACAAAAAAAAAAGCTTCAACTGTTTCTAACTGGGAAAACCTTATTGATGTAAGTTATTCAGAAAAATAAAATTTATCTAATGTTTATGAAACAAAAAAAAATTCAATGACAGGAAAAAAAATAGAACTTAACCAATTTAACTTCGAAATATACCTAAAAATCAAAAAAACCATTTTAAATCAAGAATCAAAAACAGAAATTCGATCAGAAGTAACTAGAAGGACCATTGTAAACCTAGAGAACCTCAGTGCCAACAAAAGAGCTTGAAAAAGGATTAAATGATCTGGAATCGAAGCTCGAAAAGCTTCTGAATAAGTGAAAACCGAGGAAAAAGTTGAGGTCATTTTCAACAATAAATTTCATAAGAAGTAACGAAAAGACTGTTAAAGCAGAATAAAAATCTTTTATCAATACCAAAAAAAAAACTCAAATCAAGGTGAAATGAGCTGGAATCGGGTCTCAAACATGTCAAGATGTGTGTGTATACCTGCTATGGGATGGTGGCTGTCCTGCCCCAATAGTGCGGTCAAAAGCTTCACCTCACTCACTCGCTCATTATTTGTTCATTTGTGGCCAGGTCGGCTCTTTTATGTCTCTCTGTGTGTTTTTGTGGACACCCGGACGGCGACGTCAAAAAGATTTGTTTTTTTTTTTTTTGTTAATGACTGGTTAATTGATTAATGATAGTGGTTATTGACAAGGGAAGTTTTTGTAGCCCGCGGTTCGATGAAACGGAAATTTACTTTGAGACTGATTTTGGAAAAATATTGGATTCCTCGACTTATATTTTTAACTGAGTTATGATGCTTGAAGGCTCGCAAACCACGCGAATTATTAAAAAAAAACGGTTATTCAAAAATTTTTGAAAAGTTATAACTCGATTATAAGGCAAAATCCGGAAACTCTTTCATTTTTCTGAAATCAAAGGGTCCTAAAAACATTTCAGCAAAATTCCATAAAAAGTTTTTTGTGATGCAAATTTCTAAATTCAACCGCTGCGCGATCGCAACTCGTAGAGCTGTTACACCTAAAAGGGACAAAAAAGTGCCCTTACAGGGCTGGTTCTTAGGTGGTTCTTAGGGTCTGGTTCTTTAACCCCTAAAGCTCAAGTGGTCCTTTTTGGGTTTTTCAATTTTCTCCTCATTCAAAAGTTAAGGAGAAAAACTTGATCAACTCATCCTCTGTTGATTTTTTTTTCTTATTCAAATAACGCTGACTTATTGAGTTTCTCGTATAGAAATGCCAATTCTCATGGAGTTCATAAAAATAATAGACTAGCATGTGCTCTATAGAAGCCACAAGCTTTAATTGTCGCTCCAGGGAAAGTTAAAATGGTCCCTACAGCGGAACCTTTATATTGGTCAACAGGAGCAAGTCGGAAAAACAGTTTGTCACAAACTGCCAACAAAATCAAGCGGATCAAACAATTGAACAGAGGAAAAAGCCAATTTGTTCGGTCGTCGGCAAAAAAGCGGGAGAGAAAGACAAGAAACGAGCAAATTTCGTCCTTTTTCTTTTCTTTTCGCGAAAAAAAAGGACGATGCGTCACCGTGCGATGAACATATTTCATGTACAAGATTTGCGTGCAACAATTCGATCATTGGATGAGAAAAATGAGGAAAAAAGGCGAAACGGAAGGCGTGAGAACGTCGAGATTGATGGGAGAGTTAAACAACACAGGCAAAGTTCGAACGGCCTCAAAGAAAGCCTCAAAAAGAAGAGCCTAAAGCTCCGTTTTGAGTTCCTAAAAAGGTGTCAAAAGTTTCTCGGAATCTCCCTTTTTCCGCCTTTTTCTTTTGTTTTCCTCCTTAAAAGGTCCTTTTCAAAAAAAGGCCAGAAAATAGAAGCCTTTTTTTCCAAAAGATATTTTTGAGACTTTTGCAATTTCGTGAAAGAATAAATTTACCTTTTGAATAATTTTAAGAACTTTGTTCTTTTTTAAATCTTCGTAAAACTTGAAGCAGACGTCAATTTCTCTTTAAAAAAAAAGGGAGAACTAAATTTCCTTAAGTTCTCTCAAGTCCCTCCAAATCTTATGATCTCATGCTTCTCCCTAGTATGTGTCTAATGCTACCGTCAAGTGTCAAGTTTTTTAACTTCTTAACAAATAACAAGCGAGAGATCGAAAGCCTCTGAAGAGACGCCAGAGAAGGGGGGCGCCCTCTTTCTCTGGCCGAAGATAGTTACCTATTTCTGCTTCTTCAAGCTCTAAAAACAACTTCAATACTTTAGGGGTCATTCAAAGCATTTATTCATCAAATCCCGAATAAAAATTTCACAAAAAGTTGTAGATAAAAAATCTCCGGAGCACGTGAAAAAAAAAATCAAAGAAACCATCCTCGATCAAATTTCTTCGTTTAAAAAAGTCCCGAAATACGCCGAAAATGTTCGACTACTACGGAGAACGACGTGAACATGGGCCCAAGGAAAAGGAAAGAAGGAAATATAAGACGAAATACGAAGATTGACCAGCCGCCCTCCTCCCAAGAGTATGTGTTTGTGTCCCATTGACATTCGAGACGTTTCCACATTATTTTTGATTTTACTACATTTATTCTTTCTGTGCTTCCGAAGCTCAAACGTACTATTCAATACATTTCGAGAGAGTTCAAAAACAGTTGTTTCTCACACAAAATTTCCTATTTCACATCATGTGTGTTAACCGAAAAAAAACTTTCAATTTACTACAGAGGTTGCCAAAAGAAAAGTTAGTGCTTGAACATCGACAAAATAGTGTATAAAAAGAAGAGAGATGCATTTTTCGATAGAGTAGTTCTATTCAGAGAATTTTCAAACAAGCCTAATTTTTTTTCTCACTCTAGATAGGGTGTCACTGGTCTCTAGTGACACCCCATAAAAAAAGGACTGTATGAAAGCGAAAAATCTCTTCTTTTGGAACACTATTTCGCCGATCTTTCTCTATGCTCAAATAAAAAGCGTCAAAACTTGGAGTAAAGGTCGTTGCAATATACGAAACAAGAATGAGAACAAAAAAGATTTTTTTTTTCGTCGATTCGTTGTTTAAACCAAAACCAACCAAGTGACTTAGTTTTTTGCACTTTTTCTGGTTCGAGACTTTTCGCATTTTCATAACTTTTCAATGATGAATTTGTCATTTCTTTTTTTTCTGTGGCTTTCAGAAAGGTCTTGGAAAAGTTCACTAATTATTAGAATTTTGAATCTTACGTTGGGTTCAAAAATAATATTATGGCATAGTATAAATTTGGAAAAAAAACCTTTTTTTTTCTTTTTTTTTTTTTCGAGTTTTTCGGAGAAGCCTTTCATTTTGCAAGCAAAATCTAAGATTCCGAAACTTTTCAAACATTCGATTTTCTTCAGGCAGTTCTAGAATAGTTGTCACAGACTTTTCATATAGTATCGTTAAACTTAGAAAAAAAAAAGTTTAAAAAAAAGGCTTTTTTTAATTCGTAGAAAACCTTGAAAAATATTTCAAGTGATCAATTTCTGATAGAGTTGTACAAAAAATTATTGAAGTTCCGCCTACTTGAAACCTTGAAAAAAAGGGAATTGATAGAACTGAAAACGACCCTCTTGGAAAATTTCCTAGGCCATCTATTTGAAAAAGTATCGAAATATGAACTGCTGAGATCTTAGAAGTAGACTGCAAGCTCTAAAAATCACAAAAAAAAATCTAGTCAAGTGGCCCCTTAAGAAGCTTCAAACGATATAATTATAGCAAAGCAACAAATCTGAAAAATGAACGAGTAGTCGAACACCAACCGACCGCACGTTACAATGCAAGGTTTTTCGGAGACCAGAGTGGTGGGCCATAAAAAATTGGTTGGCCAAGAGGAAGGAGGAGGAGAGAAGGAGGAGCGGTGGTGAGCTTAAGACACCTGCTCCAGGTATAGGTCAAACAGAAGCTCAAATTGATATGTGGCGGCTCGAGAAATTTTCGGCGCCAAAAAAATTAGCAGTGGTGTTACTGAGAAGCTCAGAATTCGATATTATTATGTTGGACTTTAGTTTATTGAAAAAAAGGCCATAGAACAGTAGAGATTTTTTTCAAGGAGCTTAAGAAACCTGCTTCAAGTATAGGCCAGCCAGAAGCAAGATTTTTCGGAGCAGTGTTTCATAAACTGAATTAATTAGAGAATTTATCAATAAGTATAGGCATTGTTTATATTATTTTCGAAATTATCTCCGTCAAGGTTGGACTGAATCTCTACGGTACTTTTAAGAGTACAAAATAATTTATAAAAAGTTTTTTTCGAAGAGCATTAACAAACTATTAACGAAACTCTACTTTAAATAACTTAAAAAAACAAGATTTTTTTAGTGGCCTCCAAAGTTCTGAATTCAACATTATTTCTTAAAACTTGAATTCATCGCAAAAAGTCTCCGGAATTCCAGAATCATTATTCGCCTAGCTTGAGACACCTGCTCCAGGTATACGCTCCGCAGAAGCTCGAATTTTGGCGCCAATCGTCGAACCGAATAAATTGTTAGAGGCCAATCGACTGGGTGAATGAGTAATTTTCTCACCTCGCTCCCAATTTTTTGTCAGAAATAATTGAAAATGAGTTTTGAAAGCTTCCAAAACGATAGTATATTATGAAAAGCTTCAAAATAAAGATGATCGATCAGAAACTTCTGGAAAAAGCTCATTTGAGTTGATTGACAACTTTCAGAACCCTACAAAAGTAATACTACAAAATGAAAATATTCAAAATAAAGATGATAACTGAATTTTTGCGAAAAGGCTCGATAAATCCTGCGAAAAACATTTGAACCGATAATATATTATGAAAAACTTCGAAATGATGTTAATAGGTTCGAAACTTTCTGAAAAAGATTACTCTTAAGTTGATAAATCCTCTGGAAAACCTTCAAAAGCGCAGTAACCTCAATAAGAAGAAAATAATGGAAAAAGACAACTTGAACCAAAAAATCCTTTAGCCAAAAAAACGTAATAATGTGTTGATTTTCGGAAGAAAATGGAAGGGAAAGATGAACGGACGGTGCCACAAAAGGATCGTATGTATCCAAACAACTCGAACGGATATGTTACCGGCCAAGGACGTTCCGCCGCGACGGTGATAACGTCCCCGACGACCGCAAGAAATCCACACCAACGAGAAAAATCTGCTCATATCCGTGATATGATACAAAAAATAAATCCGTGCAGAGGATTCACTCAAAGTGGTCGATCTCATTGCACCTAGGACACGGTCTTTGGACTACAGCTACGATACCCACTTTATTCTGAGCTCGTCAAGCCGCAACTGGATGGACTGAGCGCAGATAAACGATGTGAAGGACCGTAAGACCATGTTTTCCATTTTGTAAACTACAAGTTCGGACTTCTAGTTCATAGCTTCAAAAGCTCTTGTTAATCCCCTAGTCAATTACATATAGTACAACCAAATAAATGATGGATAAACTTCCAGGAAGACAAAGTTGAAGACAGACTTACAGAAACTGCAGAAAGTCCACCCCAATGCGCGAAAGCGGCTCATTTCAAGCCGTGAGATACGAAAAAAGTTCTCGACATATACAAAAAAAATGAGCCCCTTACCGGAGACCGCAAGAAAATCACACCAATGAAAACTTATCTTTTAGCACCATGGTGTCAAACAAATTCCTATACTTCCAGAAGCACGAAAAACTAAGTTTATTTTCAACGCCCGCAAGACATTTGACACATTCTGCCCCCGATTGTCATTACCGGTCAAAGTTTTGGAAGAAGCTCGGACGCTAACGGAACGCGCTCCGGAAGTTTTTGAGCATTCTAGAGATCATTTAAGAGTGTTGACGTCACTAAAGTGGTCACTAGAAACTCCCCGACACGACCGATTCGCGTTAACCAGGTTCGAGAAGTTCACTTTTGGAATGAAGTGGCTATTTTGAATTTTAAAACATTGAAGAGTAGTAAGGAGAAAAGTAGACGTGAAGTGGTCAGTCGAAAAAAGTTATTTTCGGGCAAATTTCTAGCTCAATATTTAGATTTTTCTTTCAAACGAAAATTTCTTCCACATTTCGGCTCCTAATCTCCAACCTAAATTTTCTTAAAACTTGAAGTTTATTTATTGACAACGTCCGAGCTTCTGTCGTTCTATCAAAAGCCAGCACAATAAAAAAAAAGGAACTGACATCAAACTTGTTTCTCCTGCTTCCATCGTCCGAGTCGATCGGAGAAGTTGATCGCTTGAACTGAAAATGATCAATAATCAATAAATTATCTGAAGAAAATGAAATATACGGAAGAAACGTGAAATTGCTTCTTTCTCAGCTCATTCCCAACAGTTCAAGGAACGAAAAATCATCTATCCTTCCAATGTCTTCAGAAAAAATGTTCGTCTTTGTTAGTTTTCATTCGTATTTCATTCACCCCATTCAAGAAAATGAGGGTCCAGAAAACCTCAGCCAAAAACTGCGCAAAAGCAGAGTTTGTGACGTCTTTCTCGAAAAATTGTGTTCGATTTTTTCCTTACAGCAGCCTCCTGAAAAAAATTATTTTTTTTAAAAGGTAGTCCTCCCTTTCTACAGTACTCTGAAGCCTCCTAGTGTGATAAAAACTTTCTCAATCACCATCCTAGGTCCACTTTTTTTTCTCAATAACATTGGTTCAAACATTTTAATGACTCTACTCGACTCTAGAACTTTCAGAAGTACGCAAAGAGGAGTTTTAACTCCTCTTTGCGTACTTCTGAAAGTTCTAGAGTCGCTTACACGCCGCCAATCTCGCCATTGACAAAGCCAGAGCCGGAACGCTACAGTATCGGCGTACTAACCAGCGGCGGCGATGCTCCAGGTTAACTATCGTAATCTTAGAATAACTAAGTCGACTAAACAGGTATGAACTGCGCGATTCGGTCAGTGGTCAGAGAATCGATGGCGCGTGGCTGTACTTGCTATTTCATCAAGGAAGGGTATTTCGGTGGGTCTCATTTATTTGACTCCAGGAAAAGGGTATGTTCCAGGACTGGTCACTGGATTATTCGAAGAAGCGACTTGGTCTTCGGTGTCTAATATAACTAATCAAGGCGGTAGTATGATCGGCAGCGCGAGATGCGAAGAGTTCAAGACTAAGGAGGGCCGGAAAAAAGTTTTTAAGAAAAAAACGTCTTCGGTTAAAGGAGTGGAAACCTGGCACAGCTTAAAATTACATTGAAGGCGGTTTTTCGCCTTGGCCGTAATGAAAAAATCGGTTATTTCCTTCAGAAGCAGCATGGATTTCTGAACAAGCTACAGCTCAAACCAATTTTCTCAACATTTCAGGCGACGTTGAACCTTTTCAAACACGGCGTATTTCATCTAATTGCAATTGGCGGTGACGGAACCCTGACAGGAGCCAATATCTTGAAGGAAGAATGGGGTACTATAGTTGGTGAGTGTGAAAAATCACGCATTTTAGATCTTTGACAAAACCACTTTTCTGAGAACTTTCAGCCTCAAGTAGAGTTGGAGGTGTTTGATTTTCAATGGACTGACCTTCTGATTTGAGGAATTTTAAAGATAGTTTCAAATCAAAAGACACGAATTCCAGCCGAACTACTGGCAAGCGGAGCCATCACGGCAGTTCAGGCCGACGCCGGCAAAGACCTCCGTATTGTCGGCCTCGTCGGCTCTATCGACAACGACATGATCGAAACGGACAAGTCCATCGGATCGGATTCAGCATTGACGAGGATCGTCGAAGCTGTGGACAGCATCGCCGCAACGGCTTCTAGTCATCAACGCACGTTTGTAATTGAGGTAAGGGAAAGTGGAGAGAAAAAATAATTGTTGAAGTTTGAAGAAAAAACAAGGAAAAAGTTTTTTTTTTCCTCAGGTGATGGGTCGGAACTGTGGTTATCTGGCCTTGACGTCAGCCATGGCGCTTGAGGCCGACTACGTCTTCTACCCAGAGAATCCTCCAAATCCAGACTGGCCGGATGTGCTTTGCGGCCGATTGGAAGCCATGAGAAAGGTGAAGTATGATATGTTCTCTAGAGTAAACTACAACATCCTGTTAGAAATGAGCAGAATATGACCTTAGCTAGTCTTCAAAACGACGTTTCAACCTTTCAATTCTCAGTATACTGCTCAAATCACTTAAGAAATTGCTCGGAAACACAAGAAACACAAAAACGATGAAAAGCAACTCACAATTAATATAACCCTCAGATCGGCAAACGCCTAAACCTTGTCATCATTTGCGAGAACTGTCACGACACTACAGGTAATCGAATTGAAGCAGAAGCAGTCAAAACACAGATTGAGCTGAGACTAAAGGTCTTCATTTTCAAAAGAAATACGTCTTTTTTTTTTGTCAGTATGAAGTCCGGACCGCCCACCTCGGTCATTTGCAACGCGGAGGAACACCTTCGTTCCTCGATCGCCTATTAGGCTTGCGAATGGGTTTCGAAGCCGTGAGGTCTTTGAAACTAGTCAGAATGATAAATAACTAAAGAATTGATTTCAGAGAAATCCTTCGTTCTGATATAGACAGCAAGGCCGACGCCAAAGTCTTGTGTTTGAAGGGCCACGCCATCGTCAAGTGTAACATGACTTCGGCCTTGAATAGAACCAAAAGAGTATGAGAAATATATTCGATTCGTTACTTTTATATTCTCCAGGTGGCCGAAGTCACGCGAACCGGCGACTACGACATCGCCGCCGAGCTCCGAGGCCGCGGATTCGTTTGCAAGCAAACTTTTATGAAGTTGATCTCGACGCCTCCGGTCGAAGACTTGAGCTCGACTTTGAAGCGGCTTCTCATTATTCATATTGGATCGCCTTGCGCCGGTTAGTTTTGGTACAGGTGTTAGAAGCGTCAAGATGATGCTCAGAGCGGAAATTAAGAACTCTCCATGTTTGAAAGAAAAAAAGTATTGAAATTGTTTATCCCTGGTTAGTTACAAAAAATGGCAGCGAAAAGCTAACTAGATGGGTGCGACCAACTAAAAACAACTCGCAAATTGCAATCTCAATTTCTAATGTCACACTTTTTTTTTTTAATCCAAAACTGCTTCTCAGGAATGAACTCGGCTACCATGGCTTTTGTCCGAATCGCCTACTACTCCCACGTCAGCGTCTATGGCGTTCAGGGAGGCTGGAATGGACTGAAGAAAAAGAGATTTATCGACCTCACTTGGGCTTCAGTCACCGGCTGGGCATCTCAAGGCGGTAGCGCCCTCGGTGTCAGGTCTGCTTCGAAATTCTTATCCCAGACGGGAAGATCATTTCATTTCATGGTAATTTCTTGAGTTGAGGAATATCAGATGATGACTCTGAAAGCCTCAATAACCCGTAAAATTCTCCATTTTCGAGCTACGGTGTTTCAAAGTCGAAGAAGACCATCAAAACTCGTTTAAACTGGGAAGGTTGAGACTTTCAGCATCTTCACATGGTGGTACTTTGAAGAGCATTCGACCACGTTTATATTAATATCGAACGACAGAATCAAAATCTCAGAAAACAACTGCCAACGGATCTTGATGAAATAGCGGCGGCCATTGATGAGAAGCAAGTCGATGGAATTTGCATCGTTGGCGGCTTCGAGGCCTACATGTCGGCCAAGATCCTCACTGAGAACCGCACCAGCTTCCAAGCTTTCAACATTCCGATCGTCGTGGTGCCAGCTTCCATTTCAAACAACGTTCCAGGAGTGAGGGGGTAGGGAAATGGCTTTTCATCAAGGCTGAGTTCAGACTTGCGTCGCTTTGGGCTCCGACACGGCTCTGAACGAGATTTGTCGGCAAGTTGACAATATTCGTCAAGCGGCCGTTGGAAGTCACAACAAGTTGAATTTTGTCAGAAATCAAAGTAACGCCTCCAATTTCAGAACAATGATAATCGAAACGATGGGAGGAAGGTGCGGCTACCTGACTACCTTGTCCGCTTTGGCTACCGGCGCCGACGGAGCCCTAATCTACCAAAAACCGCACGACGAGAGTGAAATACGTAGATTGGCCCAGGTTGACTTTTTCTTCTTCTTCTTCTTCTTCTTCTTCTTCAACTTTCAACCCTCTTTCCGATTCAAGATCGCCAAGCAGAAAACGTCGACGAAAAGCGGCGAAAAGTATATTATGATGAGAAGCGAGGGCGCCAGCGACATTTACACTTCCGCCGATGTGAAGCGACTTTTCGATGAGGAACTCAAAGCAACGGTAGTTTACACCGTAAAATACCGTTTTGGTCATTCCCAGCCAGTCTGAGATTACCTTTGTCATCCCTCTTTAACTTTTCGTCTCAAGGCGCTTTTCATGAGAGTTTATTGATTCTCGTTTTGAATATTCGCGATCTGGATAAGTTCCTGATTTTCGGCTTTATTGGCTTGTAGTTCCAAGTTTCCACATGAGCTTCTCCTCCTTCCACACCGGCTCAAAGCTATTTTGTACTCTTCCTCAAAGTACTTTTTATTTCCTTCCTTCTGAATTTTTTAAATCCTCTCAGGTAGCCTGCCGCCTGAATATTCTCGGCTACTCTCAGCAAGGCGGCTCGCCGTCCTGTTTTGACCGTCAGATGGGAGCTCGGCTCGGTATCCGTGCTTTCGAGGGCCTCTTTTGGCCTCAGAAGATGGGCAAACGCGACTGTTGTGTCGTTGGTTTGTTCTTTTCTTTTCCAACCAATGAGATATTCGAAAAAAAAAAAGTCTAGGACTCCGTGGTCGGACGATCAAGTTTGTGCCGGTATCTGGCCTCACTGAGAAAGTCTGCACCCGTCACCGAGTTCCACTGATGCTCTGGTGGCTGGATCTTCATCCTCTCGTCGAGCACCTCACATGTTGGTTGATTTATTCATTTCTTTCACTGGTTCATTTAGAGCGAGTTTTCCCACACTTTGACAGACTCACATTTTTGAAGGCCATCAACCCAAACATCAAAATATCGGAAAATGTACTAATTTTTCAGACCAAAACAATGAGAAAGCCTAATCGAATGCAGCAGCAATAACCGATTGCGAATCAAGCGCGACCATCACATAAAAAAATCTTAACTCGTAAATAAACGTTTTATTTTTCCTGCTTTCCAAAAAAATTTTTATATAATTGTGGCTTTGTCAGAATGTTACATTTTTGGAAAAACTGAGTCAACTACCGAAAAATATATCAATAGCGCGAAGAAAAAACACGTTTGCCCTGGAAATTTTCAATTTTTCATGAGAAGTTTTTCGAATTTAACAGCACTTTAAATGGCTAACTTGGGTAACTACTCTAAGTATTCTATTTTGAGAAATTTTTTTTTCACCACTTTTTCGAATTTCTAAAAACGACAAGTTGCACGATTTCGTTCCTCTCAAAATCTCCCGATTTGTCCGCACTTTTGAGCAATTCATTTCCAGTCAAATTGTCAGGGGGCTTATGAGACCAGGTCTGCTTATTTCTGGGAAACTTCTTCCTTCCAAGGGACACGCCGCCCGTTACGGCTTAATGAAGCGTGAGTTTTCTTGTGCTTCTAGGCCACCAATATTCGCAGCTTTTTCCTTCTTTCAACCTCTTCGTATTGCAAAAAAGTAATTTTTTCTCCTTGAATAATCGCTACACGTTCCAAAAACAATACAAGCCTCAGGCATTATTGGTTACAGAGCCGAGAAATGATTTATCGCTTGTTTTTCCAAGTCTTTCCTATATTTTTTTTTCTGAATTCGCTATCGTCCATCAAACATCGTCCAACAGACATTGAAAGAAATTGGAAAGTCCCGTTTTTGACTTCAAAATAATTGACTTGTTAAATTAGTGTCCTGAAAATCCCCAATGATTAGAAAAATAATTTTTCCAAAGTTAGTGTATTGGATATATTTTTTCAAACTCTTCTTACCAACCATTATTTCCCTTCTATTTTTATTTCGAGGAAAATTTTTCGCGGTCACGTCGCGACTTTGATGATCCCAGCAACAAATTGAAATTTCAAATCCCTCTAATTTATTGAAAAGGGCGATTTACCGGAAACTTCTGCTACAAAAACCTTCTAGAACTCTGCTGAATCCTTTGTAAATTTACTAGAAGCTGACAATTTCAAAAGTCCAAGCTTCCTAGCTTTTAAGGGTACACCTCTGTTGAACTTCATCATCAGGCTCAATTTCCCGAAAAAAAAAACGCCCTTCTGAGGCTTTTTTTTCAGGGAAGATAGCCGTTTTTGCAGGACCTTCTTGCAGCACACAAATAAGGAAAACCTGGCCAAGTTCCACGAATTTCCAGACTCCTCCGTAAAATGACCTTCTTTTAGAGTATTCCAACCAATCTTCTCAGTCTCAACTGCAAATCTCTTCCTAATTTCATATCAGCAATACAAACGCCCCCAAAACAACCATAAAATACGCCCGAAATTGCAACTAGCAATTTTCCGACTGCCATATAAGCTCATGTCCCCCCACCCATCTTCTCGGCACAATGTTTATTGCGATGCTGGACCAACCAAGCTTTCTTTGTCATTTTTTTTTCTCAATTTTTTTTTTCGCTTTTTCTGTGGACTTTGCTCTTCGGAAATGGCCAATAAACACCCAGAGAATGAATACTGGCTACTTAGATTTTAGCTTCTCCATTTACAGCTTTTAGTCCGAATTGGACGCGGTCAAGTTTCACAAGTGTATGTAGTGTATCCATTTGTGATTGCTGGACGTAATTAGATCCCAAAGCTCAGGCTGATTTTTGGGATTTTTATTGTTGGCAAGGATTTGAAAAGCTCAAAGATCTCTCAACTTCTTAGTTATTATACATTGAAACACACGAGTGTAAATATTCAAAATAATTAAACTCATTTTTTTAAAATTATATTTTTCAAAGCTTCATTAAGCAAGTTATTCATTGAAGATTGAATACTTTGAGCTCAGAATTTTAAAAAAAAGGGGGGGATTTTCCGAGATCTCCGCGTGATAAAGCTATTCCTGACTCGCCAACTTTTCACACTAGATGCGAAAAATTTTCCTTTTTATTTTTTTCTTCTCGACGTCTAAACATTTCCAATATATCTTTTGTTTTTTTTCAAATTATGTTCCGGAAAATGCAGTTCTCACAGCAGTTTCAAAATAAATTAGAGCAATAACTGCCAGATTCTACCGTTTTCCAACTGAAACACTAAATTTGAAGAAACAAACTGCTTTTCTTCGATACTAAACGTAATTTCAAAGATCTTAAA
Source organism: Caenorhabditis auriculariae (assembly GCA_904845305.1). NCBI lineage: Eukaryota > Metazoa > Nematoda > Chromadorea > Rhabditida > Rhabditidae > Caenorhabditis > Caenorhabditis auriculariae. Next base: position 562,834 of record CAJGYM010000004.1, read on the forward strand.
GCTTTTAGGAAAAATACTTTAGCTCCTAAGCCTCGGAAAGAGGTATTCCTAAGTTGGAAATAATTTTTAAGATCATCTATTGAATCTCAAGTCGCTCAATCAACTTCTACCCTAACTTTCCAACTTTTCAACGATCAAACCAGAAGGGTAAACAGCCATAAGCTATGTGATCGATTCTATGCATTAGGATATAATACATATTTCACTTTAGCAACTAATTTGTCTAGCAAAATTTAACATTTTGCCCTAGCTTCCAACTTTTCAAAAATAAAAAAAACTATTCCACGGATCAGAATTTGTTCGCCCTATTGAACGTATCAATAATTCAAACTCGGCGGAACGAGAAACGAGTAGAGGACGTGAGGAAAGCCCTCCGAGTGTGTCACAAGTTATAAATTGGAAACACTGACTTTTTTTTTGAGCGAGGATGCAAAAATTCCGCCCTTCTCGTGTATTCCTTTCTTTTTTGGCATTGCGCAATTTTATTATGCGACCCGAGATCTCAACGTCATCTCTTTTAAGTGATCCCTAGACATGCTTAGAAACGTCCGCGGCTCGTCCGGTTTTCATTACCAAGGTCCGAGTCAAATCTTCCATGAATTTATTTAATATTTCCCCACTCATTCCTAAAGCTAGCGTCCCTATCTCGAGTGATCGACATTTTCAATTATTATTTAATTATTATTTAGGTTCTCGAAAAGTTTATCGAAAATATTCTAAATAAGTTGCCGTATATTTAAAAAAATATGTGATATTGAAAACCGAGCTTTTTCGAATTCCCACAGCCAAAGTCTTGATTTTTCGGAATTTTTTTATTTTTGTCTAGAAAAATTTCAATCTTTTTTTAAACTCCATCAATTTTGTCTTTTCATTTTTTCTACTTATTTTTTTCAATCGAGAGCTCTCCCACTAAAATTTTAATTAGTTTGATTAAGGAGCCTTTTCAAAAAAATTGAAAACCATCAAGAACATCAGATCTTCTCAAATAGTTGTTAACTTCCACTCGCCTTCCTTTTAAAATTTTATCGAGAACTTCCAAGTGATCAATCTCTCGAATCCCATAGCCTCCTACTTTTTTTCCGATTCTCATAAAGCCAGGAAGATCTTCGACGTTATCTGCCGCACGAAATGAACTAAAAAAAAGTTTCAAGCCAAGAGCGACCATCTGTTTTCTCCAGTCGGTGGATCTCTTACTTTTTTTGAATTTTTCAAGGCCGTAAAATAGGTTCGATTCCTTGAGGCTATCCATTTCTCACAGAGGCACCGGAAAACAGCTGCAGTTTTTTTTTTCGATATCAGATTCATCCAGATTACACCATGTTTCCCGACTAATTCGTAAGACTTTTCGTAGTTGCGTTATTTCAGAGACTAATTAGATGGAAGTGCACCTTTTTTTTTATAATTTTAGTTTAAAAGTCTATGCTGAAAGTTCAGAAAAATAACTTCTAGATTGAAAGTTTTTCACACTCCGCTTTAAGTTCGAAAAAATTAAATCTTCGTATGAAAACAGCTTTTTTTTCTGTGTATCTCTGCGTCTCTTCAATCACAGCGTTCTTTACCATCAGCTTAGTTTGTTTTATACGTTCCGAATCTTGACACAATCCAAAAAGTTTCGAAAAAGTTTAAAATAGTCGTATTTTATTTCTGTTTTTCTATTCAAATCTCTCAATTTCCAGAATTTTTTTCTGCTTATTTCATAAAGAAAAAATTTTTTCATTACACACAGTTACCATTAAATATCCGACTCTATCGAAACTCCCTCGCATTAGAGCCAGATCTTATCTATCTTTTTGGCTCGTGGAGCCCTTTAAACGGTCTCATTTGTCTAGAGAAAAGCCCTAAAATGCGACCCACACTCTCAAACATTCGTTCAATGAATATCCAATGAATTTCGGCCCTTTTTTTCGAATTGAATATTTTCCATTTTTCTCCTCGTTTGTTTCGTTCTAGAAAAATGTGCTTTTGAGTGTATTGAATAAGATTTTTGGACTTTTAAGGAACTTCGAGAATTTATCATATAATCAGAACAAAACCTACATACAGATAGAGTTTTTTTGAAAAAAATTAACAAAAAAAGGATTCGCCTTTAGGTTTTGAAATTTTTTTAACATGAGCAATACATCAATTTTTCAAAGTTATTCTGAAACTGCGTCTGAAAAGTTTGAAGCGTCCGAAAGATTTTTGCTTCGATTGTATTTTTCAGAAAGTGAAACTTGCATTTTTTTCTGTTAGGAACAAGGAAACTTTTTTTGCTGAAGCTCGAGTTTCGATTAATTCAAAATACAGTTAAGTTAAAAAGGGAAAAAAAGTTTACACAGAATCTTTCATCTATTTTTTTCCTATTCTATTTATATTTAGAATATTTGTAACCTTTAAATCGATCCTCTAACCGCAAGAAATCAGAAAAAAAAAACGTGGACCTCAAAAAAGAGCCCATTTATCTTCTCCCCTGCCAATCGCTTAACAAATGACCCGCTGAAAAGCTTCAAAGCTCAGGCTCAACGAGACGGGGAATTTGCAAAAAGTTGAGTACATATACACATGTGTCTGTATTGTTTTTTCTTCTTCTTTTTTTTCCAGTCTCCTGAAGCATCGTCGCCGACAAATGTCTCGTGTTTCGTTTCATTTTTGCGGTCCCTCACACTTTTTGCCCCAACGGCTGTCATGTCAAACCGCCTTCCGGATTTTATGGCACTTGATCCTCGGCCTTACCACAACACTAGAATACATTGTTCGTAATGTTTCATTAGTTCCTTATTTTTCGTTAAAATCTCAATTCATTTCCCGTTTGAAGAGTTTTAACTTTGAAAAGTGAGACAATATAGTCTTCTTCAAGCTTTCCGAATTCATAACCTTTTTTGTCCTCCACGGCTTTTCAAGCTTCTTGAATTATTTTCAAAACTTTACCCGTTTTTTGAAAATGTTTCTTCAACTTCTCCATTCATCTCTTCGTTGGTCAGACAGAGGTCGGACTCGGAACTCGAAAAATGAGACCATCACCCAAATCTTGTTCAATGACATCTCCCGAAGTGTTCATTTCCAGTTTCCCTAGGCGCTATTTCGCAACTCCCCAAATTTTGAGAACCTGAGCCCTTTTTTATATAACTGATGAAATTTTTGGAGCTTTTCCTACTCGTCGTTACCGAGTCGACTCTCGGCTTCACTAAACTCTTTGTTTTGATGATCTAAGTTATTTTATACGATTTATTGAGTATAAATTTTACAAAGCCGATAACTTTTACGTTCAAAATGGTAAACGACAAAAAACAGCCTGTTATCGTCTTTCCGCCTAAACCTGCACGAGCTTTGAAACTGAAACCATTTTTTTTTCGTTGTTAAAACCCATGTGTTTTTCACGAACTTTTTTCAGTTGCCTCTTACTCGAATTTCTCATTTTATTTCTAGCATTGCTCAAAAATCTCTGAAAGCTTTGTTAAAACTCTTTTTTTTTTTCGGAAACTCATCCAATTTTTATTGATAACTAATCATCTTGCAGTCCACACGTAAAACTATGAGTTGCATATTTTATTCTAAACCCGTCATTCTTCGGGAGAAACTTAAGCTGCTTTGACACTTGCTCACCGTCTACTTTCGACCCCTATTTTCATGCTTCAGTTGCTCCATCGGCCAATTGTCTGTCTGGCTAAAATGCGTCGCTTTTGAACTTTATTGAAGTTTTTCATTATCAATTAGTTTTTGAAATATTTATCAAATGTTTTTTTGTAATTCTCAGCTCAGGTATTTCGATATATTTTTTTTTTGTTTTTAAAGTTTGTGAAAAAAGAGCTGCAAGTATCACGCTCGTAAAATCGCTCCGAAAATTCGAAAAAAGAAACCCAATATTTACCTTTTCTGATTCCATCAGAGCTCCAAAAACTTCTTTTGACTCCTCAAATTGGCTAAATTTTCAAGCTCTCGAACTCATTATATTTCATCTCTACTTCTTCATGAACTTTGAAAGAAGAGCTTCATTCAACTTCCACTCCTAATTTTTAGTTTCCAGACGAACGAAATCAAGGAGGAATGAGAAATTGGCGGTAGAGAAGGCATGATTCCTTGGGCCATCATACTTCTGATCGCCATCGTCAGAGCAGAGGTTAGTTCATTCGCAAGCGTTTCTAATCAATTTCATCAAGTTTTTTTTGATTTTATGATCCTTTTGAATATTACAGCCTCCTAATTTATGCGATAGCTTGATTTGCAAAAAGGCACAGTTAAATTTTTAAAAAAATTAAGAATTGTATCGTAAAAAAATCACTTCTCTACTGATATCTTTGGAAAACAAGACCACGGTGAAAATGTATTATCTTTCTTCGAGAAATGAATTTTTTCTAGTTTCGAATAGTTAAAATCCTTAGAAAAAAAATGAAAAAATTTTGAATCTTCTTTTTGTATATTATTGGAAAGGGAAAGCCAATAACAACCTTGCTGATTGTCTTAATCTAAACTCTCTCATTTTCCCTCGCTATCTCACTATGATTACAGGAGTTCTTGAGTTTATACTGAAAAATCAAAAGCAGTCACATCCATACATAACTGTCCGAACTCTCTTCTTCCTGCCCACTCTTTTTCTAATGATACCAGGACATAACCATTTTCAATAACTTCAATAAAAGCCGTTCTTCGTAACCAACTCAACTTGAAAGTCGCATTTTTTTTTTAGATAACATTCAGATATTCGTTTTAAATCACCCCGAGTTTAATAACCAGTCCTTTCATCACATTACAACAAATCCATGTGATCAACCTCAGCCTCAAGCTCGATAAATAACGCAAAAAGAAGACGCCAGGTGTATGTATACTTCATAAATATAGAAATATCTCACCTTTTTCCCCCGTCGGATCAGTTTTCTCTCCTTTAAACTATGCCGTTTTTCTTCGCACCTTCCGTTGGAACACTTTGTAATCCACAGGGAAGAGGGTAAACAGCAGAAAACATTGTGACTTCTCTGCAAAAAATTTTTGTTCAGTTCAAAGAGAAGTGTTGAACTTGGGGGCTCGTGGGAAGGTTTTCGAATCGCTAAAGTCAGTTGGAAAGATATTTTTAGGGTATTTGGAGACTAATGAGCCTTGGATTATTCTTCAACTTTCTGTTGATGAAAAAAACGAACCTTTTTTTCAAACTTTAGTTGACGTTCACAGCCGCAACTTCTTGATTCCTTCAAGTTATCTCTAGATTTTCACCAACTTTAATTCAAAAAAAAAGGAAAGAAAAAAATGAAAATCTTTATTAAAAACTAGTTAAAGGGAGCCTTGAAAATACATTTTTGGAAGCCTTCTGCGCCTTTAAATACCAACGCTAAAACTTTGAACTTTGAACACTTTGAACAGCTTTTTTACTGACTTGAAACAGTATGACTTCTCTGCGTCTCTTCTCGACTTCTCTCTATCTTCACCAGCGAGACAATGAGAGACAATGAGAGAAAAGAGAGCGCAGAGAGCGCAGAGAGGTCAGACAGTTCCAAACGTTAGTAAATGATACAGATGTTGACAATTTAAGATTTTTGTTCTGAATCTTTAGACCTCCAAACGATAGAAGTTACTGGTAGACGATAGAAAGAGAAGGAGAAACCCTCTCAGTTTCAAACCCTATCTACGTCCAAATCTTCGAACCTCCAAGCTAAAAAGCACTGGGGAATAAAGAATTTGGAAAAAAAAAATCGAATTTTCCTTCTCATTCTGAACAGTTCAGCTTTCGAAAATTCAGAAGCGAAAGCAGATTTCAACTTTCAACGCAAAATGACACAGAATTTCTATAAAAAGACTTCATTTTGGCGGAGAAAGCAGGGTCGGCGGACACGGAAGCCGGGTGCTGAGAGGAGCGCTGATGGCCGTGTAGGTAGAGGTACCCGTCTCGAAGTACATTTCGCGTTCCAACTCTTCCGGAGTGGGTTTGGCCTTCGGCGTTGGCGGCTTGACCACCTTCTCTGTCCTCGTCTTAACTATTGTCGGGTTCTCCGGAATCGAGTCAACGTCACTGAAATCAACGTCGTCAGATCCATCAGAGAAAACGTTTTATTTCAGATTTAAAAAAACTCTTGAACAGTGAGTACAGATTTCAATTCGATTTGGAGGAGGTTTCGGCTTACAAAATTTACAAAAAATACGAGTAGAAATAATTCGGAAAAATGGGCTTTTTTGAGTAAAAAAACCCGTGATCAGCCAAAACATGATAAAATCTTTATAAGCCCATGAAACAACTCCAACATCTCTCTCTCTCTCTTTATTTTGCATATTTGTGTTTCTGAGTTACGTTTCCTTAGGAACAGCTTCAAAGCGTTCCTTCCTAGCTCAGTCGGTTAGAAAGTTGATCTAAACGAGAAAAGTCGCCGGTTCAACTCTCAACGGCGCCAAAACCGACAAAAAAAACCAACTTCAACGTGCCGTCGTTAGGATCGCGGGGAGGATCTGCCAAGGGAACGTTCTTCGGCGGTTTTCTGGACAAAAGATGAATTCTCTAGGCAAAAAAGACTTAGAAACTAACATATTTCGGAGCGGAATCAGTGGGGCCGGCGCGGGGATGTTCTTTAATTTTTTCTCATCGATAAGTACTATCTGAAATTGGGAGTTTGCTTTTTTCAACTGAGAAAATAAAATGATAAGGAAACAATGGACGTTTTGCAAGTTTTCCTGCAGAGCACCGGTGTGGATAGAGGAAGTTTTGCGCGAAGACGGGTTCGATGTTGAATTGTTCTGAGGCGGGATCTTCGCGAGTGTAACTTTCTCTGAAAAAAACTGGACTAGAATAATTATAACCTATTTTAGTTATCAGATAATAATTTTTCAAAAAAAAATGTTTGATAGTTTTTTTCTAATTGTTTTTTTCAGTTCGGAAAAGATCGGAAAAGGATGATATTTGAAACAATCATCGGAAAACAATTCTCACAGATTTCCGCTTTTTTTGGACTGATGCAAAGAAAAGTTTTTGAGAAAATGTTTAATTGTAAGCAAAGAAATATCCGCAAACAGCTCAAAGAAAATATTTTTTCAAACTTTCTTACGCTAAAACTTTATAAAAAAATTATTTTTCCTCTATTAATCAAATTAATCAACTTTTTTTCGTGTACCTGGGTGTTTTTAACTTTGCCGAGCTCGTAGTTCCTTTCTTCATTTGCTTCTTACGGCAAGTAAAAAGTGATATTATAGATGTCTGCAATATTTTTGGAAATCAAATTCCGTTCTTTTCTTTTTTTAACACCAAATTATCAAGAAAAACAGGAAATATTTTTTAATTCTAGTTTTAAATGTTTCCACTATCTCAAAAAGCCTCTGGCTCATTTTCACAATACATAAACTTCGAATTCCTATACTTTCTAGCCTTTTTTCAATTTCTAACTGAAAAAATTGATAAAACATCACATTCTTATCATTACTAATAAATTTTCCTCTCCAAAATCCATTTTTCTAATAAAAACTCCTCGAAATCCAGTCTTACCAAGATCAGTAGCACAAAGAAAGGAACCATGGCAGCTAGCAGTAGAAATGAGTTGAACTTTGGGATGACGTCCCGAATCCAACAATTTACTCTTTTTGACGCAAAAAGATATTTGAGAAAGTTTCGAAAAGTTTATTTAATTTGCAAACAAACTTTCATCAATTTTACTCAAGCTCCTGAAGAGGGACTTCATTCGAAAACAAATTGAGAAGCTAAAAAGTCTATAAATTTTCAGGAATGCAACGAGCGATGTGAAAGGCTTAAAAAAAGGACGCTTGACAGGATAGGATTCGATGAAAACCGGTAATTATTTCTTTTCCGGAATTATTTTCAAATTATTTCAAAAAGTCTCAAAATTTCATCTTTTTCGGCTGATTTAGGATCGATTCCCTACTACTGAAGTTTTATATTGATAAGCTTTTATTATCAATGTAAAAAAATTTTTACTTTTTCTTTTTGATTCTCTTCGATTCGACGTAAAATATTTCTAGATTAAAGTGGAACTTCATCGAACTGGAGGCAAATATAACTTTCATGGTTCTTCCTCCACGCCACAGATCTGTCTGTGAGCAAAATAAACATTTCATTCCTTCATTCATTTTACTTCTATTGAAAGCAAATTGAAGCGAGCAAACCGATAATTTAGGAAAATAGTTGAAAGTATCAAATTTGAATTTCTTGAAAACGTATTCATCTTGTTTTTTCTTCCAATTTTCCCTACAAATAGAGCTTCACAGTTATTCAATTCTACGTGAACAGTTAGGAGCATCAAATATTAATTTTCTGTCCTGTTTAATTTCCTAATCTTTGAAAATATCAAAAAATTTTCCCTTCAGAAATTTGAATATTTTTACATTCATTTCTAAAAATTTTCAGAAGCTACTTCTGAATATCAAGGGCACAAAGAAAACCGCAGAATCATAATTTTCGTCGTTAAACTCTTTTAGGTTCCTCTCACGCCGCTTGCAGCATGGTTTCATGTTTAAAATCGGCCAGATTCATTTTAAAACCCAATTTCAACTCTCAAGTCATTCTATCCGAGCCAAAACATATGAAACACTTGACGTTGATTCATTTGCAGATTGAATGCGTTGCTCGAACGGCAACGTCCCCTGAGTACAATGAAAGACGTTTGCTGGTGGGTCAAAGAAACGAAGAGAAAAAAGAAACATATTGACATTCTTCAAAAAGGGGTTGACATGTTTCAGATACAAAACTTTATCCCAGAAACACTTCAAAAATGTTCAATAAGCAAACATTTAGCGCCGAAAACCCTCAATTCGTCCATTAATGAGCAAAAAAGGTTTATCAGGATTATACCTATAGAAAAGGTAAAAGGCTTGAACATTTCTCAATTTTGATTTAAATTTCATAAATTAAGTGGCTTATCTCCACGGAAGAAATTCATTCTAAAGCCTCAGGAACTCAAAATTATTAGAAATCCGGAACGAAGTTTTCCTTTTCAATTTCCTGATTTTGAGTCAAAATCTTTCAGGCGCCTCTACGACAATCTCGACTGCATGAAACGCTGTCCGACCACAAAAAATCATACGAAATTCGCCAAAACCATCAAAAACAAGTGCAGTTTTGCGCTTCGAGGTAAAAATCGTTGTTTTTGAGTTTGAGGCACTAAATGCCAAAAAAAATTATTGGACCACGCTCCGTCAATAGTTTCAGTGAGGCTTCTAGTAGGAACTTTGCCATCTCCAACCAATTTGTACCGCTTTAACTCAATTTTGAAACATTTCCAGACATGGAAGCGAATCTTCAATGCGTCAGTCGACACCACTCATTCCTCAATGTTCGTTGCCGTTCTTTCGGCAACGAGGCGACGACTTTGAGAAAGAAAAGTGACCTGGGCACGACTCCGGACCGTGAGACTTGCCGGTTCGTTTCGAGGAGTATCTTTCTCGTTGTAATTTTATGAAAAAGAAGGGACTGATTAAGAAAAAAAGAGGATTAATACTAGACAGTTTTTCTAGTATTCTAGACGCTTGTGAAGCTAAGAAGCCACTTTGAGTACAAAATGAACAAGAAGATCTTCGAGTTCAGATTCCTCCATCTCAACACTTTCTGCTTGGAAAACGCCGTCAGTAGCTACTGTCCGAAGGCGAAGAAGCTCTTCCGAAGACTTCATTTTAGAGACTACTTCTTAAACTTCTTATTACCCGAAGAAGATCTACTCTTTGATGATGATGACCTGGACAGCTGTCAATTGTACAATTTCGTGAAAGGTCAAGAAGACGAGGAAGAAAACGAGACGACCACAAGGATCAATTTGGACGACGACTATGATGAGGTTCAATGGGGACTTTTTCCAGGTTTTATTTTAAAACTTTGAAAATTTCAAATTTAGGAAGACGAGCTAACAACGATCGTCAACCACATGGAATCAACAACGACCAAATCGAACACTCCGATTTCTACCTCCACATCTTCACCAACAAGTTCAGCAGCTTCAAAAGAGAAACAAGTACAGAATTTTTTGAAAAAAAGCCAATTAATTTAGAAATTCAGGAGTTCACAACCCTCCTGAACGAACTCCTGCAGCCAAGTTCCAATGAAATCAATACAAAATCTTCGGAAGACACATATACAACTTCTGAAAACCCTACGACTTCTTCCGAGGTTATTTTTACAGCTTTGTGGTAATTTTACGAAAAATCTAGGTAACGACAACGACTACGGACCTTCCAACGTCTTCCGAGGTCAGTTTCACTGTTTTTGCCATACTTACAACATGGAAATCATCTTCAGGAAATAACGATACCTACCGATCTTTCGACAAATTCTGAAGTGAGATCTGAAACTTCAGAGTCAAAATTATCGATAATTATCCCTTCCAGAAGCCTCACTCAAACTTGTCTCCTTCTTTTTCCACCGAACTCGTCACACCGTCGTCTTCTGAAGTTCTGAAGACTTCCAGAATTCTGAAATAACATGGAATTCAGGAGAATGAACCGGAGACGGCTTTGAACTCTCCACATCCTTCAGAAGGCACTGATTACGAATACAGTGAAGGGTACGATGACGTGGAAGATGACGACGAAAGCACGAGTTCAGTCAACGTCGTCCCCATTGAAGAGCGGGTCACCAAAGGTATAATCAGAACTCTTGACCTGACGTCAATAACTTCAGAATCGACTACAACTTTATCAACGACGACGTCAAAAAAGCGGGTCTTCTCAGATGACAGCATGGAAAACACCCCTCCCAACTTTTTCTACTCATCTTTGAGAAACACGCTGTAAGAACTACTAGTAGACGTCCAAAATCCTGATTTTCAGCTACTCAACAAGTACCCATCCAAACCACAGATTCGTATCGGACAACACTAATCCTGAGGTTTCATCATAATCAAACAACATCTAATCTGCTCTGACTTAAGGATAGCGACGAGGTCCCGACGTTGGAAATCGATACCACAACGTTATTCGGAATCGAAAACGACACGACGACAATTCCTACAACTGAATCTTCCGAGGGAGCTGTCCAAATCGTTTTGAAAACGAAAAAAGGGCCGCAGAGCCAAACTAGAGTCACTTCGACCACAACCGTCGGTCTTGGAGTGACAACGCCACTTTTGCGCGGTGAAATTGTGGTGAAGCCTATTCGGAAAAAGAGCGAGCCTGACGCCGAAGAAGGTAAGCTAATCAGAAAAAATAAGAAATTTTTCGGAGAAAACTCAAAAATAATGTATTTATACCTTAGAACTGTGCATTTTCTTTGAGTAAAAAGAAGATTTGCGGCTCCAGCATTTACAGTAACAAAAAAACTTCCTACCATAGTTAAAAATATTTATTTTTTCAGAATGCGAGCCTAAACTCCTTTCTCTCAAAATTTCTTCATGTTCTCGAAAAGAATCCCACGTTTTCCGACTTTCAGCCGAAGCTGAGCAACGCCGTCAGCGCCTCCGACTCAACCGAGGTCAAACCTCCTCGAAAATGACGTCGGCCGAGTCAGAAGACGTCGTCGAGCCGCAGAACACCCTTTCCAGCGGGGACAGGAGGACTCTGATCGCAATTCTCTCAATCCTGTGTACCGTTGCTATTCTGACCGTCCTCTGTGCCATTTGTTGTTTCTGTCGGAAGTCAAAGTCTCATCAACTCAACTAGCCACTCTCCGTGTAAATATGACATAATCGACCAGCAAAAAACCCAAAAAAAAAAAAAACTTATTTTCATTCAATACGAGTCCACCGATTTACCCTTTTTCACGATATGAATAAAAGCCAATCAAACGAGTTTATTCAAAGGGAGGAAAACTGCGCGACGGCACACGCCAACTGGTAGAAAAAAGATGGAAGGAAAGGTGAAAGAAGAAGAAAGACGGGAAAAGGGGGCGGCGAATCTTCTCACTGGTCAACGCGAGTGCGACGTTTGAGTGCTGCATTCGTCGTCGCTTTTCAAAAGGTTCTGCAAAAAGATTGGGAAATGGCTCAGCTTGCGCTGCGGTCCGCGAGACGGCTGCCGTCAGGAATAAAAAAAAACGCAAATTTTTGCCGACTCAGCAACAACTTCGGAGCAAGAACCAATAGACATTTCAATCATGCATGTCTGCGCCCTCCAACTTCCACTTGTTAATCTATTTCGTTTAGCAGAGTAGTGAGAGAAAATAGAGGAAAGAAAGGAAAGAAAGGCTAGAGAAAGTCCTTCAATCAGAAAATAAGACTGACTTGGACGGAAAGGAGTAAAACGAAAAAAATTGTAAATTCTCACAATTCTGAAAGCTCAGTCGATGCGCAGCCAAATCGCTTTAAACCTACAAGACTTTCTCCATCAACTGAGTCCCAGCGAAATTTATAAGCCCCGACTTGAAACGGTCTAGCTCGCTTGCTTATTCTCTTTCCTCTCGGTGACGTCATGGAAACTTGATGACATCACGTAAAAAAGGGAGAGCGCAGAGAAATCAGACCGTCTCCAATTTTTCAGTTTTGTTTTCAAGTTCTTCCCTATACAGTCATTCCAATGCGCGCGTCCTGTTTTTTTCATGTGCCTTTAATGTAATGGAAAACTCAGGCTGAATTGAAGGGGCACACCCAGATACATCGTAGAAAAGGGTTCTATCTACTCGTAGGAAAAAACAATTTTGTTTCTTCAAACTTGTCTCACCGAAATCGGGACGCCACACAGATTGGCGTTGAGCTTCAGAGAGTTGTACAAGCGGTTCTGCGAAACTCCCGTTAATGATTCTGAACCCAATAAATCAAATCAAGGCTCAAAATATTCGCCACCGATGCTTCGGGCCGTCCTGAGGATCGGCGACGACTCGGAAGACGCCGTCGACGTCGGATTGGACGTCGGTCCGAGCGAAGCTTCGCTGCCGCTGCGTGGCGGCTTCGGCGACACCGCGCTGCCGATAGAATGGGCGGTTCTGGCTCTAGTTTCCGACAGCGAGGCATTCGGCCATGAATCTGCAGAATTTCCCTTTGAATTTTACTTCAACTGCTTCAAAAAATATACGAAAAGTCCTCAAAATCTTCCTGTATGCAGCTTACTCTAACTGAAAAGTCTGAAGATTGTGAACCTATTTCTGGATGTCGAAATGTGTTTCTTATTCAATTAGTTTCCTTTATAAACATAACTATGACATTCGCGAATCCTCAGTCTTTTCAAAGTTATGTTTCAGCCGATGATCCATCAAAAAGGTAGGGGAATTCGACTATATAATGCTAAAATCCCTCTATTTCAACCCTTATAAATTCAAAAAACACACGAAAAATGAAAATAAAACCTCTAGAAGAGTAGGAAATAGATGACGAAGATGAGGACGAAGAAGTCTTGGGGAAGTTGGAGCGGCAAGTCTCTAAAAAGAGTTTCAGTAGCTGATAAAAATGATGAAGATAAATTACTCGAGCTAAGTGACGTATCGGCAAAGTTGGAAAGGCAAGTCTCTGTAAGACAATTTTTGAACTGAATCTTAAAAATCAATAAAATACTCGAACTGAGTGACGTATCGGCAAAGTTAGAGAGGCACGTCATCAGCGAAGCAGGCTTCTTTATAGCTGGAAAACGAAGATTTTCAGAATTTCGCTGAATATGTTTTTTTTTCTCCCAGTTTCAAGTTTAGAAAAAGATTTCCGAACCTCAACAACAAGAAGTGGAAATCATGTCCTTACCACGTTATTTTTTTAGAAACTAGATTATAATATTAATGAAACGAAAGAAACCATAAAAAACTGGCGTTGAAAAAAAAAAAAGCAAATTTGTCAATGATGACTCTTCCGATTTTTTTCATATCTCTACGGAATTTTTCGAACTTATTTTTCGATAGATTCTTAGATTTCAATGTATCCATATAAATAAGATTGATGGATGACGAAAACAACAAAAACTGATGTAAAAAAAAGTCATGAAAACGTATTTTCAGTCGGGGAGGGATTCGTCGGAAATTTATCTAGAGATTTAAAAAAAAAACGAAAAATTCGCTCAACGAATTTTTCGATTTTTTTTTCTTCAATTTGTATCATCTAAGTTCTTCGAATAAGGCAAGAAATGGAAAAAGCGATTCTCATGGTGAAAATTATACTAGCGGTCAAAAATAATGCCTATTTCGATTACCCTAGAACGAACCCCAGTCGAGAGAGTTGCCCGAAATGGCCGTCAAAGCAGTGGTCGGCTTTGAAAAGTCGGAACGGCCTGTCGAAACCGAAGAAGTGCGGGTTCGACTTCGAGAACGGGTCTTGGAACGGCTTCGCTTGGCTAAAAAATGAAAAATCCGAGGCCGTATGCATTCATGTGGAAAAAAAAATTTTTTTTTCAAATTCAATAAAGACTCTTATTCATCATTTTCTAATGGAAATTGGTCTGTCTTAAATGAACTGTTTCAGGGAATCATACTAAATTAGAAGAAAAAAATAAGGAAGATAATAGCCAGTTTCAGGTCTATTTAAATTTCAAAAAAATGGCGGGAGAACGTTTTTGATAGACTTTTTTTTAAAATTGAAACCGTTTGAAAAAAACAGATTCATTGAAAAAAATTTACCGGCCAGGCTTCTCGAGCGTCGTTTCGTCACCGAGTCATCTTTTTTTCTACAAAAACAAAATGTTCATTATTAAGCAGAAAAAAACTTACGTTTAATTGCGTCGTAAACTGGCTTCCAGTATTTCAGCAATTCGTTAACATCTGAAAATAATAATGCTCTTTGAAATTTTATTCTGAATCCAACCATAAGGTCCACGAGCATTATCGGACCGTTGAGAAAAACCTGAACTTTGTTAGTTTTTTCGGTTTTTCAAACTAGTCAAAGTGAAAAACCTTTGACACTGGCCCTAGTCGTGTTTGACAGCTCCAGTGCTTTTTCATAATCTGAAATGAAATGTGAAAATTAATAATTATTTATTAACTTACCAGAAATATCTTTTGCAGTGTAGACGTCGCGTTCGGGTTCTGGAAAAAGACAATTTTTAACTGAAACGTTTCAATTTCCAAAATAAAACGAAATGTGAAATTATTACACTGAACGCTGAACGAGCCCGTTTTTCAAAACTAGTTCTATGAGAAAATTAAATATGTCGTGTTCATAAAAAAATTTCCATGAAATAAAAAAAGTTCGAAGTCGCAAAAACTTAAAATTTTTCAAAAATCAAAAAAATTTTCAGCAGAAACATGCTTGCGCTCTGGCGCAAAGTCGATTTTTTTGTTCATTGTTTTGTTCAATTTACAAATTAAATCGCCTTTTCCTCATTCAGAAAAATTATTTAGTTGTTTTTAAAGAGAAAATACACGAAAGCTGGCCATTAGACTCGATATCCGTAGGTCGAGCACCCAAAGTCTTTGGCGGGTTCTCAGAAACGTCCTTCAAAAAGCTATTTATCAGAATTTGTTTGGCGTCATTTTGCTGGTGAGCTGAATTGAAATATTGATTAAAAGTCCAATTCACACGTTAGAACTCACGCAACGGGTCAGGCGGAAGACTGAGAGTGCTTGAGCTTAGCTGCGTCGGCTGAGGAGTAAAGTGCTTTTCAATGAAGACTGCAATAAGAAAATCACACGAAAAAACTTTTTTTTTATAAAACCAGAAGGATCTCTGGAAGAAGCCGAAATGAGATGGGAGGCCGATTTTTCCGTAGGAGCCGCATATTCTGAGAGGGATCGGTCTGACTCGCTCATCACTTTTGTACGGTTCGTCGAGGAAGTCATCGTCCAGTTTTCGCTTGCCGATTTCCAGGAACTGCCAAAGTTAAATGTCTAATTTATTTTGAAGATAAATAGAGTTCCAAAGTTTTTGAAAAGTTTGGCGGAAAATCGGACTCAATTTCTGGTCACTTTGGTACGATTTGACCAAGCCTATTCGCTTGAACAAGAAGGATTTTAGTAACAGTTTGGTAGCCAGTTTGAAGAATTAAAGTTTCGGGGAAGGCTCAAGTTTAAAACAGTCGAGGCAATCACCTAGCCGCCGAGAAAAGCTTATCATCAGGCCGAGCCGTCTTCAACGACGCCAACGAGGCATAGGACGCCGCCGGCAACGTCGTCACAAACGACTCGGAATTCTCGAATGCCGACGTCAACGACCGTGTCGATCCCGAAGCCGGCGCCGACGTTTCAGCAATACTTTGGTTCAATTCGCCGAGGTAGGCCTTTAGAGATCCCCGTTCCTGGGTCAGTTCATTTGGAGTACGAAACAGGGCTTACGTGCAAATTGATAAGAAAACTCTCGACTTCGTAACTCCGCTGAACGACGTCTTCAATAATTTGACGGTCTCCCTCGTAAGTGACATGATTCCGGATTGGAATCACCGAGTCTCGAAGCCGATGGAGCATCGAGGCCATTTTGGTCGTTTGAGCCGCAGTCCAGGCCAATCCGCGACTTTTGAACTCCTCATAAAGGGCGCCGCGTTGTACAACGTCCGCGTTTTTGAAACTCAACGTCTGAAAAAGGAATCCTGAAGCTTTACAAAGAAGAATCGGTAAAGATAGTTTTATTTGCTTTATTTCAGGGTTGCATAGTTCTAATGACTGAATCTTTTTTTTTCCGTGAAATGAGGGCCATTTTTTGAAAGGTCAAGTTAAAATCTGAGGTAACTGTAGTAGCTTCTACACCCTTCAGTGATCATAAGAACTCTTCTATAAGTTCTTAAAAAAATAATTACTGAAAATTCGGAAAAAAGCCACTAAAGGTAAACCCCTGAAATAATTCGAAAAACAACACTTACTAGTTAGAAGCAGTTTGTTCCAAAAGTTAAAAAACACTAAAATTTGATTTTAAAAAAATGCGTCCTTTTAAGTTTTCTTGGAGCTACTTTTTCATATCAGCCATATCATTTTTTCATAAGTTTCACTTCAAAAAAAAACAAAATTCTAAACCAAGTCAATGAGTCGTTTGCTCTTCACGTTATTGTCCTCCATCATCAATTTGAGCAGCCCATTTTCGGCAATCATTTCTCGTTCTTCTTCCCACATTTCATTCACATCGTCTCGCAGTTTAAAAACATCGATAGTCTGAGAAAAAATCTCAATTTTTGAAAAAATTTCAAAAGCCTACATTTTCAATAACTTTTCCCAAATGTTCTCGTTGAGCTTCCGATTCACGTTTTTCCATCAAAAAATGCGCATCGCGGCGGCCGACAATGTCCTCAAGCTAAGAAAAAAGATAGTTTTCAGTTTTTTTTAAATTGTAGATGACCAACATCTTCAAAATGTTTGGTGGTTGCGCGAGCTTGGGTCTCCAAAACAGTTCGAGTCGAATTTTGCAGGCTCGTGGTGCAAGTCGCCAACGTCTGAACGTCTC
This sequence comes from Caenorhabditis auriculariae, assembly GCA_904845305.1. Classification (NCBI taxonomy): domain Eukaryota; kingdom Metazoa; phylum Nematoda; class Chromadorea; order Rhabditida; family Rhabditidae; genus Caenorhabditis; species Caenorhabditis auriculariae. The sequence continues at coordinate 579,999 of CAJGYM010000004.1, forward strand.
TTTAGGAAAACATAATGAGCCTTCTTGTTGCTTAATCGGTTCTTCAAAGAAAAAAATTTTTTTTGTAACATATATGTTCAGCAAGATTTTTGTGAATGGACTCTTATGGTTTTCTATAAAAAAAGTTTATAGCTCTCTCGTTCAAAGTTTCTTTGTTATTTTTTAAAGACCATAGAAAAGTTGCATGTAGTTCTGATGGCAAAAAGTCGCTTTCTGTATTATTTTTTCTGTTTCGTAGAAAGTATTTTTGCGAGTAGTTCAAGCCGCGACGCGAACCGCATCGTTCCGACCTATTTTCTAACCTGGCGCAGTTTGCCCATTTGCTTGTGCTGCATTCCGAGGGTGTGCTCAAAGTCGGCTCGAAGGTCGTGGGGCTTTGTCGATGAAGTCATAGTCGTAGATGATGACGTCGATTCTGACGTCTTCACAGTTTTGATAGGCTCTTCGCCGTTGATGGTAAGACTGCTTCCAGAAGCCGTTGCACTTGCCGAAGACGTCGCCGTGTCAACCTTCTTCCAATGCTTTCCCAGCGAGGTAACCGAGTTGGAAGATTCGATGGAGCGGATATCCTTCAGAGATTTACGATTTTGAGGATTTTAGTTGCACTGGGAATGGCCCAACGTGTAGCGGTTACTATGAAGATATTCCAGAAACAAAATCGAGATTCTCTCTAACTAAAACCGCAGTGCGCCGGCGACGCATTAAGCCATTCCGAATGCGACCACAGAGTTTTATTCCTCTCTACCTCTGATTTATTGACTCGGACCTTGGTTACTCGAACCAGCCGCGAGTTGGACGTGTCGGGGCAATTATAGGGATCACTTAAGCTGACGCTACTAAAGTGGTCACTATAGCTCCGACTGTTCCGGTTTTCGTTACCCAGGCTTGTGCGAAGGCCGGCCCGTCACCCTCTTGGCCCCCCGACCATTTCGTAAGCCCGGCCCGGCCCGGCCTTAGAGGGGCCTCAAGAAAAAATGGCCCGCCCGGCCCGAAGCGCGCAATTTTTTTCTAGTCGAATATCAAGTTTTTTTTACGACAAAAATTATGTTTTTGCTCATTTTTTCACTTAAAGTTTAACAAAAACTATGATTTCAGAAGTAAAAGTCACATTTCGGTGAAAATTTTCCAAATGAAATTTTAAATTTTTTTTTTGAAGCCCGGGCCGGGCCGCCCGGCCTGACGCACAAGCCTGTCGTTACCGAGGTCCAAGAAAGTGGAAGCCATTCAGAGACCTTTTTCGATAAACCAAAATTAACCCTTATTTTGAAAACATTATTGAAAATTACCCTGGGCGTGGCCGGATACTCATGAGGCGGAATTTCGATTTTGGTACAACTGAAAAAAGTTTCTTTTTGTTGATTTACAGTTTTGAAAAGATTATTATCTTGCCGAGGATATGTGGACTCAAGCCCTTCAGAACCATTTGCTCAGGTTCTTTTGACTTTTTGAACTTTTCTGATGAAACTTAAAAAGGATATGATATAAATATCAAATCAACGTGAAATAATAAACTTTGAAGTTGAGAAAAAAACGCCTTTTTGAATATATAACTCTCTTATGAAGTTCTAAATTCTTTAGGCTTTCTAGAAAGGGAAAGAAAAAAAGGTAATGTTCCGTTGAGAGAATGCGATCCCTGGTCTTCGATTTGGGGGGGCTAAACAACTACTCTTACAGAAAAACTACCGTCGCCTGGCTTGTTTTCGTGTATTTTTCCCAGATTTTTCCATTCCCTTTTTGAAAAAAAAAAGGATTTTATACTTTTTCGTAGTTGAGCTGAAGTCATCGAAACGAATTTTTGGGCCGAACTTCAATCCGAGAAGAGAAGACATTTTCCGACAACGGAACGACGATGAAATAAATGGCCAATGCGGCAAGTCACGTTTTTTTTTTCGAACTTGATCAACTTTTTTCCATTATTGAATCCATTTTATAATATTCTTCATTCTTTTTATTTACGTTGTTTATAGTTCTTTTTGAAAACTCCTGGTGACTGTTAAATGGTATTATTTTCAAGGAGCGTCCGACATGAAACGACTTGCGCTTCTGTCCATCGAGACAGTTGCTGTCTTCCAAAAGCCATTTCACATGCGACCATGGACCAATTTCCAAACCGAACTTTTTGATGCAGGTGAACGGTTTTCGCAACAGACCATATTTATCACATTTTTCACAATAGATCGCAATATTTACATCTCCACATCAATCTCGAACTCTTCCTCGCTAATTCCATCACAGATGTTCTCGAAGATGTGCGACTCGGAAAGAGGAAAACGCAAGAATTGTCTCAGTTCCAGTAGAATCACCGGGAATTTTCTGAACTCCCGGAAGGGGTCCTGATCGTACGTGCTCTTGCACTGCTCCACGTAGAGCTGAAAAATGGAATTGATTCCTTTTTTTTTGGATTTGAAGGCTGAAAGGTGCCTAAAGGTAGGGACCGCAGAGCCACGCCCACTTCGCTGTTCAAAAAACTTCGTCATTTTCGTTGCATTTTGGTTCTTTTTTATATTTTAAAACAGTTTTCCTGTACCGATTGGGGATTGCCATCAACTTTCTTTTCATATAGGTTTCCACTTTATATCACTGACTTTGGAAATTGGCCTGCGGTCCCTACCTAAAGGATTATTTTTTGTTCAAAAAATTCTCAATAGCAGAACATCTTGGTCGCATTGAGAATGGTTAGAAGAGACTTTTGAGTCTTTCTCATACTCACCTCAAGCGCATGCTCTCTCAACCTGGGCATCTCGTATTTCAGCGCCATAATGGCGACCTCGGCGGACCTCTCGTGGCTCAAATAGCTGAGCAAGTTCTGCTCGATGGTCATCTTGACCACTTCGATTCGGGCTTCTCCGGCCGCCTTCAGAAGCGTGATGTACTGGTCGACGGTCAGGTCGATCCTGTCGCTGACCAGCCCAGCCAGCTTCACCTCCATGTAGACCTTCTTCGAGACGTCAGTGAGCGTCTGCAAAACTGTCTTTCCAGGGTTTCAGGGAATTTTCAAAGATGCCGAAAGAACACAAAAAACGACTCTTCACTACAAGATATTTTGTGAAATTAACATTTGCTTCTTTAAAAATTGAATTTTTGCAAGAAATCTACTCACAAGCATCGCCTGCATCCATAAAAAGAGATCGGAACAGGTCTCAGCGAACTCGAACATGTCTTCGGTGTCCTCCCGGCTGAGTCCTTGGCTGACGAGGTCCTCGCAAAGCCTTTGCAAGCCTTCCAGTCTGAAGTCGGTCGCGACGTTGAGGAGTTTCTCGTAGTCGGCCGGAGGAATCGAGCCAACGTCCAAATTGTCGTTGGCAAAGTTGAGGAGCCACCGGATGACATCTGACCCGAAGTCGTTGATTATGACGTCGTTCTAAAAATATTAAAGTCGGGAAAAACGCTGAAGTTAAAGAAAAAAACTTTTCTTTGAGGTTTTTCTTTAACTATTCTGACTGGCTCTCCTTGCTTTGCAGTTTCTAAGAAAGACTGAATTCAGGCAATCTAGTTCGTTATTAGGAAATTCATCCCAAATATGTAAAAGAATAAAGTTCTTTATAGCAGCAAACCACCAAAACTAATCATAAAAAAATTTGGACTAGACTTAAAGATATAATGTGATTTTCCCCTTTTAGAGTTCCTTTTCGTATTTCTTATCCAAAAAACTATAGGTTACCGATAAACTCTAGTCAAAAAACGTATATTCGCCTTCTCCAACTTTTTTAGGTCTAATCAACAGGGGTTCTCATTCACTGGCCACGCCCCTTTTTGAAAGTTCGAAGAAAAAACTCTTCTTTTTCTCTTATAAATTCAAAATTGTGAGTTGAAACTAACCTCTCCCGCCTGATCCACCATGTCCTTGTAGACTGGTGACCTGATTAAGACTCATATTAAAATTCAAGAAAAAATGTTCGAAAACCTATCAGCGAGCTTCCGGCTGCAGTTCTTGCAGACCCTGACGAACAAGGTCTCTCTAGGGAAGCTGATCGAGACGTCGATGGCCGGCATTTTCGTTATTTTTTTTGATTTCTGTAAACTTGCTATCAGTAATGATGGATTTATTCACTGAGTAGGGTATAAAAATAAGTAGTTCGAAATAATAAAACACGTTAGAATAACTTGTAACAGGAATAAATTCCACTATTTGGGATAAATTGAGAAAAGGATGGTATAATTTGAGACCCTGATAGGAAAGAAAACAAAGAGAAACAGAAATGTTAGCCAACATCTCGAAAGCAACGTGAAACAGGAAAATGGGACGCGAAAGGGAGGCGAGTCTGACCTTTCATATGAGTCTGACCTATCTCAGACCCGACCTCGCGATGTGCACCTGATAATTGGGGGCGTCGGGAACGCAAAATTAGCATAAAATCGATAATGTACCGTAAGGACTTAGGTAGGGATTTTACCTCCTTATGAAGAGAGGTGTGACTAAATTCGAAAGAAAAGGAAAAAAAGTGCAACGGAATGATTATTCCACTGCTTTTCCAGATATTTTTGAATAGATCAAAAAACAAAGGTTTTTTGAAAATCTTTCCAGCTTCCTACGAAAATGCTACTCACTAAACACCTATAAACGGACAAAACGAAAAAGTTCCTCCAAAAATTTTTTTGAATAAAATCCCATCTAAAGGTCCCCAACTTTTTCATTTCACTTTTGCATTTTTTTTTCACATTCCAAAAAAAAGATGCTGAGAAGCAACTAAAATATTTTAGGGGATTCAAAAAGGATTATGGTATGAAAAAAAAGCCAACGAAATTTCAAAAGGCAACTTTTCCGATTTTTTCGTATCGCTAGGGAACTTTCCGACGGCCACCTTTCCGCCGAATCCCTTTCCGACTTTTTTCCCTGATATATTTTGCGGTACATCAACCATTTATTAACTTTTTTTTTTATTTCTTTGTGTTTTAATCATGAACCAACTACCTACTTTATATAGGAATATTTAAAACGAAGATTTTATCGAGAAAAAAAGTCGGAAAGAGATTCGTCGGAAAGGTGGCCGTCGGAAAGTCCCCTAGCGATATGAAAAAATCGGAAAAGTCGCCATTTGAACTTTCGCTCGTCTTTTTTTCATACCACCAAAAGGATACACTGGGGCTATGAAAAAAAAAAGCACAATAGCTTTATCAAATCCATCTGACAGCCTTTAAGGAAGTCTTTATCTATTTATTCACGTAAATCATAGTGATCACTATGCTAATCGATTTAGAATTCAAAGTGAAAGAAAACACAAAAGTAACGGTGTTTCCAGTGCCGTTTATATATTATTATACTGGTTGTTCGATATTACCGAAAATTCAACATTTTTTTAAAAGATTTTCGCACTTCCTAGAAAATAATCTAGTATGAAATTTTCAACTTACCGAATACTTCCATGATAAAACCACTCTCCGCAAAGTACCCAAACTCGCGTTGCTCTTATTATTTATTTTTGTCTATTTTGCAATTTACCGTCACTTTTTCCGGTTATTGATCAGTGAGCATTTCGTGCACAAACAGGTGCCAAACTGCCAGAAAAACACGGCGTTTTGTCTTTTTCCCACTCAATCGAGCCGAAAATCCACGCGCAAGTCTTCCTTCGCGGACCAGCTGTTGCACCTCACGACTTTTTTCTGCCAGTATGAATTCTCCTTATTTTTCAAAATTTTCATTTGTACTCCAATTTCGATTTGTTCAATGATAATATCGTTCGTTTGTGCGAAACCTTCCTGTCCAGCTGTTTCTAACTTTTTCCTATGACTTTTTCTTTTCCAATCTTCAACTTAAGTTGCCGAATGTAATGCTGAATCGGAATTTATTAAAGGAATGTCGTAGAGGGGTGCGTAGCGCTAGATGGAACGCCGACGCTCATTTAAGGTTTTTTTTTAGAAGATGACTTCGATTCAAATCTTGAAGTAACTTTTTCAGAGCTCACGAAAGACGGGCAGGAGTTTCTGAAGAAGCCATTCTACGGGTTGATACTTGCCAGTTGGCCGCAAATAGTCCTATTGAGGACTTTTACTCGGCTGCAAAGTGTGAGAATAAAAACTTAGATTTTGAAAACTTGGTAAATAATGGATTTTTCAGGCCTTTCCAGCAGTGCCTTCCTTTTCGGCGTGTTCGACGGCCATGCTGGTCCGGAATGTGGCCGCTATGTTTCTACTAATCTCTTTCCTTATATCTGTTCCTCGATTCTGAAGAAACATGAGGTATCATTCCCAGATCACAGAAAATGAATATTTTTTTTAAAAGGTCACCGAATTGCCGCCAAACCGCCGTCTTCAATGGCTCTTCAGTAGCGCCGATACACATTTGCCCAACGCATTTATGTAAATATTTTATTCACAGCTATTTTGAAGATGAAAAAAAAATGAATTTCGATTGATGCTGAGGTTTTTTGTAGTTTTTATCAAATTATTGTGTTTTTCTTAAGAAAGTCTTTTCTTATGCGTTTGAAAGTGCAGAGTGTTTTGAGTTATCTTCTGTGAACTTTTATGAATTTCAAAAGTCCTCAGAGAAATAGAAAGTCAGAAAAATATTGGTAATTTATGAAATACGCTGTGATTTTTCGAAATATTTCGATCGATTTCCAGAGAATCGCAAGATGAGAAAATCCTCAAGTACCACGACAAATTCCGACGAAATCTCGATTTATACAAGGGGACTGTTCGAGAAGCTTTAAAATTCGCCTTTGAAAGTTGCGACGAGGATTTGGCACGTAGTGCTTTACCAACTAACACCGGATACATTGATCAGTTAGTTTTTTCTTTGTTTTTATCTTTAAATGACTTTTCTTTAAATAAATATATTTTTGGACAGTTTATTATAACTGCCCAGCCAAAGTTGAATTATTAACCGATTTTTTTTTCTTTTTTATTTTGAAGTTTACTTATTGGTTTTTGTTTTTTCGCTGGAATTTTTTCGCTGGAATTCGACAACTTTTACCTTTTTTCTAGGTTCCATTTTATCAAGACTTTTTCCAGTCCTTCATGCGATTCACAACATGAACGGTTTGTATCAATCTGTTTTGATGACATTTTCAATGGTATCATTTTTTGAGAAGCGGTAATGAATTGCTGAAAAGGATTCGAGCTCAATGAGCGCAATTAAACGAATTTTTTTCTGACGGAAAAAATGGAATAGATTCAAGAAAATCAAGAAATAATTTGGAATTTTCTTTGACTACCGTTGAAAATGCCTTGTAACCATCACATTATCTGGTGTTTGTGCTCTTTTTTACCTTTTCATCAAAATTCTCAATTTGATGAGCTTCTACAAAGAAATTTTCTTTTCCTTCTACTTCTATGTGTTTTTTCATTAGCATTTCCCGTATCCTTTCTGTAATTGTTCTCTTTCTTCTGCACATTTTTACACATAACGATGAATAGTGAATGAAAGAGAACCGCCCATTCCGCGCCAGCTCGTCATGATTTTTATTTTTTTCCGACCTACAGAACCCCTTTTGGGAAACTTCCGTTTGATTCCCGCGGTCTACCTGCTCCTTTTTTAAGCCTGAAATTACCGGTATATTTAAAGCGCATGCACTGAGTCAGACCGCGTACATCGAAGGGAAGCTTTAAGGATAGCTCGAAGGAAAATAAGAACCTAACCAGCGCGGAATGGGCTCTACAGTGCAAAAGTCTCAGTGTCATTGAAAAATAGTGGAATTTTCAAGATATGCGGCAAAAATCGCGGCAAGTGGTTCTTGTGCGACGATCGCCCATGTACGGAATCGACATCTTCATGTGGCAAATATTGGCGACGCGGCCGCTGTTCTCGGTGAGAAAATGCTCTTTATCTTGGCAATATTCTATGAACTAATCATTTAAGTACACAAAAATAATTTACTCCTGTCTGACAGTGAATAATTTGCATTTTTTTGTGATGAATCCGATTAAAATGTTTTTATTTCAAGTCTCATGCCCTGTTTTGATTTGAGAATCCAAGGTTCTGAGTTCGATTTTATATTAAATAAAGTGTGAGAGAAGCTTGATTTCGTTTAAAAGTGGGATAATGACCCACATTCTTGAAAGTTCTAACTATTTTAATTGATTTTCAGTACGGAAGCTGCAAATATCAAATAATGGTTTTTAAATAATTGTTAACACATTACTTTTTTAAATTTCCTCTATTCGACCTAAAACATATTCTTCAAAATTAAAGAGGAACTTGATCAAAGGGGCCACATATATAACTTTCCTGGTTCATTACCAATACGCCTCCCAAATCTGTCTGCCAGCGAACAAAAACCATTTCAGTTGAATAAGCTCATTCAATTCACACATTTGGGAAGCTTGTTATCCTTTTTTTTTCAAGGAATCGTCAATCCAAATGGGAGCGTAGTTGCTCGGCAATTGTCACGTGCTCATACGACGGAAAATGCGGATGAGGTAATGAAAAAAAAATTTTTTAAGCGATTTTTTTTTATTTATTTAACGTTGAGTTTTCTTGAGGGTCCAAATTTCGGAGAAAACTCGAGTAGAAATTTATTTTCTGAGCGAAAGCTTTATCAAAAATTTCACCTTTTTTTGGAGTTTTTCTGTGTTTTAAAGTTCACGTGACAGTTTTTTTTTCTCATTTTTTTCCCTTCAAGGTCCACAGGATACGAAATCAACACCCGGTGAGCGAATCGCAGACGATTTTAAAGAACGAACGGTTGCTAGGCGAGCTTTCGCCGTTGAGAGCGTTCGGAGACGTCCGCTTCAAGTGGCCCTTGGACTTGCAGCAGGTAAAAAAATAGTGGCCTTTTTAAAAAGGCAAGTGGCATTACTAGACCACTACGAATTACTATAGGGGCCACTAAGACGCAAAATAGTTGTTTCTGTAGAGCTGGTTTTAGTGACCACTTTAGCGTCCTCTCCAAGTAGTCCTTGAGGAACCTCTCGAGTGGAACTAGAGTTTCTTCCAAGCCTTTCTTGTGTCATGTGATTTCTCGTTTTCGGAACTTTTTTCGTTAAACTTTGGATCTAGGACTCCACGATTAAGAGATCTATCAGAATTTTTCAGGTTTTATGAAAAAAAAATCATATCGCTTCAGGTCGTTCTCAAAGCGCGACCTCCGCCGAATCTGTGGACCCCGCCCTACCTGACCGCTTCCCCAGAAGTTTTTTACCACAAACTGACGGAAAATGACCGATTTCTCGTGTTGGCCACCGACGGCCTCTGGGAATGGCTCGATCCGGATACTGTAGTGCGGCTCGTCCATGACCACACTTTGGGGACTATGACTTTGCAGCCGTATTCTCCACCTAATGGTGCTACTCTTCACGAGGTGAGAAGCAAAATAAGATGGGAGTAGAAAAAACTGAATGTTTAATGTAGGAATTTACATGAAATCAATTTTCTTTTGTCAAAAAATATATGTTAAATGAGAATTTTCGGCCTTTTGTAATCAGATTTCTTTTTTCTGAAGTTCTTCCGTTTGACAAGATTCAAAAAACTTTGCCAAATTTTCAACTTTCTCTGATTTTCCAAATTCAGTTGTCTTTTTCCCTTCCTGACGGCTATTTTAACTTTCGCGGATTTTTTTTTTCCATTTTGAACACGGCTCATTTCTCAGGCACTTTCCTACTTTCGCTAAACCATTTTTATCCTCACGCCTCTAATTATTTGAGAAAATTTTATTATTGAGCTCTATGATGTTCCACGTAAAGAAAAATGAAGTTTCAGGCATTAAAAAAAGGAAAGTCGTGAATATTCCAAATTTCTAGGTTCAAGCGGCTCTCAGAGAACGAGCCCAAGGCGAATCTCAAGCCAAAAAGCCGATCGACGAAAACTGCGCGACGCACGTCATTCGCCACGCTTTGGGCGGAATTTCCGGAGGCGCGACGAAGCAATATCAGCGGCTCATCGATATTCTTCAGGTTCGGCAAAAAAGGATTTCTTTTCAAGTAAAATGGCCTATAAACTCCATACGCAAAGAGGCGTGGCTTTCTGCGCTCTCTCCCAACCAAGCACTATCTCTTTTTTTAATCGTGTCAGGACTCTTTTTTCTCTCAAACCAGCTGTGGATCAACTATCGAGAAATTCGAAGAAACGTTCAGATTAGATCAAGTTGTCACTTAAGGTTATTTGTCAGTCGAAACCGTTCAGCTTCGAATAAAACATAAATCTGTTGAAAAATGTTAAAATTCAGTATTCGAAGATTCTTGTCCCACGTTTCTCCTATTTCTAAAATAAATAGGGTTTCCACATTGAACATACTGTAGTTAGGCTTTTGATTGAAACGAAAACGAGCAGCGGCAGAGTAAAAGTCCACAAAACGATTAGACAAGAAATAATCAGGTACAGATGCGTATATATAAATGGTGGGACCGCGCAACCGCCACTCCAGGTGCCCTTTCTTCCGATCTTCTCACCTCAAAAACTCGATAAGAATGGTAGTCATATAATCAGTTCGAGCGAAGAAATAAGAATTAAAAATATGAATAGTGATAACATCTTTCTCTAACGCCCAAGTTTTAAAAATTGAAAAGCAGAAGCGCGATAATTTAGTTTAAAAAATAGAATATATTGAGAAAAATATGAAAAAGAAAGTATGTAGCTATGAATTTTAGTTGCCACCGGAACTTTTTCAAATACGGATTTTTTTCCAGGTCCCTCCAGGCCGAGCCCGATGCTACAGAGATGACATCTCCGTCATGGTTATCCATTTCAACGACCGATTTTTGAACGAATTTGACGACGATGTAGACGCATAATTCAACGAATTATTGTACTCATGCTTTAGGGTTGAACTGAGTTAATTTGGGAAGAAAGTTTGAGGAAAAATGGCTAAAATTAGATTATTTTAAATACTCCGTTGGGAAGTTCGATTTTATTGATATTTGGTTTTCATTTGTTATTTATGGATTTTGAAGAATTTTGAAACTTGAAGGAAATCCATTTTGACATTTTTCACGCTAAAAGTTGAGGAAAATCGCTTTAAAAACGGCGAAAGTGCGAAAGTTTGACCACAGCGCAAAAATGACCTTTCAAAGCCATTTACACTCGACTTTATTTTACTTAATTTACTCAAAATTGTATAGCAATCATTTTTAAGGCTCAGTAACGCAACGATTCCACTGCCCCAACCGTTGCCAGAAGAGATTGTATTTTTTTTCGAAAAGGTCGCAATCAAATAACCCCAACAAATGTTGCGACGTTAATCTAGTTTTTTTTTTTAATCTTTTATATGTACGTATATTTTGTATTGTATGTTTCTATCATAGATGGGTATCACTAAACTGCAATAAAAAAATAAAAAAAATTCAAATTTATTTTTTTCTCAAGTACAAGTATTTACAGAAAAGTAATGAGGTTATAGTTGTGAGGGTTATAGGCAAGATATTATTTTCAATATAATGTTGGGATAAGTAAAATTTTTTGGTTCAATCATCACTGCATAAATTGCTGTTGATCCTGAGGCGGATATCCCAATTGCTGTCGAGGTTGCCGTTGAGCGTCGTATCCCTGGGGTGGACCGGAGAAGGTGCGAGGTCCTCCTGAAAATCCCAAATTCGAACTAAAAAAATCGATGATGAAAGTAGTTCGGGAAATTTACAACGAATGAGAGAAAAAAATTATTGATAGTTGGTTATATTAGACGATAAGCCTTTAGAAAAAGAATAATCAAATTTGATGTTTTTTGCAAAAACTTTTGAAGAGCTCAAAAATCAATAGTATTCTCAATCTGATGGTATATTCAACCTTTTCGATCCCAAGCAGGATTTTTTAGTAGAAAAAACTTCAATTTTTTGGCCATACCAAGTCTTTAGAAAATTTCTAGGCTAAGTAATTTGCGTAATTACACCGAGCGAAACTCAAAAAAATATGAGAGTTTCAAAGCGTAAATCGTTCTAACGAAAAAATGTAGTTTTTCGAGCAAGACACACTTTTAAAAACCAAATCTGTAGTCGTAACTATTGGAGGTCTCGAAGAACCTCTCAGGTCACTCGAGCTTTACTTTTGCTATTATAATAAAACTGAAGTTAACATATCGTTTCGAGCTCAAGATATATATATACTTTTTTTCTCAGATATTTCAACTATTAGTCGTTTTGGGACTTTTTAAAGCAAATATTTTTGAAACCCCATAGAACGTTATATCTAGAAATTAAGAGGGCTGAAATAAAACCTTTTTCAAGTTTTCACTTTTCTTATATACCTTTGAAAAATGTTTTCCCCGATTTTGATGCCTATTTTACCTTGTCCATACTGTGGGTACTGTGACATGGGCTGCTGCTGAGAGGGCCGTTGCTGTCCCATTTGCTGAGCGTATTGTTGTTGGTAGGCGTCCGGATGACCGGGATACTGAGAATTTTGCGTCGGTGGCGGTTGGAAAGTCGCCGGATTCGACGGCGAGCCATTACTACCATTCAGAGGATCGTTCGGCTTTTCTTCCTTTAAAAAATCGTTTTTTTTTTCAGAAAGAAAAGTTCACGAGTTGAAAGAAAAATTCTCAAAAACCTTTCAGAGAAATCCAATTTAGATTCTGTAACATCTCATAAATTCACGTTTTAAAGCACAGTAGAGAAAAAAACTTTTTTTTTGCAAGATTGCTCTAAAAATCACAAGAAACTGCAAAAAACAAAGGTCTCGAAGCGAAGTTTGGTGTACGGTACTTTTGCTTTAAAAAAAAAGGAAAATCTATAGCGGAACGGGCTGTAACCCATTTTTTTTTCACTAACTCGAAGCTGAGGAAGCAGCGATTGATCTGCCAAATTCGCTAAGTGAACCAGATTCCGATGGAGCAACATTTGATGCTTCCCGGCATCTTCCGCGCGGCCCTAAAATTATTTCAACTCAAATAAAAAAATGAATAAAAAAAAAAAAAAACCTGATTCTGATACTCTGTGATAACATCGATGAGCCTCGAATTCTCATCGAGCAATTTTTGAACCGTCGCCTGATGATCGGGGGGATTTCCGCGCATGTGACTCGGCACAAACGCCAGGGACATTTTTCTGTTGAAAAGAGGGAATAAATGAGAGATATTTTCCAAATACAAGTATTCCACATTGAAATTGACATTAAAATAATCAAAAAAGAAGAAAAATGAGAAAAAATTTATTCCTGCTAAAGTTGCATAAACCATTTCATTGACTCTTTTCTACAATGTTCCGAATCTATTTGGTTCCAATACGCGACCGTTTGTTCCACGAATAGTTTTGTCCGTAGTTCTTGGGCTTTATTTGTCGCGCATTAGGTTCCTGAAAAAATATTTCATTAGGAATCTATTTTTTTCGAATGAAAAAGACCTCAATATCGTAATCCCATCGGTTTTTCTCGCAAAAAGCGACGGCGTCTTCTTTCGAGGCGAATTTCATGTTCATCGAGATGTTGGAGAGCGGATCGCCTCTGGATAAAATTCTTTTTTAAATTGATCAAGATGGAAACATTGAATATAAGAAGGAAATTAAATAAAAAAACGTTTCTGTCAAAGTCAAACGCTCACACACGGGCAAAATTCAAAAGAACCTAAAAATAACCTTTGGAGAGAAGGTCTTAAAATGTCTGGAAGGCTCCTTCTTCTCTTGGAGAAAAAAAAATGACCGGAAAAGTTTCAAAAACGGAGATCCCGAGAAACTTTTGACGCCTTTTCAGGAACCTAGAAAGGAGCTCTAGACTCTTCTTTTTGAAGCTTTGCCCGTGCATTACAAGAAAAATTTTTTTCTATTTATATAAGTATGAAAGCTTGAAAAGGCCGAAACATCAAGAAAATTTTTTTTTGTATCAAGATAAAACCGTTTGAATTTTTTTAAAAAAATACAAAAGTCAAGCTGTCTACCTCAGAGAAAATATTTTTTTAAACCGACTTAATCAATATTTCGTAAAATCATCTTATTTTTAAAAAAATACCCTTTGACTCAATTTTCTGCATAAAATTTAACATTTTGGTCTTGTTTCATCTCAAAACTCTTCAAGAAAGAAATTTAAAAAAAAGGCACGGTAGAATAACTTCTGAAAAAAATTCTAGAGAACTCACGTGCTCGACCAGCCCATCAATGGGTTCTCCCATCGTTGGCGATTGTCTAACTCGATTCTCCAGGCCTTAAAAATTATAATCAACCAATTACATCTGTTCTGAGCTATATACCAAAGTATTGCCCCAGGGAGTTTGCGTGGCTTCTTTGGCAGGCTTGAAAATTCGGGCGGTACGAGTTTCAATATGTTCCAATGGAACGCCACTGATGTCCATCGTTTCGTCGGCCGAAACCTTCACTGGAGTCTGAAAGCTTTCAATTTGAATTCTTTAAAAAACTCCATCGTGTCGTTTTCTACTTTTTCTGGCGTCTTTTCGAGGATTTCATCGACTTCAACACGTTTGGCTTCGTGATACCGCGTGGCTGGAAGGTCTTTTCCGCCCGAAGACGCCATTCTAACGCATTTGCCGGCTTGAATTGCCCGCAAGATGCTGGTGCGGAGCATCTGAAACCTCCGAAAACTATAGCAAATTGTATCGTTTGACCGACGGAATGAACATTCGCCAGCTATATGAATATGCATAGATTTATTTTAACTGAGTTTGGAACACTAATGCATAATAGCCGTCAGAGAAAGAGTATAGATAAAATTCGAAGTGTCACAGATAATTTCGCATTTCCCGAAAATTACTTTGAACGCGGTATAAAAAAAATTGAATTTTTTCAAATAAATCAAGTTTGAGGACTAATGTACTGCAAAAAAACTGAAACTGTTTTTTTGATTTATTTCTTTATTGTCAGAACCACGCAAATAATTAGGGTACAGATAGGAAGGAAATGATATAAATTTGGACATACAGCAGAGCTAAAAAGGTCATATGGTGCCCTAACGAGCACCATGGCGACCGTTCGCAATCTATACGAATGAAGTTTCATATTAAAAAGAGAATGACAAGAAAATCGTAAAATTTTGCAAAAAAATTAAGGCATTCAATATTTCTAACAAATACTCGACTTGCGAAATCACAGATCCGTTGCAAAATCCTAATATTATATTTTTCGCGTTTATTAAATATTCTGAAAAAAACTTCTAGTTGAAATGAAAAGAAAAAAATGACCGAAAAATAATAATAAAAAAATACACGGCGGTCGCGAATTGAAAGTTTTTGCGCCTGATTCTGGGAATCGGCAAAGCCCGCATAGAGTTTCTATTCTGAAGAGGCTCCGCGAGATTTGCGGGCTTTTTTCCAAATTTGAAGTTGAATCGAACATAATTACAACTGTTGCCACTTCTTTGTTTCTATTGAGTGTCCACTGAAGCCTTCTGGAAGCAATAAATTTTAGAAAAGCTGTATGCAAACTGGAAACATTGAAAAACCTTGTTTACAAAATGTGATCCTGCGAGTAGAAATTTGTTTTTTTTTAAGATTTTCAATATTTCACTTTTCATTTTTGTTCCAATCGTTAGCTTTTAAAGGTTTCTTTTCTTTCTAATCTGTAGATTTCAAGCTTTTTTTCAGGGTGATGGAGTTGAACGAGGACGTCGAAGTGATCACTTTAAATAGCGAAGGAACTGATGATATAACGACGATTGATTTGGAGGAAGAAGCCGAGGAGGATGATGACGACGACGTTTTCGAAGTTTATACTATTCAGAACTATTTTAAGAACCATGAAACATTAAAAATCACTTCTAAAAAATCTAAAAGAAAAAAAAACAATTTTTAGTATGTTTTTTGGAGTCCTAACATGTTTGTAAGTTATTGAATAAACCCCAGCTATCATATTAAGGGAACGTTATGAAAACATATAAAGTGAAGAAAGTAGAGGCGAAATAAACCAGAATTTTGACGATAGGGCAGATCTGCGCGCTTCCGATGCCGTAAATTAATATATCGGGGATAAGCTTGATGGTTTCTCACTTTTTGTTGATTGTTAGCTGTTTTGATTTGTTTTCGATATTATTTTTCACAATTTCACTTCAGATGGAAGCAGTTTTGGACGTAAGATGGTGCCACAAAAAAAAGTGCCTCCTCTACTTGATCAAATGGTTCCAGGATGATAATACGACCTGGGAGAATGAGTCCGCCTGTATAAGTTTGTTTTTTGCTCTTATTTATTTAAAAGAAACAGCTTTTTAGGTTCGGAAAGCGTCGGAATGCTCGAGGAATTCAGGAGGACGCACACAGAGAAAATTGCGGCTATTCTTGAGCGTACAAAAAGTTGATTGGAAAAGTTTATAGTTTGATATTTTCAAGAGCAAGAGAAGAAGAAGGGTGAAAGGAAAGCTCGGAATCAGAAGAAACTCTGGGAGTACGTCGAAGCTCCGGTTGGTTGATTTGAAAAAGGGAAATTTTCATCCGAATGAAACAAATTATTTTTTTTTTTGAATACAGAAACTTTTTCTTTCGCATGAAAGACAGAATATATTTGTTTATAGTATTGCTTTCAAACTTCACTGTTACAAATAACGCTGCTCGGTTACAATCTTGTTTTTATTTGTCAGACTTCTCCAAAAAAAAAAAAACAGAAGCCGTATGTAATAAATTGGAAAATGATTGTCCGCCATTTTACTGAAACTCAAAAATGCTTACGAGAGTTTCAGGCCTTTTCAGTTTTCAGGAAAATGGCAGAAAATCATTTCCACTTTATTGAAACTTTTCAAAAGTTCGACACGTTAAAAAAGAAAACGATGTTATGAAAGTATAAAAAAAGACGTTTCTCGCGTTTTTTCTTTAACTTTTTGTCTTCAGAATCCTGAAGATAATCCCTTGGCGCCACGAGAACTAACAGTGAATGACGAGTATTACGGCCTTCCAGTTAAACAACTTCAAGGCGAATCGCGACGTCTTTTTGATCCGACCCATCGACAGACCGAAACGGATTTGGTAACTGAAAATCTCGTTTCGCAACATTTTAATAACAAAGATTTTATTTTAGTTGCTGGCGACGATGGCGGCTGAAGGAGCCCGCGCGTCGCGAAGCAAAACCGCCAAACTTCTGCAGTCGACGACGGGCAGCGACGGCAGTGGCTGTCCCAGTCGCAGCGAGACGCCGACGTCGCGAGAACCCCTCAAGCTCACGATCAAGTTGCCCCTTAAGGCGCCCGGACCCGGGAGAGGCAGGAAAAAGGTTTGGGGGAAGTAATCAATAAAAAAAAAATTATCAATATAGCTTGATACAAGCCATGTAAAGTTTAATTTTATCTTGAAAGTATTCAAAAGTTCAATATTATATAATTTTTTTAAAATTCCAGAAAACTGACGAAGGAGTTCCTTCCCAAGTATCTGCAGTTAAAGTGAAAAAAGAGTCGGCCAAACCGAGAAAAGTTCCTTTTTTTTCAACGTCAAATTTGAAATACTTTTTTCTAAGAAACCAGGCTCCAAAAAAGCCTCATCGGTGGAACCCACAGAAGCGGTTGAAAGTACAGAAGAATCGTCATTTCCCCAGAAAATTTCGCCTGAAAAAGTTGAAGACCCAGATATTCAGGTTTGATTTCGAGTATTTTTCGAAATAAAATATTTTCAGATGGCCGAAATCCCTCCAGAACCTGCCACGCCTGCCAAAGGAGTTAGAGGCAGAAAGGTTGAAACATACAAAAAAAAAAAATTCAATTAGTAGCGAAAAAATTCAGAAAGTTACCGCTGTAAAAGTTTCCGAAGCTCCAGTTGACGCTGAAAAGCAGAAAAAGGGGCGTGGCGGAAGGAAGAAAAAGGATGTTTTGGTGGCTCCACCAATTGAGGACGTTCAAGTTGAAAAGGAGGAAGAGAAAATGGAGGTCGATGATCCGGTGAGTTCTGATCAATGAGAATTTAGTTTTATGAAGTAATTGAAGTCGCAGGGGGCGGAGCCTTGAATGAAGCTTGTTAGTGGTTTTTCACGCTATAAAAGTTGAACTGAGAATATTTTTTTCAAGCTATCCACCTGTTTTCTCGAACAAAATTATAGAAAAAGTCAATATACTGAAAAAAAACTTTAATAGAAAAATTGAAAAGTTATGAGTGATGCTTGAAGGTGGTTTGAAGGTTCAAAGGAATTGAAATCATAGCAAAACCTTAAAATAAGAATTTTTAAGTTTTTTTCTTTTCTATATTTTTTTCGACGAGATTTATTCAGAATTTTTTTCTTTCAATTCAAAAATTTTTTTGTTATCATTCAACTGTGTAGAGTTGAAAATTTCAGGTTAAATTGTTCAATTATCCTGTGTGAAATTCAAATTTTCAGGTTCCTTCCTCTTCGAGTTCAGAACAACCTCAGCAGAAAAAGCTTCGCGACAGCGGGGAGCAAAAAGTGAGTATTTTTTTTCATTAATCAAAAAATCAGTTCATATTCTCTGGCTTTTTACAATGAAACAGTAGATTCATGTTGATTTGAATATTCGCTATTTTAAGGCCTTGACACCGCCTCCAGCCGAGCCAGATCCGCCTTCGAATCGAAATGGCCGAGATGACGTTCTGGTTAGTTTTCAGAAACAAGAAACGAAAAGAACGGACTTTTTGAAGGTCGGATGGGGCAAAAAGTTGTCCTTGAGCAAGGCCGATCCGAACAAAGCTGCTGGAGACGCGATTCGGAGTGCAGTCCGGGTGGAATCTTTGAGAGAGCCTAGTCAGGAGGTTCGGATGAAGAAACAATTTGAATACTTTGCAAAAATTTAATTTTTAAATAAGGTTGGACATTTCTTGGTTTCGGATATCAAAATATGAAAACTTTAAACTCTTTTCACAGTTTTCGAAACTTCAGCAAAGCTTTCCAAATTTCTATCTTTGAATTAGAAAAATTGATCTCTTTTTTCAAGACTTTTTTTGTTTTTCTAAAAATGTTTATCTGCTTATTCAAAAAAAGAATTTTTTTAGAAACTTTCATTTTGAAAAAAATTAGGTTGAAAAATCAATAGATACGATACGTTTCAATGACAATACAAATAATTCTCTGAGTATTTTTCGGAAATCGGGAAGTTTTTTCTGATTTGGCTATTTATTGTAAAAAAAAGAAGAACGAGGAAGGAAATTTTATACTTTCATGTATAATATTGATTTTAACTCAAAAAAGTCAGCTTTAGACGCTCGAAATGGCTATTCTCAGCGGCGACATCAAGTTGGCGCAAAGATTGGCTTCAGCGATCAAATTTGATCCGAATCGATTGATCGACTGGCGAGATCACAACACGAAAAAGCCGCTTCTCCACCTGGTTAGTCAGGTTGAAATCAAACTTGCTTGAATAGTGTCCTGAAACTTGAAATAAATCAATAAATCTTTCAATCCTCACTTTTTATTCTTACCTCATCATCTTTCATTACTGGCTCAGAGGCTCGGGAGGGCCTCAAGTGCCTTTTATTTATTTGTTTCAGGCTCAAATGCCAATTTTCCCTTCTTTTTTCTTGTACATATTATTTTGTTCTGCCTTTAAATAGATAATATTATTATTTCCCTTTTTAGGTTATTAATAAACTGCAATCCGTCAACTCTGGGCAGTACGAGTGGATCGCCAGATTACTCATCAAGTTTCCAAAAATACAATTTTCTCACTGATTTTTTATTTCAGAATATGTCCCCAGAAAATTTTTGCCGTTCGTGACCTCGATGGAAATATACCGCTCCATGAGGCGGTTTATGCGCAGAAGGTTCAAAAATCTTCATCGAAAAAATAAGATGCATTTTAGACGGAGCTGGTGAGGTTCATGGTCCGCGCCGGCTCTCCGGTCGACTACCAGAACCGCAAAAAATTGACGCCCTTGGCCGTGGCTGTCCGTTTAAGAAACATCAACATTGTTCGGATTCTTATTGAACATGGCGCTTCTTATCATCACATTGTGTTAGTTTGTTGGTAGCCTTCAAAAATTGCTTTAAAACTGGCAAACTTGACCAATTATATGCGGAAAAAATTTCAATTAAGTTGCCCTTTAGAGCTCTTTTCAGCCCATTTAATGGTCTGTATTGACCATTTTTTGACCATTTATTGAGTCTTTATAAACCTGGAAAATTTGAATAGCCCCTCTTACGGAAGCCAGGGCGGATCTTAAAGAAGTTAGGAAAAAAACAGCCCTGATAGGGGACAAAATAGTGTTATAAGGAGGCTGAAATTTTGGTGGTCCGCTTACTGCCCAACTCCAAAGCACCCTAAGGCTTTAGGGACCCCTGTAGTGGTCTTTTTATTTCTTGTTATGATTAAAAAGTTGTAGAGACGTTCAGGGATCAGGAGTGTGCCCCTTTAGAGTGGTCACACTTACAAGCTTTAGCGCCGCTATAAGATGGTCTCTAGAGAAGAATCTTCCTCTAAGGTTGCTCTCTAGGGACGGCTCTGGTGTCCTCATGACGTTCGGGACTTCTGATTTTTCCAGTGAATGGGTTTTTTGCGCTCTAAAGAGAGGGTTCTTCAAATTTCTCTACTTGTCATCATTATTATTTTTTGAAGGAAAAAATTAGCCGCGATAAATGGTTTTAGATAGGTCTTGTGTGCTCCATGGCGAAACATAGCCGGTTAAGTAAAAACGCTCTTGGTTTTGAGATGGAAATTGAAGATTTTTTTAAAGATATTACCATCATTTTTCTTGCTCAATCGTCTATTTTTGAAAAATTCAAAAAAATTCCATTATTTTTAGAGCGACGGACCAACGAACGACTGACGTCATTAATGGAATTGACTCGGCGATTTCTAACGAATTCAGAAAAGCGCGGCTTTCTATTTACGGGTACTTATCTTGTTCATTTCTTATTGCGCACTTTTTCTTACCTCTCTTTTTGATTTTTCAGAGCTATCAAAGAAATCAAGCCAGTGACACCGGTTTTCATGTTCGCCCGACATGATAGCAACTCGTTGAAAGATTCAGTTTAACTTCATTTCTTTCAAAAATAGTTTCACAGCGTTGTTTTCAGTTCAAGTTCGATTATGACGAATATCCTCAAGGGACTTTCTTGATGTTCATAATGCCCATCACCTATCATCGGATACAGGTGGGAGAATCGGTAAAACGTATTCAAAAAAAAAAAACGCAGTTTGACCATGAGTTTAATGGCCTAGGTTCAAAATTTCAAATGATAGATGGGACCTCAAAATTAATAGAATGGCTGTTATTTTTCTCTCTAAATGATCTCTCTAGATTTGAAGATTCGAAAAATACTCATTTATTGATGTCTCAAAATCGAAATAAAACGAAAAATACTACAGAAAACATGGATCGTGAGGAAGAGCGCTGAGAAGCTGACCCGAGCCCCGTTGTTCAACGGCCTGCCGATGCACCACGCCCATTCGGTGACGATGCCCTTGGTCTTTTTCGCCTGTCCCAACCACGGCGAGAACATCTTCGAAATTACGCTGAATAATATCAGCTGGTGAGTTTGTTCAATGAAATTGAGAAGGGTCAGAAACTCAGGACGAACATTGATCTTACAGTAAATTCAAGACTGGTTTGAGCAAAATGGAAAGGTCCTGCTCTTCAGATAGCCGTGACTGTACAAAGTGCTCAGATTTTGAATGTCAAGTACAATGACGTCATTCGAAATTCCTCTCTCGAATGCTCGCTCTCTGATTGACCTGTCGCGACATTAAGATCGGAGCTTGAGGGATTACTTGACATCAAAAATCTGAACAGATAAAGCGCTCCTGTAGGTAAAAAGAGGCTTGATAGCAGCTTTTTCTACCTAAGTTATCACTTGAAGAATGTAGATTTCGGTTATATAACTTTTTGAAGGCGCAAAATCGTTTATCTTCAATTTCAAAAGTTACGGCTGGCTTGAACCAACAGGAAAAGGGCTCTGAAAAGACAAGCTCTGCTTCTTTGCGCCCCAAGCTAGCCGTGAATCGGTTATATTGTTGATAGTTTATATTTAAAGGCGCATATGGGGAGTGCCCTTTAAACACCTCTTGAAATACTGAAAATAAGCACAAAAAACTTCTCAATTACCTTTCAGGAACCAAGGAATCTCGATTGCCGTTCAGTTTGTACAATACGAGTTGACGGCCCATTGATCTTCATTTCAAGCTTTTTTTCGTACATTATAACCAAAATAATTTATTTGCTAATATTCACTTTCTACTGTATTTCCTGTTACCTTTCTTTTTTTGTTTTCAATTTCTTCGGTTTTCTTTGTAGACGTAATACGTGGTTGTGTAGTGTTTTTTTAAAAAAATTTTTCTCCTCGATGAAATATATAAATTTTTTTATACTTTAAAAAAAGTTTGGAAATTATTGTGAGATCATTATTTGACTGTTGAATTATCATTTAAAAGCAAGTTTTTTTGGCCTTACTAAATTTTTGTACAGAAGGAGGTTCTCATGAATGAACAAAATTATAAGATTTTTAAAACCCTGATTGCAAGGAAAGTGTTATCAAACGTTTTAAAAATAACAAAAAAGAATGCAATATAAATGAAGAGATAGAGTTTGAGCAATAAATAAATTCGATGAGATTAATAGAAGAAGCAAAAAAAGTTACAAAGTACAAAAGTTCAAAAATTAATCAGCCTTCTCATGATCATCGTCGTCCATTTCGGATTCGGCTCTCTCCTAAAATTGCCTTTTTTTTCTATGAACTTTGACTGTTTTTATTGTTATTCTGATTTTTTGTTCCATTTCGATAATACCTGTTCATCCAAAAGTTCTTCTTCCTCTTCGTCTTCGGGGAAGAATTCATCCCTATCAACGGTAAAATCGGCAGAACAAATGCTGAACAATAAAATCAACAGATGAAGGAAGGAACTCTAAAACCTGTAGCAAATGATGCTGAGGAAGGCGATCGGGACTCCGAAAAGACAAGAAGACAAAAGAGGCTGAGTGGCGAACATTTGGGCAATGTTCCAGTACAACTCAAAGGCCATTCTTCGGATCCTCGTCGGCCAGGCTCTTCCTGAAAAGTGTACACTTCTTTTTTTCCAATCTTTATTCATATCTAGTTCGAAAGTACCTTCCAGAGCCTTACAACCAGAAGTTTTATTTCGACAGCCGATTCATGTACCAGAAGAAGTTCCTGAAAGTCAACCCGCACAATTTTCCATTTTTTGAGAAATGGGCTCAACCTAACCTATTTTGACAAACTTCGAGAGTTTTCTTCGACTATGCCGGTGTTCTTCCTCGAAAACTTGGAAGTTGTGCAAGTTGAAACATTCAAAGTCTTCTTTTGGCACATCGAGGAGTGTCCAGGCCAAATTTAAGGGGAATCCCAATTGAAAAGCAAAGTAAAATGACCTCCCTTGTGAGATCCTCATTTAGAAACTTTGGGAACAATTTTCGACAGTTTTTTTTTGTTCATAATTCCATTAATTACCTCCGTAAGGCACAGCGGTTCCCTTGTCGATCGCCCCGGCCAATTCATCAAGGAAAGTCGCCACCGAACGACTCGTCATTTTCGACGTTTCGTCGTTGCTCAGGTAGTACTCATAGGTCGTGTAGTTAAACACGAAAAAGGCTGGAAAATGATAATTCCAACTCCGGAAAAAGTAGTAATTTGAGAAATTCATGGAACTTCGTATACAGATACTTTAGGACTCCATTCGCTCAACAGCTTTAAAAAAATATTTTTTGCGTTTAGTCGACATATCGTACATTTTCCTATCCGTGTGAGAGTTGTTAAGTTAAAAACTGATTTGAAAAAAATTTTTATCAGACCTCGTAAAAACTTACCAAAAAAATTAGACTTTAAATTAAAAGTTAGGTTGATGATCGCCAATAAACAATTTCTTGAGCAGTTTCGATTGAAAACTACAATTAAGAAGGCCAAATTTGAATGTGAGAATGATTTAATGCATTTTGAACAGTTCTGATCTTAGGAGACAACAAAACTTTTGGAAATTGCGAAAAATTGAACTCTTTTCATTCAAATTACTTCAAATTTTCTCTTTGAACTAATTTCATTTTCTCCCCCTGAAGTATCCTCCCCGAAAGCAAGAAAAAATGAAACCAACAAGGTTCATCAACGGATGACATTTGGATAGTGCTGGCGAGGTCAGGCCCATCAAGCCAAGCAAATTGATAACTGAAAGAAATACTTTTGAGATTCAGCTTATTTATTAGAAAGATTTATTTTTTAATAATCAAAAAAGTATACTGTATTCCGCGCAAGACGGTCACGCTTTGAAAGAACAGGAAAAAAAAAACTACCGTACACAAAGCTGTTTTTGCACGTTTTTCTCAAAAAAAAAACTACAAAAAAGAGAGCAAAAACCAAGGTCTTGAAACGAAGTGAAATCAAATTTGGTATAAGCGGTCTTTTTGGCAGAAAAAAAGCGTGGCGCGAAATGGGTCGCAAGCTCAAAAAACCCACCGATCCCAAATATTCTTCTGTTTTCGGACCAATTCAATGGCCTCTGTGATCATTGAGTGGAATTGGCCGATTGGATTCGTTTGGTTGAATCGTTCGATCTTGAAATAAAAACCTTGGAAAAAGAAGGTGAACTTCTCGATGAAACTATTTGAAAAAAAATCGATTTTCTTAATATCGGAACAGAAAGTTTCAATTATCCTGGTGTTTTTGAATATTCGAACCTTGCTAGAAACGACCAAAACGACTAATTTTCCCGAAGTCCCAAGCTCGACGAGATTTCCGGGCGAGGCGGCGACAAAGGACGGATATCTCTCTTTTTTGATCCACTCTTCCAGGTGTTCTGAAATTTCAACAGCTCGATTGAATATTAGAGAAGAAATCAATACTAAATTGAGCGACTTATTTGAAAAATAAATTATTACCGCGGTCCCCGTGATAGAAATCTTCAAGATTATCTTTCAAGACCGAGATCCGACCGCCCCGTGACTGATTCTCCTCTTTCAGTTCTTTCTCAGCGACTGAATAGAATCTTGTCTGAAAATACAGCATTTTTAACTCCAAGAGGTTTTTTGGATCTTCGAACTACACCGGTAAAAATTGAGTTTACGACTCTTTTCCCTAGATAACACCCCAGAAAGATGCTCTAAAGCTAAATAATATAAAACTCATGTAAAATGCAAATGTTACTTCTCACAATTTTTTCTAGAACAGAACCCCATAAGAATGCTCTGAAACAAAAAAAAGAAGCTCCTGCAAAAAATCATGTTCTCAGAACTTTCAGCGAGGTTAAGCAAACATTAAAACTTGTACAAGTATCAAATTTAAATTCTAAAAAAATCAGAAATTATACTCACGAGCGAGAAGAATTCATCGGCTATAGAAGAATATAATTTATATAATTGGTCTTCTTCACCATTCCCGTAGAACACAAAGGATGGATCGGAACGGGAGTCGAGGCGGATCTTAATGAAAGTGATGAAGAAAAATTACGAAAAATGAGCGGAAAAAGATACAATTTTGAAATTCTTAATTTTGAAAGCACTTACTTTCAAAACTCCTCTCACTAAGGAACGTTTTCTACCCCCCGGTTAAACTTTTGCTGAAACTTTGCTGAAGTTTACTTTAGGACCTCCTGATTCCATAACATAAACAGAAAGAAAATTTCTCGAAATAGATCTCGTTTTCGAGTTAGGACACTTCAAAAGCCCGAAATAGCGCTTTTTTGTCATATTTTGCGTAATTTGCGGTCCTTGAAGCTCCATAACTCGGAAACAAGACCTATTGCGAGAAACTTTTTTCTTGTTCTGGCACCAGGGAGTTCTAAAGGAAAACGTTCCCTGGTCAGGGCTGTTAGGAAGTTTTGCCTGACAGGAAATAATCATATAACTCTCTTCTCATTGACAGCTTTATAAAATTATCCTCGAAACAGCTCAATTTTCTGAACAAGATTTACACAGAAAAACAATTGAAACAACTCGAAGATAACTACCTTCTCAATTCGCTTCAAATCGACCGATTCTACGATCGGAGCGGCGCATTTCAGCGCAAAGTTGTACAAAGCTTCTTTTTCCCTAGCTCCGTGATAAGCAATCCTCCTCCCGTTTCGAAAGCTGAACTTTTTAAATCATCAAAGCTCAAAAAATATTTTCAAACTAACAAAGCAATCGTTGGGAATCCATTTATCGACAAGGCGTTGGCGACCGCCGGAAAACGGGTACAGTCCAACTTTGCTACTCTGTGAAATAGAAGGTTTTTCTCAGAATGATCTTTTATAATTTACCTTATCGGCAAGTTTTTATCGTTGATAGCGTGGCCTAATTGATCCCAAGTGGGATGCAGCCTTTTGCAATGAGCACACCAAGGTGCGTAGAACTAAAATGTTTTCGAATACCTTGAAAGAATGGGCTTTTTCTTACCTCAACAAACCAAAACCCGTTGTTTTTGACTTCCAAAAATTTATCGTTTAGTTCTAAGACGGAAGTTGGCGGATTGGTCGAAACCGAACATGCAACAAGGCTCAGTAGCGCTGTGAACAATGTTGGCCGCATTACCTGTAAAATAGGAATTTAAAAAATGAAGTAAAATTTGGAACGAGTGAAGATTCACAGTTTGTTCGAAAAATGTTACTAGAGCGTTCACGGACGCTTCGCCGAACTAAGATAGAACAAGAAAAAAAAATACCCGACTCAGCAAATTTTCGTGAGTCGTTTTAAATATTTTAAAGTCCACTGTAAGACTTTTTAAGAAGGAAAATGTTGAAAAAGTTGAAAATGGAAAAAAATATTGGCTGTCGTAAAGTTAAATGTGTACGCAAAGTGAATGCAGAAAATACGACTGTAACCAATAATATTTGTTTCAATCGTACCTTTTGGAATTAAAACTAGTTTTTCAAACTTCTATGTTTACCATAGAAACAAAGATTCAAATGAAAGAAACAAAAAGGCTTGTTGATGCGAATTGAGAAGGTTAAAGTCCATCTTTGTGATTATCAATAAATTAGAAAAAAATTTTTCTAACGTGTTTCTTCGCCTCATTTTTTGTTTTCAGGCCTTTTTCACAATTTCGAGCTTGCAACGAGATTTGCAACAAACAAAAGCTGCAGAAGAATGCAACGCAAACAAGAAACGACCTTGAAGACGTCGCTCTTTTCTCTCTTCTCGTAGCCTCGTTCCCATCAACGTTATCATCGTCGCGTCAAATGTTATCGATGGACTTCAAAAATCGATTTTTCTTCTTGAGGGTTTCAATTTCCCCGATTTAGTTGGGATAGTTGAACGCCCGGTAAAAAATCGTCTTGTTTGACACTGGAAAAGTGTAATCCTTCCAATGTCAGAAGTTCCTGTTTTCAAGCTGTTTGAATAGTGAACTCACTTTTTTTTTTGAATAAAAATCAATTATTGATTCTTTGTACTGTGAAAAAAACGTGTTCTCCTACAGCATTGTAAAAAATTGGAAAGATCATTTGTGTGATGATGGGAAAAATATGGGTGTGGCCCAACGGCGATCCGGCCGCCACGCCTTCTTCGCTCTTCTCGGCTAATTTTTTTCTCGCGTTTTTCTGGTTCTTATTAAAGTTTCTTTAAATTAATCTTGTAAATATGCGTTACGTGGTGATTACAGAAAAAAATACTCCTAAAGAGTACAAAAATAAGCCCTCCTTCACGAATCCCTGAAAAAAACTGCAGAAATCTTTTTTTCAATTTCTTTCTCATCTTTCATAATATATTTTTCATTCGATTGAATTTCCTGTTTGTTTCTGTTATAATCAACCTCGCAAAGTTCCCTCAAAGAACTTATTTGCTAAAAATGCATTCCATCAAACTTCGAATTTCCCCTGAAAACCCGAATTATCGTAAAATTGACCTAAAGTAAACATTTTCTCGAAGTTTATTTCTAACCTGTTTTTGATGCCTTCGTCTTCTTATTTCCATATTTTTGAAGATTATAAAATGTTCAGAACTTTCTGAAAAACTGATTTTTAAGTGAAACCTTTTTTTGAAATGGAGAAAAAAATTTCTAGTTTCGAAGAAAATTTTTAAAGTGAGCGACTATGAGAGTTTAAAGCTCAAAAATTCATATATATGGGTTTTGAAAATTTGTTAGTTTCAAGTCCGATAGCGTCTTTTGAATGGGTCAACAAGAAATTTCTAAAAAATGTTCTTGAAATTAGGCGAATACATCAATTTAACCAAAAGTCAAGCGCTTTCGTGTACAATTTTTGTTGATTTCACATTTTCCCTACCTATGATTCCCTAGAAATTCGTCACGGTCGCCCATCCGGAAACAGAAAAGGCAAAGAAAAAAGTAATAATTCTTTGCCTTGGCTATTCCTGTTTGGCGCGTTTATTTGCCTTAGGAATCCAGAAGACCGGAAGAAAAAGAAGAATCACATACGTTTTTATCATCGTTGCTTTTCCTGCATTTTCCAACAAATTCTCCCCCTTTTAGTTCTTCAGGAGGAAATGGAACGACGCGAAACGTACACGACTCAGATGCCTGATGGTGCCTACGTTACCACTACGACTAGGTTGATTTATTGAGTTTTATTCCATCCAAATCATTTTAGAGAGTAAAACGGTAAAATTTGAGAAGGAACCTGCCTCAAAACCTTAAAAAGGTACCTGCAGTCAATCAAAATACAAATTAATCGATAACGATTAATTTCATTCCGGTTTAGTTCTATTCGATCAAGTTGAAAGCTTTTTCAAAATTTTTTCAGAAAATGTTTAAGGTTTTCGCAGGTCAATTTTGGTGTCTATCGAAAGATCTTGACGAAGTCCGTCTATTAGGAGGACTGTAAACCTGATCAACTCAAGAGTTCAGGGAGCAAACTCGATACAAAGAGGAGAGTATCTGGTCGTGTGGCCGCGGCCCGACGGACAAGTACTACTGCATGGGACCACATGGCATTCTGCGCATAATTGAAATCGTAACTTGTTTTATTTCTACGTTTTTGCTTGAAATTTTAATTTCAGTTCTTCTGTCTAGTTATCATCTCGCTAATCACTTCGGTTTTCGGTCCAGGACCCTTTAAAGGTAAATTTTTGGTCTTTTAAAACTTGAACGATGATCATCTCCGAACTCGGTGTCATAATAAATGAAGGCTTGGAAAAAACTCCGTAATCGGTTTATAATGAAGTAACTAGATTAGAAGGAAATCAGAAACCTAGAGATACAGTAGTCAGTAGTGAATACCGTAGCCTGATCTCAAAAGTACAGTAACCAGTTTCTGAAAGGTACCGGGGAATTGGATCACGCTCTCCTGTATCAATTCTTACAGAAGCTTTTTCAAAAAAGGAGGTATAAACTAATTCTACCGTAACCCAGCCATTTTCAGGGGTTCTATTCGGTCAGACTCTTCTTCTGATCGCCACCGGCGTCGCCATGGTTCTCACTTTCATTTTCTTAATCGCCTACTTTTTCACCTTGAATCTGACTCACTTGAACTTTTTCTGCTGGCGAGAAGCTGTGAGTTTCGAACTTGAAGCAGCTGGAACGGCTCAAAATTTTCCAGGACCTGGTCTTCTCCCTGGCCAGTTCATTCATTTTCTTCGTCCTATCTTTCGTCGAAGCCTACTACAGTACCGGAAGCTGGTCCAACAACTGCAATGACATCGGATCTGATGGTTTTGATCTCCTTTTCTTTACGTCTTCAATAACTTTAATGAATCAATTAAGCAAATTTGTTTAAAAAAAATTTTCGCTCCGAAACCTTTATGAATTTTGACTTCTAGGACTTTTCAAAGGACGGAAAATCATTATGAAATAAAAAATCAAGAAAGAATTACCGCTTTGAGAAACTCGATTAAATTCACCCTCACACCTTTGAATATCTTTTCAGCTCATATAAACACGCTAGTCGATCAAAACTGCTTTACCGCTTAAAAAGTGTTTCGCTTCAAAGCCTACATTGATCTAGTCTCCTATGCGCCTTTAAAAGAATGAGATGTATCTTTTTCAAGGCTTTATTCACAACGGTTGTCGGATTATTTACGAATGGGCCTTTGCTGCGTTCCTCACCTTCGTCTTGGCCGTATTATATGCTCTGTCGGCCTTTTTCGCCTACCGTAACCGCCATTCGCTTCGAGACCTCAGAACTGCCGAAGCCTATGGAACCACCACCACTTATTGAACCTCATTTTTTTTTTCATTGATGAACAAATTGAAAAGCATAATTAATAAAGATTTACCTCAAAAAGTTGAAAAAAAAATACAGTGAGACTCGTAAGTTGGTTATGCATAAAGTGAGATTAGAGACAGAAAAATCTTGAAGAGACGCCAGAGAAAGAGAGTGTCTGTCGTCTCTTCAAGCCATCAGTGTGTCTAAAAAGCAGTTTCTCTCAAATGTCATCGGTATCGAGGAGTTCTGTCAATGCTGCAACCACCTTCTTCAGCAAGGCGTCGTGTGGACCGTTCACCTGAATCTCGATCCATTCCAAATGCGGCCATCAAGTTCAAATTTGTGGTGAATAGCCCATCAATGAAAACCAACCAGGAAAAGTGCGTCCAAAAAGGCGGGAGTTTCAAAATGGTCGAAAATGTGGTCGAGCCGTTGTGCCGACTTGTCCGACAGGTTGAGCATCACCTGTAAATTGACTTATGAAAAGTTCAAATGGTCCTTTAAGTTGAAATTCGCATTAAAATGAGTTTTAAATTGAGTTCCTAGACTTGTCGAATTGCAAATAGCGGTTCTGCATCAAATTTCACAAGCTTCAAGTGGTCAAGCTAGTGTCTCGCAAACTCACAACAGGCTGAAGTGATTCCTTAAGTGATGTCATCCGCTCAATGAGAAAAGTTCTGTCGTAGGAGTAGGCGACCTGAAAAATTCCGACCTATTCTCTATAGCTGATTCGCGGCTGGCTTGAGCCATCTTTAAAAGGGTCCTGACACGATAAGAATAGAGACAGTGCCTAATCCGTGGAGAGCGCAGACAGGTCACGCCTCTTTGCGTCCCAAGTTAGCCGTGAATCGGCTATAGCCCGTTCTTTTCCTCCCATTATCTTATATATCTCAGAAAAGTCGTGACTTTACATATTTGATAGAAATATAAGAAAAAATAAAAACCTGCTGCAAAGAAAGGACGGTCAAAACCAAAGAGCGCAATTTTTTCTGGACTACTTCGAGCTGAGTTTCTTCGTCCTTCGTCAGCATATTATTCGCCGACAAAATCCCAATCTTCACTCCAAGCTTGATCATGTTCTTGCAGACCTGAAAAACACGTCAAAATTGTTTAGAACGACATAAAACCGCGGAATTAGAATGGCTCAACGCATCGCGGTTGCATTTCGGTACTTGCTCCATATTTAGTTGCGCCCGACTTCGAATGACTTCACTTAATTTATGCTTGAAAAATGCTGCCAAATAGAGATTTATTGCCCTATTACACACTATAGGACAATAACTCTATTTCACTCCCCATTTCAAACTATCCGCGACGCATTTTTAGCCATTCTACATACGACTTGAATTCCTCACCTTATCTGCATCTTTCTTCGAGAAATGAGTCTGTAATAGGCTGTTGACTAGTTCAAAAAGACGCTCCGTCGCCGGAGAAAGAAAGATTTTCGTTAGACTTCTGCAAAAATCAAATCGTATATATTAGTTCAAAATTCTACAAGACCCATTTGAAATTTTGCTTGCGATTTTTTTCTGTGCGCGGACGGATAGAGCGCCAGCAGAAAAGTTGGTACTGCCTGAAAAAATAAGAATTTTTTTGAAAATAAAGCCTATCCTTTTACAAATTTTTTGTTCACTCGTAAGAAAAACTTGAAAAAAAAAATCAAACCGATTCTCAAAAGGCCGCGCTCATTCAACTTTTCGACAAAGAATCGCGAAGCTTGACGTTGCATTTTTGGAGAAAGAAGGAAGAAGATAAGAAGAAAAAATGGCTGACAAAGAGACAGCAAAAGGGCAAGTCCGACAGAGAAGAGAATTCAAAGTTGGCGCGCGATCCGATTCGAATCGGGTTGGTCATGTGGGCGCGAAATTCCGATGACCGTTGAAAGTCTTAATTTTTCGAAACTGCGTTTGAATGAAGAAAGAAGATGATGGAGACTTCAAAATTTTTTGGATATGGATTTAAAATTAAAAAGTAGAAAACTCACTTCGTCTGCGAAAAAACAGCCTAGTGTCGAATGCGCAACCCATTTTTCAACTGAAAATTGCACAATTTCAACACAAAATGTTTTTCCAAATTGATCTAATCTCAATGAAAACACACGGAAAAGCAGAAGAAGAAAATTCGATTGATACATTTCCCCAAATGGATTCGTATTCTCTTATCACACTTTGCCAATCCGGTTGGTTGCTATTTCCAACCGTTCTCTGGCCTTTCTGCAAAATTTCAAACTATTTTTGGACAGTCTTATCGAATTTCACTAATTATGTACATGCGTGTTTTTATGAGATAAGGCTGATTTTTTTGAAGTTTCTCTTTTTAAAATTATGACAGTGAAGCATAAGGTTTAATGGAATCAAAAACCTTAACTTTTTTCTTTTCAAACGAAAAAAAAAACGCAAGTTTTAAACACTAGTGCGTAGAAAATGTTTTTTTTTTTTGAAAAAAAAAGGTACCTCAATCCTTCCACAAATGTGAAAAACATGACCGCTGAGTCTTCAAACTGAACTGAACCACATTGAGCAGGAAAACTAACAAACGAAAAAAAAACTTAAATTTTGATCGATCGCAAAATGAGGACCAATGCGTCGCTGTGTGTGTAAATTTTCAAAATACAGTGCTCCTCCATGCGAAAAACTCAATAAATTAGCATTATATGAAAAATTTTTTTCAACAGAGTATTAATCCTTCATGATTTCCTTTGCGGTTTCAAATCTGTAAAAAAAAAATTGGAAAACTTTATAGGGACCATTTGAGATTTAGGGGCTTAGGGGTCCGATCCCAAACCCTGATATATGAAATAGAAGATTTTCTTCAAAAGTGTTTATCTCTGCTTTTTTTCAAGTAGATTTTTCTATTCGCTATGAAAAGCTCGACAAGGTACTGATTTCATCTCAGAACCCGTTTTTTACTGCTCATATCTTTCCGCATTTTGCCAGAAAGTCAAAATCGAGGGGTCCTACCTTATCACAGCGAAAGTCCAAGCGACCTTAAAAAGAAGAAGCTAAAGCTCTTTTTTAAGTTCCTAAAAAGGTGTCAAAAGTGTCTCGGAATCTTCTTTTTTTAGCCTTGTTTTTCTAGTCCTCCTTAAAAGTCCTTTTCAGAAAAAGGTCTAGAAAAAAGGCGCATTTGAGACCTTTTGAAGGCCTTTTTTCCAAAAGTCCTTTTTGAGACTTTTTGGACTTTGCCCGTGATTGAACACAGTGTATGTCTTTGAACAATACTTCATTTCTTTCACTTCAATCCCTAAAGGGACAACTTGAGCACGAATTAAGGATGTTTTGGCCTTTGAACTTTGTAGATGGCTTGAAGTCTTCCACCGAGCCGGATTATTTACCCTCAAGTGATCACTCGAACAAGGCGTTCCTTCCCATCACATTCCACTGTGGCCATGTGCTCTGGAGGGTTTTTCGTACGCCGGTCGGAGTGTAATGGGAAGCTGGCCCCACTTGCATCGATCCAGGAACGAGGGGAGGTCGAGACTCCAAGCGATTCTCATTTCCTGGCCTTTCCAGATATTGGCCTCTTTTTTCTTGCTTCAGTGCCTTTCCGTTTATGGTCATTGGTTCGGAATATTCAGCCGGCTTCTAGAAAAGCTTTGTTTTGGGCAACAATCTTACAGTTTCTTTTTTCACAAATTTGGAGGCATTTTTTTCATTCGCAAATTCAAGCTTTCACTCCAGTTTTCTGAAAATATATACGATTTTACGCTGAAAAGCAAATTATTCCGAGAACTTCCAGACGTGGCAAGAATATTGAAAAACTCTTCCAGTTAGAAAATAACTTTAAATTCAATAACCGATGTGTCAGAACAATCCTTTTCTCATTTAGAAATAAATTTTATTCGATTTTAATTTCATTCCATGATGTTTTTTTTTTGTTTGCAGATTTGCAGTTCACCTTTTTCAGCGGGGTCTTTTGATTTTTTGAACGTAATCTTACGTTTTTTTTCGTTTTTTCTACAATTTTCATTTTTCCACTTCAAAAATCTGAAACGATTTTTTTTTCATTGCCCTATTGCTAAATTCGGTCTATTTTTTTCGAAAAAAATTATAAAACTTGATAAATTTAAACATGATCTATTCAAGGGATGGGAAACAATGCAAGCTCCTTATCAGAACTGAATCTCTTTTCAAAAGGCGGAATTTTCACAAGAGAGCAATTGGATGAGTATCAGGTAATTTCTCTGAAATATGAAAAGAAGTCCGGAAGAATGAAAAGAAGTTTTTGATGTGACTTTTAAGCTCCAAGAAAAATCAAGAACACTCCCAAGCTTGAAATTTTGATTCTCGGACTTCAAATTATTGTTTTTTTTTTGTGAAGTTTTCATTCTTCTTCCTTTTTCGCAAGTTTCAAATCATCAAAAGCTTTTGAACTTCCAGGATTGCACATTTTTTATGAGGAAAGATGTGATTAGACTGTACAAGCGATTCTACGCACTGAACCCTCAAAAGGTGCCGACAAATATGCAGGGAAACCGACCCGCGATCGTCACCTTGACTTTTGAAGAAGTCGAGAAGATGCCGGAGCTCAAGGTTTGTCTTTTAGAAAAAAAAAAGTTAAGCAGGCCTACAATCAGTCTTCAGAACCACAAGTCAGCATGCTTTTTTTCAGGAGAACCCCTTCCGGCGGCGGATCTGCGAAGTTTTTTCCGACGACGGCCGAGGAAACCTCTCATTCGACGATTTTTTGGACATGTTCTCCGTTTTCTCAGAAATGGCTCCGTTACAGCTCAAACTGAAATACGCTTTCAAAGTTTATGGTTAATGGCTTTTTACTTTTGTAAAACGCGCTCCATCGCTAATTTTTTTTTTCAATTTTTTTAGCAGTTTATACAAAAATTGATCTTTTAAACTTTTAAAAATCTAAAAAATCGTATAACTGATGGCACCGGAAATGAATAGGCTCTTTTTCTTTGTGAACTGCCTCGGCTACTTCTACAGAATCCCAAGCCATACATACATAACATACATCATAGAACTTTTCCCATTCTTCAAACATTCCCTAGCGATAATCTTTACTACTCATCAAACTAATCAACAACGCTCCAGATTACGACGGTGATGAATACTTGGGACATGATGATTTGAGTAAAATGATTCGCAGTTTAACGAGAGACGAGCTCACTGATGAGGAGGTCGAATTTATTATTGAACGAGTAAGTTTTTTTTTCAGTTGAGTATATTCAACAGAACTGGAAAAATTGAACCTTAGTTTCAAGAGATCCTGAGTCTTTAAACCGTTGACAAATTTTCATTGTTTCTCTATCCCGCATTCAACTGATTTCTGATTAAACTAGTTTGTTTTTTCCTAGGTAATCGAGGAGGCCGACCTCGACGGTGACGACCGAATCAACTACGCCGAGTTTGAACACGTCGTTTCTCGGTCTCCCGATTTCATTCGCACTTTCCACATCCGAATTTAAAATTCGTGAAAAAAATTCCCTCCTTTCTTTCCCTTGCTACGTGTCATAAAAATTACTTTCCTTCTTCCTGCAAGTTTGCAAATTTTTTTGAAAAATGGAAAACTATCTTAAAAGAGTTTGAAACCTTCCTCCACAATTAATCAATTCAGTGGTTCTTTATTGCTTGAATCTCGAAACTCTTAAGCGGCCCCTTTTACTGTTTCTCCATAACGATTAACATTATTTTCGAGACTTTTTGCGAAAAAAAACAATAATTTATGACTTTATTCTAACTTCACAGGATTATCGATCGACGCATAGCCAAAATACCGGTATAGGAAATTCAGAAGCATGAGATACCGAGAGAAACGAAAATAGGCTAGGAAGAAAAAGATGAATTATATAATTTAGTTGAAAGTGAAGATGAATTTTGAATTATTTAGTCAGCGGACCTTTGGTTGTGACACTGTTATAGACGGCAAGTGCCTGAGCGACCATACTGCCCGGATCGCTTAGATTTGCGGGCAAAACTACCGTATTCGTGTCCTTGGCCAGCTTGCCAAACGCCGCGACGTACTGTTCAGCGACGGTGAGGCTAGCCGCGTTCGAGGCTCCCTGGCAATGAAGAAAGTTGAAATCATCCAAATTTTCGATAATAGTATATAATACAACGGCGTTCTGAAGAGAGGACAAAGAAGCTAGAGCATTATCGTTTCTATGGAGTTTCTCGCTGGCTCTTATGTCTCATTTTACTTCAATACATGTTTTAAAGACGAGAGAAAGCATGAAAAACGCTTAAGAAATGGAAAATCTCTGGTTTTTGTGCTGTCTCTTTAGAATTTTATTTTATTTTTTCAAATTGTTCTGCACGCTTTTCAAAGTAAAAGAAAAATCTCTGGTAAAAATAATAGTGGCCACTCCAGGGCTCGTTCCGAGAACGCGCCAAGAAAAATGCCTCTTAAGGGGAAAACGGCTTCAAGATTTGGCTTCAAAAGTAAGATTTCTGCATGGTTATGATAATTTATTCTCATTCAAGTGGTCACCTGAGATTTTCGCAGTATAAACAATTTTGTGTTCTTTTTTTCCCAAAACAAATTTTCTACAAACTTCGGAAAAAATCATATCTCAGTCACCAGCTGTAAAAGAACCGGTTCAAAAACGCGTTTTTTCTTCATTTCGAAACCAAATAACATTCGAGAAACTTTTCTCGAAAATTCAACAAAAATTCGTGAAACCTGTTGCTGAAGAGCGGCCGCAACCCGTTCAATCGCTTGAGCACGAGCCTCGGCCTTCAAAATCGTCGCCTCGGACTCTCCCTTCGCTTCATTAATCTCAAAATCATTAATGTTAAGTAAAAAGAGATTCTGATGTTCAAAACCATACCCGTTGAGCTTGTACAGCTTCCGATGCCAAAATTGCCGACTTTTTTTCTCCTTCGGCTCTGAAATTTGAATTATTTTTGAGAAGATTGGAAAGTGTACTTCAGAGCTTCAACTTTTTTCCGATTATCACAGAAAATGAACAACCTTCAAAACAGCTAAAAAAAAATGTTTAAAGGAGCAGTATTTTTTCGCGCAAAGACTATTTCCAACGGCTTTGAAGGTGTCCTTGATGAACAGAAGAGCACTCAGGACTGAAAAGACGAATCACTTGTTGATGGCCGCTTCGCGAACTCCTTCAGATTCTAAAATTGCGGCTCGTTTCCTTCTTTCGGCCTCAACTTGCATTTGCATAGCTTCTTGGATTTTTACCGGCATCGTCATGTCTCCTGGAAACTTTCATTCTCATTTTGCTTTCTTTAAATAAAAATTAAGTACCTAAAAGATAAAACTTGAAATCACGTTCAAATATTGGTTTTAAATTCCATTTAATACAAAGACAAATAAGTTAGATCTAAAGAACTTTCGAAAGCTTCGAGAAGTCTTTTTATGACCTTAAATAACACAAAAATACAGCTATTTATCTACCTTTGTGAAATAATCGCATAAACTCATGAATTTCTATAAAAATACAAAAAACCAACGAATTTCATATCGCATGCAGCTGATTCCCCACGGAGCCGAGGCTTTGTTGATCGCCGCCACGATACTAACGTTCAATTGTTCTCGTTCCTTGAAAACCGTGTCCAGGCTGATTTTTCCGACCTTAACGTTTGAAATAAACATATTTTTCCTCGATATCACTTCTAAAAAACCTCTGAACGCATTGTAGTTTGAGCGAGTTGGGTTACAGCAAACTCTGGGTCATCAACTCCGTAGGATGCCTGAAAAAAGTTTAAAACTAAATTATATACATTTTTTTTACCTTGTACGGATCGAAAACTTTCAGGTACAAAACTCCGTCTAAACGAAGCTGTACATTGTCTAACGTGATCGCGCCTTGTTCAGGAATCTCGATGGCAATTTCTCGCAAATTTTGAACAAATCGGATCCTATCAATGATTGGCAGGAGGAAGTTTAGACCCTGAACTTAAAACTCATTAGTTTTCGATGTTTTCCATCATACCGGTTCCAAAATTCTATAGAACCGTCCCATCCGTTCCACAACCCATGCCTCTTGTTGTGGAACAAAATTAATAACCGTGTTCCGAGCATGAGCCTCGCGAGCGTTTAAATAAACCGGCAAGTTTCTGAGTTGCAAACAAGTTCAACTGAGTCGAATAAGAAACAAAGCTACCTTGAGTACTGAAAAACTGTTCTTCGAGCCAAAGCCATGTTCAGTTGGAAGGTATTGGTGAAAACCCGAGCAATTTCGAAAGAAAAAATTATTCAAATAAAAAAGTGCACTTTAGCGTGCTGATGCAAGATGTCCGCAAACACTTGACGCTTAAAAAAAAATAGCGAACGTTCGCTACTCTAACAAAAGTTGCGGTGCACCCCGCGTCGAACCGGCTATCGGGGTGCACCCCTCGTTGAACTCAGCGCGATTGGGTGCACCCCGCGTTGATGTTTTCG
Organism: Caenorhabditis auriculariae; assembly: GCA_904845305.1. NCBI lineage: Eukaryota > Metazoa > Nematoda > Chromadorea > Rhabditida > Rhabditidae > Caenorhabditis > Caenorhabditis auriculariae. The sequence continues at coordinate 618,103 of CAJGYM010000004.1, forward strand.
GTGCACCGAAAATTTGAAAACTCGGTGCACCCCTCGGTCATCTGGAACGATGTTCCGAAAAAAACGTGTTTTTTTCAAATTTCAAGTTACGAAATTTGAAGTTTTCATTTGTTTTTTTATTTGTTTTTAATTTATTATCACTCGCTTTTTTTCGTGTTTTTTTCTATTATTCGATGTTTTAACATTACTAGTGAGTTTATGGAAGTAGTTTCATATGAGTTTCTTCTTATTATTATTATTCTTATTGGCAAATGTTTTGAGACATTTTTTTGAAATACAAAATTCGTTGTTTAATTATATTTTTTTCGATCGCAAACTTCTGGAAATGATGGATAAAAAAAGTAATCTTGCTTCCAAAAAGCTCATGTAACTTTTTGAATTGAACATTTCGAATCGGTTTTTTTATTCCAACCTTTTTTTGAAGGTTTTTTTGTTCAATTTAGTCTAAAAAAAGCTGTATTGAACATTTCATTTTTTTAAGTTGTCAGGTAATCAAGGCTTGCGCATTGATTTTTGCTAAATAGTTCGCTGGAAAATGCTTTTTTTGAGTCTTTCAAATGTGCAGAAATCTTGCAAAGCCAAAATTATTTTTTTGCCTCGACATATTTTTTTCAATTTTTTTCGAGTCCAGCAAGCAATTTTTTTGAGAAACTATCAAAATTAAAAAAACTATTGTAGATTTTTAGTTGAAAAAACGGTTTGTTCTTAAAAAGTAAATATTTTTTTAAACTTATTTGTTTCGCTAACTTTTTCGCGATTATTTGTGAAAAATGCGTTTCAGGTTCATTTGAAGAGAATAAATTTATGACCATCGAGGAAGAGAGAGAAAACGCATATAATATGAAGGTAATTTTTTTAAAGCTTTGCATTTTTAGTTTTTGTATTAATTTCAGATAGCCGTACGACTTGATCCTGATTCATGACAAACAGAAGGAGTGCAGTCGAATAAGGGGAGCAGAGTAACTTAGCCGTTACTTTTTTTATTCTTTTTGTTTTGTTCTTTAATAGCTGATGAAAAGTTTGAATAGTTGACATTGGAAGAGTTTGTCCTTTTTTTAGCAGACGAAAAAAATTAAATTTTTTTAAGAGCGCGTAGTTTGAAAAAAATAATTGATTCATTTTTGAACTGACTATGCTAGTAATCTTCGCGAATTTCGTCGAAATATACCAGGGAATGGTCTCTAGTCGCAGTGGGGCATCGGAATGAGACCAAGTTTTTCTAGACATAGTTTTTTTCACGCTTATCAAAAAAATCTGGTTTCGAAAACGGTCGCGGAAATTTGGGAAATAAGTTATGTACCCTCAAAAAGTCGAAAAACTTCATTTTTCCCCGATTGCGCTCATTTTTTTGGAGGTTATAGATCTTGTCCCTTTGACAACATAAAAACCAATTACTGTTTTTTTCAAAAAGTTTTTGAAGCCCAGATATGAGAAAAACCGCGCGCGCGCATTCTCTTATCATGTGCGGAGCTTTAGAATACGCCCAAAAGTTTTTCGAAAATAAAAAGCTTTTTTTGAGACCAGAGGGTCAAGATCTATATGTCCTCCAAGAATAAGCTCAAGCGGAGACAGTGAAATTATCCGCTTTGAGGGTCCGTAACTTTTTCCCAGACATCCGCGATAGTTTTTTTGAGAACACATTTGGAATCAACATTGACGAACTCGCAAACACTAGGTTCTACTCTTCGCCGGTTTCGCATGTTTTCTGGGCGCGAGCTCGCATTTCTCTCGCAATTTGAAAATGTTCGAAATGCAAGGTCGCGCCGAGAAAAAAATGCGACATTTTTTTGCGAGTTTGTCGATAACCGCCAGTGTATCGCGTTTATCTTGGCAGTTATTCTTAGTGAATATGTTTAGAGAAGGCTTAACGTGAAGTTGGCACAAGTCAAAAAGATCAAATTGGACAACTTATCCTTTTTTCAGCTTTTTCCGACGTTTTTTTATTCACATCTAGCTCGCTATGAAAATAATTTCCATCTTTAAGTATCGTTCGAAAAAAAGAGAAAAACATACTGACAATGTTTTTAAAAATTTGAACACACGTTCTCCGAAATTTTCGAATATACGTTGGTGATAATTTTGATGAATAATTTTTAAAGATTTTTTTAGCTGAAGTTCATATCAAAGATACTATGCAAATTTTTTTAAACTCATGTAAACAAGTACCGAAAAGCTCCGTATAAAAAAATTTAGTGTATAAAAAAATCAAGGCCATCTGAGGTCCCGGTTTTTTTATAGAGCTATAACAACTGCGGAAGTCGTCATTTTGCCAACACAATTGATGTTTCCAAAGGACATTTTTAGAAGCGAAACGCTTTACGAGGAAAAAAAGTTAGCTTCTTACAGTAATTTTTGTCTTAGTAGCTCTAAAAAGTGTGCGGAGCGTTTCGGTGCCTGAAATAAAAAAAGGTTTAATAGTATGTGATATGAATTTATGCTCAAAAAAATCATAATTTTCAAAATTATTGTACCAATTAATTTCCCAGTTCATAAAATTTCTCGGAAATCATGTGTTAAATATTACCAGTCAACTTTGTAAGTGTTATGAAGCCTGTTCTGTTTTTTTGCCTAATTTTTCTTCAGTACTATCCACTCTTTCTGTTGTATTCTCTTATTATTCAATTTCTTTCTCCTGATTTAATTTTCAGTTTCTATCAATTTTTTCGATTTATGTCTACTTTTTTAACATGCTCTCACGATTTTGGTCTAAAGTTGGCTAGATGCTTAGAAAAAAGGGGAGAAGGCGCAGAAAACAGCTCTAGAGACCTTTTTTCTTTCTCAAATTTTGTAAACGTTGTTATTTTTCTTTATAAATCTTGTAAATGAAATTGTCTATCCTCGAATATTTTTCAAATTCCCTATTTATTCGCTGTAATTTTTTTTGTTTTATTTTGTTTCATTGTCTTATTATGTGATTTATCATTTAATAAAACATATAAATTGAAACGTGGTCTCAATTGATGATATATATGGGATATAGAAGTATAAAGGTATTTTAAAAGTGCAAGAAGCAAAAATTGAAAAAATGAGGATTCGGTGCACCCCGCGTTGGACTTTTCGGTGCACCCCTGGTTACACTGCGGGGTGTACAGGAGAGTTCAACGCGGGGTGCACCGCAACTTTTGTTAGAGTATTTTTTGGAAGTATTTCCACGCGGTGGCCGGTCGTATTACGGTAGTTTGGATAGGTTTTTCAATAATAAAATGAAAATTTGTGTACTTTTTGTGACGTAACTCACCTTGTAATCTCGAGACATAGGTCCTTAAAAAATTGCAAAAAAGAAAGAAAATTAAAAAATGTCCTGGCTCTGAAACTGACTGCGCAATATTGACCGGTCACCGGCCGCCGTAGTACTTTCTCAAACATGCGTGTTTCCAATGACATGAACATATGGGAATACTTTTTTATTCTCCAATTCAAAAATACAACACCATAAATAAAAAAACGGATTAAAATCGTGGGTGAATTGCTATTTCAATTGATCATTGTGTTGGGGTAACGAAGGTGTTCATGATGGTGCGTAGTTTTTTTCGAATTTCCGCATCCTTCGTGTTTTGCTGAAGGTGAAATTTTTATAGAAATGAAGTTGAACAAAATGTTACCAGAATGAATGTCGAGACACATGTATAGATGTAGCAGTACTGGAGAAGATTGTCAACGGCGCCCGGCCTCTGTTTGCGTATACTCAGCACGATTTCTTTGATCTGACAAAAAATAATAATAATTGAAACTCTAAACTCATTAACAACGTACATTGACATCAACGCCTTGCACAAAATAGTACATTGCTACGGAGATCGCCAAAAACGTGCCCGTCCTGCCGGCGCCTTTCAAGCTGCACATGGTCGCCGTGTCTTTCTGTAAAAAAAAAACCTGTAAAATTCGAACAGCAACAAAGCGTCTGACGTCAAGAATGTCGGTGAAGACGTCGCTGGCAGCCGAGATGATATGCTTGAAGCTTGTCGGGACTCGTTTGTCAGGCCAACTAATGTTCACCATTACCTGGAAAAGTTAATTTGGAAAGATTGATAAGAATAATATAAATAAATGAATGGCTCTTCCCCAATTTACAGATAAAAAAAACACAACGACGAGCAGATCTGCTAAGCATTTAGAAGAATCTTTTTTGTCTTTTACCGTGGTGAAAACCGCCTCGGCGCAGCCAACCGGAAGAACTTCCAGCCGGAACAGATGGGCCGGCTTTCCGGACGGAGTTCCCAATTGCGTTTGCTTGTTGTTGATCCACATGCTGCCGTGCTGTTGGAATTGGTCTTTCTCAATCGGAAAGTACTGTGAGAAATGTTTTTCGTCCTGGTCATTGGAGGCGAAAATCTCCAGAAGAGAGACCTTTTCCTAAAAATTAAAATTCGGGTCAAACCACGAAACGGAAAGAAGAGACTTGGAAAATGAGACGCCAAAAATCTTCAAGGTTTATTGGGTTCGTCATAATCGGCAGCTGTGTCAGAATAATTTTTCGTGGGAACTGAAAGATTGAATTTTTTTTCTGGACGACAAAGTGACAGAATTGTTAAATATGATAAAAAGAAACCCTACATTTTCCAGAACGATGTGGCTGGCGTGAATGTAATCACTTTGAGTCGGCGTCGATTTTTCTAGGACCACTCGATTTGCGTCCAAACATTCAACTTCCTGAAGGCGTCCTTTCGAAAAGAAACTTTTTTCGAGTACACCTCATCTTGATTCTTATCCATGTTTTCTAGAAACTGTGTACAACTAGAGTCCGGGACACTCGAGTCGTCGATTTCGTCGTACTCTTTTTCGGCGCGAGCGTGATCTGTGTTAGTAAGGGTGAGAAGACACTTAAGGGGGGGTTTTTTTTTGAAATTTCGCAAAATAAGACATAAAACTGGAGAGCTAATTTACTATCGAAAAATCGATTTTCCATTGAAAATGATAAGCCGTTCTTTCTAGAAGTCGTTCATGCTCAAGCGCCTACAACTTCTTCTCAAACTTTTTCGAATTTTTTTTTCACAACTTCAAATTTTCAACCAAAAAACTGCATAATATGAGTCGAGAAAATCATTTCAACTTCGATTCTACCGGAAACAAACCCAAATTCTCGATGAATTTGCGCGCAACCTTGTCGCCCACCCATTCGGAGCTCTGAAAATCCGCGACGCATGAATGGGACGACGCGTCACGGCTTCAAACCTTTTTCGTTGCTTGCTTATTTTCCTCAGCTGACTTTGAAGGAGGCTTGTTCTTCTTCTTGTTCTTATTCTTGTCCTCCGATTTCGTCGCCCGTTTTTCGTGATAACTCTTTGCCGTCACTTCCAAGGCGAGGTTCTGAAAAAAGAAAGACTAGACTTTCGTTTTGAAAGTACGCTCAAGTCAGATGATTTACAGAATTTCCAGATTGACACAAAAATTTTGTTTTTTTTTTCAGTATCAATGGACGAGATCCTATGGAAAAACCATTGAAGTTAAAATTTAGCAGAGCACACTTTGAGCTCAAAAAAAAAGCCTTACAGGCTCTTGGACCGGCGGCGGCTTCTTGAAGTCCTTGGCGGTCACTTCCATGTTCGTGTTCTGTAATTTCAGTTTTATTCGTTTTCCTCTGAGAACTTTCCACTGACCGCGACGATGGTCATGGTAGAAGGCGCAGGCGTGGGACTAACAGCCTTTATTTTCTTCTTCTTGTCCCCACTTTTCTCCTCGACCGCCGTTCGTTCCATCGTCCGCTCCATACCATCTTTATTATCCCTTCTTCTGGGCGGCAAACTCGTCGGCGTTGACGACTTCGGAATCTCTTTCAAAAATGATCTGAACATTGCCACCGACTCAAATTTCTTCAATTTGGTCTTTTTGGCGTTCGTTTTTGTCTGAAATTTCATGATAGCTATGTTCTTGAATGTCATACCCACAGCAGGATTTTTGGATGATGCTATCTCCATCAGATGCTGCTTTTCACGTTGATTCCTATTCGGTCCCTAAAAAGTGTGAAAAAAGTGAAAAAAGATCAATCCAAATTTTCTTAAGGCTGTTGCTCTAACCAGTTAAACTCATAAAGACTTTTTTTTGAGTCCTAATACAATTTTTCGACCAAGTCCTGGAAGGAAATTTAAAAAAATTTATACTCCAATTTAAACTTTTTTTCATTCATCATTAGACTCTAGAGTTTGTCCCTGTTTGGCTCTCAAAACTGACCTGTTTGCTCTTCTTCTTCCGTTGTTTACGGGAAGAGGAACAAGTGTCGGATCCCGTATTAGGCATATTTTTTTCAAGAGTTCCTTGCCGACCAACTTGCTAGCAATGGCTCTCTCTGCTACGCGCCACGTCGGCCTTTTTTTTTTTAATTCCAACGCTTGAACATTTCAAAAATTTTAAGGCGGTCATTTTAAGTTTAACCATGAGCTTTCCTTCTCTTTCTAGAAAAAAAATTCTTCTTGTCTCTCAATTATATGAAACTTCTATTCCCGTGATAACAAATTAACTATTTTCTTCACAATTAACAAAATTCCCTTCAGTGAAACCCAAACAGAGAAAAAACAAGCGAAAACGGAAAACTGTTTCAGAAGAAGTTTGATCTCCATTTTTCTCGCCGTCGGATGAGGTTCTCGATTCTGTGTTGAACTTTTCGAGTAGTATATGATTCACGGCCAACTTGGGACGGTCAGGGGGCGTGTCCTGTCTGCGCTCTCCACGAGCAAGGCGCTATCTCGTGCATTATCGTGTCAGGACCCATATTTCGATGGCTCAAGCCAGTCGTGAATCAGCTATAAAATGTTGTTGCTGGGACAGATCTTGAGATGATAGTAAAAAGATAGAATTGTACTTCTGAAGTCATTGTTTTCCAATATTTTCAGAACGAGAAGACAATAATAACCACGATGATGATTTCCGAATTCTTGAATTTGAAATGTTGATATATTTCTATTTATATCAACATTTATAATTCTTTCTATTTTTCCCACCTTTTAAATACTCTTGAAGTTTTATAGGTGGATCTAATCCAAAGGTTCATCTTTTAAATAATTCATCTTTTACATTGGGATGACAGACCCAATGAGTAACTTTACCTCCAGAAGATTTTTCTTGATTTTTAACTCTTCGAAGAACTCTTTGAGGTCAAGATTGGTTAACTACTTGTTCGGCGTTGGGAACGGTGCTGAACGTTGTTTTTTTTTTTGCCTTTTCCTGTAGGTCAGAGTTGACGGCTTCTGAATTTTGAGAGAAGCGGAATCAAATCTGAAGTTAGTGGATAGTTTCTCATTCGATGAAACATTATTTACGAGGCCTCGTTTGAGATTAGTGTAGTAACTGTTTTTTTTTTCAAATTAAGCAAAAAGAAACATCATAACTTTTTTTTCTCAATTTCTGAACAGCCTTTTCTTATCATCCGATTGTTTCCAATCTAGACAATAAAAAAGAAGATAAGACATGAACCAAACTATATTAGCTTCACCACACTCCAGACTGTTAAGAGTTGATCATTCTATCAAAAATTCGTTTTCGTTAACTTTCGTTAACAAAATCAACTTATTGAATTTTCTAGTTCGTCGCGTTTACTAAGCTATCTTGCAAAAAAAAATCATTGATATTTTTCCGAATGAATTTTTAAGCTAACTGCCATTTTTTGACCATTTGTCTGTTCAAAAGTATATTTGCTTATAAACTGCTTGGACGCTTGAAAGAGCAGAGATTTTATTCAAAATCTCTCCGAGGCGAATTGATTCATCTTTTTTTTTTGGCGTTCAAAAATTTTGTTCATTGACAAATTCATTTAAAAAAACGGAAAAAGCTTATGGCTCAAACTAATGAGTGTGTTTCAGTGGTTTTTTTTTCGGAATAAAAATAACGCTCGTTTCATGTTTTTATTATTATTTTCACACATCTTCGTGCCGAAATGTTCCTATCTCACAATATTATTCACAAATATTATTGTCCAAGAAGGCGTTATTAACGTGGGAAAGTTACGGTTGTTTTCGATACGCAGGCACTCCCACGAAATGACGATTTCACACGTTGAGGAAAATTTAATTTTATCTTGACTTTCTCTTTTTCTTCTTTAATTTCGTTTTTTTCGGTCGTAATTCTCGATGAATGGAGCTGAGAACGTTAAACTAAATCATTTATTTTTCAGGCCACACAGTAAGGTCAAACTTGCAAATGGCGGAAAATTCGTCGAAAGACATTTATGAGAGCTTCAATTTGTAAGATTAACTTCCAAAAATTAAGAAGATGTTTTTGCTGCAGATACATTCATCCGGACAAATTTTTCCTTGAGCCGCGAGATTTGAATGGCGGCAGTTTGTCGAATAACTACCTGGAAATCGATCGCCACACAAATGCCATGAAAATTGGAGGTCTCGGGATCACCGTGAATTTATTTTTCAAGATAATATCGGTTTCAGACATTCGTGAGACTCGAATTCCTATCATAGACTCCGAAATCAAATTTATTTACGGCATCGTGGGCACAATTCCAGTCGTTTCAGGTTTTAAATATTTTTAAAAAAATAAACTTGATTTTTTTGGGCATGGCGATGCTGGTTATAACTAAGGCGAATAACGTAGGAAAGGTAAAACATGTTGAAAATTGTAAAAATAAAGTTAGTTTGACAGATTAATAAGCATAACGTCTGGGAGATCCTCCAAACGGAATTGATCGCTTTTAAGAAAACCACGCTTCATTTGACGGAGAAACAGGTTTTTCATTTTATATTTCAAGCTTTTTGAGACTTTTGAGCCTTGCAAAACAAATAATTTTTCAATGCGGAAAAAAGGATATTTAGATCCGTTACAACCGTCTTTTTTCGGACATGGTGACCTATGTGATGGCGATCGGTGGATTTTACTATTCCACAAGTTTGGACATCACCAGGACCCTTCAATGGCTCCACGAAAATGATGGACCGACCTTCCGGGCCAGTAGTATGGCCGATAATGTTCGTTTTCTGAAGAATTGTGCATTTCCAAGGATAAAATGTTATACCCAGGCCTTTTTTAGCGATTTCGAAAAAAGAGAAAAAGTTGGTTTAAAACTCTAAAAATTGATCACTGAAAAAAGAAGAAGTAAAATTCAAATATTCACTTTTTATGATCGAGAAACTTGAAGATTTCTCAAAAATTGATGCGGTAAAAATGGAATACCATTTCTTGAATTTCTTCATTTTTCCGCCCCTTTTTGAGCATATTCTTTATTTCGAACTTGTTCAGGTGTCTTTTAACTTTGAAAGTGGCTTCAAACGATTTTGAGCTTAAATATAGCTGGTTCGAGCGAAAAAAAGGATCCTGACACGAAGAAAGAAGAGAGAGTGCTTGGTTGGAGGAGAGCGCAGACATTCCACGTCTTCTCGCGCCCCAAGCTACCCGCGAATCGGACATGATGCAATGTATCGAGAAAATAAAACAAAAATTTTCATTTTTTCTTTTTCTCGAGTCAAACTCTATTTTCCTCATTTCCTCTTGTTTTCTAGTGATTCCATTGGAATACTGGAAACAGAAGAATGAAATAATTTTTCTTTCAGGCCAGTGAACGATTTGTTTGGAATGGACACCTTCTCAAGCAGATTCGCGCCACCGCTGGGGTTCTAAAGACCTAAAAAAGGAACTTTCTGAAATGAATTGATTTCAGACGGAACGTTTCTGCCTCCCCGTCATGCATGGGTTCTTCGGCCAAACTCGTTCCACAATTAATAACAGAACTTTCAAATTGACGCTGATCTCGAGGAGGAGTATTTACCGGTGCGTGAGAAAAGTAGCCTCTGAGACAAGGTGCTCCATTGATGAATTAGAGAAAACTCGAGAACAGACAAAAAAACATTGATCTTCCAATTTATAGGTTGAAAGGCAATCACAGGAGTAAAGAAAAACTCTTTCAATAATAAGTTTGCTTTCGGTTGAGCTTTTTTTGCGATCTGTTGTGAAAAAAAGATCAAAATCGTTTATAGAAGAAATAGCCTCGCAAAAAGGTACTCTGTTGAGAAGAAAAAAATAGAAAAAAAGATATATTTGAAGAGTCTTTTTTTTGCTCATAAAGAGAAGAAAGAATATCGCTTTTTGATAAATTTTCATTTTAAGAGGACAGAAAGGCTTGGAAAATAATGATTATGTTAAGGATTGTCATGTTTCAGAAGAGTTTTTTTTTTGAAAGGTAAATAATAAATTTGTTTTCGGTTCAGAGCCGGAGTTCGGTACTACAAACGAGGCGTTGACGTTGACGGTCATGCGGCGAATTTCGTCGAAACTGAGCAAATCGTCGAATTCGAAGGCCAAAATCAGGATCGGCATATAACCTCGTTTGTTCAAGTACATTTTGACACACCAAGTTACGAAAAAACCCCGAAGAGAATACAGGACAGTTTCCTTGTTTTCATTCAAATGTTAGGTCAATTCTCATTATTTTCATATAATGACGCTCTTAGCATTTTCTCAAAACAGCCGTGTTTTAAAGATCCGCGGTTCGATCCCCTTACTCTGGACCCAAAAGCCAAATCTTCGATGGCAGCCGACGCCGAAAATGAAGCCGACCGACGACCAATTGGCAGCCTTCCAAAAAAGCTTCTCCTGGCACCGAAAGCACTACGGCGGCAAGCATGTTTGTCCCTCAAGTGGCCATTCGAAAACTTGGCCATCTCCAGGTTATCGTCAACTTGATCAATCAAAAGGGCCGCGAAAAGAAAATCGGCAGCGAATTGGAGCGCGTTTGTCAGCAGGCGAATATTGACTTTGTTCGGCAAGTTTTCTGAAAAGTGGCTATTGAAAAAGAAAAAGAAAGGTTTAGGATTCACGGTCCTAAAGAATAGACCCTAAACCCTATTAGAACCCCAGTTCATACCCGCCAGAGGGGGAGAAATGGCGCTCCTAAGCGTTTTCAAGCGTTTACATTTCTAAACCGAAGTGGCCGCCATGGCCATTTCTTGATAAGTCGCTGCCCAGGGCGCCCGGGGCCAAAACCGCGATGGCAGAAAAATGCCATTGGAAGAAAAAGTACGCGCAAAAATTGGAATCTTCTAAAATCTTGTAAAATCGTTGTTTTCGAAGCTTTAGAACAAAGTTTTTTTGAATTTCCAATTTGGTGGCGACGGAAATTTATTCTCTCACTAGTCAGCGGGTTCGTAACCATAAATCTGGAACATTTCGCCTAAAGAAAAAAACAAATATAACCGTAGTTCACATAAAAAAATTCAACTAGTCATCATATCCACTGAAAAATTAAAAAAATTATTGAAAAACTGCGAAATCCACGATTTAATGAAAAATGAATAAAAATGACCATTTTCGCCCTACTTTTGCAACGTGGTATTATACGCCATCGACACATAATGACGCGGTATTCCGCAAAAGTTAGCAAAACGTGACAATTTTGACGCAACTTCGTTCAAGGTCTTTTTTTTTGCAAAAGTTAAAAGATTTCTTCAAAAGAATCGATTAATGTTTCTTCTGGAAGAGAGAATGAGAATTTGATTTGATGAAAATACTCATTTTTCGTTTTCTATCGTTGAAAATTGATCATTTTTCAGTTATCAACCCTTCGATTTCCACAAAGAATGCCATGCCGGGCGTTGGGATCGACTTTCTTTGCTCAGAGATATGCTCGTTCCTGAACTTCATGAGTTTGGGTGTGTATCAAAAAAATATTGAAAAATAATTCGAAATCATTGAATAAAATGGAAAGGAAGATGAAGATGGGACCATTTTCCGATAAGAAAAATAAGGCGATTTTTCCTCTTATAAATAAGTTCATTTTACTTTGCGCTGGGATTTTTCTGAAATATGGTCAGATCACTTCTTTATATATAGTCCATTCGCCGCGACTTGACAATTTCGAGTGCCTGCGTCTCTCTGTTCCCTCACCGGCGAGGCCAGGGAAACATAAAAATAGACCGGCAACAGGAGAAGGCCACCGAAATTCGAGGAGGTCGCAGAAAATAAAAAATATGCAAGATGAAAAAATGCTGGATCTCTCAACTTGAACAACTTGGTTTTTGAGAAAAGTCGAAGAGAAACCTCAAAATCCGTTGAAATGAGCCATTTTCGGCTTTGAGTCCCTCTTTCTCGAATACTGGGAAGTTTTGCAAGTTGAGACTTTCAGGATCTTTTCCTGGTATGTTAAGGAGTGTCTGGCCATGGAATTCCTAGCCGCAAAGTGAAATAAATTTCCTTATTAAAGATAATTTTTAGTGTAATAATTTTTTCTTCAGCTACTACTACTTTGATCCGAAAAACTCAGTTGGTTCTGGCATGCAGACGGGATTTTTCCGAACGAATTGCATTGATTGTCTTGATAGGTAACTTTTTTCCTTCATTTTTTGTGTGTCTGTATCGAATTCCTTGCTTATTCCGAGCGAGAACGTGTTTTCCAGAACAAACGTCGTGCAGGCCATGTTGGCCCGCGTTTCTCTGACCACTCAACTTCAAAAACTTGGAATCATAAGCGAAGATCAACGGGTGGAGACGATTCCCGAGTTGGAGCACGTCTTCAAGCATTGTGAGGGGTTTTCTAACATTTTAATGTAGGGAAAGTCGAAAATAGAGAAAATATTGTTGAAATTGGTTGAAATCGAACACAAAAGAGAAAAATGGTGCAGAAGAAAAGCTTGAAATATATGACTTTTTCTACATTACTTCCATAGACAACCTCTCTTTCAAGTTCAGAGCTTTTAATTTTCAAACTCGGTTTGTCAACTTTATTAGGAAAATTTTTTTGAACTATTGATCGTTCCTAAAGAGTGATACTCCTGCAGTGTAGGTTAATCGAAAACTCTTAGCAGCTCATTTTTTATCGAGTAATAATAATTCGTTTTTCAGTCAATTTCAAGTAACCTTTTTTTCGAAAACCTTTTTAACTACTTTTTTGATGTAAAATTATCGAAAATATCTCAATTTTTTCCTTTTTCAGTGTGGGCGGATAATGGCGATCAGTGCAGTCGGCAGTATGCCGGTACCGGCGCTTTGAAGGTCAGAAGAAGAATGTAGTTTGATCTTCAAATGATCCGTTTGTTTTCAGGCCGACTTCACCCGTCTTGGTAGGAGGACCTATTATGGAGCCATGAACGACGGCGTCAATGCCGTGACTCGCTATTTCCGCAACAACTTCATTGATGGCTATCGACAGGTTTCAGTTTTCAATGAACAAGAAAACTGATTAAGGAACTAATCGGGCTCGGGGAAGGGTATTAAGATGAAACTTCAGTGGCTTACCTAGGAAAACGCTTTGAAAATCTCACGGAAAGCCCTTCAAAACACCATATGGAAGAATATTTTAAAATCTTTTCGCGAGCTCCAAAAATCTTGTAAGACAATTCAGAAGTAATAAAAAAGTTTCTTGGCCTAAACTGGGCGGCTGAGTTGCAATCTCACGAAAACTTCCGAGAAAACATTACTTTTAAGGACGCCATCGACCTGTTCCTGGGCAATTTCATCATTGATAACTCGAATCTTCCGTCCGCCCTTGAAGTTTCGCTTTTTTCCACTAATCAGGTATGGAATTTCGAGGTAGATGTATAGTTTAGTCAAGACTTTAGGTAGTCCCAAAAACTCTTCAAAAAAAAAAGAACGAAAATGGCTTCAAAACATGATTTTTGGAATCTCGTTTTTTCTTTTAAAAAAGGTTTTTTTTGGGCCCAACTTCTATATGATGGCTTGAGCTTTGTAGTGTGATTGACGACTAGATTTTGTCCCTTTTTTTGAAATTCATGAATGATTTTTGAACTTCAGAACGGTGTCGCTTTGATTGGCGCCATGTGTGCGATGGCGATGACGGTTCTTTGCGTCCTTGTCGCAGGTTTCTTATTTATTTCTGATTTTTCAATTGTCCCCAGTTCACAAAGGAATAACAAAGCGGATATTTTGTTGAGAAGCTGTAAGAAAAAGGCAAAAAATGCAATTTTTCCAAGCGATTCGTCGTTTTATACTACATTTTCTTCACAGAAAACGTGACGGCGACGATTTTCTGGCTAATCGTTTTTTTCATCTGCCTCCTCTTCATTTTCATCAACGGCGAAGAGTTCGTCAACGCCCCGAAACTGAAAATCGATTGATTTTTCCTGAGCTTTTCCAAATCGAATCACAAAACAATTCCATTACTAACACTTAATAATTTTCTTCTTCAGTTGTTTTTTTCTCACTTTATTTTTCTTCTTGCGCATTTTTTTTTAGTATGAGTGAAAGTGGTTGCGAAAAACAGAAAAAAAAGCGGTAGAATCGTAGATTTCAGTCAATTTTTTGAGAGAAATTTTAGGGATCATTTAAGTGTGCGGACGGCACTGGAGTGCTCACTAGGAATGTTTCCACACGTCCGAGTTGCGTCCGGTACGCGTTGTCAAGGTCCGAGTATTCAAAGCTTTGTATTTTTCAAAGATTCAGCTTAAAAACTTGCAAGCTTGCTCCAATGATAAAGTTGAAATTTTAATTTTTTTAGCTTAACTTTTCCTTCGCAGCTGTTTTTCCCAGTCATTTTCTTTCTGATAAGCAACCTTTGCGCCAATCAGTGCTATGCAACCTATTTTTTGCCATTTATTCCCCGAGACGTCATCAAAATGTGATTGAGAAATGATTATTTATCGACTTTCCTTCAAAAGTTAATTTTTTTATTGCAAAAAAATAGAACGACAATCTATAAACATTTAACAGTGGTTGGACATGGGCGCCAAAGTGAAAATAAGGAAATTTTTTTATTGATTGGTTTCTTTTTGAGGAGGTGAATGGATAGGGAGGAGCGCTTTATATCCCGTTTTCTTGATTTTTTTCTTTAATTTTCCGGGTGAAATTCATCACAAAGATAAAGTAGGGGTAGTTTTTTCAAAGTAGAAGGCTTTTTCGGTCGTTAAAATGTGCTCCATAGAGAATTTTATCGAAAAAAAGAAACTAAAACGACCAGTTACTGAATAAATCAAAAATTATTGCAAGAGTCCGTTTTTTTTTTCTGTACTTTTTGACTATTTTCCTCTAGAAAAATGAGTAGATTACAGAACTAGACAGAAATTTCAGATAAACATGATTTTTTAAACAAAAAAAGCTAAATTTCTAATGTACAATTTACACAAGAGAAAATGAGAGAATCAAAATAGCCGGAAAGTATGGGAAACAGGGAGGCTCCAGAGAAAAAAATTCTCTTGGCGTCCATCATTCCATGCTCTCTAGACTAAAAAAAACCTGTTTCTAGGAAGTTAATAGAAGAAAAAGTTCATAAAAAAGGAAGCTAGAGATCATAGAGGAAGAGGAGGGTTCAGAGAAATATTGCTCATTTTCCAATTCTCTCTAGCTTAAAAAACCTGTTTCTACGAGATAAAGTGAAATAAAATAAAACTTTGGAAACGAATCGAGGCAGATTTTTTGATCTGGTCATTGAAAACGAATGAAAGAAACTTGATTTGGAGGTGTAAAAAGAAACATAAAGTTTTTAGAGAAAAGTGATTATTTAATGAATTTTTTTGAGACCAATGACGTTATTAGTTAAAACTATTGTTGCTAGGTTCCGTTCGGGACTAGAATATTGGATTCATACACATACAAGGGAATAGGAGTCAAAATTTTGAAATAAAAAGAAATCAGTGGAAAAGAAATTTTAACGGGTCTCAAAAGACGCATTCTCCTTCTCGCGAGCATAGAAATCGGCCAATTTCGGGGAGCTTTCCTTCTGAAAAGAAATCAATTAATTTCGAAATGAAGATTCAGAACGGACACTAATCGGACAAGACGGCTCCATGGCTTCCAAAATGCTCTCGATGCCCATAATGCATCCCTCGTCGATCCCTTCGTAGATCTTGTCCTGAAAAATTATTTCAGTACTTCGCCAAGATTTTGAAGCGAGAATCGTATTTGAATCTTCAATCAAGACCTTGGTCAATGGAGGAACTTTTCTTAAACAAGCTTTGAATAAGCAATACTATTTTCTCTTTCAGCGTAGTATTCTCAAAAATCTGTTTATAGTCTGTTCTGATTTTGAAAATCAAATCTTCGCTCAAGCTCCGATCCTAATGGCCCTATGAACCAATCAGAAAGTGAGCTATCCACAGAGCGTTTTTTTTTCGATAGTTCAAACCACCGTTGAACAGGTGATATACGGTTTTCGATAGCTGAGTCGTTGAATCGTTGAAATTTACCCCAAACTAGCGATGAAACAACTAAAATAGTGATTTGTAAGCTCTTGGTTGAAAATACCCAGCAAAACAAAGGGAAAAGTTTCGGAAAGTTAGTCGTGGAAACTAAACTCGAAAAATGACAGGCTACGCGTATCAAAGGGAAGCTTCCGGGAAGGGTTCTAAAAATGTTAAAGTAGCTCTGACAAGGAAGGTCATTTTACTTCGCGGTTAGGAGTTTCCTGAAAGTTGGCCAGAAAGCTCCTTGATGTACCAGAAGAAGATTCTGAAAGTCTCAACTGCACAACTTCCTCGTTCTTGAGAAAAGACGCCTTAATGTCAAAGGGAACCCTCAAAATCCATAAAAATAGGCTATTTCGAGAACTTGAGCCCTTATTTCTCGAAAACTAGGAAGTTATGCAGGTTGAGACTTTTAGGATCTTCACCTGGTAGAGCAAAAAGTGTTCGGGCCAATTTTCAGAAAACTGGCCCACAAAGTAAAATGACATGTCAAAATCTCCCTCGGAACGGTCTTCGAAAAAGAAAAAAACTTTTTCCAATATTATACCGTGCTCAAATTGATTCAACAAAATTCGAAACACCCATCCGAAAATAAAAAGATGATTAAATTTTGCAGGGATATATTTGAGCTTCGCGGAAATCACTTTGCACAGGCCATTATGAAACAGTAAAACGACTTTTTACACACATTGAAGAAGCCAGAGAAGGTAGAATGGGCGAAATCGATGATATTGACGCGGACGGCGTCCTCGTTGGACGAATCGGCCGCCTCGGCGTCGAACGCCACCAAAATCGACGCCGAAAAGAACCGATAGCCTTCCGAATCGTTCAGGAGCTCTTTCAAGGATCGCAATCTTGAAAAATCGAAGACAGACAATGACTTTATCGATTGATTTTACTTTTGCCGGATCCTCGACGCTCTGGCGTGGCCGCACGCTTTGACGAACCGCCTGACGTAGGTTCCGAACTGCGAGGCGTCGATTTTTCGGCCTTCCAGCTTCTCTACGTAGGTATAAACCTTCAAAAACTCAATCAATTTGGGAATTTTGATTGGAAAGTTCTTCATGTGTTCAGAAGAGTTTCAATACTGGGAAAAGTATTTTTGGAGTTTCTTTGTCGATTCCAAACGATATACGGCATACTTGAAGCACACAAAATCGTGGAATTTTTTTTCACCCAAAAGAATTTTTTAAAACATTCTATTTTTCTTCCTCTCCCTAAAGCTACTTAATCATTCTCCCTTTGCTTTCCGGTCTCTTCGAAAACAGAAAAAAAAGAGAAAGAAAACGCATTCATCCGAAATGAAGGGGGAAAAAAAGACGTTTCCTTTTGAAATTTGTTGTCCCGGATGCATAGGAAAATGCGAACATTTCCGTTTATTTTGAAGGAGTTGAGAAAAAAAAAAGGAATATCGAGCAATATAATAGAGAGAATAAAAAGAAAATTAGTTAAAAATTTCCTACCATTTGTTCAGTTTGATGAGAATTAGAGAAATATTTGTATGATAAAATCAATGAAAACCTTGGTAGTAGCTTCATAAAGCTGCATTCCGACCAATCTGACGCCCATCGTCGCCGACGTCGACATGTTGCACTTCAGAAGCTGGCGCTTTCTTTTCGCATCGGATGCGTCGTCGCCGTGTTGTCTGCAGAAGGAAAATAAGAAAATATTGCAACTCAACAAAAACTTTCCTGCAATGCTACAAAGACAACAATACAATGAGTTGGAAATGCAAAATCAACTATTTTTTCTTTTCTCACTTGAAAAGGTTCGCAAAACCTATTCCTAACCTTTTTTTTTTGCTTTGCACAACATCAAAACGAGTTATCACAATTCTAGAAATACTCAAAAATTTTCCTAAGAAAGTAATATTTGAAAAAAAAAACCAGTGGTTCAATATTCACCTCGTCCCAATCTTCAAATCCAAGACGCAAGGCCTTTTGAACGACGCGACAACGTTTTCCAACAGAATAAATGATTGCGGATCACCAATCAATAAATTTTCGACAACCTGAATGTGAGAAATCGAGAATAAAAGTTTTAAACAAGCAAGAATCATCGAGACACACTTACAAAATAGTAAATTCAGGTTCCTTTTCAATTTTCCAAAATTTCAGACATTATCAAAGCTTTTAAAACCTGAATTCTAACTCAAAAGCGTTTCTGAATGAAACATACATAATTTCACTGAATAAAGCTTCAGGAACTATTCGAGAAGTAATAACTGCCTAGTTCAAGAACAAATTAAAGCTAAAATAAAGCTTCGAAACCTGAAAAACTATTCAAGGAGATTATGATAATTTTGGAGCGTTTAAAAGAGAGAAGTGTCATTATTCCACTCAAAAAAGCGCCAAAACCCTTAAAAGTTATGTCGAAACTTAGCAAATCAAAAACCTTCGAGCCGGCTTATTACAAATTTCAATAAAAAAGATCGAACTGAAACAGAAAAATGAACATTTAAGCACCTTGCACTGACACTCGGCCGCCCAAGGGTTCCACAATTTCTCCGTGTCGACCGTCACATGACCGGAAGGCGATAATCGGAACCTTCAAAACCAAATTTCCATCGGTCAGTTCGGGATTTTTAATGAAAACTAACTTTGTCGTGGATCCCTCGTGTTTTTTGGTGGATTTCTTCGCGTGGCACTCGGCCTTGCCCTCCGATTCCACCAAAACTTTACCCGAAGTCGGGTCGAGAGCAGCTCGCACCAGCACTTCTTCTATAACAGTTTCTTTTGAGAAAAAAATGGATTCAAATTGAAGAAAAACGAAGCGTTTCCCAGAACTCAAGTACGGGTGGCGGTGAATCTTTTTTTGGCCTTTCTGTTCATAGAAGCTAATAAATACCGAACTTTTTTATGCACAATTTCTCACCACGCGCTAAAAAATTCTTGAAACAGGTTCAAAAAATGAGCAAAAATGTTATTAATAAATACTACAAAAAACAACGCATTTGAAAAAGGGCTTTCCACTGGAAAGGCGAAAATATAAGCCAGAATCCCGGGGCGTGCCGAGAAAGTAAAACTTTGCTCAATGGCGTCCCCAAACCTGCTCCGAAACAGTTTTTTTCTCTTCTAGCACGTTTCATATTCCAGTGAAAACACCTCGATTTAAGCTCATCCAAAAATTAACTCAAAAAAAAAACCAACTGAAGCTTCAGAAACGCGTTAATAAAGGAATACAAATTTTCTAACACATTATTCAGAACCAAATTCAACCTTTTTTCCACTTTGCTCTAATTGCATCAAAACACTTCATGAAGCTTAAAAAGTTGAAAAACATATTATGTGAAACAAAATTAAAATCTCTTCACGAACTACAGAAAGCCGGCGTGAAGGGCTTGAATTCGTCCTTCATCATCCCATAAAAGGCCATTTCGCGGAGGTTCATTGGCTTGGCGACGTGACCGTTACAAAGCAAGAGCCCAAAATGTCCGCCCACCTGAAAAAGATGAACAGTTAAGAAAATATCGGAGGAAATTGAATAAAACATTTTTTTTGAGGAGAAATGAAACAATTCAAAAAAGAAGCCTCCTCCTAACAAACCTGGTGCCGAAAAAGCGGTGAATTCCATGATGATGAAGTCAACCCAATAAATAGCTGCTACCCTGAAATTAAAATGAAGTTTAAATGATTTATGGAAAACATAATTCACAACAGAAAGTTTGAAAAATTTTTTTGAAACTTAACAAAAAAATCGCATGACAGCGAACATGCCACGAGATTTGGGTTATGACATCGGTCACCATGAGGTGAAAAAATGGGCGGGACATAAGAAAAAAAAAGGAAAAATAGCTTTGAAAGGAATGAGAAATGCGCTCCGAGGATATTATATAACCGGTTCTCGACTAACGGAAAATAGCATGAAAAATTGATGAATTGACGCTTTTCCTAATGAAAAAGCTGGAAAAAAAAAGTTTTTTTTGGGGAAAAATAGGAAATCAAAAGAAAAAGGTCAAGAAAATAATCTGATAACTTTATTGTTGATCCCAACCGATGAAAATTCGTTAGGGCGACTCAAACCAGTTCAAAATTTTTATTTTTCTTTTCACTTCTGGGTAAATGTCATTACTTGAATAAATCAAAGAATGACGATAGTAATCAGTGATAAGTACCTAGATGACTCAGATTTGAAGATACAGAGAGCTTTCAAACAACAGGACAAGCTCCGAAAAGTGGCCTCATCCGCAGAATTCTCTCGACTAATGACGTCATTAAGCCAGGAATGGTGCGATAAGTCAGGTGAGCCTTAGAAAAGGCGGAAAAATAAAATAGGTTCATCGGGAAACTGAAGAATTCCGGCGATTAGGTTAAGTTTGACTTTGGACGTCTTTAAGTGATGTTTGAATGACGATATAGAAGTGAGATTCAAAAAGAAGGGGGGACAGGCTGAAAATGGCTCGAAAAAGGAAATTCAAGTATTGAGACTGTAGTTTTCTTGTTTTTTCTAGGTTTTGGCGCTCGTCGAATTAGTCAAATAACTAAATATCGACTAACTTTACAAGGACTTGTCTACAAGAGAGAAAAATGGTGGTGGAACCACAGGGAGAAGCTCAAAAATCGAAAACAAACAGACATGAACTTTTCTTTTTAACCACACTAGGCTAGTGTTGACGTTATTGGCTTGAGATGAAGCTTAAAAAGATAAAATAAAAACTCTCACTGAAAATTTCGAAAAGACCTAAAAAAGAGAAAATTCCTGAAATCGTCAAAGATGAAGATTAAAATCAACAAAAAAAACTTGGACAAGTCTAAAGTCTGAAAAATGGTTAAAACGGTCTTTTTGGCGGGAACTGAAGGTTTTGTTTGCAAAAACAGTTCATGCAGATAAGGTGAAGAGCCGAGAAGCCGGCCAGAGGCGCTAGAACTTCAGCTATCGAGTGCTTTGCTTTTGAGTGACGGTGGAGAGAAGAAAAAGTTGAGAGAGCGAGGCAGGCCAGAGAGGCGAGAGTGATTCGCCTTGAGGGCGCCAGTCACAGAGACGCAGAAGCCGACGAGAGACGCGGAGGGCGTCCAGAGAAGCTCGACGGAGCCGAGCACCAGCTGTGTGTCTTCGGCCTCCAGCAGGCCAGAAGAAGCAGCACAAGCCAAAATCGAGGCTTCTGCCTTGCCTTCCGCACCTTTTTCATGCAATTTCGGCGTTTTTTTGCTCTGAAGAAAAATATCTGAGCTTTTTTTCTACCACTCTGAAAACTTTCTTTATCTCCATATCTAAAATCACTATTTTTTTTACTGTTATTCCTTTTTTGCTCCATTTATTCTTCCAAATTACCTCATTTTTCTTTCTGCCAGCTTTAATTATTTCATAACTATTTCAAGCGCTCTTCTTTCAACTTCAACTCCTCCAAACATTTCTACCTCTCTGAAAACTTCCTTTATCTCCATCTCAAGCTTCTAAGTACCTTTTCGCCCTAAATAATACCATACTTGCGCGAGAAGTTCCGACTATATTAATTTCAAGAAAAACACAATATTTCAGCAAAAATGCAAAAATAGTTCAACAGGAAGGAAACATTAAAGAAAAAGAAGATGTCGGCGATCAGATCTGGCCTGGTGGACATCTACATCCACGGACAATGGCACCGGGTGCTCGCCACCTTGGATCCGACGGCCATAACCCTCCAGGTCAGTCCGAGAATGAGGAATGGGAATGAAAAACCGGTTATCAGTGGCCCCACCTTCATTTCCTTTCTTTTGATAACAAACACCTGTCATGTTCAATTTCGGTTCTCCAATATTTAAACTCTGACGCTATTAAACAAGATTTGAGAATATAAAAGGCTCGTTAAATTTCTCCAATCTAATGATTTTAAGACATTGTAAAGACACTGTCTTCAATGATAAAGTCACCAAAAGCCTTACTTTTATGCATTAGTATTAGAAAGGGTTCAGTCTTGAAATTCCTCTCAAGAAGTTTAACTAATGCTGTCAGCATAGAAAATTTAGATATTCAAGTCTCCAACTTTTGGTTTCTAAAAAGTTGAGCAGTTTTTCGAATTATGAGGCCACTTAAAAGGTTAAAAATCAACTAAAACCTTTATACTTTCGTAATCCTAATCATTATGAAGTTCTTATTCGGAACTGCCACTTAAAATCATTGGAAAAATATCTCAAGACTCAACCTTCAATTCAAAAAAGAACACATGCAATTTTCGTTCACTTTTTTCCTATTCTCTCTTTTCGAAGCAAATTCAATTCGTTCGGAGAGAAGCAAATTTACATGGCCTGAGGGCCTAAATAATAGCCTTTCGGCCGGACATAAATCGACGGGAAACAAACATCTCAACGTTCCCCCTTTTGAAGAAACGAAAAATAAGAATACAATGAATCGATGAATTTGACGCGGCTGGAAAATTGAGCCAGGGTTAGCTCAAATTGCATTAGGCGTTGTGCCACGGACAAATTAGCGACAAGTTTGCGGAGTTTGTCATATAAGGCAACACAATAAAGATTGAAATGAACTGAAACTCGAAGAAAAAGAGAATAAACGAGCAGAAAAAGACAAAATAAAGAAGTGCATGAAAAAATCGGCGAAATTCATTAAAAAAAGGAAAAATTGTACTGAAAAGCGTCAAAATTATATTATCCTGTGAGACATTTTATACCGTCGATTAGCCATAAGCTTACATAAATAAGATACCAAATAAGGAAAAAAAAATGCATTTTTTTAATGGAATTAGAAAATAACGTGAAGCTGGAGTTTAGTCCGCAGTCACGCTTTTTACGCACCCAGGAGCTATACACCGTGCTTGCAATATATTAATATCTGCTTTTCCTGTTTTTCACGATTTTATCGTTATAATCATGGCGTTCCTCCTAAGATTAGTCTTAATCCCACAGCCTTGGCCGGACTAAGCTTAAGCATATCCAGATGCGCGATAATAAAGGATTTGCGGCGCTTATTCATCAAGAAAGGTATTACTTAAAGTGAAATATTTTCTCTCCGTTAAATTTTCGATCTCAGACAATGGATCAAAACATCTACGACGTTGAAGCGGAGAAGAGAACAGTCCGTGTAGTCAAATACGACGGAAATGGCCTTGGGATCTCAATAAAAGGCGGAAGGGACAATAATATGCCGATTATAATTAGGTAAAGCCTTTTTCTGAAACTTACATTATCCGCTAACTTCCTACAGAGTTTGAAAGACTGAGGAATACTCTATCATTTTTTTCATTTTTCTATATTTTTTTGTGTAAAACTTATTTTTTTTTAGCAAAATATTCAAAGGGATGGCGGCAGACCAGACCGGAGAGTTATTCGTCGGTGACGTCATCGTCTCGGTGAACGGCGAGAATCTTCTCGACGCCACTCACGACGAAGCCGTCCGAGCGCTGAAGCGAGCTGGACGAGTGGTCGACCTCCAAGTTCAGTACCGAAGGGATGACGTCATGAATCGGGAGAACATCGTCGAGCACGTCGAATGGGACGACGACCTCCGGGATCGTGTCAGGACAATCGGACTCAAATTAGCTTATGTTGCTCGAGCTGGGATTGACGCCGATGCGGAAGGAAGGATTTTTGAGGTGTGGCTTTATTCAAGTCTTTTACGATTGTGAGTATGTTCTTTAATTGACTTCACAGGCGTTTCCTTTTTTCGAAAATCACTTGAGTGGCCTTCAAGGTTCCTGTCTGTGCTGAAGTTAACTTTAACAAAGTGATTTGAATTTGTTTCATGATTGGCTTCAAAATTTTCTTTCGGGGACTTTTCGAAAAAAAATCATTTTAGTGGTCTTTTAGTTTTTCTCTGTGTTAAAGTCAAGGTCTCTAAAAAGCTTTCGAGAAAAAAAGTTACTTGGAAAAATTAAAATTATAGATAATTGAAAATAGTCTAAGCTCTGAAAAAGACGTTTGAGAACGTACCGAAATTACTTAATAACTGCTTTTTTTCTTCAGATTTTTTTAATGGAAAAATTTTTTTTTTTTCGTAGAGTGTTCCTTAAAGTTTTGACTTTTTTTCTTCTCAAAGGACTAATTTTTTTCCAGATGAGAAGCCCCTCCGGGAGGTACTCCTTAGCGTTACGATGTGGAAGCTCGGAAGAAGCCGACGCCTGGTTTGAATCCCTACACGCTTGCACGACGGCCTTACTCACCCAAGCTCTTGCTCAAGTCAATATAATGCTCGGTGGAAATCCTCAGGTCCGAAGGATGGGCTGGGTGGCGGAACAGGTGAGTATGGGCTTTTTTTGAGACTTGTCTTTAGCTTACTGATGAGAACAATTTTTATATATCCTTTATAATTAGATAAAGCTTACTAGATGCAGTTTCTGACGCTCATTTTCTCTGAAACTGTTTAGAAGGTTTTGGAAAAAGTTTGTGGGTTATGAGTTTCAGAAAAGAATTTCCCCAATTTTTAGGCACGTGTTGGCTGGAACGCTTTAAGCCTTCGAAGTTTTTTGAAAAATTTGAATGTGTTTGAAAAAAAAAACTCCATTCAGCTAAATTTGATTTTCAAAATAAAATATTAATTTCATTTGTCTTAATAAGCTAGGCCAGCTCTGTTAAGTAGTTTGAATCTACAGTTTTCATTGGTTTGCCAGATAGGAATTAGTGGTCGCCCACGGCGGGACTTTTGGAAGAAACTGAGTTCACTAGTTCTTTTATTTTGGCCCCAAATCTGCGCTCGGAAACGAAATATGAGGCGTTTGAGATGA
This sequence comes from Caenorhabditis auriculariae, assembly GCA_904845305.1. NCBI lineage: Eukaryota > Metazoa > Nematoda > Chromadorea > Rhabditida > Rhabditidae > Caenorhabditis > Caenorhabditis auriculariae. Next base: position 642,823 of record CAJGYM010000004.1, read on the forward strand.
GTTATGAGCGATCGAAGATGAAAAAAAAAATATTTGTTTAACTATTCAAAAAATGACTCACGAGAGTCATTAGAATTACCTACTAGTTAGCATTAAAAAATCATGTTTTTTTTTCCAGTAAAACGAAAAGCTCGATTCCTATGAGCTGTAGGGTCAACAATATCTGCCTATCTTTCCAAAATGAACACACACGGAATGTTGATCGATTTTTTTTTGTTGCAAAATCGGGCGTTCATAACTTTCTTCAAATTTTCTCATCAATTTTTTTAGGCAGATTAGGAATCAGCGTAAATAACTGCATCTAGTTGACCAAATCTCATTCAGAAGTCCTAGTTCGAGCTGAGACTTTCACCATTTCAGAAAAAAAACTCTTCTTTTTTCAATTCTCTGAAAAAACACGTGCTTGGACCTCGGTAACGCAAATCGGACGCGCCCCGGACTTTCTGAGCATTTCTAGGGATCCCTTTAGCGAAGTCAGTCCTCTTAAGTGTTCACTGCAAAATATCAGGAACCTCAAAGGCGCGTCCGGTCGTTATTGAAGTACGAGTGATGAGCCAATCAGAGAAATTTATCATTAGAGTTCACAAGCTGCTTAGAATGGCTATGATAGTTCTTTCAGATCTCCGAGGAAGGCATCACGATGTGGAAGCCCAAGTTCCTGACTCTAACCAACAGTGAGCTTCTCTTCTACGAAGCCGTCCCACAACTTAAACACGAATGGGCGGAACCACGGTTATCACGTCCATTGGTGGCGACCAGAGTCGTGCAGACGACGGCCAGAACAGCTCCGGTCATCAAAGGCCTCACTGACGTCATCTCCTTCCGGATTCGAACGGGAACCCAGCAAGGCGTCCGAACGCACACTCTTCGTGTCGAGACCCACGCCGAGCTGGCCAGATGGGTCAGGGCCATCGTCATCGGCGGATACGAGGCTTGTCTGCAGACTTCGCAGGTTGGTGCTGTGGTTAATGAAAATGTAATGGAACTAGGGTTTTTCTTTGCGAGGGCTGGCCCGTTGCTCAATTTTCAAGCCTGTCCGAAAAGGGCAAATTCAAATATCAGACTTTTCTACGACAAAAAATCACGTTATTGGTTCTTACTTGATTTGGTAAAGAACAAAAACTATGGTTTGAAAAGTAAAGAGCATTTTTTAGTGATGAAACTTTTGGTTTAGGGTTTTTCGAAACTTAGCCTGAGCCCGTGCAGGTTTTTACGCAAAAAAAAGCCTAAAGGCTAAGCCTGGTTAAACGATCGAGGTATTTGTGAGACGGTAAAGGGCTCCTGAAACTAGTTCTCATGAATATCTGAACATTTCTCTTTTTCGAATCATGGGATTTATTTGGTGTAGATTATCACTATGGGTATCTGTATACAAACTTTCTCGATTTTCGAAAAAGTATCGTCTAAGTTTATATATTTTTTTAAATCATAAAAATTGAGAGGGCTGCGACTTTCTGAAGCTGCAGAAAGATGTCTGGAATTTTAATGAGGCTGTAAGAAACCTTAAAAAAATGCATGAAGATCCTTAAAGCCTGCAGAACTTTTGTTTTTTGAGAACGGAGAAAAAAGGTCGCTTTTGTGGGTACTTATGAAAGAAAATATAAACTTGAAGCGTGATCAATCAAAAATTAGAAAGTTGAAACATCCAGAATCTGAATGGACTATCTGGTGTTGATCAGGCAATTTTCGATTCATCATTTTCGATTGCAGGTCTCAGCCCCATGCATTTGGAGAGGTGAAAACTGTGAACTGGTCGTCAACCTCGACACTGGAATTACGATGATGTCGACAACTGGAGAAGTCAGAAAATTATCATATTTTGTGATTTTTCGCAGGTTCTCTGGCAGCACTCCTTCGAGTCGATCCGGGCGACAGGCGACGACGGCGGCCGCTTTCTCTGGATCGATTTTGGGCCTCCACACGGGGAACAGGTAAATTCATAACAAATGTTTATAGAAAACAAAGAAATCAACAATAAAATTGCAGGAGATGGATCTGCTCAACTCGGCCAAGCCGGTCGTCTTCATCCTCCACTCGTTTTTGGCGACAAAAGTCTACCGGCTCGGTCTTTACGCATAGGATTAATTAGATGATCGCATTTTGAAAAAAAAAGAGCAAAATTAGTTGATAGGAGCGCCGTAGGCATCGGGCATCCTTTCGATCGAGAACCGATGCCCGCGAATGTACATAATCGGGACGCCGGGAATTTTCCGAATCCGACGCTTCAGATCTCGATCACACGTCGCTACGATGTAGCACTTGTGCTGCAAAGCAAAAATTTAGTTCTTTATTCAATTTCATAGGCAAAGGGGAACTTCTACGGAGCCGACAAGGCTTCCTTCAAAACGCTAACAAAAATAGAAAGCTTTTTGATGAAAGAAATGAGGTTTTTTTTCCTCCATTTTTACGACAGTTTTCGAAACTTACGACTTGAAAGAAGATATTAGAAATATTTAAATGAATGATGGAAAGTTAGGACTACTTAATAATGGTTTTTATCACGGAGTTTCAATTTTTTTAACCACTTCAAATCACAAATTTGAAACTTGGAACTATTTTTTTAAAAAAAGCTTTGATTTTTGGTGAAATAGTAAGGTTAAATGAGAGAGTTTCTGGATCATCCTGCATTCTTGTTAAAAGTTAACGATGAGCCAAGTGAAGCTTCAAAGATAGATTTTTTATTTAAGGAAGCTTATAAGATTTCAAAGTTATCAGCTTTTTTTTGAATCACCAATTTTCACTTTTACTTTTTCCCCCGCACATAGAAGAATCTCAACAGGAATTCTTAGCCTTTAGAAATATCTATAATTTTTTTTTCCTTTCAAAGCAAGAATTATTCCTATATAATCAGGTTTATTCGCAGTTTATTGAAAAAGGTTCACGGTGATCATATTATATTTGCATTTTCTCCTAGCTTTCATGTGTCAATTTTTATATATCATGGTCCTATTTTCACACTGTCATTTCATTCGATTTGCCTAGTACTTCGTCACAATTTCCAAATCAAATAAAGTTTTATGAACTCAGTTGCCTTAACGATCCTCATTTGATGTTTTTCCAATGATTTTATAAATATTTATTGTTTTTGTTTTTTTGGTGCTTCTTTGATCGCAATAAAGTCATCAGAGTTGTTATGAACAAAAATACAGGGAAAGAGAGCAAAGAGATAAAAAAAAAGTCTAATAAATTAAAAATAGATATTTAACCTGAGTGACGCGCTGAACAAGGCAGTCATCAGCATACGATCCCTTATGATCACACTTGAGCCTTTGGAATCGCGGATCTTTGATAACTTTCAACGCAATTTTGAAACGTCGGCCCGCTTTTTCCAACTCGGCCAAAACGCAATCGGTTATGTAGGGAATCGCTGCAGACAAAATTATATCGTTAAACTTCCAAAAAATCAAACTTTTTGCGAACAAGCAATCCATGAAGCCTTGGAAAACGTCCATCCGATTTTTCACAGCAAAATTGACAAAGTTCGTATCGACTATAACGTGGAATGGAGGTCCCAACTGAGTGTTGTACCTCATGTACATCGCCGAAGAGATTTTTGGTCTCAAAATTTATTATATGACCAAAAACTATATAAAAATCTTACGCATGAACTATCTTCAAAGCGTTTTCATCGGGCTTGGCTTCCTTGATCACACGACTTTCTTCTTTTCTGAAAAGATAAAATGAAAATCTGTGAAAATAAAAATATTTCACATTCTGTTGTCCGTTGATTTAACCAGCTTGTTGACAGCCGTTCTTCTGGCAATTTTTCCTGTCTTCTTCACTCTACCCATACCTGCAAAAATACATATAGCCTATAAAAGTGATAAAAAAGCAAACAAAAACGAAAAAAAAGAAATTTTCTTTCACTGAATGGACGATGCTCCAGATAGAATCGCGATGGGGCGCAATTTGTTATAATAACTTTTTTTTTTATGATCGGGTTCGCTTGACCTGATTCGATCGATTGCCCTTCTGAATATCGATTCTCCTTCTTTGATTCTTATTTTGAAGGTAATGGCGTGTTCATAGGACAAAACGAAAATTGCTTCGAAACGCAAGAAAATTGCTCCAAAACAAAAATTAGTACTGTTTTGGAGCAACTTTGGCGCGCCGATGAACAAGATTTTTTTTTTGAAGCATGTTCCGTTTCTCCGATGAACACGCCATAAAAGCGGATTTATGTATCGGTTTGACTGATTATGCTCGAAAATTTTTCCCAAAGAACGCGTTCCGAAATTTAAAAAAGTACTGTATTTTCAATGTACGTGACAGCTCGTCGCAACGTACGTTGCATTTTTTTTCACGAGCATCAGCTGCAAATACGTGGGACTTCTTTTTGTTGTATTTTTCTCGTTTTGATTTTTTTCTGAGTAAATAGTTGCTTTTTCATTTTTTCAGTTCAAACATATTAACGCAGAAGCCACCGGAGCTACTTTTATAATATATTTGAGATAGTTTCAAACTTGAGAAACGTTGAACAGTTAAATTCACACATTTGTAGTTTTTCTTTGGAAAAGTTTTCAGAAAAACGATTTAGAAATGTCAATAATTGCAACAACGTAAAAATTACCTATTCTCAGTCTTTTCTGGTTAGTTCAACGCGTCTCTTGTTCAAATATGGCCCCTATTAAAAAAATTCACGGCCATATTTGTAAGTTTACCAGAAGTTTAAAAGGTTTCAATATTGAGACATAATAGTAACCCATAACTTCTTAGATAAGATCTGAAAGTATAATGCTCTTTTTGAGACGTTTCAAGTTAATTTTTTTTTGATTTCTGTTCATTGTGTTACTTGGAATCCTATTGATCTAAACCACCATTCCATTGAAAATTGTTGAGGCGAATTATCTTTACTTTTCATATAATTTGTAGTACGAGCAAGTGCGCGCCATCGTGAGGCCGACGCGGCCTCGTGGGGACAAAGTCGCCCTATCATTTTGGTCGTCAACATTTCACTTTTCTTCGTTTCGTACTGCCGATCTTTCTGTAACTTAATAAAATCTCACTTCGGAAGCTTATGAGTAAATGGGTGAAGATGTATGAAGTTGTCGTGTTTTAGAGATGAAATAATTTTAGTTGCATTTTTAAAGTTTTACCTGTTTTTTTCAATCTGAAGAAAAGTCTGGATAAGACGGAGTCAAACTGCGGAGAAATGGAATTTGAATCTTATTTTAGCTTTTTAGGTTTATACAGGTACATAATGGGATTTTTTTCTTCTCACTGTTTTTTTTTTCCGTGAAACTTTTCACTTTGAATAGTTCTGGCTCGTGTGCGCATTTCAAGGTAGCTTGTCACTTTTTTTTCTTACTGTGATCCAAATATTTATACTTTCATGTTGAGAATTGAAACGCCTTTTCAAAGTATTAGTAAAAGTGTTTCTTAATTCAAGTACTATAATGCCTTATAAGTCGAAAATATTTAGTTTAAATTTGCCCAGACTGACTTGAAACGCTCCAAAACAGCAGTTTTACTTATTCGAAGCTTTTTTTTTCAAGGCATGATTATTTCGTTTAAGGTTTGTTGAAAACGTCGAAACATCATGCAAAAACATATTTTTATTGAGCCTTTTTTCATCTTTTTTGAACTTTTTTGATCTTTTGGCTTTATTTAACAAAGGAGGAAGATGTGAGAATAATTTTACTCACGTATTTCAAGTCGTCATTTTCGCGCCTTTTTTATTGATAACTTTTCGAATTTTTCCTATGTTTGGAATAATTTTAGGCGGTTGTGTGCGTGTGAATCGGCACACGGCACGGCCCTAAGCTTTCGACGTGACCGCGACGGCTTCTGCTCGTTGGCAGCAACTTGCTCCGTCTTCAGTTCGTTTCGAGCCCTAAAAAGCTTTGTTATTGAGTTGTTTGAAGGGAGAATCGGGTTCCGGCGTTGAACAAGCCTCAATTGCTTCTGTTTCTGACGAGATGAGCAGCTCCGAAGAGGTTACGCCGAAGAAAAATTGCGTCTCTAAACGATATTTTCACAGGTCTCGTGGATCACATGGTTCTGCGGACTCCGCGGCAATGAGTTTTTTTGCGAGGTACTGTTTTTTGAATCCATTTCTATGATTTGAAACGACTGATTTTGGCATTCACTGTAAATGTTTCATTTGGACGGGAGCTTTTTTTTACGCCATATCGATTTCTCCGCGTTTTTGAAATTTTCTTATGTTTTCTGCTCATAAAGTCAATTAATTGATACCAAATACATTTTGAAGAAAGTTTTTTGTCGTTTTTATCAAATATATGGAGATAATTTCCACAAAATATCCTCAATGTTGGAATATTATAGGAAACTCTTTCCAATTCATAATTTCTGGTTATCTAACTATAAAATTTTTTCTAATGAAGTGTGGGTTTCTTAAATTTATTTCATGAAATTCCAGATATTTACGAAATTTTCGGAATTTCTACTAGGATGTGCAATCTGAATCTTATAAATTTTCTCAGTTTAAAAACGGATTTTCGAGATTTGGCTTTGCTGAGATCGTTTCAAGTTTTTAATAGAAATTTACAATTATAGTTTTTAAAAAAATGAATTTTTCAGCTGAACAATGCTTTTTTATTGACAATCATGATAAGTTTCAGCAAGTTTTTTCTAAAATCATGCGCAAAATAAATATCCAAGAAGTTCGGGAGGCCTTATTCAAATGAAACAATATAATAAAAACTAACTTTGAATCAAGGGAGGTGGTTCTGCGAAAAAAAAAAAGTCAATTTTGACCTCAAGACTGATAAATTTCGGAAGAATTGTGAGACTTTCAAAAAAGTTCAGTCCATAATGTGAATCCAATACGAATTCAACGAAGATTCCAGTAAATATAATGAGTATACAATTTCCGAACTTACAAGAAAGTTGGGAGAAGGGAAAATTTCAGTACCTTTTCTGTGCTGTATCTTCCATAGTTCAGTTCTTGAGTGGGAAAAAAAGAAGCATTTTGATTTGAATGTTTGCAGGTCGATGAAGAGTACATCCAGGATCGGTTCAATTTGACCGGCCTCAGTGAACAAGTGCCCAAGTACCGGCAGGCGCTCGACATGATCCTAGACCTTGAGCCAGGTTATAGTTCAAGTTTGAGCTCCGGCGTCATCTCAACGTCGTGTTGCCTCTTTCAGAAGACGACCTGGAGGACAACTCGACGAACACGGACCTCGTAGAACAGGCCGCCGAAATGCTCTACGGCCTCATCCACGCCAGATACATCCTCACCAACCGTGGCATTTCTCAGGTACTGATGGCAGGGAAACGGGAAAAGGCAAAAATAATGAGTCTCCTTGATTTTTATGGTATTTGAGATCATTTTCCCGAAAATCGAGTCTATGTTCAATCTCTGAAAGCTAGAGAGCACTTATAAATAAGACGCTCAGAGAAAAAAAAAAGGCCCGCACTCTTACCTTTGAACGCTATTTTACTTTCGAAGATTCGAAAAGATTCTACGCAGAAGTGAACCTCTATACGTTTTTCGTAAGAGATATTTATTATTTCTTGACTATTTCGCTTCCGTACTAATTTTATATTTTACGAGGAAATCTATTGAAAATCGTTCTGAAAGAAGCAAAAACTGTTTGGAAAGTTTTTGAAAAAAAAAAAAAATTTTCCTTTTCTCGGTGGCTCGATTTTCGCTCGAGTTCAGCTCTTCAACGGCTTTGCACCGTCTATCTTTTAGATGGCTTTTTTTTTAGAGCTTTTTCTATATTTGAATGGTCTTACTATCGAAAAAAAAAAGCCTAAAAATAAAGAACTTCAATGACGGATCCAGTGAAAGACCACAAAACAAATTTCGGAGTCATTGTCACACTTTTCAAGTTTGTCTACTCACGTCTGATAATTTTGTGTTTCGATTATTGAAATTAACTTTCCAGATGATCGAGAAATGGCGCGACCACGATTTCGGCGTTTGCCCACGTGTTTATTGCGAGAATCAGCCGATGCTCCCAATCGGTAAAAATAAACCAAATATCGATTGATTTTATCGATTTTTCAGGCCTTTCTGACGTGCCAGGCGAGGCGATGGTGAAGTTGTACTGTCCTAGATGCTGTGATGCGTGAGTTTAGCTCTGAATAAATGCTCAAAGTAAAATAGTAAATTTTAGTAAAATTAGTAAAAAGCGATCAAGTTTATCGGTAGAGCGAGTTTTCTTGATTTTCGGGCGAATTTTGAAGGTTCTCCTGTGAAATAAACTTCAAATTTGCAGTTTTGTTCCTCGTTCTTCGCGTCACCAGCACACGGACGGCAGTTATTTCGGAACTGGATTTCCGCATATGTTGTTCTTTGTTCATCCGGATTTGCGTCCCAGAAAACCTGTTACTCAATTTGTTCCAAAGTAATTCGGATTTATTAGAAAATCAGTGAAAGTAATCTATTTTTCAGACTTTACGGTTTCAAAATTCACCCGACTGCCTACAATCTTCAGGATCAGCAGTCGGTACGTTGAGAAATCGAGTAGAAACGTGTTGCGGAAACAGTTTAAAAGATACTCTTCTGTACTGAGCTATCAGCTTAGTTGATTTGAAGCATTTTCTTTGGTCTTCGTCATTGTAAAAGGCCAGTTTCAGCCGCCGTCGATGAACAACGGTGGCAGCACGGCAGTCGAACGACAAGGCAGCCAATTGAACAACTCCTACGGCCTTTAAAGTGATATCAATTCTCTCTTATAAGCTCGAAAATCAACAGTAATTATTAAAATTTCATCTCTCTTTTTTCATTTTCTTCTCTTTGTATCAAAACATACTTTTTCAGCCTTCCCCTCACACAAAAAATACGATAAGGTGTCGAGTTTCTCTTGCAATTCCATCATATTCCTTTGTTGTTTCATGATTTATTCTTTTTAGTGTTTTTTATGTGGCTTCCCGTAAGAGTATGCTCATTTTATTTGATTTTTTCTATATAAATATCAAGTTTTTTTTTTGTATAGACCCGAATCTTGTTCCGTTACCGTCGATTTATTGATGAGATGAGTAAAAATGTTGTCTTCTGAAATTGGTTCTGAGTCGCGTAAAAGAAAATGCCGTGAATTTCTTAAACTGTGATTTTTAAACGTCCTGAGGGATGTAAAGGTTCTTTGATTTTTAAAAAAGTTATTTTTCAAGGTTTTATTTCAGGTAAATTGAGAATTAGGAGATTTTCGCACAATTTTTAGAAAAGTGGCCTCTTATTGGGAATCTAATCATTTTTTCCGCTGAGCAAAAATACAATAGCTCTCCTTGAACGAATTACAAATTTCGTCCTTTGATTGGATTTCTAAGTCTTCTTATATTTCTTTCTTTCACATACGGCAAATTTTCACACCGGAAACCTTCTATAAGTCAAATTGACAACGAAAAGAGTAAAACCCCCTAAGTTTTCCAAGGAAACCGCGCCCCATTGCGAAAGAGTCATGTGTTTTTGTGAATTTACGCGAGGCATGTGCTACCAATCGCTTTTTTCCTTGTTTTCAGACTTGGTACCTCGTTTTTTTTTCAGTTTTCTTTGTGATCTTTGCATATTTTTGAATTTATGGAAGAACGTGTTGATGTTATCAATGTTCTCAAAAAAAGCTTTAACTTGCCGTTTTGAATTAAAGATGTGTTAAAATATTATGTAAGTTTCCTTTTTTCGTTTATAATCAAGATTTTTCAATGGAATCATGATATAGTAACTAAATTAATTTTGGCTTTTTAATATGCTTTTTTTAAATTTTTTTTTTCACTGATTTTTTTGGAATTTTGAAGAACTTCTGTTTTGTGTTTTTTTTTTAAATATATTTTGTTCAACGCAGATAAAGTATGAAGATTATGGTTCAAAAATGAGTCCTATTGTATGTTTTTACAGTGATTTGTGGAAATGTGAGTTTTTTATTCACGTTTTTTTACACTATATTTTTCACTATATCTGCCCTGAAAAAGTTAAATTTAATCTTAGCATTAAATTATTTTTGGCTTTTTTCCGTCGAATATTTTCAAAAATAGTTTTTTTTTTCATTTGAAGTCGTAACTTATTCATTTCAGAAAAAAAAAATGAGCCTTAAGGCATCGCGTGGGAATGCGCATGTTTCTACGACGGGCAAGGAAAATCCTCTAGAGTTTCAGGTGAATTTTGAGTTTTCATCACACTATTTGTACAAATATTGTGATTCAAGTGGTCCTTTTTGAGTTTCGGACTGTATAGAGGAAAAAAGTTGTTCACTTCAGTTAATTTTTTTTTTGAGCTCGCTTAATAAAAAGTTTTTTTTTTCAGGAGTTGTGAATTCAAAATCAGTCCGTTATGTGATTTTTCATCTAAATTGTCTTTCCAGGTCGTTCCTGACGTCGGATTGAAGAATGAAAACATTCAGTTTTTGCTCGGGATGCCTTTAAATCAGGTAAATTTCGAATAGCTTTTTGATATTTGAGAATTGTTTACAGTTTTTGAAGCATAATAATTTTTTGTAAATATTTCTGAAACCCTATTTAAAAGACTTTTATGAAAAGGTGTGAATAAGAAAAAAAATTTGACTTCCAAAGAGTAGAATTGAGTCATTGATTTTTTTTTTTGAATAGATAGCGTTTACAGCTAGGTTTTTAAATCATGACAACCTTGATAAACGAACCTAATTCAGATGCCGTGTTCAAAGTAATTTCCGCGAAATGCAAAATGGTCTCTGACCCTCCAAAATTTAGTTATCTTTCTCTTTCTCTGACGGCTATTTTGAATTTCGCGGAATTACTTTGAACACGGCAAGAGTTTCGATATTAAATCTTTTCCAAAAGTATACGAAGTTTGATATTACATGTTTTCTGAAAGTCTGAAGAATCTAGGCAAAGAGTTTACTTTTCAAATGGATGAGATACTTGATGAAGAAGCTAATTTTAGGTCTCCGATGTTAAATTTTTTCAAAGATGTTTAAAAAATATTTGTTCACTTGGATGTTACATGATAAGATTCCCGAGGAAAGAGCTGATTCCAGGTTGTGACTCTGATCCAGCAGAACGCACGGCTCCTGCAGAAGATCCAGCTCACTTATTCCAAAAAAGAGCCCTTCCGACGTGACGTCTGTATCTACCTGAGTGCCGACGGCATCAAACTGTTCTTTGAGGCCTCCAATCAGCTTTTGCGGGTCCGTTTGATTAAAAAAGGACGAAATGCAGCTTTCCAGCTAAAAAAAAACTAGTATTTATTTATTCACGCAAAAAGTTGGGGAAAGATGTTTAAAGATCCATTGTGGGTTTCTGAAGGCTAGGGGGTAGTGACTTGAAAATGTTCCCGAAAAGACGCCGGAAGATCTTTCGAGCAACTATTTTGCTTCTTTTTCGGGCTTTACTTGAGCTTTTGCTCTTCTTCTTTAGTTTTTCGTAGCCAAGACTTTAAAAAGTGTAATTACCTGTAACTTTCTTTACGATTTCTCAAAGTTGCTGGCAACTGTGAGTTGGAAAGAATTTTTTAATTGAAAAGAAGTTTTGATCAATTGTTTCGCGCTTTTTTTTCATTTGGCTTGTGTCTTTTCTTGAGCTTTCTCGTATAATTGACTTCCAAGAGTCTGAAAGTCGTCATTTTTTATATCGATTTCTCAAGAAAGCTAAGTATTAAGAGGTACAAAAATGCGGAAAGAGCTTTTTTTGTTAACATTTTTTTAAATGTCCTCACTTACCCGTGTTGTTTTTTTGATATGAGTTGTTTCCAAAAGTCAAAAATCTGAAGTTGTGATTAGCACAACAGTTTAGGAAATTTTACTAATTCAATAATAATATTTGGTGTATTGTTCAGTCAGAAAAGGTACGAGAAAACGCGTTCTTTAATCACAACTTCCTTGTATGGAGTTCGATCTTTCTGCAGTCTTTTGGAGTTGAGGACGGTTATTCGTAACACTGGTGAAACTTCAGTTTGCAGAAAAAAAAAACGCAGTTTGAAAGTTTCAGAAAGATTAAGCTCCATATAAGAAAGTTGTGAGTTCTTTTTTTGACGGTACGGTATTTATAGTTCTAATCGTTTTCCTAAAGCATCATTTTCGACTTTATTTTGTTTTTTTTTTCATCGTAAACTCAATTTTCAGCTCATCGAAGTGGACAATCTGAGTCGGATCGTCCTGAAATATGGGTAAGTTTTTAACGGTTTCTAGCTCTTCTGTCTAAATAATAACGATAAATTTGTTACATGTTTCATTTATATAAACCATCCATAACATCTCGAACTCCGGATGATTGAATGTCCATGATTTGCAGGAAAACCGTATTCTCTGAGCCTGGGGCGGAAGCTTCGATGGAGAAAGTCAACGAATATTTCGGCTCAACTCATCCTGGAGGTCTCTTTGAAAAAGTTGTCTTTTAAATAAACCTGTCTTTTTTATTTTGGAGTTGAGTAAATGGAATTGTTCATTCCAGCCTACGATGAACGTCAGAAAATGTACGTGCAGAGCTGGCCGGGGCTCTCATTTTGTTTTCCGACCGATTCCAGTGGAAATATTGAAGTCGCGGTGGGCTCTCAACTCTTTTTTCTTTTTTTCTTGCCTGGAAACGTTGAAAATGATTATTTTCAGCCCGGTTTTGGCCCAAACCTGCGCTCTTTGAAGTATGACGTCACCTCGCAGCCAAGACTCACCAAAATGTCTATTTACAAGGGCACAACCTTGAGCCGGCCCGAGTACGGATGCGGAACTTTTTTTAAAACTGGAAAAATTTTAAACGAAATTTGGGAAATTAAATCAGAGAAGTGTTTTTAAATTTGAACTTTTCTACAAATCAAATAAGAAGAATTTCAAAAGCTACGATTTGTTCTTTCCGCCTTTTTCAAGAGTACTATTTTGTTATTCTTTGTGATATGTTCTCTTAAGTACTCCATTGTTTGATTTCCACATGAACTGTTCGACATCTAGGCCCGTCGACGTTCCACTCGACTGCTACGGCGGTCAGAATCGAACCCAACTCGTCGAATGTCTCTGGAAGGACGACAAGATCGTCGGCCTCAACATTACGTTTGAAACGCAAAGTAAATGCCATTTTTTGTAGTATTTTATATCGTTTTTGGTAGATCTGAGATGGTTTTCTTGAATATACAAAAAATAGGGTCAGAAAAGGTGAAAAATTAATGTTTTGAATTTTATCTGTGGAGCACATTCATGACACCTTTTTGAGCGATTTTAAAGCTTTTTTTGAAAACGATTATCGAGAATTGCCCTTTTTCAAGCCGGCGCCAAAATCGATGGAAAGTTTGAAATCACGTCGATGACCCGTTCGCTTCGCTTTGGCGATACCGTGGCGGTGAGTTTTTGGACTTTATTCCGCTATTTTCATCATTTTAGGCTGTCCAAGCGATTCTCGGAGCTCCGTCGAAGGTTTTCTACAAATCGGAAGATAAAATGAGGTAGCGTCTTGAATTTCCTACTGAAAACGTCGGATATTGTTTTTTCAAAGAGGTGAACAGTGGCTAGAAGATCGGCTGCTCTTTTTCAAAACATCACACTTTTTTTGATAAAAATTTTTCGAGAATTTCAATGAAAATATTTTTTTGCAAAAAAACGCTATTGAATTTGAAAAAAATTGATAACTTTCTAAAGTGGAGAAACTTTGAGAAATATTTTTCCGGAAAAGGAAAATTCTGAGCGGAAAAGTTTGAAATAAAAAAATGAGACTTTTTAAAAAAATTTTTATTAGGAGCTTCAAAAAGATAAGTCTGAATTTCAACTGTCCTTCCATTTTCGAGTTTGAAAGCTCTTTTTAAAGGGAAGATATTATGATTACAAAAAAAAGAAGCTTTTTTTCTCAAAAAGGAAGGTCATTTTGCTTAAGATTGCTAATTTCCTGAAAATTGGGCAGAACATTTCTGGATTACCAGAAAAAAGTCCGGAAAGTCTAAGCCTGCACAACTTTCTAGTATTTGGAAAATAAAGCCTAAAGTCCAAAAATGGCATATTTTTGAGATTAATTTTATTTTTTGAGTTTGAGGTGTCTTTTCTCGAAAACTAGAAAGACGGCCAGGTTGAGACACACAGAATGTTTTTCTGGTACATCAACAAGTTTTTCGCTCAAGTTTCAGGAAAATCGTGACCGCAACGAAAAATGACTTTTCTTGTCAGAAAGTCCAGCGATTCTTTTCGTAGTTTTTTTTTCCACATTTCCTCTTTCCGAGTTTTTTTTAAAACTTACTATTTGGAGAATGAATATCTCATTTCTGTTACAGTATCCATCGAGGCGCGAAAAAAGAGACCCTCCGACGGATGCCGCACTTTTTCTTCAACTACTTCTCGATGGGATTGGTGCGTCTTTCTTTCCTACTTATTATTATTTTTTTCCTTCTAATCCTTGTAGGTTTTGTAAATTCGCGATCGTCTTGGCTTGGCTCTCTCTCTCTCTGTATTTTATTACGATAATTAATTAGCGCAAAGGCGAATCGAGCAGATGTTTAGAGTGTCTCTGGGGAGTTGGAATTATTGCGCATTCGCTATCGTTTTTTCGACATTCTGGAATTTTTGAGAAGAAAAATGGCTCTGAGAGGAATGCTGGGTTACTGTAGCGACTGACTCTTCGATTCGAAAACATTTTTGATTAGAAAATAATGATTTCGGAAACATCTTTCTCTGAAGAACTTGAATCATTTCACTTTCGGTTTTTGGATGAAGCTCAAGAGTTTTAATTTACTACGAGTCCTTAGATCCAATGCTTTTTTCAAATTAGAGAAGGTTTTCGCTAACTAGGGAACTACTCGGACTCGGGGTACGCGTTTCGAGTTGAAACTTTGGTGGCTTAGAGACTCGGGTAAGAGTACTTGGAAACAAGAGAGATTATCTGCTAAACCCCATAGGCTTCTGAGAAAAAGCTTTTTGAAAATGAACAGTTTAGGCTTGGAAATTATCAAATTTTTGCTTTCCTCCTTCTTTTGGCAGGATAAAAAGTTTTTTTAGAGTTTATCATAACCGGATCATTCAAGACGATTGTATTAAAATATAAACTTGTTTTTCAAGTGTTCTCACTTAGGTCTATAAACCACTAAAGTTTGAACCCGAGTCCGAGTAGTTCCCTAGTAAGAAAATTTAATTTCTCTACTCTAGAGCATAAATTGCTGAACTTTCGCTTGAGTTTTTTGGCTGAACTAATTTGCGGGATCGTACTGAATCCCTTCCTTGAAGTTTCATTCAAAACGAAATGAAATGCTACTTTTTAGAAGTCCAGAAAGTACAATCTTTCACTTTATTCGAACCTCTTCATTCGATCTCCCTTTGTCGGTCATCGTCGAAATGAAGATTTGGCCTCTCCTCCTCATAATCGGCAATTTTGCTGGAGCAACAGATGCGCCTCCTTTAACGGCATCCGCCGCCCGTTTTACAGCCCCCTCGACGTCTGTCGGAATTTCGTCTTTGGATTTCTTCTACTGAAGCTTTTCCTGGAATTTTGATCGATTTCGCAGCAGGTGCATTGGTGGAAATGGGCCGGAGAGGAATTTGGGGCTCGGAATGCTTGAATATGAAGTTTTTCTCGGTTTTGAAGGCCTTTCGAAGTCTCTAGGAATGTTTCTTCGAAATCTTTGACCTTATTGAGATTTTTCAAGCACTCATCAAAGAATCGTTGGCAGAAATGAGCCGAAGATCTTTTCGACTGTTTTTTTCTCGCAAAATTCAGATCTCGGAGTGCTTGAATTTGTCAATTTTGTTTGGTTTTTGAGGTCTGATACTCTTTGTAAGATTTTGTGAAACATTGAAATGGAACACATTATTATGAGAAAGGGAAGACGTGAATTAAGTTAACGCGCGGCCGTTCCGGGTTAAAATGTTATTTTCCAAAATATCCACAACTGGAGAACCCATCAGAAGCAAGTCTGTTTTCCTGGAAAAAGCTCTGAATGTCTGAAAAGCGTCTGAAGGTCTCATGTTCTGATATTCTTCGAAATGCCCAGAACTAGAGAACCCACAATGAGCAGATCCAATCATAAGAGGGAGACCTGTAATTTCGCTCGCATTACCGGCCGGATAAGCCGCCTCGGCGGCAGGTTATTAAGGTCGCGCATTTGTTCTGTGACAAGCTTATTTCATTCATCAATTCTGATAAAGGTTATCATTCTTTGTATGAGAAGTAGCTGATCCGGTTTCGGGCTCTATAAAATCTGCTGGACGTTTTCGAAAAAGTGTAGGAAATTCTGCAGCAGACTTTTCTTCGGATCATTTCCAAACTTCGAAAAAAATTTCCAATAAAAATTTCTTTTTACTTGTTAAATCATAGTTTCTGATGAACTTTGTTGAAAAAAAAACCTGATACTTGTCTTGAAGAAAGTTTGAACCTTTTTGGCAGCCGTTTAAAAACTGTCCGGAGGGCGGTAGGCTGGCTCTTGCAGAAGCCTCTTGCTCAGTCATTTATTCCGTATTTCGAGAAATGAAAGCATTCACGGTTTTCTGTAGATGGGTTCTCGTTTTCTCGGAAACATGCGGACTTAGCTTTGGGGCGTGCTTAAAGCAAGTACCGGCAGCTGTTTCTTCTCATTTAATTGCTTACGTAATTATTACACAATTCTAACTTTAGTTTGACCGATTCTCGTTTTCCTGAACGCTTCGAACGCTTTGCTCTGATTTTTTCATGAGCCCTCCCTTTGATTTTTTCAGTTGGCTTGGTTACGGGGAACGTTTTCTTGTGTCGGGTGGAATTTGATACGTTTTTGGTTTCTCAATGATGAGTAAAAGAGAAATGGTTCATTTTTCTTCTGCCGCTTTTTGGCGTTTCGGTGTTGTTTTTTCTGCATTGGCATCCGCATCGGAGATTGGAAAATTAACGAGAAAACCGTCTGCCACGTGAAAAATGAGCCTTTTTTGGTGGCTGGTTCTGCAGGATTCTTATGGAGTTTTTTGGAACTGAAACTAATGCTTTTCGAAAATGTGGAAACTGGAATAAAGGGGATTTTCTGTAGTTTAGATTCGAGTTTTTTGAAAGTAGTTTTAGTTCTAGGCAATTTTTGTCAAGTAAGTAGAAAATAAATCAGTTCTTTTGAGCTGTTGTTTCGGCTCGAAAACAAGAGAACTTGAGTCGATGGCAAGTTCTTTTCGACGTTTCATCGTAAAATCAACACGCGAGAAATGATAAACAAGTGTTAGTGGAGATCTTTTAAGACCAAGAGCATTAAAAGGTTCACTAGATCCAAGCTCAATGAGATGTCTTCAAATTTTTGTGATGAAGTTTCCGTTTTATCATAACTTCCTAATAAACAAAACAACCTGGGTTTCTACCTTCTATTGCACTTGCGTGTTTGAAAAGTATGAAACAATATTTTAGGCTCTTTTTTTCAACTTCTCTAGCATAAGAGGATTTTTTGTGAGGTCTAAATGTGCTAAAACCATCATAACTTTGAAAAAATTCTAGAAAAAAGGCGGGAGAAAGGTCATCAAAATGGAAAAAAACCGAATTACGGTTTCCCATGATTTGACTAGACTAATTTTTATTTAATCGTATAAAAAGACAAGATAGAGTATTTCGAGATTTGTACCTTTTTATAGAGAAAATCTCTTTTTTCTTTTCACATTAATTTTGAAAAAGCTTTTGACATCTATGATTACTGTTTCTTTCTCTGCGTTCACAAAGAGTTTTGTGCACAGCCAGCCACTAAATTGGTAGAGCCTGTTGAATTTCGGGCCTGGCGTGGTTTGATTGGTGTGGTTTCTGTGCGGAGGTTGTCCTCTAGCCGAGAAAACGGGGAAAAGCATTCAATAATGCATATGTTTTGGAGGTCGCCGAGACTTATTACACGACAGATTTGTCTCCTTTCTTTTCCTTTTCTCGCCACCTCCATAATCAATTTGATTTTTTTTCCATTCGAAAATGGAGAAAAAATATTATACATTTCAAATGCATTTTCCCATTCAAAATATTAATGGAAAAAGACGCGAAATCCATTTATTTACAAGTAAAATAACCGTATTCGTATTGAATGTCAAATGGAAGTTGATGGAAAGAAAGAGAGATGGAGAATAATATTTGAAAAATGATTCTTTGAGCATCGGGCTTGGTCTTGGTTTTTTGGGGCGAGAATTTGGAGTTTTGAATGAGAAAAATGAGCTTTCCTGTAGGGTTTATAAGGAATGTGGTGGAACTTCTGGAATTATATTCTAATTTCAAACATTTGGCCGCATTTTCGCGTCTGTCTAGTGCAATAATCCGAAAGAAAACAACGAATTTTATGCTTGTTTCAAAAAGTTTTCCCATTCTTTTCATCTCTAATCAAAGATTTTCCTCATGGGATTTATCAGAAAAGCACACTTTTCAAGATCTCACTGTAAAGTAAAGAAAAAGGACTTTTCGACTAGTTTATAAGCAACCAAAGAAAACAGAGAAAAAAGAAAAAAAAATTGAAAATTTGGGAACCGGTCAATGGGAACAGACATGATGAAATGGAATAGATTTGATGAAAATCCGAAAAATGGGATCAAAAAGGCTATAAGAGCTTTCGATTTGTTTCTTCGAAATAAATCACACTGGCACTAAACATAGTATTTTTTGAACTGTTGGTAGAGTTCAGCCCTTTTAGCCCATTTTCGGTCATCTCGTCACCAGAGAAACAAAACAAGATCAAATACCAAAATATGCGGCGGCGTTGGGTTTTGGTGGCGCCGGCGGAATAAGCGGCGGACTGGCGCTGAGCGAGTCGGAAATCGGGTGCAAATGGTCGCCGAGCATGTCCATCGGCGGCAGATCATGATGGCCACTGGTGCTCGACGAGCAACTGTGGGTCTGAGCCATGGTCAGAGGAGTCCGAGAGTGTTCCCGCGTCACGTAGCTGCCCTTGTACTGCCGCTCCCGCAAGCAGTACAGACACAGGAGCACGACCGCCAGGATCATGGCGGCGAGCAGGAGAGCCGCCAGGAGCAGCAGCAGCTCGCTGCTCTGCGAGATCCCGTACCGAGCCCCGAAGAGGACCGCGCAGTCGTTCACCTGAAAAGGGTCAGATTGAAAGCTTTTCTTGAGATGTTCGTTCAGGTTGGTGAGAATAATTGACCCAGAGGAAGAAAAGTTAGTTTATTCTGGATTTTTTCAAGCTTCTGAAGCGGCAATTTGAGGAAAAGCCCATAGAAACCAGTTTCAACTTTATTGAGATCATTTGGAAAAAAGAAGAGGTATATCGAATAAAAATGTTATATGAATTTAAAGGATCGATCGATACAGAAGAAATTTACAGTCGAGAAGGTAGCAATGGGGTAAAAGAGACTATTGTTAGAACTTGTTAATCCATTTTTAACTTGAAAATAACGCTTAAGGAAACTTGAGAATTTATATCAGTTTTTTTTGGCTTAATTTGAGTTCGCCATCTAGTCTAAAACCAATTCAAACGGTTTTTAAACAGAGAAAGAAGTAAAGGAAATTTCACCTCCGTGATAGATAAAATAGATTGGCCTTCGACAAGCCTCGGCTCCGCGCACCTGGCCTCGTTGAACTGCAAAATGTGCCGCATCGCGTATCTTTCTCGCATGTGAGCCTGTAATTTCCAAGTTTTTTCACAACTTTTTTTCCGAAGTATAAGCGGTGAAAAGAAAGTTTGAAGTGAGTAAATGGGGCAAGAATCAGAAAATGAAAAAGTTTGTGAGTTTCTACTTTTAAAAAAACCCAACTTTTTACTAGATGATTTCGAGTTTTTGAGACTCCTAGTTCATTTAGAATAGCCGAATCTAATAAATAAAAAAATAATAACAATAATATCTTTATATATATATAGAATTCTAATTAGTTTTGCAATAGTAAAATCTAATAAATTAATTGAAGTAGAACTTAAAAATAAACTCAACTTTTAGCTGACAGATTCACAGTTCTTAGAGTTTCTAACCAACTAAAAGTCAACATATTTCGAATGACATGTTCGAAAAATTTAAATTCACCTGTACGGTTTGAATTGAGCAACTACAATCCCAAGGATTTCCTTGTAGAAAAACTCTTTCGATGTGATTGATGTAGGAGATGGCGACATGGGAGAAGGTCGAGAAACGATTGTGCGAAATGTCGAGCTCCTGAAGGAATATTGCTTTTAAGATATCAGTTTCAAGGCAAAGAATCGCATATTTTTCGTGTATGGACTTGGTTTTTTTTTTTCCTTTGGAGAATAGACATTTCGAAGGCAGTGCTGGATTGAGATTCTAAGACTCTAACTTAATTTGCAAAAACAGCGATTTTTCGTTGATGATTGGATTTTGCAGTAATTTCGCTCTCCATATTTAGGAAATTTCTTCAGCAAGAAAGTGTAAATAAACGAAATCAATTAGGAAGAACGTAAAAATTAATGTTTCAAATCAAGCTATGGTGGAAAAATTTCGACCTAGAAGAAAAAATCTCAAAATTTCCAGTTTTTCGTGTTTGAAATGAACTGGAATAGGCCAAAACTTCAAATTGAAGCTGTAAAATAAGAGAGTAAACGGTTAATGGACTATAAAACACAAACAAATTTTCGAAATTCTCATTAATATTGTATAGAAATGAATTGACTAAATTTAAGGTACCTTCAAATTGGGCAAGCTTTCTTGAAGATTGTCGGGAAGACGGTGGAAAGTGTTGCCAGAAATGTTCAAAGAAAGTAATTGATGATACGGAGGGGGAAAAACGACTGGAAGATTGCCAATATCATTGTAAGCCATGTGAAGATGAATCAGCGATGGTAGAGTCGCTGTGAACTCCTCATTGAAGCCTGAAACCCAACTATTTCCCGAGTTTTGAGAAAAACCAACCTTTCAAAAAGTTGCCGGACAAGGCAAGACTCAGAAGGCTCTCCTGAGCCCAGCCAAGCCATCTCGACTCGAAAGAGTTCATGTGGTTGAAGCCGAGGTTGAGGTCGCGAAGCGGGATGTTTCTGAAGGCGTCCGGATGGAATGGCTCCTTGGCCAAGCCCAATAGGTTGTGGGACAAGTCCAACTTGGTCAGGTTGTTGCTGCAGAAGGCGCAGCCCGTGACTTCTTGAATCGAGTTGTTGCTGAGGTCGAGCACGGTCAAATGGTGCAACTTCTGCAGCTCCTTGCCTGGCACCGTCCTCAGGTCGTTCCCAGCGATGCCGAGGTGTCGCAGTTGAGGTACCCGCTCCAATGACAGACTCGAGATCGAGTTAAGCTGACACTGGTTGAGGTAGAGCTCGTCGAGCTGGGGAACGTCGTTGAACAGATCGTTGATCTGTTTCAATGGAATTGGGTTCCCGTCAAGATGTAGGACTCTCAAAGTGGCCAAGCCTCGGAGAAGGTTTGTCGAAAGTTCGGTGATCGAGTTGTTGGCCAGGGAGAGCGAGCGGAGCGCCCTCAGGTAGGTGAACACTCCCGTCGGCAGGATGTTCAGTTTGTTATGAGAGAGGTCGAGGTGCCGTAAAGCTGGCATCCCGCCAAAGTTGCCCATCGTCGCATGGTCGATGTCGTTGTGTCTGAGGTCTAGGACTTCCAGGGAAGGAAGTCTCATGCTGCGACTCATGGCCGGCAGACCGCAGCCCACAAGACGCAGAACTCGAAGTTGGGAGAAGCGGTTGATGTTGTCGTTCCAGCGGAACTTGTTGGCTGGACGCCAGGATGGCACCTGGAAGAGAAGTTTTAGTGATGAGAATCATTGCGAAGCCAGTTTTGACATGCTAGGAAGGACCAAGGCGCTTTTTTTCAACTCACCCATAGAATGCTTTGAAATTGTTGCTAAAACCTTTTTATGAAAAACTGGAAAAAATTTCATTCTAAAAATCTTGGTCAAATGGTTTCAAGAAATTAAATGAAAAAGAAGTATAAACAATTTAAAGAAGACATCTATTGAATATCGTTATACTAAAAAGTCGACAAAAATCTTACCCTTTTTTTTCAATTTTACCTGCCCAAAAAATCCTACCTGAATATCTAGAGATCTCAACGTCAAGGGTAATCGGTTCAAAATCTCCGCATAGGCACTGTCGTTGATGGCGCCCTTGTGGCAGTAGACGGCCCAGGAGACGTTGTTCGGCGGCATGACGTCACATTCGCAGAATACCGGGCAGATGACGTGCCCAGAAGCCGTCGTCCGCCAAACGAGAAGGACAAGGACGAGGGTCACCCTCATCGTCCGAAAATTCTCCAAAAACAATAGAGCCGAGGCTGAGAATTCGTAGTAGAAGAGTGGCCAGGAGATTTTCCTCCAGAGGAGGATGTGGGAGTGGGCGGAGCCTATCCGAAGTAGGCGTGGCCTTATTTTCACCGCAAACACAAACACAAGCACACATCTGTCACGGAGATCTCGTGGTTTTTTATCCATCGGCACCTGAGATAAGTGCCTTTTTGAGAACGAAAAGGTGCCGACAAACCTCGTCTCTTTGGTGGTTATGGTCAGTTGCCTGAGAATGGCTGATTTGTGATGTGTCGGCGCCAAAAATGGCTTTTTTCGCGTTTATTGAATAGCAGAGTTTGCTAACCCGATAGATTATGGATTTATTTTCTAGATTTTGGCTGTTTTGAGTGGAGAAAAGTTTCTTTAGGGATACATTTCAGCATGAATGTTTTTCAAGTTTTGTAGGTTGATCTGAAACAAGCTTTTTTTTATCCTTCAGAGTCATTTTGGACAGTTTTGCTTCTCGAAAGTGGCTCCAATTTGCAAATAAAGAGAATTGTGACGAAAAGTAAGCCATAACTTTTTTAACTGCTGCAAATTGCTCTAAGACAATTTATAGTGGCAAAAGACGCTCTAGTGCGAATTTATTGTTTTTTTTTTCCTTGTCATATTTGAGTTAGTTTTGACGATTGAATTTCAGAAAAGAGATGGGATTCTGACAAAAAATGAGCCAGAAGCTCTTTAGTATCCTGAATTTTGCCCGACGGCGTTTTTCGCCAAGAAAATATGCTCTAGTACGAATTTGATCTTTTTTTCTGGTTTTTTGAAGTATTATTGACGATTAAAAAGTTGCTCTAGCTCTCATGAAAAAAGATGGATTCTGACAAAAGTGAGCCGGAGCTTCTGAGCCTCTTGACCTGGCTCTGGGTCAGGCTCCTTCTCCGCCGTCTTCAGGCAGGACCATATGTCGGCGCAATTAACACCGCTGACTATCATAACACCAAGAAACGTCATCTGCCCCGGTTTTATTGCTTCTTCTTCTTCTTTCTCGAGGTGGTGGTGGCTCATTTCAATCCGATTATCCACCCTGAATTCTTGATAAGAGGAACGCATTTGAAATGCGAACGTTTCCCGTCGAGAGCCCAATTTGGTCCAGATAATTCGTTTGCCAGAGTGAACTTTCCCTCGAGCAAATTACTTGCTTGTTGAAAGGTAATGGGAGGCTTGGAAAAATGGGAAAAGTTTGGCATTGGAGCAGAATTGATAACTGAAAATGACTGTAGGAATGCAGAAAAACTCTGAAATATGAGCACAATTTGAGTTCAAGAACTTTCAGAACGTCCGATATTTGATTGAAGAACTTTAAAGAAAGTTTAAAGTGAGATCTCAAAATATGGTTTTTTTATTCGACGAGCTCCTTCTCAAGTTTAACTGGAGAAAAAAACATGAGTTTATTGGTTTTCTTCAGCTTCATCTCATGAGCTTCTTCTCGAGATCTCCTCCAAAACTCCTAATTACAAAAGGCTACCATATGCTGGCAATTGGAACGATTCGTTTCCCCTAAAAAAAGAACAACAGCAACAGCAAATATGGTTTTGGGCCAAGCAATACCGAGGGAACAAAAACAATGGGCCGGAGAGGCCACCTGTTGTGGTTCCGGCCGCCTCGGCAAAACGGTCTGCGGCCCTTTTTTTTTCTCCAGGCGCAGATCTCGGAAAGTTTTCAGAATTTATTCCTTCAGCCTTGACCGAAATGGTTAACGACTGGAAATTTGAGGCGTCTTTTGGGCGGAAGTTTATGAAGAATTCAAGACTGTTAATGGATTGGAGAATTTTGGAAAAGATATGGAACTTCTTTAAATACGAAAAGATAGCTTAATTTTTTGTGAAAGGTACATTATTTGGACTACTTGAAGTGGAAAATCGAAAATTTATTCCGAATAGTTTTATGTTCAATAAGTGGCTCGGGAGAGTGTAAATTCTACTATATTCTATGAACAGAGCGAGGATTTGAATCCAAAAGTGGCCATTTCTTTGATTTTGAATGGAAATTTATGTCGTCTAGCTTTAAAAAGAGCTCATATCCGGATAAACATATTCGACTGATATACTCGAAAATCATTATTTGCTTAGGAGTAGAAATTCCCATTTTCAAGCGTCGTCAGAATCTTATTACTCAGTGGAAGCTCAAACTGAACGTTTTCAGAATGTAAAAAAAAAAAACGAGAATTTTAAAAAAAAAGTTGATCTGCTTGAGGAGTGATTGCTGTGCCGCTTATTTTGCTGATTTCACGCGAAACTTTGGACAGTATAGAGAAGAAATTGACGCTCTAAGGACAGTCTTTTCAAAAACCAAAACGAACAACTCCTTTCGCTCCGAACTGACCCTGTTAAGGATAAGGAAAATTCGCTCTGAAGCTAATGTTCCTCGATTCTCACAACCGCTGGGCCTAGGCCAAGGACGCTTGAAAAACAAAAACATCAACGTTGGAAACTCATCGAAATCCCTCGAGAAGCTAGAGGAATGATAAAACAACTCGGCACGTCTTTAAAAACGTTCTTCTCCTCCTTCTTCCACAACTCTAGGTTACACAACATGAAAGATCATCCCGGGAGACTTGCCCGGGCGCGTATTATTCATGGTCCTACTAATGGGCCGGCGATCCCTTCGGAGCACAAAAGGAGGCTCTCGTAGCAACTCTGGCGCCCGCGGAAACAATTCATCAAGATGTTGCGTGTGATATTGGTCTTGTCCGAAACTGCGCGAGATCGCCATCGGCCATTTCCGTTGGTCTGGGTATAATCCGCTGGATCCGATGGACCTCGGAAAATGGGTTCGGCTTTTAAGAGAAATTTTTGAGCGTTTGCAATTGGTATTCTCGAAATTGATCTTCAGCAAGTCTTGGTCAGCTCGCGAAGAACCTTGGCAAGATTTTTATCCACAGAGCGCACTTTGAGCCGTAAAATTGCTTGTAGATAGACAAACGATGGTGTTTCAACTGTACATGAATTGAAGGAAAAATAACTTCAGTAAGTCAAATAGAAGGAAATCGAATCTTTGATAGCGTTTTTTGAGTTTCAAACGCGCTCCATCGACAATTCAAATAATCTAAATTTTTGCAATATGTCGATTAATGTTTTGTCTTAGTTTACTCAGCGGATAGAGATGCTTTTTTACGGTTTACAGGAAGTCGAAATGGACGCAAAGACAAAAAAAAATATTATCTGAGCTTTTACTTCTCTTATCAATTTTTCGACCAACTTTGCGCAATCACACTAACTTTTCAAAAGGGCCCTAACAGAAAAGCGTTTTTTTAATAGATTTTTTTCAAACCTTGTTTAATTGTCTCTTCAATTTTTGAAATATATGGTGGCCGTTTTTTCCTTCTAAAACCGTGCTCCATCGAGAAATCGCATTGCGGCCAAATGTTTTGACAAGAAGCCGATTGAGAGACGTGACGACGACGTCTCGTCGTGTTGTAACACCTTTTCTCACCTGGCCATCATCCTCCTCCGGATGCCCCGGTGATTAATTAGCGCGCAGGCGCGAAGAGCCATCCTTTAGCCTTTTGGCGTTTGGCCACGCTCTTTGTGATGGATTTGTGTGGAACGAGGAATTTTTCGGGTCGCGATGGGCGCGATAAGCAACGAAGATGATGAGGGTTATTTATTTGTCCTGAAATTTGGTATTTATGGAAGTGTTGGATAATGAGCAGATGGCAGTAGGCGATTTTTCAGCTTGAAACATTTTTCATTTCCCAAGAACGGCAGTAATATGAGCTCCGACGTTGATTAGAACGCCATCAGACGCAAGTCGTTTTAAGGTCGGCCGCACTGAGAAATCAGCAATTCTTATTTACGTCATGAATTTTCAAAAAATCAGGAACTAACTTGAAAGATGCTCAAACTCAAACTCAATTTCAATTTCATTGCTTGTGCGTTGTTAGCATCTGAACCTCAAAAATGCCTTCAATAAAGGATTCTCAGAAACCTCGAATTGCTCATGTTAGCTGACGACTTCTGTTTTCCTTTTTTGGACATGCTTCTGGTTGTGACAAGAGCCGAACGATTGTTGGCAGATCGTTGATGACAATTGGATTATGGAGGTCTACCTCGTCTTGTGTATGTGCTTGTGTGTCATTTTCCACGCGAATCTGCCAATCATCACATTGTGAGACGGGGTGCGCGGTTTCTCGGGGGATAGATTGCTCCTTGGAAAATTGCTGCCTGTGCTAGCCGAACATGTCGGCGTCGTTTTACGGAAGTCGCTCTTGACCCTTGCCTTTTTTCTTTGATTGACAAGGGAGTTACAGAGTGGTAGTTGCAGCTGGGGCCAGGTGGGTTTTCGAAATGTTTCGAGAAAAAAGAAGAACATTAGCGGGTTGAATGTAGTCGAACCAACCTTGGAATTTCATGCCCAATTTCATTTTCGGCACGATTTATTTTGGATGTACAAGAAGAGTCATCAAGGACACGAGGATATTGTGGAAGTTGAAGATTCATCGAACTTTTTTGAAAGAAAATAAAAAGATTTTGAGGATGTGGGAAAAGAAAAATTGAGAGAAAGCTTCAGACAGTGAAACTTTCTTCATCTGAAATATATAAAGTTGAGCAATCTGGTCCAGCTTCTCCTTGTAAATAATCACAACTTAACACAACTTTTAACCTTTTTTTGGTTTTTTTTTATTGTTGTAAGAATTTCTCATTACGCTCGAATAGTTTCCTTACCATACTGAGTTTTGCCATGAAAAATTAAGCACTTTTAGTTTTTCCATCCTCTTAATGACAGGCAATGCGTTCTTCTGTCGTCCAGTTCTTTTTCGTTTTGGTTTCAGAATTATCAACTTGGGCTCGAATTCTTCTGAAGCATCCTGGTCCAGCGTCCTATTCTCACCGTGCTGAGTTTTCGGCAAAAAGTGACCTTTCCTAGAGATGTCTTCCGCCTCGTAATGACAGCCAATCCGCTCATCGGAAAAGACGTGTCTGTTTTTGGTGTTCGCCGGTCAGCCGGCCGCAACCAATTAATGCGATCGCCTTTGCTTTCTTCTGTCTTTTCTTCTTTTTTGACTCGGTCCCCCCAACTGGAGCCGCACCGTAATTGGGCGCCAGCCCGACCGACACATTGCAAATCAAAGGCGACCAACTTTTTGTCAGTCAAATCGAGCGCGTCATAATTCGCGCCATGGTCCTTTTGAATTCGGCGAAATTGGCCGAGCTGGCCGCATGGTTTCGGGTCATATACACGTAATTTTGCATGGTTTGCAACTCTTTGAAACGGCGAAATGAATAATGATTGAGGGATCAAGTCGTTTTCAAATTATTTGAGAAAAATGGGCGATTATTTTTAAATTGAAAAACGACGAGGTTAACAGTAATCCGATAAGCATCCCAGACTAAGTTTATCTCGGAAATATGAAGAAAAGCTCTGACAAGGAAGATAATTTCCCTTTGTGGCTGGGAAATTCTTGAAAACAGGCCAGAATACTCCTCGATGTTCCGAAAGAACTTTGAAAGCCTCAACCTGCAAAATTTGCTAGTTTTTGTGAAAGAAGGGCTGAAAACTCCAAAGTAGCTTAAATGAGCTTTTTGGAATTTTCTTCAAAACCGCAAGGTAGAATCACCTTCTTGTGAGCTTTTCTAGACGAGAGAAACTAGAAAATAACAGAAAAAATAGCTTCTCTATACCTAACAGTAGGTGTTTAAAAAGCTTGAATCTAATTTTTCAAAAAAATAACGTTTTTTTAAATTGTAGTTGTTCATTTGACGAACTAATTCACAGAATTATTGAGAATGATCTTTTTGTTGAACTTTAATTGAGAGACTTCGCTTTCTCTCCTCAAAAAATGATTTTCGGTCCATATAATCTCACAAAAAGAAGTACGCACGGCGTGCGTGGAAAGCGCCACTTGAAAAAGACGTCCTTAATGGGTGATGGCTCGTTTTGAAAACAATTGAAATTCTCTTTGGTGCTGTTTTTTTCCCTGTCAAAGAGAGAATATTTGAAAATATAGTAAAAGGGACCCTAAGATCATTTCTGAAATAAAAATGAATCGAAACTCTGATCGGTTTAAATATACTTTTCAATAAATATTCAAATAAGTCCGCGATTTGTATAGAATCTCTGTCTTCCTTTCTTCAAACTTTTCAAATCGAACGTCGAATTGACCTCACCACTTTTCGACATCAAACGTGGATTTTACTAGTTTACTTTTGAAACTTTGAAACTTTTATTCAGTCTTCAGAGAAGGTACTCTGCTGAATCATGGAATAATTGAAGAGTTGTTCGTCGGCTCGCGAAACTGTCGTTGATCAAGCGTAGACGGCGTGTAGAGCATCTCGCCTCTCTTGTGATAGTAGTAGACGACTTTAGAGAGTTTCCGACGATCCCTGCTTCTCCATGTAGGAACAGTACGGCGCCCAGCTTGTCCAGGGCTGACGGGCGTCGAATTGAATCTCGGACGAGAGCGGAAATGAAGACCGACCACTCGGGTGGTAGAAATGAGATAATAGTTTACGCATTCACGCAATTAGTAAGTCTTCAGAGAAGATTCCTTGCTGAATGATTTGATAATTTAAGATTTTTTGTCGGTTCGCGAAAGTGGCGTTGAACAAGAACGTCGCGTAGATGATAACGCCTTTTTTTTTCATAGTGGTAGATGATTTTTGAGAGTCCCGTCAATGAGTCGCTTTTCCATGCTCAGGCTTTGCTAATAAAGCCAAAAAGAGACCTAGTTTTAGGCTTTGAAAAGCCAAGATTTTCACTAGAAACACTTCGAAGATTTTAAAACTCTTTGAAGCTTTCTTTGTTATCTCTTGTTATCTCATTTCTACCACCCGAGTGGTCGGTCTTCATTTCCGCTCTCGTCCGAGATTCAATCCGACGCCCGTCAGCTTTGGACAAGCTGGGCGCCGTACTGTTCCTACATGGAGAAGCAGTGATCGTCGGAAACGCTCGAAAATCGTCTACTACTATCACAAGAGAGGCGAGATGCTCTACGCGCCGTCTAAGCTTGATCAACGACATTATCGCGAACCGACAAACAACTCTTCAATTATTCCATGATTCAGCAGAGAGCCTACTCTGAAGATTGAATAAAATTTCAAATTTCAGAAATTTGAAGCTTCTCTGCAGTTCGAGGCTCCTTCCGAAATTTACTGAAGCTTTAAAAGTTGGAATTTTTGAATTGAAATGCTCCGGCTTTTTTTGTAATCAGAACTGATTTTTTTAAACCAAGCCGCTCCGAATTTTAGAAATCTTATTTCGAAATCGGATCTTAGCTTTGCAATGAATAGAATTTCCTATTCTGAGCCAAATTTCCAATTGATTCCACTTCTCAACACCCTAGCAAGTTGTCGAATTTGTCGGTTTCGCATCGAGTTAGTTGATTGCCGTTCTCGGATGAGACAAATGAGGCGCCTCTTTCCCGACGTTCTCCGAGCCGTTTGTGATTAGGGGGATCTTGGCGGCCTCATCAAAGCGGCCGCCGTTCCTCCAGCTCCATCATCTCCCTCATCATCAGCTTGCCAAAACACTCCAATTGGTGTTGAACACTTCGAGGGAGCAAGTCGTGTTGGATAATTGGCGTGGATAATGATTTCCTTTTACTAGATCAATAAGGTTATATTTTGCTAGACAACGTAGTTGTTGAAGTAAAATATTTATTATATCCTAATACATAGAAACGATCACATAGCTTATGGCTGTTTGTTATGGCGTGGATAATGATTTCCTTTCACTGGATCAATAACTTGGAGGAAAGTGAAGTCTTTTTGAAGTGATTGGCTTGCCGTTTATCTCGAAGTTCAGTATATGGGCCTCCGTAGCAAAAACCGGGCATGCTCCGGACGTTTCTGAGAAGTTCTAGAAGTTCCTGAAGGTACTAAAGTGGTCACTATAAATGTTCCGATACGTCCAGTTCGCGTTACCAAGGTGGGATTCAAAATTTCTAATGTTACTAGTTGCTTCACAATTGAAACAGAAGCATCAAATTAACTGAAACAAACGAGCCAGATACATGCCAAACAGCTTGGAAAAGGTACTTGACATGGACGATGGGCACATGTTTTGTGTTGTTTGCCGGTCGACGGCACGCAACTCGATGCTGCCTTGCTGGCTGGTGCCACCTGCGTTTGCTTGTCGAACGTAAATCAGCGCATTATCCTCAGCCTCCCAAAAACGGCGCCGACACGTCCAATATATTTATATGACGGGGATTAGCCGTGTTGGGGCTCATCTATCAGTAATGAGCTGACGGGTGAGCACGACCTTTTTGTTGTGGTGGAAGAGGTGTTGACTCTTCGAGGGATTAATGGGAGGGTTTGTATTTTATTGTTTCAAGAGCTCAAGAAGGCTCTCAGACGGTAATAATAATATTTTATTCACAGCCATAAAAAAAAACATTAGGTAGTATAGAAAAAGTACAAGTGATCAACATGTGACGGGCAAAAGAATAAAAATACGCGGGAATAAGTCAACCCCAACGAGATGACAGGTACCCGGAAAAAAAAGGTAAAATTGCCAGAAGATATATACCTGGAGCGGCCTGTAGAAGATTTATCAACTTTACTCGAAAATCAAGACAGAATACTTTAACAGTTGGCCGATTGGGAAGTTGAGCGTCGGCGCGTGACTCTAGGGCGTGTTTAGAAGCTCATGGTGAATGAATCGAAGAGACGTTATCACATTTGACATTTCGTTCAGTTTCGATTAATTTATGTTTACAATTTAGAGGATTTCCTCCGAAAAGGATATAAAAAGCGTTTTTGCGGGGCATGTTTCGGAGCTCAAGCTGTCGTTAAATCGACTTTTATTGATTTTATCTAGTCCAGCGGAGTTTTGAACGATCTCAAAAATATGAAAGCTGAAAATGTCCCAAGCAGAAGATGCGAAGTCTACTCATCAGTTGCTGAGCATACTTGACGTCCTCATTGTCATGGCATTCGCATACATCCACACGCAAATGACACATGAGCCGAAATGAAACGAAACGATGATGATGAGAACTAATTAAAGTCGCTTTGGTTTTGGTTTCGTCGAGAAAGAAGAGTCGAATTCGGAGGGATTTCGAGTGGACTCTTCTTGGTGTTCCGATTTGACCCGTGGCTTTCCTTGAGTAGCCGGCTTCTTCAAGATTGCGTTACCAGGAAGACTCTCAAATTTCTTCGGCTAAGGCGTGTGTCGGGATCTTCTGGATAGTGAATGAGATCTTCTGGCCAGAAGTTGACTTTCAGCCAGGATTCCGGGGTTGATATAAAGAGAAGTGGGACATCTTCTGAAGCCAGAAAATCATCCGAAAATTCCCCTCTTTCAAACTAGTTTCAGAAGCTTTACTAGATTAAATAGTAGTTGAAAGATTTTTTGACTTTCAGTACTTTGAAGAAGTGATATTTTAGTACTGAAATTTCATCAGTGGCAACTTTTTTTGAGTCTCAAAGAAGCATTGGCGATTTTTTTTTTTGATCAAACTTTGTTAACCTCAGGAAAAAATCAGTCACTTATTACTGAAAAATTTAAGCACTCGGAACCAATTTCTAAACCATTTTTAATGACCTTGAGCAAATGTCTTTTTTAGGTTGAGTTTCTCAACATTGACTAATTTTTTTTTTGAAACTTATGAGATTTCTGTTTCTTGAGTACGCTATTTCTTTGAGTAAAGAAATAGCGTTCTGATATATTTTTCGGATATATAGACCTACGACGGTCTTGACCTTTCGTCGAATTTCTGACGCCGACCCAAATATTGATAATCTTTTGGCCTTAAACTCTTTCGGCTCCTACTACTTTCTCAAATGTGTATGATCCACTGTTTTGCGCAAATGTTTTCCTGGATACACTCTTGCTCTCATTAAAACTTTGATGTTACGCATTTTTTAATTTTCAATTCGATTTATATGGTGATTGTTGTGCTATTTTCGATTTTCAGGACGTTCTCTTCGATTTTGCCAGCAAACGGGTGATCAAGTTTGTCCTGCACACCAATGTTCCAGGCCATTTCGATTTCGGAATGTGAGTTTTTTCCCCATTTTGAAGAAGTTGAGAAAGGCTGCATTTTATTGGAATATTAAAAAAAAGTTGTATTAAAAAAATTCAACAAAGTTAGACATGAAAAGAAGGGAATTGTGTCTTGGAAACTCCATTTTATGAAAAACGAATATTCAATCTTTTTGGGGTTAAATATTATCGAATAAATCGAAAGAGTGTAAAATTACTCGAAAAAGGAACCTCAGGCCTTCTGGTCCGGAAATGCAGATAAAACAACTGCAAAACAGGTCTTCCTGATTGCAGAAGGCGGATTTTTTTATTCGATTTCTTAAAAACTTGAGTTGAAATAAATTAACAATTCTGAAAAAAAGTGTAAAAAAAGTATCTCTCTCGCTTTCCAATGGAGCTTTTCACCTACCAAAACTGGCTTTTTTTTTTTCTTTTGAGTGCGACAGTTTTCACTGAATCGGTCTCAAAACGGCCGGACGGATAAGGAGAAGCGCGCGGAAAAAAGATTTTCGAATTGGATTAGGCTTCAGGGTGGGTGGCTGATTTTGGCCGGCGACGTCGTTTGAATTGTTTCCCACCAATGCGATTGTATTGTTGTCTTCTTTTTTTCTCTTTTTATAGGGACTTGAAGATTATAAAAAAAGAAAAAAATTTTTGAAAGTAGAGTTCGTGAAAAACAGCAAAAAAACAAACAAATTCATTGTATAAATCATCAAAATAACTTGGTTGTGAAAGAAATTGGAGGACAGTAGAAGTTTCAAAAAAATTTTTTTTGAAAAACAACACGCAGTTCTTTGGGGTTCTGATATAAAGTCAGAATTTATCTTTTTGCATCAATTCGAATGGTTTTTTGACTTTTTCAACAGTTCCAAATGGTAGCTTTCGTTTCAGTTTATGAATGTAGTAAAAAAAATAATAAATAAGTAGGAAAAACAACTCGTTGATATGAGAATAAATAAAAAAACAAATTGAACAATAACAGAAGAGATTTTTTTGGAAAATTGGAAAAAAACAATAATCTCCGGTCAGAGGAATAGCGAAATTTAGTTTTTTTGAATTGATAGAAGGACTAATAATACACTATTTCATTTCAAAAGCTTTAGTGACGAGGTCAGGCTTTCTGACAAATTCTTAACATCCCTCGAGTTTTGTGATATTGTGGCTAACAGAAATCATCTAAAAATGGCGAATTTTTAATTATTTTTCGCAAAGACTTTTACCTTCTAGAGAATTTTTCACGTCTCTCATTTCAAAAGCTTTGGTGACGAGGTCAGGCTTTCTGACAAATTCGTACCATCCCTCGGTCTTTGTGATATTGGGGCTACTAGCAATAATCTGAAAACGGCGAACTTTTAAATATTTTTCACAATAACTTTTACCTACTAGGGAATTTTTTTTAGTTTCAGGCTGAAAACTTGTTGAAACTTTTAGTAAGCGTACTTTGCTGATTTCCGAACAAGGAAAAAAGTTCCCGCAGTAGATATAGTTCTCGATTTATATAGCTTCGAAATTTGCGAAATTCGACGAAAAGGCGCTATTTCAAGCTGTTGAAGCGTCTTAACTCGAAAACCAAATCTATTGAGAGAAACTTTTTGTTTTTCTGGAGTCAGTTGCTCCTACAATACATTTCAGCAAAGTTTCATCAATATTACAACCGGGGGCCAAAAACGTTCTCCAGGTATAAGACAAACAAGAACACACCTCGATGGCTCGCTCACGCAAAGGGGCGCAATCGAACGAATCAGCCAATAGAGCGTTTTCGCAAGCGTTATTTTCGTTGACAGTGAGTAGAAGAATATTTTCGCATTCGCTTTTGAGATCTTCGATCCCGTACATGTCAGCCAATTGTAACAGGTCTTGCACAAGACCCTCTTCTTTTTCAATCGAGACACAATAAAGGTAGCTGACGAGCTGTTCGAGAGTTTCTGGCTCTACGTTTTGCATTTCGACAACGCCCTGCAAAAGTTATAAATTTAAATTTTTCGAAGTTTGAAAAGGTTTTCTTTGCGAATTTCTTTTCGTGACCCCGGAATTCACCTTTTCCATTTCCTCAGTATCACTGTGAGCAAACATGGTCAGGAAAAACGGGGGATCTGAAAAAAATAAATATATATCAGATTTTTAAATAATAAACAGCTAACTCCGCCCCCGCGAGTATAGTACCTTTTCGCGTCGATATTTTTTCGCGCGCGATGGAAGTCTTTCAATAGCGGCATGCTATATAAAATGCAGGCGTTTACAAAATTCGACCGTCCATAAAATGTTTTTTTCGCTCAATTTAAAATTGATAAAACGTGGGCGTTTCTTAATAATATATTTTTCACTCTTTCTGGCAACTTTTTTAAATTTTGAATTTGTAACTATCTCTTCTTTTGAAAAAAACGATTCGAAAGAAAAATCGACGAAATTAACGAATTCGTCACGAGGAACTTTTTTGATTGCTTGAATAACTTAGGATTCTCACTAGGAGTTATTAAAAACGATTTTCTACAGTTCATGAATCAGTATTAAACCGGTAATCAGGGAAAAAAGATTAAATATGGGAAAAAGTAAACCTTGAAAAATGGTTTGAAAAACGAAACTGTCGAAAATACGAAAGAGACACCACAATACTGATAAGAAAACGATCGAAGAAATCAAAGTTTTTGATTTTTATTTTTAAAACAATAACGAAAAATTCAAAGACGCCCGTATTTTTATTAAATTTCAATAGTGCACAAAAAAAGCGGTCGCATTTTGTAAACGCCGCACTTTATAGCCATAAAGTATCAAAGCAAATACTGTAGCCACGTGGGCAGAGTTGGCTTCTTGAAATTCAAAATCTGAAACGAATATATTACTAACGAAAAAAACTGCGTTTGAAAAAGATAGAAAGTGTTTTTCAGAAATTTTGATTATTGAGCGATTGAAATTAAGATTTGAAAAAAAAAAATGAAAAATTTGAGTATGCCAAAAGTTTGTGAGCCTTAAAATGTGACCAACTTTGCCGAGAGGCAAAATCTTCCGAAAATAATCCTTTTTTAAAGTGAATCAATATAAATGTATGTTAAGAGTCGTTTTTTTTAATCGTTCGCGACCAAAATGCGACGTTTGCGAATCTAATACTTGCACAACAATTTTCATTTAAGGTAGGGTATTCAGGTGTTTAGGTTTATTGAAAAAAGTTTAAAAAACCTAGCGGCCTTTTTACGCTCTTGGCGCAGCGCCTGTACTCTTGTCTATCAATCACGAGCTCAAAAGATCAAAACTCGCCAAAACCAATTTTTCCAATTGGTTCAAATAGTTTTTTTTCACGTTTTTTTCACATTTAAATTAATTTGAAAAAACTGCTTCCAGTCTTAAAATGATTTTTAAGAAAGAAGAAATTACGAACCAACGGAGTACAAAAACATGTTTTCAATACAAAAAAAAGCTATCGAAGTCATATTTACGATCATTTTCATAACTGTTTTCATTCTCAATACTTTTTTTGAGAATGAAAAGTTTTGGGAGTACAAAGAGTGATAGAAAAATGTAATAACTATTAGGCCGAAGGTTTTTCTATCGTTACAGTCATAATTATCAAACCTGGCAGCAAGGACGGCTTTGTGGACCTTGATCTCCAGATCGCCGGCTTTCAAAGTAA
This sequence comes from Caenorhabditis auriculariae, assembly GCA_904845305.1. Classification (NCBI taxonomy): domain Eukaryota; kingdom Metazoa; phylum Nematoda; class Chromadorea; order Rhabditida; family Rhabditidae; genus Caenorhabditis; species Caenorhabditis auriculariae. The sequence continues at coordinate 678,383 of CAJGYM010000004.1, forward strand.
AGTCGGTGAACAATTCCTCGTCTAGCATTCTCGCGAGCATCAAATCTCTGTTTTCATCTTTCTAAAATGCTGATTCAGTTAAATTTTTAGAAATAAAACACCTTCGCGCACTGCTGATTATATTGATTATAGTACATTGTGAAAGTCTCCAATCTTCCGATCCACCTTCAATTCAAAGTTCGAACACAAAGAAAATAAGGATTACGACAGAGTATATCAAAGTTTCAGCCGGGGTTCAACTCGTTTCAAAAAAGACTTACTTTGAAGCACCGCCAATTAAGAGCAGTAAAAAAATTACAAAAAAAAACATATAAAATATGTAATTTGAAAGTACGTCACACAACGCAGATACGCAGGCGTATCCATGGAGCGCACTTACCTTTTTGCTTTCTTTTTTCAATATCGCTGTCGCTCGAGAAATTTCTTTTGCTATTTTCATCTTCAAGAAAACATAATTCATTACATATAATTGCGGCAAACTGTTAGGCGCAGACTTGTTCTGCGTCATTTGGGTTTAGGATGAGTTGGGAAAAAAAGGGCGTTATTATAACTTTTTCTCTAAATCAAATATGTTGTAAAAAAAACGATTTTTACGTTTTATTTATCGATAGGTGCCGAACATTCATTTTTTTCCATAAAGTGCGCAATGATGAAAAAGGATGGTGGAAAAAAATAACTTCTTTTTAGGATAAAAATTTTGGTAATAATTTTTGATGAGCAAATTGTGGCAACACGCAGTCGCAAAAAGAACCACTCAAAGGATATAATCAGCTTTTACATTTTTTTAAGTGATTTACGCGAAGGCCATTTTGGACATTCTCTGATCTCCGAAAACGATATTTTCTGTGTAAAATGAAGTAATTACTTTTAACTAAGTTCCAAAAAAATGATTTTTACCTGATTCGGAAACTCTTAAAATGAGAAAACCCCATTTTGTTTCCGACTTTTTCTCATTAATAGAGGATTTTATCGCGATGTAGTCATTTTCCCGTGTTAATAAATTTATTTTCTGATAGAAGCTCATCATTTATCGTTTACCAGTGTTAGCAGGAAAAACTAGAGAGCTAAAATATAATATTATTTCTATAGCTGATTCACGGATGGCTTGAGCCATCGAAAAATGGGTCCTGACACGATAAAAAAAGGAGACATTGCCTTGTTGGTGGAGAGTGCAAACAGGCCACGCCCCCTTCCTAAATTAGCCGTGAGTCCTCCATAGCAGGAAGTGCTTTTTTTTCCATTCGAGATCAAGATCAGAGTTGTGCAAAATCTCGGCCTCGCCACGAAATATCTCGTTCGCATATAATCGACGCGCAGAAATCGAATAATTCGAATATATTCAAAACTATTCCCTTATTTCTAACTTATGTGTTTTCGAAGTAAGTGACCTGTCCAAATTGAATTCGCAAAAGTCCTATTATATCTTATTCTCCGAAAAATTTTGGTTATTACATAATAATCTGAGAAAAAAATTGTTTCGACTCTCTCACTGATTTCCGAAAACAAATAAGTAACGAAGCGTTTCAAAACTTTTGTTTTTGAAGTTTTACTCAAAGTTCGGTATTTGAATTGAAAGCGTCAGATTTGTTCCTTCAAAGACTCGAATTAAGTTTTATTTCATCTCGCAGTGATTCTATATGGCGCAGAGTTTTTTTTTTCTGAAAATTGTTAAAATTTTTCGCTCGATTTCGTCTCCACTTTTCTGCACGGTTCTCACAAAATTTCTTGTCTCATCTCGAAGAAAAAATACCCTCTTCTCGGTTTCAAAAAGTCCAGTCTCGCACAAACTTGATCGAGATATGATTTTGACAGTATACCAAGGATGTAGAAGTTTCTTCAAGCTTTCTATGAATGAATGAAAAAATAAAATTATCTCTAGTCGTTATGAATATTCGATCATGCTTTTTGCGCGTCGCTTTTGGTGCATCCGTATGACACATTTTATATCCTGCTGCGTCGGTTGGTTTCGTTGCATATTTGTTGCCACCGTGAAAAAAAATAGAGAGAGAACGGCGAAAAGAAATATTTTTTTTTCGAGGAATTTTTTTTTTTTTCTGGTCCAAAACTTTCAACTAACTTGAGCGGGAATTGTCAATAACCTTAGTTTTCGAACGACTCTTTCGTCTTTCAGCTACTCACGATGCGAGTTCGACATCCGCCTGAACGACCACGAGGCGACGGAGATCAAGACCGACTCGAAGTTCGACGAGTTCTCCTCGGCGTTCAGTGACCCGAACCTCGGAGATCCGGCCAGCCCAGTCGTCATCCAGCGCACTTCGCAGCACGAGTTCAACCCGTTCGGCTCGACCTTCTGCTACGGGATTCGTCAGCTCGTCGTTGAGGTTTGAAGCCTCTGGAGCTATGAAAAAAGCTGTGAGAAATAAGAGAAAGTTAGAATGAAAACCAAAAGTCGGGAGAAAAAAGGGCGTGGAGAAATTAAATTTTTTCAAAGTTTTAGCGAATATCGTCGTTGAGATATCAAGCTCCAGGCCAAGGTAATCTGGCCTCCTTTTGTTACAGTCCAAACAAAACCTGATGAGAGGAGAAGAGCAAACTTTCGTTTTATGAAAAGTATTGTATTTTCTGAAGAGTACGCCTCGGCTTTTCGTGACGCGTTTCAAAAGTTTTCACCTTCTCTGAGGTGAAATTCTTAGAAATTAAACTTTATCCTTCCAGGTTATGGAGAACGGCCACATTGCTGCTCTGACCATCTATGACGATAAAATGTAAACAAATTTATTTCACTTTTGTATATTTCCTCATTTTTTTTGCCTACGCTAGCCAATTTTTCAGCGGCTATCGAAATAATTTTGTAATTTTTGTACATTCAACCTCACTTTTCTTCATTTTTAACAATGACTCGCATCAGGAATGCTGCATAAACTTTATTTTATTCAAATTATCGTCTGGGTTTACTTGAACACGCTAAAAAACCACAACTATATTCTTTGAGCGAATTTGAAAAATCAAGACATAGTTTCAAGTAATATTCAATCCATCCCCAATTGGAAGGCGAGGAAGGTAAAAAAAAAAGGAGCGTGACGCGTAGCGTGTGCGTACGCGGTTCTTGGCCCGAGTTCAATTCAAGCGCCATCGACTATTTAAAAACGCTCTTTTTTGTATCTATTTTACTATTTTTCATCTCAAAAACGAAAAAGTCAATAGTTAATTTGAAAAAAAGAAAAAAGAGAGCGATAAACGAGCTCTCCGACTAGTCGCTGGCGGTTGAATTGAAAGTTGACTATAACCTAGGAAGTCAAACCAAGTTTTCATAATCCCCTTGATTTCGCCTATCGATTGATACCAAATTTGCCGAATCTTTATTTTTTGATCTCGAAGTTTGATCTCCGATAACCTAGCTCCTATATAGTTGACTTACCAAAGTTCGCCTATAATTAAGTTCTGAGTTGACCTTTACTGCGCTCTAAAAAACGGCCCTATAGGTTATACTGAGCAGAGTCTTCCGATTTCTCGCTTCTTTATTTATGTGATTGGTTGTGAATTTATTCACAACACATTCTTAGAATTTTTTGATGAAAATAATTAGGATGAATTTTTTTATAATAAAAAATTGCAAAAATAAAAAAGAAAACGGGCAAAAATGAAACACGGTAATGAAAAAATTGGCGAAAACACAAGATAATTGAGAGAGAAACGCCGCAGGAGGGGACATTTTTTTGATCTGTTATTCGTTCTCCTCGAGCACTTGATATATTATTTATAATATTTATAAATATAATTTATAAAAGGGAAAATGTAGCTTTTTGAGAAAAAGCAGCAGAAGTGCAACGAAAAAGAAGTCAGCGACCAAAAATTAGTAAAAATAAAATTATGCCTAAACAGAGAGTGAAAAAAACGTTGAAATACACACATAGAAGTTTAAATAGTCTATAGATTTTTTGGAAAAAAAAAGCGATGACAGGGCGTTTCATCCTCGCAACTAGGAAGGTTCAAACCCATCCGAGTCGAAGAAACAAAAAAAAACAATTAGATAATAACTGAAATAAAAACATAATTTGAGCTTTTCCATTCAGTAGCGGGGAACATTACGAAGCAAAAAAGGGTAAATTTTCGGCAGGTTCAGAAAGAGGGTGGGGCGATTTATTGATTTCTTTTTTTTTCTTTATGTTTGATAAGTCGTTGTGTTTTGATCTTAGTCGGTGATTCTGAAGATTTTTTTGGCTACGGTTGACAAAGTACACTTTTCGGGTTTTTCTCGAACCTCTGATGAAGTCAAAAATCGCCAAAACACCGCAAAATTTGATTCAAATTTGTCAAGATCAATACACTCTCTCTGTGAAAATTCAAAATCAGGGTTCAACAATTCAACAAAAAAGACAATCACATTTCGGTGATAAAAAAAAAGCAGATAACAAGGTAATTTTGGTTGAGATGTGAGCTAAAGTTCAAGCTCAACTTTTCAACCAAAAATACCTGAAAAAAAGAAAGAAAAACTCTGAACGACACGTTGTTCATTGGGGTGGATTTGTCAAGCCATTTGATTGATAAGAGATAAAAATAAAAGGAAAAAAGTCTTTGGGATTTTTGTTTTGACTAGCGATGACGAGAAGGCGAGAGAAATACATATAATTTTTCTTAAAAGTAAAGGAGTGAATAGTTTTTCTATGAGGATGACGTCACGCGTAGCTCGTTTTCAGTTTTGAACAAACGCATTGCGGTCGACATGACGTGGCACGTCTCCGCCGTGGCGTCACCTGTAAAACTTCATTTATTAATTGACTTTCGAATCGGAATGATTTCGAGTGTCTGCGTCTCTCTGTTCTCGAAAATATAACGCCAACAGTTAACAGTCGCCGAGAGACGGAGATGGCGCAGAGAACAAGATTTTTCAAGGCGTTGAAAAAATCAAGCGAACAATCGGTGAAAAATTTATTTTCAAAATTTTAGAATATTCTGAAATCATGTCCTTTCAAATGCCCCTTTATGTTCGCTTTTTCAAGATAGTTTCAACGTCCAGAAACCCAAAAAAAAAATTCCTCGTAATCTATATAAAAAACGTTAAAAAATATTACCAGCTTTCTTTCTGATAAACTTGAAAGAAAAAATCTGAAAAATCTTCCAAGAATTTTTCTAAAAAATTCCCTCATACAATTGATCAAATTCAAGCCGAGAGTATAATTTTAGAAGTGACCTTATCTGTGGGGGAGGGTTCGCTCGTCGAAAAGTGGACGGTGATGAGGTTTTCCAGCGTTTCTAACATGGATTCCATGTTGGAGATCTGCAAAAGTTTCAATTTTCCTTCTATTTAAGAGGAAAAAAACGAATCAAACCTGGTTGGGGGTTATTGATGGCTCGGTGGGCGCGGGGAAAGTTCGCTCCAACGTGACGCATCGCTTCATTTCGACGACGTACGCGGCGACGCATCCGATGAACTGCGACGCATGTCGCGTGAACTCGACGCCTTCAAGATCTGCTTCTGATTAGGTTACGGTAAACAGCGGAGCTCTTCAAAGATCACTTAAGTGGTTAGAAAAACAAGTCTATGTGTATCAGCAATTCATCCCGGAGGGATAACTTTAGTCGTTAAAAAAATCGAGAATTTTCAGCAAATTATGACGGGAGCCCTTAAGTTGTTCGAAAAATAAAGAAGTCAAGGTTTATCAGCAAGTTATGATGGAAGCTTTTCAGGGACAAAAAGTGATTTTTTTTTTCAAAAGAAGCCGAGTTCTTCCACTCAGGATTTTTGAAGTGAGCTCTTGAGTAAGTTTCACCTATGAATAAAGCTCTCAAGGGGTCACTTGAGTAGTCTTTTTTGTATGAGTTTTCAATGATTTTTGAAGTGACCACTGTTGAAGTGACCATCTTATGAAGCAACTTAAAGGAAATTTTGCGATAAATCAGTTTTAATTAGCCAGGAAAACTTCAGTGACCACTTGAGTTGCTTCCAGTTTGATTGAAGCCCTTTAGTAGTTCCTTGGTTGGAGTTTTCAAAGAGGACTAGAGTGACCACTTTGAAGAACCCTTGATTTATAATTCAAGTGAAATTTGCTTTCCAAAACAATCTTTTCGAGCGAGTTCCCTTTATTATCGAAAATCTTTTAAGAGATCGCTCGAATGCTCTCTTGGCCGTAAAACAAGAAATTTTCGCTAGGGAGAACTTAAGTGACCAGACAGCAGGAAGCCTCTCAATTGAAGACTAGAATTCGAATCAGATTAGGTTTTTTTTAACCATACGTCGTATTCTAAAAAATCAAGTGGTCATTTGCGTGGTTTTCAAAAATTTCAAGTGACCACTATTCAGTGGAGTCGAAGCGATCACTTAAGGATGTGGACTAGCTCTTCTCTTGCCCTTCGGATGGGGAAATAACGGCAAACATGACCAACAAAAACCAACCTTCGTGCCGTAACTGCGGCAGAACGCAGCTTTTGGCCGCCTCGCACGCTTTCAAACACGCCCGTCCCGCCGTTTCGACTTCTCTGTAACCATTTTGATGATAATGTTGCTTCATTTCCGGAAATTGTCTGTTTCATCCAATCTGAAGAACGAAAATCTCTCTTAGAGTTGCCCCAAAAGAGGCCAATTTCCAATGAAATGACACACAAACACCCTCAATAATGAATGTTTGAAACAGGAAACTCATCTAAAACCGAGTCACGCGCGCCTTTTGACGTCATATATCTCTTTCTCTCTTTTCGTTTCTTTTCTCGTCGCTGAGGTAGGAGAAGAAGATAGAGAGAAATTCGTAAATTGGCCCTTTTGCCTCAAGATGGGGAGAAGAAGGAGTGAGAGAAGAAGCTGACGAGAAATATGACGTCATCTGCGAGTGAGAGAGCAGGAACGAACTTTCAACCTAATTGCACACAGGGCCGAGATGATGATGATGATGATCTTTTCGTTTTTGGGTTTCTCAGCAAAATGTGACGTCGATAATAGAGTAAAGTTTGGGGAAATGATGACATTTTGGAGAGTTCTAAGCTTTTTTGCCAAGCAAAAAATGAATGAATCAACTTAATTTGTTGCAATTATGTTTTTGGAATATTGCAAGAAAATTTTCAAACTGCAAAATGATCCAAAAATTACTAGGGACTCTAGTAATTTTTGGATTGAAAAAAAGTCCAAAATCCGACTCCTACATATATCTTTATATTGAGAACTTTATGACAGACGCGAAAAAAAAATCCAAAATTGAAACGATCAAGTGTTTTCAAAGTGTGGAAAGACCTGCATAAGCGACATTCAAGCTCTTCAAAATTTATTGAGACCCAATTTTCTCTTTTCAAACCCCTGCCTTCTCAGAAGTTTATGCAACATTCAACCCGAAAATAAATTGCCTACAATGACGCTCGAAAATGATTTGGGACTTTTGGGAAGGTAATTCTATTTTGCAGTTTGTAATTTTCTACAAAGGGGCTCAAAAACTTTCGAAATATGGACTTTGAGCCTAAATTTTCGAACTAAAAATAATTATCTCAAAAACTTGATTGTGGCCGCTCTTAATCTAAATCTTCAAAGAGTGTTTGAGCAAATTCGAAGAAAAATCGCTCAAAGTAAAATGACCTCTTTGTTGGTCCTCATTCTGTGTTGAAAGCGCACTTCAAAAATAGATTTCTCAAGATTCCTATCGAAAAATATTTTTCTCAAAATTATGTATGCCAATCAATTCAAAATTGTATGCTCTATGAGAAAATCTAAAAGATGAGCGAAAATAAAGTTAAGGGCACGAAAGGACTTACTAAAAAAAAGTAAAGCTCCACCTTTTTTGAGGAAATTTTCTACTCCTCTACAACTTCTCTCAAAATTCTTTTCGAATACACATTTTGGTACCACTCGACTCAAAAAACAACGCTCTATAAGAATTTTCCATACTCGAATTTCAAAAAAAAATGTTTGAACTGCGGACAGACCTCCTCAAAGAGGCGCCATCCTGCGAGGTGCCGATCCCCTGGGTCGCATGCCGGAACAACGCCAGCTGCACGTTGCATTCGTGCACTAGCTGAAAATTATTAAAATATTGAGAAATATAGGAAAATGAGATATAAAAAAGTTCTTTATTTATTTTTATAATTTTTCAATGAGAGCAAGAGCATTTACAGAATTTCAATAGGAAAAAACATTTTTCTCAATTAATTTTTTTCTCAACCTCGCAATATAAACCTTAATATTTTTATATTGAAAAAGTTGGAAAGTATGCTCCAAATAACAGTATCTTTAACAGTCTGGAGCCGTTCAATGTTACCTGTTTTCAAACTTTCCGGACAGTTCCTTGTACAGAAAAAAAAATCGACAAATTGTTTCAGAGGAAAATTTTAACTACAATTTTAACTCCTCTATATAAACTTCTTAAAATCGAGAAAACCCAAAAATACACCATTTCGATCCGAAAATTCTTCTTTTTCCAATTATTATCTCCGTTTTACCAGAGCAAATTGTTCATTCGGCTCGCGCGGCTCCGACTGCGACCGGTTCGTTTTGCCGGCCGGTGGGGTCCTTCGCAACCGCCACTCTTCACAAAAGTCGATAGAAACTGTTCCAACGCCAGAAACGGAAAGTCAATTATACTTTGAGAATACAGAGATCAACGGGAAAGTCGCGAAAAAAAATTAGAAAATGCAAAAAAGAATCGAAACCCAAATCAGCTCATCACTTCATTTAGAAGATGAAGAAAAAGCTTTAAAATTACTTAAAATTAAAACTTTCTTTTGAAAATCTGTTAAAGGTACAAGTGATCTTCCATTATCCTTTTTTTCTCGAACTCAAGAGCTAAGTGATCCGCTGAGGGATATAGTATTCATAATTAGTAGTTTGAAAAACAGAACTTCCGTGAAAAAAACTTCAACAAGTTCTAAGCAAATGAACTTTGAACTTATATATTTTTTTCAATTCTGAAAATCAAAAAAATATTTGAGGATCTCAAAAAGAACTGCAGGGCAGCCTGAAAATGAATTTCAAAACAAAAAAATTTTTAGAAAAGTTATAAGAAAAAAATGCAGATCAATTTCACCCTCTTTTTTTGAAAATCATCAAGGTTCAGGAATTTCTTTAAAAAAACAGTGAGAGACATTCAAGATATCTGGAACAGCTAAAAAAATTAAACTAAAGAGTTGAAATAAGAAATTAAAAACCCTAAAGAGATCACTTGAAGCTTATCAAAGAGTAAAATGTCTTCAAGGCCTAATCCATACCCAAAGCAGCTGTTTTGGCTATTGAAGGAGAGAAAAAAAAAACAAAGAAAAAGTGCAAAAAAGGACGAAGCGAGAGAGCATGCTTCTGGGTGGAGGGCGAAACAGGGACGTGGAGAGACGCCTGGCCACGCCCCCTTTCTGCCAATTGACAGTGACGTCATTTCGCGGTGAAATCAGAAATGACGTCAGTTTTTTTCTGTCAAGTTTGAATATTTTATCATTCTCTTTTCAGCGCTTGTCTGATTACTGTAGCCTCTTATTTTATTAAGCGTATAAGAACCATTTTTCTAGCACTCCGATGCTCCTCTAAATTTTGTCACGAGATAGCTAAATTTTCAAAAATGTCTTTCTTATCCCGTTTTTTAAAGAATATTTTTCTGACTTTACGTCACCTTTTCTTGTTTCCTCAAACTGTATAGTCTGTGTGCCACGACTTGAAATTTCACGGAACGACATTCCGCTGTGTCGCTGCGCGAATTTGCGAACCTTGGTCGCGCTTTTTATTTATTTTTCTTTTATCAAGGTATTCTACTTTCATGTGCTCCCACAGCAATAACAATCAATTGAAAGCGTGACCTAGATTCGAAAAACGCTTCGCGAACACACGCAGCGGAATGTCGTTCGATGAAATTCAAGTCGTGACACACAGACTATATCACTAATCGTGTAAGTACCATTGTCTCAAAAATTCTATGCTCCTTCAAATTTGGCGGCAAGCCAACTTCTAGGAAAATGAAACAAGATTAATGAAACTTCCTTGAACTTTTCGAATACAGTTTGAAAGAATTCATTTCATTCTTTTCAACAAGGGCATTTTCAGTTATTATCGGCTCAAAATTCACGAAAAAAAAAAATGCGATTTCAGCTTCGAAAAACTGTGTCGGAATGTAAAAAGTCCTCTCAACTGATCAAAACATAAATCTAGTTTGAAGAAAAAAAGACGATTTACATCAAAAATCTAAGATTTCCTGACGTAAAAACGTGAAAAAGAGGGAAAAATTGAGAGATTAAAAGCAGGTCTAATCGGCGCCCTAACTACGTCACTAATGTGCTCTTTTTTTGAGCCATTCTCAACGAAAATGGCTTTGGTTTATATTTGTCTTGTCTTGTGGCGAGGCTTTGCTCGATGAAGGTTTCTCACGAAACAAAAACCAATTAGAATGGAGGGAAAATATGGGCTTTTGTTCCATTTTCCCTTTCTTATTAGATAAAACGAATGATACTAAAACTTCAAGTCCAATGACCTTTGATCTCGATGAACTTACTCTTTTTGAGCTTTTTTTTCTTGATACAATTACACAGAGCTGGACGTCAAAATTGGCGTATTTTTGATTTAAAATGATGTGTAAACCTTTCAAAAAATCTTCGTAAAAAAGTAAACGTTGACATAGATCTAATTTACTACCACTTTGAAAAGGACATCGAAACGTGTCTCATACACTAAGTCTCCAATGCCACAGACGTCTAGGAACAGAGTTACGACTTCTCAAAATACCAAATCTACCATTCTTCTCAGAATTGTAAAAAATCATTAGGCTCGCATCCTTTAGAGGAGCTCAAAACAATGAATTAATTAATGATAGGATATGCAAAGGTTTCTTAAAGTCCTCTATAAAGTCAAGGTGCAATAATGACAAAATCTCTTTTTAGGAGCCTAGACTCCGATTTTCTCAATCAGCTCAAAATTAGTGAGCAATAGGAAGTCAAAAGTTATTTTCCTTGAAATTGTTTAGAGACCCGAGGGAAATTCGGTGGAGATGATCAAAAGGGAGTTGAAAGGAATGGAAAAAGATCTCATTCGCTGGTGGAGGAGGCTACCGGAGGCCAGTCTATTTGAGCCACTTATCTTATCCGATCGCTTATCATCACCCTTCTTGTGTGCTCTCTTTCGTCAAGGCCAAATCGCCCACGTCTTTTCGAGGCAACCATCGGAAAAAAAAGCTTCTCATCGCAACATTTCTGTGAAAACGTTTCGAGCTCCAAAGAGGTGAAAAAATATTTAATTTTGAGTTGTCTAACATTTTTTTGACAATAGCGCACAAAAGATCTGTCAAAGAACGCAACGTAAATACTGAATACTTTTCATGGTTACGATTTTTTTTTTCAATAGAGCTCAGCTGTACTCACATAAAGAGCGGTGTTGAAATGAGCACAATTTTGAAAAATTTCGATTTCTCTGCTCTTTTGTGCTCACGCGCTATTTTCAGAAAAATTACAAAAAATACTAATCGAAAAAAAGAGAGTCCCAAAAATTGGTTCTGTTCTATTTTTGGTCTCGAATCTGCCTCCGGCACAACGAGCTTAAGGACAGGAAGCGTCGCGTGAGGCCGAGTTACCACTTTAGGGCCTACTTTCTCTTTCTCTCTCCGTATTCTGTTCTTTCCGAGAGTACTGCGGTCATTTGACCTGGCTATTAGGGAGAATCCAAATTCAGAAAGGTTTTTCTTTTCGATTCATCCGGTTTGACAAAAATTACTTCATACCGACTAATACCTAAAACACTGGAGAAGGTCGGAAAAAAGTCTAACGACCTTCTATTATTACAATCATTAAAAGTTGACTATAAATAAGCCTTTTTTCTCTGATTTCTGAGTAAATGAAATGAAATAAATAAGTCGCACACAAAGCCCTCAATCTCCAGTTTGATTTTATCCGTCTCAAGTTGTTTTTCAAAGCTCGAAAAAAAATCCAGAGAAGGGTCAAGAAAACTTGAAGAGGTAAAACTAAGGCATAGCCGATTTGAAAAAATAAGAAAATGAAGAGGTCTGATCTGTCTGTGTATCTTTTCCCTTGCCTATGAGATCATTCCAACATGAAGAAATTCAAAAATGCCTACACAAATAAGTTTTACCCATATTCAAGAGTGAATTTCCTTTTACTAAACCTAGCTTCTGCCCCTAGGTTTAATAAAACTTACAGAAAACTCTTACACGAAATAATCCTCAAAATCCTTTATTTTCTCATCAGAAGCCTTACAGATTCACATGTAACTCATATGATCTTTTTTCACATTCACATGCGTTAAAATAAAAAAATTTATAATGACGCTCATTGTCTCCCATCCGAGGCCAACAAGTTAATAATATTTCAAAACTTTCTGCGTCTACGTTCGAATCTTCGAAAATTAAAGAGCGTTCAAGATATGAGAGGTCAGCTGTTTCGTTTCCCCCTGAACGCCCTCTTTTCTAAGTGATCTTCATCTGTCACAAACTCGAGTTTCCAAAAAAGGTAGAGAACGTTCAAAAGTGAGAAAACAGGCGTTCTTTTTCTCTGAAAGCCCTCTTTTTTTCAGTGCTCTTTAACGTTCGAGATTCGAGTCAAGGCTGTGGGACAATTTTCGGCAAGTTGTATGAGCCCAAAACTGGACATGAAATTAAATATTCAGACAGTTTTAACCATTTTAAAGGAGTGAGCGAAACTGAAGAAGCAGAAAAACGCATAAAAATCTGAGAAATCGAACTTCTGAGATCCTTTCATGTTTTTTTCGGCCAAAATTTAGCAAAAAAAAAATGTAAAAAAGAAACGATGATTTTGACAGAATTCGATTGCCGCACAGGCCTGACTCAAGCCTTGACAATTCGAACATAGACTCAACTTTGTGAATGACAAAATGGAGGAACCTCATTGAGTTTCCTGACGCTGGACATGGACTGCTGTCGCATGCCGTGCCGGACGGACAGTTGCGGAGGGCGGCGACTTCGGCGACGACCACCGGCGACGCGTCACCGACGGACCGCGACGACGACGACGTCACCGACCGTCGCGGCGGCGGCGACGACGACGACGGCCCGACGCGTCTGCGACCTCCGGCGAGTGCTCGACGCCCCCGGCGACCGCTTCGGCGATGCTGCAATTGCGAGAATCTTCTTCGAATGATTTGCAGTTCTTTTGGATTTTTATCAGAAGCATCTCTCCTAGAAAATGACGAGATTCTACCTCGAAAGCTCCAAAAAAAATTGCCAAATCTTCTATTTTTTAAAAGCGCCCTCAGAAAATTGAAAATGGGGAGAGGGCTTCTCTCAAAACTTTCAAAAATAGAGTAATACTTACAATATCCCTGGGTCGTCTTTAAAAAATTTTCTATTGATTCAAAAAAACTGAAAAAAGGTAAAAAATTTTGGAATCTAGTCAGTCTTCAAAAAAGATTCTTCAAAGACAAAAGCCTAGCAGTGAAGCATCCAAAAAAAGCACTCAAAAATCTCAAAACTTAACACTAAGAATAACTGACGAGATAAACGCGAGTTCGGTGGCGGTCCATTGACAAACTCGCAAACATGTCGCTTTTTTCTAGGCGCGATCCCGCATTTCTCTCGGCGCGACCTCGCATTTTTCTCGGCGCCATCTCGCATTTATCTTGCATTTCGGAAATTTTCAAATTGCGAGAGAAATGCGAGCTCGCGCCCAAACAAATGCGAAACCGGCGCGAGAAAAAATGCGAGATGTTTGCGAGCTCGTCAATGTACCGCCAGCGTCTCGCGTTTATCTCGGCAGTTATTCTTAGTGCATTCAGTGAAAACCCAAAAACTTTCTAATCAGTCCTGAGAGGACGCCAAGCAGATAACTTAACGTCCAAAAGCCGAAAAAAATATTAAAGGTTTCAAGAAGTTATCCGAACATCGGAGGAACGTTAAGAAATATTCTCAAGTTTTAACAAAACTTCTGAATTGAATGAAAACATTTAGTTTGAAAAAAGAACAATTGTTTTGTGAGATCTCGAAAAGTTAAAGAAACCAAAAAGTTCAGCTGAAAAATTCAGAATATGAAACAAGCTTTGAAAAAAAAGATTAGTCAGGACTGAAGAAAAAAGTTTCGAAGTGAAGAATTTCAAATCCCAAGAAATTGTCAAAAATACCCTCAAACTTCACTCCTAAAGGATTTCTTGAAGATTTTTTGGAAAGTTTGAGGAAAATATCTTCGAAAGGATCAAAATGATCACGAATGACAATGGGAACTATCCCGAACAATTTTCATGATTGATAAATGAAATGTATATTCAAGCTCAGACATGGGTAGACCCTTTTCAAGGCCGCCAACACTTGAGTCGTCCTAAATGAAAGACACTACATCTCAGAGTTCAAAATTCATCTTTAATTATGTCAACATCACTTTCCTGACTCTATTCCTTATTTTCGAAAGTTTTGTAATTCAAATCCTCAGCAACCGAAAAAAAAGTTTGAAGTTTTTAATGCGTCCTAACTTTTTCTAAAGATTTTTGAACATAAATCTTTTTCTTGATTCTTAACGAGTCGGTTTTTTGTTCGCGGAACTGGATTAAATTTTTTCGGCGAACTGAAATTCTCTCTGTAATCTCTTCTGTTTCCCGAAATCCAGAAAGTTTCAGGAAATTCGAACTTCTTACAAGAAAGCTGTCATCAAAAAACTGTTTTTTTTTGTAACTGTATGTTCAAGTGATGAGGGAAAAAGAACCGTTGAGAGCGCCGAAAGCGGCTGAGAAGGTCTGAGACGCGGGCGATCTGCTTCTGACGGTCACCTCGACAGCTATTCGACGTCTTCGCAGCTGCTCACGTCTTCTTGCCCTTCTTATTGTGTTTCTTCTTCTTTTTATTCGCGTGGAATTCTGATGAAAACGCAAAATAAGACCACTTTTTATTGATTCTATAACGATCGAAACGACAAAAAAAACACAGAAAGAAGCGGTTTCCGAAGGAATAAATCGGAAGAGAAAGAGGAGACATCACTGTCGCTTGAAGAGACGTCAAACAAAGAGAGAATTTCAACTTCTGAGGCCTCTTTTCTGGAGTCGCCGTCTTCATGACTATGCTTTGAAAAAGGCGAAAAGACAAGAGAACAGCGGGGCTTCGAGAGACGCCAGACGATTAGGAAATTTCTGGTGGTCTGGCGTCTCTTCAGATTTTCCCTAACCTTACCTATCAAAAATAATTATATTTGACTAAAAAAAGATTAACTTCCAGTCTTTGAGGAACTGATGTTTTTAAAAAAATTAAGCTAAAAACCTTATAATCCTGAATAGTGAGAAGCTTCATCCTCCAGATTATCGGGGATTCCTGTGAATCAAGAAATATTCATACTCGAAATCTTCAGTTTTCGCTCAAAAAACGCCAGAAAAGGCATGTAGGGGAAATATAAGAAATTTTTTTCCCGGCTCAAATTTTTGTCACAAATTGAACAAAGGAAAACTAAAAAAAGCTCAAATCAGACTTGACAACATCCAATTTCTATTTGATAATTTCTTCAAGCTTCACTATATACTATCCCAGGAAAAAAAAAGAAGTGAAAGCAGAAAAAGCTGAGAGAGAGAGAGAGGGAGTGAAAGGAGGGAAAAAAGAGAAAAAGATGCAAGGGCCGCTAACGTTAAGTAGCAAACGCGCCCCTCGGCTATCGATTTTCTTCTCTTTTTTTTCTTCTTCCTCTTCTTTTTCGCTTCTTTTTTTTCGCTTCGTTTGGGTGGCTTAACAGCTCACCGCTCATTGCAGCTCACTCACGCAACCCAAAGAGCCAAACAAGTTCTGTTGAAGAGGCTGCTTGAGGGAAGAAAGGGGAAGAAGCTGTAGGTGCGGCCTAAGGAGATAAGAAATGCTTCGAAGTGAGAAAAAAAAACTGAAAAAAATTCCTGATAAAAAAGAAAGGTGATGCTGGAAAAGAAGTGAAAGTAAAATATCAAAAT
Organism: Caenorhabditis auriculariae; assembly: GCA_904845305.1. Lineage (NCBI taxonomy): Eukaryota > Metazoa > Nematoda > Chromadorea > Rhabditida > Rhabditidae > Caenorhabditis > Caenorhabditis auriculariae. Next base: position 694,173 of record CAJGYM010000004.1, read on the forward strand.
TCGAATCTAAAGTTAGCCTAAAAGAATGTTTAGAAGCATCATTGATGAAGAATGAGCCTTTTAAGTTATTTATCAACTGAAAAGATAAAGAACTAAAAAAGCTCAAGTGAATGGTTTAACGATTTTTAAATTTTTCAAAAATTTCTGGTATAAAAAATTCAATCTAATTGAATCATTTTTTTCACAAAAATCGGTGAAAAAAATTCAACTATTAGATTCTTGAAGTATTACTTGAAATGAGCGAGAAGCTTTCGGTGAAATTAAAATTTATCTTGACCAGAAAAAAAATAATCTTCAGAACAAAAAAAGCACTTTTTTTGATTTGAAAATTCAACTATGAGGGCTGGTTTTGAATAAACTTGCCAATCTTCATATCTAAGTACAAGAAAACCCGACAGAGAAAAACAAAAAATTGATTTTCAAAAAACTCAAAATATGCCCATTGGCTCTGTACACAACAAAATTGAGCGGATACGACGACCAAAAAACTTAAAACAAACTTTATGCTTCCAAAGACTCAAAACGACACTTTACAATGAAACAATCTGATTTTTTCCCAGTTACCATACGAAAATTGCAAAAATACACAACAGAACGGCAAGAATTAGTTCAAAAATTGGAAAATCGACGAGAATATTGTATATGATACAATTAGACTGACAAAAAGCGACAAGATGAGGAAAAAGGAATCAAATCGACGATCAAAAAATAAATGTTTTTCAAAACAGATTAGAACGCGTAATACGGACCTCAGAAGGCATAAACGATGGCAAACATATTTTCGCGTTCAAAACACTCAAAATATTCAGATTATCGAGATTTAAAACGATAAGAAGTGACTTTACATGGTAAATAAACTTAAAAAATGGATAAGGCTCGAATTATGAGTTGAGATTGCTCTAAAGGCTAACGATAAACCTTGAAATACCAATTTAACCTCCAGATAATTCTATAAAATCATACAAAAGCAGGTTATTTTTATCTGCGCCAACACCAAAACTTTGAGAGCACTGATCAAAACCAAATTCGAAGTAGTAAAATGAATTTTCCAGAAATACAAGATCAAAAACTAGATTCGTTCAAACCGATTCAAGCATTTACAGCGCTTAAAGTTATAAGAAGCTGAAAACCGGTTAGAAAAAGGGCTGATCTCCCTGTTAAGCTGGATCTCAGAGCTTATGATAAGCCCGAAGAGTCAGAAAAAGGTTAAAAACCGAATCTTTCTCAATTTCACTTCTAAAATCGAATCGAAATTACGTCTTTTTAAGCCAGAAGCTCAAAAAAAAGAACAAAAAAAAAGGTTATGCTTGTTTTTAAAGCTTGAAGTAGGTCTTCTGAACAAAACAATGTTGAAAAATACCAAAAAACGGGCAAATATTGACTTGAACTAATTATAAGAATACACAAAGAGAAAAGCTGAAGCTTGAGATGTTATCGCTTTCAAAAAGTTGGATCTTGTCAAAAATCTCGAAAAAAATAATGAAAAATAAGCGAAGTCTCTTCAAGTACGCCTGAATGAACAGACATAATGAAAAAAATATTTGAAAGTTTTCATGTCTTTCTTAAAAAAAGCTTGAACTTAAGATTTCTTAATTCTAGAGAGGCTCAAAAAGGAAAATTTTGAATTGAAACGCTCAAAAATTAGCTTCACCTTGCATTTAACATCAATATCAAGTTGAAATGCTTATCAAGAATCGGAAAATTCGGAAGGCGCAGTTGACCAGCTCCAAAACCACCTCCATTTTGATTATCAAGGAAAACTGCTTGTCAGAACTCGGAAAACTTCGAAAATTTGGAGAAAAATAGGGAAGATGAATACAAAATCAAGTTTATCAGCTCGAAAAACAGCTTTATCTTGATTATCAAGCTGAACTACTTATCAAAAAAAAAGACAGTTATCAAGCGAAAAGGATGGCTTTGGTGCGGAGTTGGACTCTGAAGGGGCACTCCTCGGCGTCGGCCTTGCTAGGCGACGTCGTCGCTGTCGCCACCGGTGGCGGCGGCTCAAAGCACGGGCCAAGGCAGACCGAGTCGAGGCATCTGGGACCGCCACGCGACACGCGACGCGCCCACTCGCTTGCACGTGCTGCCAGACGAGCCCGGCGCTCCTCTGCGTTCTCAGGCCGCCCATCGTCCTCCTTCTGGCCGCTGCTGTTGATGATGCCGCCGCCGCTGCTGCCGGCTCCTCCTGCAACCAGCTGCTCTGTGCTCAAGCTCCACGAAGAGAGAAAGAGAGAGAGAAGAAGCCCCTCAAGTGGCGGCTTCTCTCGTTTGGCTTCTCTTTTCGATTCCTACCCATCAAAACATAAATATACTAGCTGATCTTTTCATCAGCTTTTGGAGGAGAATGAGAAATTAGATTTTTTTTTCTTGGCTACTACCAAAATACGGGTACTTTTTTACTTCATCGGTTTCTTCTACAATTTTTTTTGGCCTCAATATCAAAAGAAGCTCTACTCGTGTTTTGAAGTTATTTTTAGCTTCGAAGGAACTCTGGGAATTAAAATTTAACCTTATTTAAATTCATTTAAAAAAATTGTTTCAACAGCTTGCCTTCAAAAATTTTTTTGTCGTCCTATTTTTGATTATGAATGAAGTGAAGACATTTTTTTAAATGTCGCAGCTTCGAGTTTTCCCAGTAGATGACAGCTTTTTTTCGGATTTCAACGGACACTTCTTCTAAAAAAACTCGCTTCCCCTCAGAACAAGGAACTGGGACCATTTTTTTCGTCTAAATCTTCAAAAAAACCATGATTGGAGAGAACGTTTATTACCTCGCAAGTGCCTTGAAAAAATTATTTTTTAATATCTCGATAATTCCCTCCCGTTTCAACAAAAGTTCCATTTCAAAATAATTTATTTACCCTTTTTCTTTATATTTTAATATTTGAAACTTTTAGTGGGCCTTTGAGAGCCCACTTAAATTATTTCAAGATTCACTTCTTATCTTTTTATCTCTCTAATATCCCTCCAAAAATTCAAACTTCAGGAAATTTCTAATCCTTGTCCTCTTCAATGAAGAGTCGCCGAGTGGGACTAAATTGCAACTGAAATTCTTTCAAGTGAGCACTTGAGGAGTCACTTGATTTTTTTTAAGCTTTCATCTTTTCATCTCTCAAATCCAAAAAGTCACTTCAAAAAGATACAAACTCTCTTCTTCTTCATCTACGACTCGTTTAGGGATAACTGGAAAGCTAGATTCCAAGTGGGCACTTGAGGGACCACTGGATTTCTTTCAGTTTTCAACTTCTCCCACTTTGAAAAGAATTCCTTACCTTCGTCCTCCTCGATGATGACGCGTTTCCTGGGCTTGGCCTCGTCGACCTTCTGCTCACTGTCGGACTCTCCTTCGCCTTCTCCATCCGACAGGTAGCACGGCGGGACGAAGAATCCATCGTCCGACATGACCTCGTCGTCGCCGACGTCCTGAAGAAAGTTTGACTTGTCGGATTTTAATCAGATCTTCCGCGTCGGTCTTCAAAGTCTTCACTCGGAGTGAAAGTCTAACTTCGCAAAAACAGCAAAGTTTCTGCCTTCAGCTACAACAACCGCTGTATTCTGAGACTGTCAAGGCGCAACGGAGATAATGAACTACGCGCAGAAAACAAGGCGAAGACCCGTGAGACAATGCTTTCCATTTGAACAACTACACTTTCAGACTTTTTGTTCAAGGGAACATTTTCGATCTTGCACAAAAATTTCATGTTAAGTGGTCTTAATATATTGAAAATACAAAAAACAAATATTGATATGTACCTCCTCATCAGAACGGCACTCCTCGCCGTCTGAAGGCTCGTCCTCCCATTCGGCGTCCGAATCAACCTGGAAAAAACTTAATGAATCTCCCATTCAGAATGGCTCAATGCAAGAAATTTTATGTTGATCAGAGCCCGTTTAAAAAGAGAAGAAATGAAATTGTTCAAATAAAAGCCCGGAAAAAATTTTCGATTCTCAGTTGAAATGTAAATTCGACCAGAATCGCAATAAGAAACTCAAGTATTGAAAAAAAAAACAGAAGGTGTTCTCAAAATGAAGCATCATTTAATGATAAGAAATTGAACTCTGAATGAAGTTCAAATTTTTCTTTATCAAGCATTTCCAAATTAAGAAGAAAAAACGGCAGACCAGCGCGCATGCATCGGTTCAGAGAGCACGGTAATCTTGGAGAGACCAGAGCCATTTTCTCCACGTTCTAGACAAGGCCCAAAGACCTCTCTTTGTTTTCGTTGGTCGTTAGTCAGTGTGTAGAAAGAGGAGAGTAAGTTTCCAGTCTCTCTAAGTTTACCGTACTGTCTCAACTAAATAATACGCTCTTTTTCGCCTGAGAAAACTGCTCCTTCAGAAACTTATCAACATATTTCTCAGAAAACAGACAGAAGAGGCCAAAAATGACACTGGACTTGTGGACAGTTCAAAACTTTTTAGAAAATATAGATTGTGCCTCGAATCACCTCGTAATCGATGCCGGTCTCACTGGCGAAAGGTCTCCGGCCCTTGATCACCTGAGGCTTTTTCCGCCAGGTGCCGTAATAAGGCGGCCGAGTGTTGTCGTGGAATTGGATGAGTTTCGCGCGGAGGTGACTGGAAAAACCCGTTGATAAATCGATTTGAAAGCAAAATCAGAGAGCGCATGACTAAAAAACTGAGTTGCCCCGGAACAACACGACTCAAAATGTTGAAAATAAATAACATGAAGAATAAGAGGCGTCAAAAGTGCTGGTGAAACAATTAAGAAAAAAATGGCCGTTTCGCGAGTCGCACTGTTTCATCAGTAGCGCTCCCAGAGCATACACTTTACTGAAATGACATAGGAAAACCCTTAAAAGTATTCTATCCCTGTAAAAAACACTAAAAGGCTCTTACTCTCAAAACCATTTCTGAAATAAATCGACACTCCTTTGAAAACCATAGCCATATATTCGAAAATACCATAGATACCAACATTTTCCTAGCCAACAGAATTTTCCGCTTTTTCACCGCATCTGACGTTAGGTAGGTGATTGGGGTAACCTGAAATTTAATTCGAAAATACCTGCACGAGCTTATTAATTCACAAACCGTGTCCAGGTGCTCTAAAAGGTTGTTGAGGACATTCACCGGCTCGCGGTGCAAAATCGACGCCACACTCATTCCGGGCTTCATCTGTAACCGAAACATTTGATTTGAACGGCAAAATGAAGGCTTTATTTTATTTGAAATAATATTAGATGTGCGGAAAAAAACGGAACTTTAAAAAAATGAGTTTTCGAAAGCAAAAGCTTCTCCTGAACAAGAAAAATATTGAAATACTAAAAGGTCACTTTTTATATGATATTATAATAGATCTGGTAATAAAAAAACTTAAATCCTGAAACGGTTTGATTTTTTTCCGGAGCAAAATCTTCTCTGAACAAAGAAACATGAGCTTTACCGGCAAAAAAATTTGAATTATTAACAAAATCGAAAAATAACTTAAATTTTAAATCAGTATGATTTTTTTAAAATTATAAGATTCATCTGAGCAGAAAAAAATTCAGGATAAAAAAACAGCATTATCGGACTTCGGAATCAATTATTTCGAAACATCCCAAATTTCGACCAAGAGTAGTAGAAAAAAAGTAAACTTCAGATCGAGAAGAATTGAAAAAAAAGCAGAAAAATAATAGTCTATACCGTTAACAATGCATTAATTTCTGTCAAAAATTTTAAAAAAGCTCTTTCCGTTGAAAAAGCCCCAAATTCCCTTTCTGTTGAATTATTCAGATATTGAATAAAATAATCTCAAAAAAAAAAGATTTTTTAAAAATATCTACAGATTTCACCTCAACAGAACATCATTGAAATATGGTTTCAAACCCTTTTTTTTCAATTTTCTCTGTTCATCAACGAACCTCAAAAGGCTTGTACCAGAGATTATTGTCCACTTCCACTGTCGCTTTCTTCTTCTCAACTTTACTGAAAAAGCCGAGAAATCGGGCCGATTCTCGTCGTTTTTTCTCCTCCATGGCCTGAAAACGGATTTTAAAAGTACTTTTAAAAATACCTACTAAGACTTGAAGGTTGTACAGGATTCAAAACCAAACTAAGAAAACCAAATAATGAATCGGAAAGATTAAGTTTGAACTTATAATCTAATAAAAAAACTTCATCCCATATTCAATAAAAGCCTATCAGAAACTGATTCCGACATTGAAACCGGAAATAACTCCCTGACTTCAAGACAAAGAAAACATTGAAAACTTTAATTGAAACAAAAGAAACTCGGTCTTTCCCAAACCTCCTCTTCCTTTTTCTTCGCGTCTCTCTTCTCTTCCTCCTCCTTCCTTCTTGCTTCCTTCTTGTCGTCCTCTTCCTTCTTTTTCTTCAGCTTTTCCTCCTCTTCTTTTCTTTTCTTCTCCTCGGCTTCTTTTCGTTTCTCCTCCTTTTTCCGCTCTTCCTCGAGCTTCTTTTCGACTCTTTCTCTGGAAAGAGAGAGAATCATTCTAGATATATCAAAAATTTCCACCAACTTCTCCTTCCTTTCTTTTTCCAATCGTTTTTCCTCTTTTTCTCTGGAAAAACAATAATTTTGGGGGCGCAAAGATAGAAATCTCAACCTTTCCTTTTCCAATCGTTTCTCCTCTAGAAGCCGCTCTCGTTCGATCTTAAATTTTTTTTTTCAAACAAAAAGGAAATTATAACCCTCTGGTGTTCCTTCTCTTGTAATTTCTTCAACCTCAGCTGTTCTCGTTCTTCTTTGCTCACTTTTGGCGTCTGTAAGAAAGCATTTTCAACGTTTCTTATGTAAAATTTCATAGATTCTGTATAATCTGCATGTTAAGAATCACTACTGAAGTTCGATTTAGCTGCGTTAAAAGAGAAACAACCAAATCCAATACTCAAAAGAGCACGATAAACACATATTTGACAAGATCTTCAAGCACCTTGGGCGTCTTGGGAGTTCCAGAATCCTTGGCTCCTCCACTTTTCAAGGCAGGTGTGTGGGGCGCCTTTTTAGTTGGCGAATCATCGTCATCTTCGTCGTCGAGCTCCACGATTTCCGGCTCATCTTCCGATTTTTCAGATTTCGCTGGAGTCCCGTTTGATGATGACACCGGTACGTCGCACTGAAATGAAAAAAGTGAATATTTCCACTTCGTTTAAAAGATTTTCTCTGACAAACATAGGGATGTGAAATTTATCTCTAGGACAATAATGAAAAGTTTGAGAAACATACAGTCGTTTCAAAAATTCTACTAAGGTGTTTGGAGACACAGAAGAGTTACATGGCCGTAGAAACCCCTGGAAACGACTTTTCGTTTCGCATTTTCAACTGATTTTCTTATGCTCCTTTGAAACTCGAGTAAGGACTTCCGGACAAAAACTTCGAATAAAAACTTTCCAAAATTTTTTTAAGGATCACAACCCGAAACTCATAAAAAAAATTCCCGCTCCGAAAAAGCTGCCATTTGAAACTATCCAAACAAAACGAGCCTTCGGTTTCTTCACTTCGTCGTTTTTCAGGGGAGACGCGGCTCTTTTGACGCCTTTGAGCTTCTCCGCAGCATCTTCGGAATCGAGATTTTCGTTGTTCTCAACGACCGTCACCGCCTCGTCGCTCGTTGTCATTTCCCCTACATAAATAATTGTCAATACGAAAACGATACATAATTTAGAATCGTCGGAAAAAAAAAAGCAGACATATCTGAGAGAAAGAAAAATGGTGAGAATGAGCCGTGTTTTTATTCTGCATTTCGGCAAAAAATAACTTCTTATGGTGTTTCTAATGCATAGTAAAAACAGAATAAAACGTGAATGTCAATTTACACTAAAAAAATAAACACTTCTTTGTAAGGATTCTGGATGTTTAGGAAAAAAAATTCAAAAACCGTTCAAAAACGACTTAAAACCAAAGACAAACCTTATGTGCTATTTCCAACTGACAAACCTTCAAAAATAAAGAAATGGGAGCAAATTCGTACGACAACATCCAAAAAAATCAATCAAAAAAATAATTTTTTTATTTTTTTAAAAAGTTTTTGAATGCACCATTTTGGCGCCCTTCTTTGGAGCGCAAAAAGAAATCGGGAGGCAGGGGCTGATTTGCCACTCGGTTTTCAACAGGAAACCACGAAACAATTGTACAAAGCATTTATAAAATCTAGAACACAACTATTAGCTTATATACATTCAATCTACGAGTAGGATATTCGGAATACAAGGAAATTATTAAAAAAAAGAAGCGAAAGGACCTATATACAGGCAAAATTTATTTTAAAAGGTAAATGGAAAAAGGACAGAATATAAATGATTCAGGCGTCTTCAGAATGGGGCAAAAAAATCTTTTTACAATAAATAAGCTTAAGATCTTTCAAAGGGACAAAAAAATAAATTATCCCGACAAGGCGTTGATGAGCGAGACACAAATCTCCAGAAACTGAACGGTGAACGACGAGAGATTCGCCTGGAAACACAAATAATTTTGAAAATCAGATAGTGAACTCTTTTTCCGACTTTGAAATAAAGTTTTCAAGATGAAATTGATTGATTTTTTCGATTGAAAACGAAAAAAGAAAAAAGTGAGGTTTTTGAAGGTTCATCTAACTTCTGACATATCTTCGAATGCAATCAATATTTTGCAAAATGAATATACTGTTTTTTTATTTAATCGTATTTTCACTGTAAAATTCGGAAGTATCGAAAAGGGCGCAAAAAAGCCGCAAAAAGAATTGCGTTCTGCGGCCTTTTTATTATTTTTCATTTCGAAGGCTCTCAAAAAAGGATGAAGAAAGTGAAAGGCAGCAAAAAGGGCCAACATAGGCTGAAACGAGCCTGAAGGAGCTCCTTTCCACCTTTTTGGTAAGAAATTAAGGTCTTTGAAAGATCGCTGCGACTTTGCCAGTGAGTACCGGTCAACGGTTATTCATTAAAAACTCAACCACAGGGCTAAAAAAACTTCCCTTGGCTCTATAGTTTTCCAAGACTTCAAAGAAGGCTCACAGTATCACTAGCCGAGTCCTGGTTCGAAAGGCAGCTGGAGGCGCTCTGACGGCCGCCGCCCAACTGCCACTTGACGTCCTTGATCGCCTGCTCGTCCTCGTCGAGGAACTCGTCTTCGACGAGCTGTTTGAAATCCAGGAGGTGCATACGGTCGTCGAGTTTGTACAGCTGCAACGATGCTTTGGCCTGAAACACAATGATTCTTGAAATTTGAAGATTTCAGATACGAGGGTATACACAGAGTCAATGCTATGCCGTTAATGAGTGTTCAGAATGAAATATTTTCTTTTTCACTCAGATTTGACAACACCCGTCCATAAGGTTTGCATTTCCGTATAAAACACTCAATGTCAACTTATTCGAACTCATTTACGCTAAAAAAAGGTTTATATAGCCGATTCACGGCTAGCTTATGACGTTAAGGAGAGTGTCCTGTCGGCGCTCCCGACCAACCAGGTACTATCTCCTTTTTCATCGTGTCAGGACTCTTTTTCGATGACTCAAGCCATTCGTGAATCACCTTTACAGGTTTTTTCAAGTAAATTTCACTATTTTCTCGTCGATTTTTCACTTCAACTCCCCGAAGATCCTTTGGAATCTGGCTCCAGTTTGCGACGAACAATGATATGATAGGTGTTGAGGATCTTCCACTCCATGTTCAGCTTCAGCATCACGTTGAACACCTCCATCATGATCTCATCTGGAAAATCAAGGGCTAACATCCAATAATATAGATGGAAAAGGACGTGGTTGGTTAGAAGAACGAATGCCGAGATGCCACTTGGCCTTCCGAATGCCGAACGTCACCGCCTTGTTGTTGTGGCTCTGTTGTTCGAGCTGCTTCTCTGAAGATTTAACCTAGAAAAAGGTCTGTGAAACTTCAAAGGGGAACTGATTTCACTCCTTTCCGTTTACTTAAGCTCTCAAAAATTACCGCGAAAGTATGTGATAAAAAAGCATGAGAGGAAGATTTGAAATTAAGAGTTTCTCAACCTGTCTTGCTTGTTTTTGGGCTCATTTTTGTAAAATCAGGCTAGAAAAACATCCAATTAGACCTCTTTTCTTGGCAACTCACCAAGATCTTCAACCGGCAGACGAGCCAGAGGCTTCGAATGGCCTAGAAAACACCAAATTTCCCTCGTGTCTTTAAAATTATCAAAAACCATCAGAAATGACGTTTTCGACGAAAAGATTGTATGCGATGAGGAGAGGATTCTGCGGATCGTCAGAGACCAGAGCGATGGTGACCTCTTCTTCGGTTACTTTATAGCGCTGAAACTGATTTTTCCAACAAAAACAATAACAGCAGAAAACGCCGTGGCTGCACATGGAATGGCTCAAAAAGTTGCGTCACGGTTAGAGGTGGGTTCAAAATTGGCTAGCATTCTCACGCTCTCATCAATTTATCAGGTTGGCTGGTCAGAAATAAGCGGTACTGTTGCAGTTTATTTCACTATAAAAATATGATAAAAAATAGAAAGATCCATAAGATATATTCATAATTGCAAATATAATCTTTGACAAACTTCCATGAGACATTTCGCTTCAAATCCTATCTTATCATTGAAATCGGCGGTCAACGCTCATTTCTGACCGGCCTCGTTTACACCCTGAAGAGACCGCTTCGCAGCCGCTACGCGTCGAGCCATTCCAATCGCGACCACGGCCTCGCGAGCCGGGGCTCTGAAAACACCTCAGCCACTTCCTTGACGATATCGATGTCAACGATGGATGTACGAGCATGAGTGTTTGGCGGGAACAAGTAGTTGGGCAGATCAATGCGGAACCAGGGATGATGACTGAAGTGTTTTTGTTTTTTAATCTTTCTGATGAAAAAACATGATCTCCTTCATGGTAGCCCTCTTGATGGGGTCCACACAAAGCATGCTTCGGATCAAGTCGGCCGCTTGTGGCTCGACATAATGTGGCATGTAGTAGGTGCCAGCTGAACATTCATATTTCTCCTATACGATTTCTTGCTTGCTTTATTCAAAACTTTTTTTTTCCAAATTTCAAACTTAAAAAGAAGAATTATCCGGCTAGCTTCTTGATTCAACCAGAAATCGATTTTCGGAAATTTTCTCAATCCTTACTAAAGCTTCTTTAAGTTTGACCTAAACTTCTTGAAATATTCATCATGGGCGTCGCTTTTTTGATGGTTAGTTCTACATGAAAAATACCATGTTTTTTCATTATCTGCTGAGAAATCAATCAATATTAACGAAACGCCCTTTTTTTTCCAACCCAGCCTAAACCCAAATGGCGAAGAACAAGTCTGCGCCTAATTAGACTTTTTTTAAAGTCATAAATTGGCTCAAAAGACTTGGAAACTGTGCCAGAACTCTATGAAAAACCACGAAGCTACAAAAAAAAACTATATCCTAAAAATCAAGTTGAGAAGCTCCGAAATATCCCAAATAGTCCGTCCAAAACAAACCAAGAACCGAAAAACGACCTCGAATCTTCTGGAACAAGGTGGTGACGTGCTTGTCGTCGAAGGGCAACTGGCCACACAGTAAAGCGTAGAGAATGATTCCAGACGACCAAATGTCGACCTCGGGACCAGCGTAAAGACTACGCAAAACATACTTTTTATAAAGGTTCCAGAGAGCAGAACTGCGCGCAGGCCGGTCTCGTTGCACAATTAAACGATTCTTTTGAAAATCATTTTGAGACAGAAAACTGCAATAATTGGCAAGATTTTGACCGCTTCGCAGGCCGCGACGCGGCCTAGAGCCGGCCTGCGCGCAATTCTACTAGGTATTTAAAAAACCAAGAATTGACTATTTCCGGAGCGGCATAGTTTGGAGATCCGCAGCTTGTTTTCAGGAAATCGCCGTCCGGCATGAAGTTGGATAGGCCTATAATCGAGTTCATTTACTTTCTGAAATCGAGAATAGGTTTATGAAAAGCTTATCCCCCACTTAATCCTAAATTTTTGATGTTACAGAGAAAATTTAAACAAAAAGTGTTTTTCATGGTTTAAAAAAAAATTGACAATTTTTTTTGAACTTTTCTCGAATTTTCCTCCTCACCAAAATCGGCAATCTTGATGTTCTTCTTGTTGTCGAGAAGGATATTTTCGGGCTTCTAGAAAATTCTCAGACAATGAAAATTGGAAGATGTTCGATGGCAAACCAAATCCCGGTGAACGACTTTGCGGCGATGACAATAGTCGAGACCGGAGATGATCTGCTGGAAAAATCGGCGCGCTTCGGGAGTATCCAACTGAGATTTCCGTTTTTTCGACAGACTTTCGACTCGATAAATCGAAAACTCTGTACATGAATGCTTAACCTGCGGATAAGGCGGGTCCCCCAGGGCAACTTCAACGCGCCCTCGGGCGACCAGACTCGCCAGGCAGTCACATTTTCCAGAGATCTACTTTTTCTTAATTTTTTTCCCCCTTTTTTTTCTAGATTTTCACTCATTTTCATTTTTGCTTGTTGGGTCGCCCCGTCCATGAATTTTCATAGCCACACATGAAATGGCTAAACGGAAGCGCACCCGACTTGAAACGACTTTGGACTGGAAAACATCAAAGCGTGGAAATAATGATGTTTCAAGTCGGTGACTGACCGCGACGTTTCTAGTCACTCCAAGTGCGACCAGGATGTTATAAAATGATTGGCACATTGCCTTTTTGAAGTTTGAATTCAACCATCTGACTGAGTAAATCAACGCATTCGGAAGAAATGAATAGGATATTCACTCGGCCACATTTGACGATGTAGGAGAAAAGTTCGCCGCCGGCCACGTACTCCATGATCATGAAAATGTCGGTGGCTGTGCTGATCACCTTGTACCTGGAATCGAAAAAGAGCAAAATTGAATAGCAACATGCCAAAAATAGAAATCTTTCCATGTTCTTCTACTTTTGAGCTTGATGGTTACGGCGACCCTCGTGGTTATTTTTTATTTCCTTGAAGTTGAAAATTCTTGCCTCTTCTCAGTAAAACCCTCATTTTCCCCGAAGTACTTCACTTCGACTATCATAACCAATGAAAGTAAGAGACAATTCAAAACCTTCATCTCGCTTCTAAAAAAATTATTTTTTTCCTTTGTTTTTGAACCATTTTTCGGAAAAATCTCCTTAAAAAAAGTCGAAGTTTATTATTACCCTTTCTGACACGGATTTACTGAAAACCTACAACTTTATAACGTGCGGATGGTCCAAGACGGACAGGTTCTCGATTTCGCGGCGGATTTTGCTGACAATGTCCATGGATTTGATTGTCTGCCGGCTCATAATCTTCAGGGCGACTTTTTGGCCCGTTTTTACGTAGTGTCCAACTGGAAATGTGTTTTTAGAAGTGTTATTTCTTTTTAGAAATTTTGATTTATTTTTTTCTTAATATCGGGCTTTTTTTCGTTTTTTACTTAGTTTTTGATCGAAAGTCTGATCGAAAAGAGTTCCGATTTTAGAAAATTATATTTCGATGACCGACGTTTGACTTTGCCGAAAGTTCCATGACCAATCGTTTCTCCGATGACATAGTCGCCTAGCCGAAGTGTCGGCTGCGGTGGCCGGAATGAGTCCATAAACGGCATTTCTGCTGGATCTACTGATAGAACCCAATGGAAGAGCAGTGAAAATTGATCCTGAACAAATTAAATAGCCACGAACGATTAAATAGCCACGAACGAATCAAAACATCAAGAAAACGCGAAGGAATCGAGAATATCGTGAAAAGATCATATAGCGAACTTCAAAGAGGTTAGGAAGTAAAATCCGGAAAGAAACTGTTGATGGAAAAAAATTCCCACAAAGTGCAAAGGCCATATACGGCCTCCTTCCATCGAAGTTTGTGGGAATCTTCAGTCCGTATTTTTTTTAAATGTAGTTTGATCACAACAATCGTATGAAAAATCATTCTTTTTATTTTCTATAGAGATGTTTGTTCAGTGAAAAAAGGTCAGTTCTTAAGATCAATTTCTGAACTCACCTTAAATATAATTTTGAAAAAAAAAAACGGAATAAGTATGAGTTCTCCATCTCACGTTTTAAAACCTTCTCCGGTTCATCAGCTCGTTTTTCCCTGGAACTTGGAAACACATTCCGTAACTCAAGAGCTTTAATCATTTCCTAACTAAGCTCAAAGGTTCTATAGAACTGAAAAAGATGGGAAAACTACAGATAAAAGTGCGGAATAGAAAAAAAAAGGAAGAAGAAGCAAATGGAGACGCCGCCGACCCAACAGATGAATACAACAACAGGAAGGCGAAGGGCGGAAAGAGGAAAAAAAAGAGCGGCTCGGCGTCTCATCCATTCACTTAAAAACCGTTTCGACCGACCGACAAGACGAAAAAAAAAAATCCCAGTTTAGAAAACCACAGCGCAGACGCGAAAGATTTGGGATTTCGCAACATATTTGTGCTAGAAGATGGTCATAAAACAATGGAAAAAATTTTGTGGGAAGTTCTTTCGACTCATCGATTGATAAAGACGCTCCTCATTAGAATTTATCTTCTGCTCACAAAAAATGAGGTAAACAAGTACAGGAATCAATGAGTTCAGGAAGAGGGGTCTCCATACGAAATTCAGAAAAACATATATAAAAAACTTTTTTGCTCAGGGAGTTAGTTTTGTCACCGGCAAAATTAATTTTTAATCTCATGAAGTTTTTTTTTTGACTTGATTTGATTTTTTTGTGGAGAGTAATATTCCGGCCTTTAAAAGCGGTCTACCATTGTATGGGCAACAGTGAGAAAAACAGGTTGACAATCCTGGATATTTCTGGGGAAAAAATCTTCTCAGTAAGGTGTCAAATCCTCATGTTTTCAAATACAACTTTGGTGATTTTTGAAAAATTTTCCGTTTAAGAAAAAAATATGAATACTAAAATATAACTCTCTCACAGAAGCAGAAAAAATGAAAAATTCAATGCATTATAACAGTAAGAAGGGTGAGAAGTTAATGTGAAAAAATCAATGTGGTGATAAAGTTTTCAATAAAATTTCTTCGAAATTTGTCAGTGGAAATAAATTTATAAATGAAGATATTATATCGCGCGGCCTGCCGTAGCGCAACAGGTTGTGTGCCTGTCTACGGTCCACAGGGTCACAAGTTCGATCCCTGCCCCGACCCAACCAAGGGGTTTAAGAAATGTTGGTAGTGGGAAACCACGACTTCAAAATCCCAGCCGTCACACACAAGGACGGATATGTCACTCGAGCCAGTCCACTGATATCAGGATAGGACCTCGGCTAACCGACTTGGGGCGCCGACGCCGCTCAAGCGTTACAAAGGCATAGGAAGAAGAAGAAAATATCGCGCGGCCGTTTCGGGTCCCAAAAATGGACGGCACAGGGGGTGACCCATCGTCTTAGAAAATGTATCTGGTCTCCAACAGGTCCGGTCACTTTCTTAAAAAGAACCAAGAAGTTATTTTTTTGCCTTTTTTTATTAAAAAAATCTTAAAGAATTTTCTGTTTCACAGTTTCCGTATGATATGAACACTTATCAAAAATAGAACTTTCCCTAGGAAACTAGAAAAAAACCAAAAAAAGATTAGATCGTTTCTCAGACCTCTGGTTGGACTATTCCAAAGAGTCTTTTTTTGGAAAATCGTATTTTTCTTTTTCTTTTTCGAACATGGTAAAATAGTTTCTTGTTAAGAAATTTCCACCAAATCCAAAAATATAGGTTTCAACAGGAAGTTTGCAAATCGAAAAAATATTATATCTGTTTGAGAAGTCCGTAAATGACTAAACGAAAAAGCAATTTTTGAGAAATGGAAAAATTTCGTTTTCCTAATTTTTTCAAAATTTTGAGGCTTTTTTCTATATGGCCATTTCTTCTGAATCCAAAAACCTACCTCAGATTTTCCTTTTTGAAAAGAAAACGCCGTTGAATCCTTTTTTGTATCAAATTTTCAGCTTGGCCAAATACAGTTTTGAGGACATTATTTTGCGTTATTTTCAAGTTTTAGTACAGTTTTGCTTCATAAACTGCTCGTAAGGGAGACAACGCGATATCGCACGCGGCATTGCGCGGCCGCCTCGGGTCGGTTCAGCCCACAGAGGGACGGATCTCTGGGCGAATTCTTAATGAAACTAATAATACATCTTTGAGACGATCATTTTTTTCATGTAAACCGAAAGTTGCAAAATAAAGGAAAAAAAAATTGAAAATTATGAAAAATTAAAGTGAAGAAAAATTAAAAGCACGGAACAGCGGGATCGCCAAAAACCAAAACATTCGGCGCCAGGAGTTTTTCCGTCGTTAGTCATCGCCCTGTTTTGCACTTTGTCCCACTGCCCAACCTTTTTTTTTCGAGATGTTTGCGGGGATTTTCCTCCGGAGCATAATCCTTTTCAAGCGCAAATTATTTCAAAAGCGATTGGCCTAGCTTATAACTCACAAGATCGAGACAAACTTGTGACATTCAAAATAAAAAAAGTCCTGAAAAAATCAAACTAGCAGCAAAGAGAGTTTGCCGTTTAAAAATAAATTAGTAATCAGTTTTCGAAAAGTTC
Organism: Caenorhabditis auriculariae; assembly: GCA_904845305.1. Taxonomy (NCBI): domain Eukaryota; kingdom Metazoa; phylum Nematoda; class Chromadorea; order Rhabditida; family Rhabditidae; genus Caenorhabditis; species Caenorhabditis auriculariae. The sequence continues at coordinate 710,610 of CAJGYM010000004.1, forward strand.
AAAAATTTCCCAATACTCTCAGAGAGCAGAGAAACATTAATATTGCCAGGTGGAATCTGCGAGTTTTCTTGAGGAAAACTTGCCAAAATAAACGAAACATTAGGAAAATCAAAGGGAGAGGGGAAAAACCCGTGGAACTATTTCTTTTTCAGATGAATTAGCTTCTATAATAGACTTCAACGTTCTACTGATTCTTTGCGGGTCAAACTTGATGATTCCCCAAATTCTGCTCTTTACGAATCAACTCCTTCCCGATTTATCTAACTTTGTCGAACTCTGGATCACTGTCTTCTCCTTAATGGTTATCTACTTTTTTTTCTTTCTATCGTAGACAGTGAAATTCTTATATAGAAAAAAATGTTTTCGTGAAAATGAATAATTCTGCGCGTAAAATTCGACGTTTGCGTTTCTAAAGTCTGTGTTTGCGAAACCCATAACCTAGAAAAACTTTTCAAAATCGCCAAATTCACTATTTCCTTGCTTTCTTTCGAGAAAAATTCGAATAGCATTATCGGGTGCCCAAAAGATGGAGATCACAAATTTTTTCAAGCTAGTATCCTTTCAGATTCTTTTTTTATATTAAATAAAAAACCAATAACTTTTACCTCATTTTCCCTCAAATTTCTCCGAAAAAAAGAAGAACAGTCGTGTTGGAAATTGTGGCCGGAAAGATGACGAATCGTCGCTGCCATTTTTTCTTCTCTTTTTTTCTTCATTGTTGCCATGTTCATGTCCCGTTTTTTTCGCTCTCCTTTTTTTCTTACATTTCCTGCTTTTTTTGTATTTAAAAAAAGTGTCTAGGGTTCCTTAAAAAGAATAAAAAAATTAGAACTCTTCGGAAACTAATTCATTTCGATTTAAATTCGCTTTTGGCTTGAGGCGAAGCTCGAACGATCAATAAACTTTGCAGGAGAAGTCTTTAAAAAAATACGTTGAGAGCTCGAACCTTGGTAACGCGAATCAGACCCGACACGGGCGTTTCTCAGCAAGTCTAGGGATCACTTAAGAATGCTGACGCTACTAAAGTGGTCAATATAAATTCTCAGAAAAAAAAAAGATTTTTTTTCATTTTCAAAGTTTATTTCGCCTTTTTCAACCTTACCTCTCTCGAAAATTTCCCCTCAATCTTAAATCTTCCTTTTCTTTTAATTTTTAAAATAGTTTCCATCTTCCAGTACATTACCCTGGTTCATACAGTACTGTATCTATTTTTATCCCCCATCACTTTTTTTTTATAACGTTCTTCTCGCCTCAGATTTTTATCAGTTGATCTCGAGGCTTGGACCGAACGTTTCTCATAACATATCTGCCGGCATTTCGGTCTGTTTATATTTTGGGGAGAGACATTTATAAACGGTGTAAAATGAAACGGTCGCTTGCCGGGACTCACTCGAGCCCTTTCGAAGATGAATGATTATTATTTCCATAATAAATTACCCTTAAGTATTCACTAAACCGGTTATAATAATTTTAGAATTTTGAAAAACCTTCTTTTTCATAGGACCTTCAGAGCCTGCTAACGAAAATACTAGAAATTCGGTCAATCAATCAAAGAAAAAAGAAGAGCTGTTTTTCGACATCAACACCGAAAAAACACAACTTTTCGACACAATATACTCATTTTTCAATCCCACTCCATTTCTTCTTGTTTTGATCAACTTCCATAGACGACAATAGTCAAATCTCCTCATGACCCTGGGATATTAATCTTTTTTTCCATTTTTTTGAAAAAAATGCAAGATTTTTTTGGTTTATTTTTGAGTCATATTAACAATGTTTTTCAATTTATCGAAGAAGTTGAAGATATATGAATTTTTCAAAAAAATTTAATTTTTTTCTTCGGAATATTAGATTTGATCAACAGCCACGATTTATCGAGAGAAAATAGTTTTTTTTTTTTAAATTTTGAGTGCTGGACATCGTAGAGGAGGCTGATTAAGTCACGCATTAAGAATAATCGGATACATAAGCAATTTTCAAGCTATTTAAAAAGATTCCTCCGCGACTTCGAACTTAGCTTTCTATACCATACCGATTTCCGTTAGCATTTTCGAGTTCTCTGACCACTCCAGTTCGCCACAACGATAAACGTTAAAAAATCGCCCGAGGCGGCGAAATCACAAGAAAAATGACGCGACAGTCGGAGAGACGGAGAGAAAAAGAAAAAAAATGGCATTTTTAGCGTCCATCGATTCTATTTTTGGTCACACGATTCTATACCCGATGGGTGATAAGTTACCTTCTCGTGTCGTTTTTATCAAATATTTTTATTACGATTTCGTTGAATGCTCACTAAAGTTGATCGATTCCGGTTTGCAAAAGGTTTCGATTCAAAAATCGCGAACACATATTTGAATTGATTTTTTTATATCTCACTCGGACTTATAAACTCTACGCAAATGGCTCGAAGCGTAGATTTTGCTTTCCATTATGGCGGTGAAAATTAATTACATCTAGCTCTACCCGGATTTGAGCCCTTATCTTTATCAGAATTTCACCACGCGCAAGTAGTTTTAAGTCGGGCGCTAAAACAGGTAGTCTGAAAGAAACCGCATCGCGTTGAATTATTCATTCACCTCTTATTTCAATGTTTCTAAACGACAAAAATTTTTTAAAACCACCTTTTTTCTGCAAAAAAGTCAGACAGAACAGAAAAAGTTGAGAAGAAGACTATGATATTTTCGACCCGGCTGTCGCTAAATTTGTCTTATCAGCTTATCAGTACGGACGCAACTACGCGAAAATGGGAGTTTATAGTGCAATCAAAATTTTTCTTTTTGATACTTGCAACTCGCCGAAAAATTTTCTTCAGAAAAAAAGAAAAATCCGGTTTTTCAATAAGCTTTTTTTGATTTTTTTTTTTCTCTCAAAACTTGTGGCTCAAAATAGATATCCTCGGAATCTATTGATTCTACCATAAAAAAATCTATATCGTACTAATAATTCTGTGATGCGGCTTCTAATATTTCAACATTATGAAGGCCTCAAGTATAATTTCTATTCCTTAAAAAAGAACTTTTCAAATTATGTACCACCTTAATAATTTCCTTATAACCTATATGAACTTTTAAAAACTTCTTAGCTATCCAAAAACCTAAATTTGAAAATTTGTCTTATTTTCCAACTACTAACGGCGACGCCCCGTGGCGGCTCTCCCGGATCAGCACTGTAGTGATCACTTAGCCCCTTAGTAACTTTTTAACAGCCTTCAAAAAAAAGCTTCAAACAAACTAATCTAAAATATACAGTTCCTAACGACCGCGTCGCGGTCCCTTAGGATCAACGTGATCTTCTTCACCGAATCAAAAACCGACCCACACGTAGCACTATCACGCCTGCTTCGCCTTTTCACTATCAGAACCAATTATCAAATCGCTCGATCACATAATCACACGCTTTTCGCCGCGCGTGCCCCCAAGCACTCTCCAACTTGTCTTTTTCCGTGTCCTTCTCGCTTATTTTTATCTTCACCCGCCTATTTTTGGACTTCCGGCGTTTTTCTTGTATTCTGAACTTTTGAAGAAGTAACTAGAACTTTAGAATAGAGTGTCGGTGAGATAAAAAAACGAGAGAACAGCGGTCGGAAGAAACGACAAAGAAATAAATATTTTTCTTTCTCTCTGCCGTCTCTTCAGGCCGCCGCAGATATCACGCTTTTCTTGATGGTGATAAATTTTTTTTTTTAAATTGGAAGCTGAAACAAGAAAATGCGAAACGGTAAACTCCAAGTGAACACTCTGGTAGTATGAAATCCTGAGCCTGTTCCTAGGCCAGCTACAAGTAATGAACGGAAGGAACTGCTTTTCAACCGCTTGAAGTCACTTTTATAAAATTGAATTTATTGTCTTATAACTCTCGAGGTGTCCCCTTTTGACCTCGAGTGATCACTAGAGATTCCCATTCATTAACATATTTTTCAAACTTTTTAGAAGCAAAATCTCAATAAATTCCGTTTTAACTTCATTTCAAAAAGTTAATCGCTTCTTCGCAATTCACATTCTTTTGCTCTTTTTTTTCTCTCAATTTCAAAGATTTCAACGCCGAACTTTTCTCCAAAAGATTGCAATCTCGACTTTCATCTTGTTCATTTTGTTTTCGTCCCATTTGTCAATCTAAATTTCGGTAAGGTGTGCGAATTCACAAAGAAAAAAGTGGTATTGGGACGAGCGGAAAAATTGCAATTTCCGATCTTATCTGAGAGTTTCTTGAGGTCTGCGTTTGTTAGTTTGATATCAAGGTTTTTCTCAGATTTCTCTCACAAAAAGTCGATTCTTGAGGCTTGAAAGTGCGTGGGTTTCTCTCGATTTGGTCAAATCCATTTTCCCGAAAAAACGAAACTAATTTCGGCGCGGGAAAAGCGACGCGATGACGCTTTTTTCATCTTGTTCAATCAATAAAATCGGAGTTTTTTGCTATCATGAGTGAAAAAATCAAACTTACTCGGTTCAAACAGTTTTTAACTACAGAAAATTCCCTTTTCAAAGCAAAATGAATTCAAAGAGAAGTAAAACGTGTTCTACAACCTAATTGGTTCAAAAAAAAGTTGACGAAACGCCTTTTTTCCAACTCAGCCTGAACCCTAATAGCGAAGGACAAGTCTGCACCTAAAAAATAGGAAGAAGCTCAAAAAATGAAGAAACAGCTTCAGTCTAGGATAATAGGTCAAAAAGTGTGCTCTATCGTTAATTTCACAAAATTAATTAGGCTTTTTTGTCTTATGTTTATTACTACGTTTTTTTATTATATAAATAAGTTGTTCATACCTTCAGAAAAAAATCATATTAAACGGCTTTCGCTCGCTCTTTCTTTACTTAAACCTCGATCCAATCCTTTCCTCTCGTCGAAACCCGTCAAGAGTCGAGCCAAAGACGTCAATCGCCTGAAACAAAAACGTTGCCATTGAATAAATCCGTCTTTTTTCATCTCTTTTTCAGCTCTTTTGCGCTAATATAAATTAATCCCAGCTGCATTTTTTTTATATCTTTTCCTCTTTTATCCGTCTCTGCTAAGCCGGAACACACTTCTAATTGACTTTCTTTTCTGTTTCACCTGTTGTATCGATGAATAGAAATGTCACTCGGGAGTGCAGCGCATTGTGTTGGGGTTATTGTAAGAAGAGAATGAGAAAAATGTCTTTAGGATTTGAAAACATCAAGCCGATTGCTCTTTTTTTTCAAGGGTTTTAAAGAGAAAAAAAAATTTGGAAGTGCAATAAAAATTTTATTCCACTCATTCTTGAGCCAAAATTCTACCAAAGCTGAGAATTTTCCTGCTCAAAATTTGATTTAGAGATGAATGGCTTTTTTGCAGGTGAGATTGAAAGGTTTCTCTAGATTTATTTTTTTTGAAACCGAATTATTTTTTGCTTGAGAAGCTTCTCCTCCACATAAGTTGAGTAGGTGTAACGCAGCCTCTCAAATGACCTAAAGAAAGCTCAAAAAAAAGGGAGAATCCCTACTAAGTGGCTTTTTAAGAGATGGAAACAGCTTGTACTTCTCAATCATTTATTGTGAAGAACGATAAGCTTGTATAAATTTTCAGTGAGACGTGCATTTCCAGCACCATCTACCTTTATACTTCTTACATTTTACCTCATTTCAACCGAAAGGAATTTGATTTCGCCATATGTGTGTATTTATAATGTAGCCAAGTAAAAGGCGAAGAAACAGCTGCCGAAAAAAAGGAGAAAAACGTCAGCGACGGCGGCTCTCTGCTCGAACGCACAATCCGTGCAAGGAAATGAACCAGGACATGGAAAGGACTATCGATTCTGGGGAGAGACACCTGCACACTCCACATCTTACCTATCATTCTTTCATTTTTTCAAAAATTATTCTTCTATGTCCTTCTTTCAGTAAATTTTTCGCTGCGAATTTGAAGGGAAAAGGATTTTTTCTTAAATGATTACTTCTCCAGCTTGGCTACTCTCTTTGATGCATTCTGAAGTTATAATTCGAGGAGACTTGTTCCAAGAATGCCTCTTAAAGTAACCAATTCCAGATCTGACTCGTTTTTAGCCCTTTAAAACGCGAAGTCCTCGAAATAGTTTTCAATTCAAATTGATTCGAGTTTAGTGACTACTACAGTGATCGAAGTGGCCATCCCAGTGGTTCCTCACGCCCCTGTAAATCGGTCTACAAATTTTTTCTCAAGTAATTCACAAAAAAAAAACTAATTTGAAGGAGAATACAATTCTTGCCCTTTAGTGTACTCGTTATTCCAAAAAATTTTAAATGATCACTTGAAGGCGACTGACACCAAAGATTCACAAGAAAAATTGAAAGCTCATTTTGAAAATGTTTTTAGTTACGTAATATTGCCTTCATTTTTCCCTTTCGAAGTAATCTTCTAAAACCCCCTTCTGGCAAAATACGGAAAGATATCAAAAATCTGTAAGTGCCATTCGATTCAGAATACAAAACAACCCCCAGAGCCAAACTTTCATTATCTTAGCACTTTTCCTACGAAAATGCCATCGAAAAAACGGTTTTTCGACCGTTCAATAAGGATAGGACCCCCTGGATATTTTGACTTTCATTGATGGTTTTTGGTCAATTTCTTTTTTTGATGAGTGGTTTTTTTGTTCTCATATCATTTTTTATCAAGTTTTCTACGGTTTTACTTTCATATCTTCCAGGTTTGAAAAAAATATTTTTACATCGAAAATAGGGAAAAAAATGACGTTTTTTTAGGTTGCATCATGTTAATCGAGCGAATGAATTTTTTCAGTACTTTGAAAGAACTTATCTGATCGAAAGAGACATTTTAACATTTGGAAAAACAAAAAGAGGTTCGAAAAACATTTTTTTTAAAGTTAGAAAACCAGTTACAAGATGGTGTATCGTGACCGAATTTCAGACTGTCGTCGTTTTCGACCGTTTCTCTTTCTGTATGTAGTCGGGATGGCGGTGAACTTTTTTTAAAAGATTTGTGAAGGTACTATCAACATATTTCATCAACAAGATAATCTGAAAAAATTATATTTACCACGTACAATGCCGAGAAAATGTGGAGAGAAATTGGTACCCGCGCTCATCGAAGGTATTGTTTCAAATAGAGCGTTTGGCGGGTTTTTAGTTTTTCAACTGAATAATACAAAAATGAAAACGTGCAATAAAACAATTTTCATTAGAAATAAAACTTTTTATATGATTTACTTATACAGTACCGCAAAAAGTTCGAGTAGCAGTCGGAAGGGTGTTTATTCCTTTGATTTCCGAGGATCGCCAATTTTTTTATCCAATCCAACTAAGTGTCTTTTTGTGATGGGAGCACCTTCACAAATCCTTTAAAAAAAGTACACCGCTAATCCGACTACATACGGAAAGAAAAACGGTCGAAAACGAGGACAGTCTGAAATTCGGTCACGATACACCATCTTGTAACTGGTTTTCTAACTTTTAAACGAAGTTTTTTCTAACTTATTTTTGTTTTTCCAAATGTTAAAATGTCTCTTTTGATAAGGTATGTTCATTCAAAGTACTGGAAAAATTCATTCGCTCGATTAACATGATGCAACCTAAAAAAACGTCATTTTTCCCTATTTTCGATGTAAAATATTTTTCAAACCTGGAAGATATGAAAGTAAAACCGTAGAAAACTTGATAAAAAATGATATGAGAACAAAAAAACCACTCATCAAAAAAAGAAATTGACCAAAAACCACCAATGAAAGTCAAAATTTCCAGGGGGTCCTATCCTTATTGAACGGTCGAAAAACCGTTTTTTCGATGGCATTTTCGTAGGAAAAGTGCTAAGATAATGAAAGTTTGGCTCTGGGGGTTGTTTTGTATTCTGAATCGAATGGCACTTACAGATTTTTGATATCTTTCCGTATTTTGCCAGAAGGTCCGAAATCGAGGGGGGTCCTATCCTTATTGAACGCAGTGTATTCTCCCAGATGTCAACCAACCTTTTTTCAAGTTAGAGCCGTGCCCTTTCACGAGTCTTTCCTCTGAAAAAATACTGGGATGCTACTCTTGTCTTGTATTGTATCGGAGCAGCCGAGCTCGCCAAGCACTCTCGATTTCTGCGCATAGGAGAGAAAAACGCGTGCTCGGCGAGCTCTTGTAGTTTGGGGTTGAGACAAAGTGTACCTTTGGCTGCTACTATTCGTGTTGAACACAAAACAGCTTTCATCTTGTTTGATGATTCCGCTGAGTTCGAAAGTCCAACGTTTAAAAGCGCACTTTTTGCATCAGTGTCCAATTAAAGTAGTACTCCCAAAATTTGGACATTTTTCTAACTTTGATTTGAAGGAATGAATGAACTATAATGAGTAGACTGTACAAGAAAAAGAGTAGGAGCTGATACAAGCTACAGGGCGACATGATCGAGTCAATCTTCCTACTCTACCACTCTGAAGTTCGTTCTAAGAACGAGGACAAACGGATCCATGTCTCTCCAAATCACAGCATCATACCATCCGATCAATGTTTAAACATTATAGACCCAAAAATCTCTCCAAGATTCATCCTATAACTACCGATAGAAAGTGGAAAAGTGGGTCCAAGTCTATCCAAACAACAACATGACATCACTCAGTAACTCTACTGGTGCTTCAATTCGAAATTCGCTCTGAGATCCTTCTAATGATCAGAAAGACAAGATGATGTTATCAGAAGCTCTCCGATCCCTCGAGTATATTCAAAGGAAAGTATTAAATCATCACAGCCTCATTTCCACAGTATATTCGCTCCAAGACCCCTCAGGCTTTCGAGTGAACGTGGAAAAGCGGATCCGGACCGGCGTGTGCGGAGACGGTCGGTCGGAGAGAGGTTTCGGGAAAATCGTGCTGCGCGTGTCGTCCGTCGCGCGCCGTCACCTCGAGGCCTGTGGGGCAGCTGCACACAAACACACACAGTGAGACTGTCTGTTTGTGCTCCTCTTGCTGTGATGGGGGTTGCGGCCGAGTTTTTCCACGACGACGACGACGACCGCCGCCGCCGCCTGAGGGGAAAATGGACCGACTCAAATTCAAAGCCTTTAGATGGAGGGGAGAGACGCGTAAAATACACGCACGACCCTCCGCCGAGTTGTCAAACAGAACAACTCAGCTGCAGAAAAATCAAACCAAGTCGGCTCTCTTTTCATCTCGTTTTTTTAAAACAATTTTTTTGACTTCAGGAATTCCCGATACCTAGCTTGACTATATTTCTTTGAGACTTGACTTTTATTCTGAAAGTTTGATAGCTCCTGAAATTTGACATATTTCGGATCTCAACTGTTTATCTTAATTCCTATGTCTACAGATCCCATTCTCAGATCCTCTTAATAGTATCTTTCGTCTTTTCTTTATCTTCGACTACCACCATTTCACGCTTTTTTTTTTCGTAAGTTGCGATTTTTCAAAGTTAAACCTTTTTAGTTCCATTAAATGCCTAGACCTGAGCCGTTCTTTATTCTGAATAAATTTTCAACGGGCCTCTTTTTCGAGAAAAATTTATATAGATGTTGGTGATAGTTCAAATAAATATTCAAATATTCAAATATTCAAATAGATTCTTTATTGATAATCTTATTTTTCAAGGTTCGAGGCTTCAGAGGAGTAGCTACTAGTCGGAAAGCCTATGTTTACTTTCCGACTGGTTCCCTCAAGCTTTACTATCACCAACAATGCAACGACTTGCTTCAGCATCATATTTTTTGAATTCTTTGAAGTTTTATTTTTTCGATGTTCTTTTTACTACAATTCGCCGACCTAAAGTAAAATTGCTTGACAAAAAAGGTCATTTAATTAATTTTTTCCGGTTGGAAATTCTTGAAAATTAGCCAGAATACTTCTTCATGAACCATATGAAGGCCTTAAAAATCTCAAACTGCACTTTTTCCAGTTTTTCGGGGAATGAGTGGTTAAAATCTGGGAAAAACTTTATTTTGAAATTTCTTTACCGAAACTTGAAAAAAAGTGCAGGTGGTGACTTTCAGGATTTCGATCTGGTACAGCAAGAAGTTTTCTGAACATTTTCAGAAAATTTAGAGAAAAAAAAAAGGAAATTGCCTTCCTTGCAAGAAATTTACTATAAAAGAGCGTTTATGGTATCTCCAAAAATTTCAGACTTTGAGAATATGACTAAACAATCCAATTCACAAAACTCTACTTTTTCCAATCAATTTCAGACCAAGAGAACTTCAGTATTTTTTCCCAATGGATGATATCTCTTTCCCATGTGACTAACTTATTTTTTCTATCCACCTTCACTACAAAGCCACATCTAGTATACTCATTAGTTCAGCATCTCAAAGCCAATCTAAACAATGGAGTTCTCGGAAACTAATTATATTCCCATCAAGCAGCTCTTCACGATTTTCTTTTTATCCGAGCTATCACATGACCATATCTGCACCTAGCAACGCGCCGCTGTCGTCAATCGTATGAACATCATTAGTTAATTTGTCAAGAATATGAAATTGTCATTTTGTTCAAAGCCTAAATAAGGTTTCTGACGCAAATCAAAAGGACAATCTCATATTCTTGACAAATTAACTAATGATGTTCATTTACGATTATAAAAAATGAAATCAAAAATGATCGCGTTTCCGAAACAGAAAACCAGAGCAGAGGTTGAACCGGGTACTCATGATTCATGATTTTAAGATATACCGACTGCGTCACTACGACCTTTCATCCGGAAGTAAAATCCTACACAGAGGCATGCGCTATCTGATAATGAAACTTTTAACTGTATACTAAGTCAACTCGTGAGGTGTGGTTTTAAAAATTTCACGTAGGTAAAGGTTAAAAAAGCAAAAGCACGAGGAGGATATGAACACAGGACCTATTCGGCCGAAAAACTAAAATTTCTACTGAACTGTGGGATTCTTGAACTTAAATCTCCAATCATGAAATACTTATTATTTCATACTATACAGTAAAAAATTACGAAAAACTTGCTAAATAGCAAACTTGAACGCATGAAAGGTTCTTTCAAAACTAAAGATATAAGCGACTTATCAGACGAATTGGGAGTGTACCAAAATGTGTCCCCGAGTATACCTCTCGAAATAGGTATCCTTATGTCCATCGCAAGACCTCCAGTATACCTTTTAGCTCTATCCGAGCCATATCGGAGGTGATTGAGAGTATAAATTAATTTCTCGTTAGACTTCTGACCCTGGGATGTACTCTCGGTAGTATCGCGATACCCTTTCTCGGTTCGCTTGTGTTCGCTCTTTGTTCAGTTATCAGGTATAATAAATAAATACTGAACCTCGATTTAAAACTTTTGAATGAGCCTATTTAATGAAAAACTAAAACCCTGAGCAGGATTTGAATCAACCCTATCATGCAAGTAAAAATATTTGAAAAATATCCGCAAAAAGAACGTTTTATTCATATAATCCTCAAGATAACGTCGAGGACGATTGGATTTGAGAGCATCATCTTTTCGTCACCCTAAATCTTTAACCTTATCTCTTGATCCTCTGAACTATGGCCACACTTTTAAAAGGATTTTTTGCCTTTTAGGCTATCTATTTTGTCATATTTTTCTTGAATAACTTTTTTTTTCTCTCTCCTTCAGTAAAACCGTTAAGCCTTTCCAAATTAATCAACAACTCTTTGGAATATTTCTGACAGAAAACTTAGTCGAACGGCTAAGCATATCCCTTTGATTCGAAAGGTCACCGGATCAATCCCAATCAAACTTCCTTTCAGCTTTCTTACACCTTTTGAACCCCTTTCGAACCACAATTATAACCACAAAGGTGCAATTTTTCCCGAGAAAAATGGCTCTAAATAGCGTCAACCAAAGAACACAGGCGTAAAAAGGCCAGCGTCTACCATTCACAAGTTCATGATTTCTTTCTAGCTATTTTGTGATTCTTTGGAGAGCTCGTTTATAACTCTTTTCATTAGTTTTTTAACTATTCATTGATTTATTTTTTTTCTTTTTGCATGGAAAGATAGTAGAATATATACAAAAAGAGCGTTGACCGAGTTTTTTTAAATATTTGGTGGCGCTTGAACTGGACTCGTACCAAGAACCGCATGGAGAAGCAGCTCAAAGTCAGAACGCTCGAAAATCGTATTGAATATATTCTATCTTTCATTCCTTTTGTCTATTCGGAATCCTGAGAAAACTTTCAAGATGGTGTTTCTCAAATCTCTTATTCTTTGGAGTTTTGATTGTTTTTATTTTTAACGTTTATGAATTTCAATATTTGTGTTTTTTTTTCCCTGATTTTTTTGTTCGGCAGTTTTTTTCAAATAAATATGTTCTACCAGGAATAATTTTGAAGGTTAAAGTATCCAGATTTTTCAGTCAACTTGTACTTCTGACGTTTTCTGATATCTATTCATCCTCACTATACTCCCCTTCATTTTCGAAACTCTCATAAAATCCATAAAACCATCTGTTTGATCCACCTAGATTACAAATTTCTGGAAAAAAAAAGCTTTCTTCATGAAAAATTTTTTGAGCTTTACTTTAAGCTTACTCGCTTTTGAAGGAGTTTCTTTTTTTCTTAAGTGTAGTTCCGTAACCCCTAAACATCCGTTCGAATTTTTCTCTGACTCGTGATCACTTGAAAACATTCTTTCTTTTTTGAGCGTTTTCTTCAACTCCTATCTTAAAAAGTACTTTTTTACTCAAATAACAATCCTGACCGAAAAAGGTGCAATTTTTCCGAGAAAAAGCGGTTAGATACGAGAAGAAAAAAAAACAACAAGTGGGCGGAGCCCGGAAAGGTAGGCGGAGCTTTCCTGGCGACTGCGCGAGAGGGAGGGGAAAGCGTGGCGCCGTGGGAATTTTGCGCGCGCCTCAGCGCCAGAAAATCCACTCCCACTTTTCTCTTTTTCTCTTCTTTTCTCTTTCTCTTTCTTCCTTTTCTCTTCTTTTTTTTGCCTGCTCTTGCTCTCGCGAAATTATTTTCAGACCAACTATTCTATTTTGTCCTCCTCACGTTTTTTTCGCTTTTTTGTTGTTGTCGCGAAATTGTTGCGTTTTTTGTTGTCGACTTAACTACATCATTTTTGAACATAAATGGGGGATTAATTAAGTTTCAGCGGCTCTATAAATAGGTAATAGCTTTTCAACTACTATGTTGTTTCAAGAAAAGTTGAAAAAATGTCTTTCTATTATTGTGCAAATGTAATAGTTCCATCGGGGGAAAAAAAAAATGTTAATTACCTTTTTTTTATATTCGAGAGGCAACTCTCTTATTAATCTGTTAATGACAATGATCTATTTTATCAATCATAATGTCGATTGCTGACATTCTTTAGAAATCTGGCCAAGATTTTAAATTCCACCATTTGTAAAATCGGAACTGTAGCCGTTAATTACTGAAAAATTTTTTTGACTTCTCCTCGTATTATCAAGCCCTCTTTCAATTTACAGTCAAACTAAAAGTAATTTGAAATAATACATACTCAGGCTCCATTACTCGCAGAACTTTTTTGCTATTTTATATTTATTTCCCTGAAATCTTCGATTTTTCATTAAAAAAATTTTTCTTGTTATTTGCATAAGATTATCTATCAAAATGAGCCTACAAACCGATGACTCAGAATTACTTTCATAAGCTTATCTTAAAGTAATCACTGCATCTAGTCTTCGTCTTTTTCTCGTCACTTCCAGGCACAGACATTCTTTTTTTAAATTTGATCAATTAGCCGGAAAGCTAGACATGTTTCTCTATTTTTTCCTCCATAGTGAGTCGAAACCAATTGCTCCGCGCAGTAAAGAGGAAGCTCACGCGAGCAAGAGCACAAGGGTCAGAGCGATGTTCTTTTTTCGAGTTCTCTTCTCCTTTTTTCCCCAACTTCTCATCATCGATTATCAGCTTTTTCATCTCACGACTTTCAACTACTACTTACGGCTCAATAAAAGGTTTTCACTTCAAAACCACTCGGGTAACACCTTGGATATCTGAAAAACCGATGTATTTCTTTGACAACGGCTATATTTTTCTAATAACATTTCTAGAGTAACAGTTGAGCATAAGTAGAAAAATTCTGCTTAAACTTCTGAGCTCTTTGAAAACTCTGAAGGTCCAACTCTTAAAATTTCCTTGGAAGCTTTTGAGTGACATCATTCATCGCCCCAGCTTTTCCTTTGAATAAAATGTCGTTACCGACTTGAAAAAAGTCTCAAAAATCGAACATCTAAAAGTGCATCCGCCTTTTAGTCATACGTTACAAGCTACAGAGAAAAAGAGAGCATATTTTTATTTCTTTTGAACGCGGTATTTTCTGTTCTCAAACTTCAAAGATGGATCAAAAAAAAGGAACCGAAGAAGACATACAAGCTCGGGGTTGTGGAAGAATGAGCAACCTCTCAAGTATTCATTCAGAGAAAAAGCTCTAGACGCGCAGCCTTACCGAGGCCAGTTTCAGCCTTCAAAAAACTCTTTAAAAACTACATTCGCTTCGAAGCATGTGAAAGCTATCAACGCATAATTTTCACAGCCTTAAGAACCTTGAAAGACTGCTGCAGCTCAAAAAGTTGAAATTCCACAAGTGGCTGCTTGAACGGAGCAAAAGAGACTTAGCCTCTCTAAATTTTCTCCTCAAAAAAGATATATTCAAACCTCTCCGATCTTAGGTGGGAATTAAAGTTCAAAATTCAGAGCGAAACTTTGTTCAGAAAAAGACTTTTCAAAAGTGTGAAAAGTCAAGAGCACAAATTCTGAAGCTTCCATTAAAGCCACCGCGACGAAAAAACCTCGGAACTGTGTAAAAAAAACTTTCTACGCGAGACAAGAGCCTTCAAACTGATAATTCTAGACCTTGAAAATTAAACCTATGAGTTTCTTAAAATATCGCCCACTGTGAGCATCAAGGTTATGAAAACTACCTTCAAGGTGCTATCAACGCAATCGTAACTTCTGAAGTATTAACTAAAATGTTTTTGAGAACTTTCAAAAAAGGTCACACTGAACCATGGCAAACATTACCATCTCAAACAAAAAAAAACGAAGAACTATCATAAAGTTCTCATGAGCCCCTGTGGACATTTCCAAGCTCTATTAAAGTCTAAAAAGACCAGTAGAGCTCGAAAAATATATTCGGAAAAAAAAAACGACATGAAGTGATCCGTTCCGTCTCGACTTGACTATTACAGCAGTGGCTGCGGCGACGGCGTCCCAGCGCCGCAACGCCTCCCCGGCTGGCCGACGGCCGGCGGCACACGAACCGAGACACACGCAGAGAAGAGATATCTCACCCTGATATTTTTCCGCCTTTTCTTTTTCCATTCCCTTTGGTTATATTTCTTTTCGCGTGTTTCTCTTCTCCTCCTTCTGATCACCATCATCATCAACATCTCCATCAACAGTCTTCTCTTCCTTATTGATTCTTATTCTCAAATTTTTGTGGAAAAAGTTTTGAAAGCTAGCCCAAAGATTCCTCTTCTCATCACTTTTATCTCCGTCCAAGAATCATGAATAAACCTCTTGTTTGAACCTTCTATTATCATCATTTTCAAGCTTCTTATCCTTAAATTCACCATGAATTTGGGAAACTTCAGATTATTAGAGCTTTTCAGTCGCCTTTTTTAGATTATCACTTCCAAAAAGTTTTATAACCAGCTATGAACAACTTTTAAAAAAATGAATGGCGTCAAAAAAATTTCAAAAACAACAACTATGGTTTAAACATTCATTTTCATTTAAAATGTCGACTTTTATTCTGTTTGTGCTCAATTTACCTCTTTCATTTACAACCTCGGAAGACTTTTTCCTATAGTTAAATTTGAAAAAAAAAGGTTTAATATAATCATGTGAAGCAATAAAAAGTAGAAAAAAAATCTAGAGAACTAAACAATTTTATTCATTACAGTGTGTTTAATCAATATGAAGGGTGAGAAAGTAAATATGAAGAGGGCATTATTATTACAAGGTTTTCAGGATTTCTGAAATTTTCTATAGGAAACAAGTTTACCGATGAGAATATTTTTATATCGCGCAGCCGTTTCGGGTCCCAAAAATGGACGGCTTAAAGGGTGACCAATCGTCAGCATTTTACCCTCTTGCTTTAAAATGTTAATTTTTCGCTTTTCTCGAGTCTTTTTTTCGTTTTTCACAATTAAAAATGTCCTCATATTGACCTTTATCTCATTCCCTATCAACAGCATTCTGATGAATCGAGACACGGTAAAAGCAAAAAAAATGGAGCTTTTCGAGCCGCTTCGTTCAGACTTTTTGACCTTTTGATCTTATCAGATGATGACCAACTAAAGGATAATTCCCTTTTTTTTATTTCCTAAACTTATTACTGTGAAAAGTAACGGATATGCTGATTTTAATCAAAAATCTGCCTCTAATATCAATCCGAGGTTACTAATCTACCCCTGGTTTCGAAGGGACTTCATGACTGTGTTTTCACAGTAGTTCAGGCTTTCTCAACCTTTTTTTTCAAATATTTGCCGTTTCATACTTCATTAATTTTTTTTTCGTGTTTATTTCAATTTTTTCGTGTGATTTTATCAACAAAAAAAGCAACGAACTATTTTTCAGGGCATTGCAATGGGAAGGAAAAAGATACAAATCACACGCATACAGGACGAACGAAACCGTCAGGTGTGTTTGTTTATTTTATCCATTTTAATGTTTTCACTTTCCTCTCATTTAAACTGTACTTAATATCACACCTTATAATAAAATAAAATAAATATATTTCTTTTTTTTTTCTCGTGCAGGCTTCTCAGTTGATTCTTAATGCTATTTTTGACCTTTGAGACTCGATTTAATCAGCTTTCAAATGCTCATCTAATGATCTTTTTTATTTCTTTTTTATATCTTGTTCTTGATAAGCTCTTTTTCTAACTTTAAAAGTGAAAGTATTCTCAGAAGTCAAGTTTTTTTATTTATTGCCGTCGTTAGAATTTTTTTAAAGATTTATTTTTAAAAAAACCCTTAAGAACTGTTAATTAACTCATTTTGAATCTTCTCGCCTCCATCACACAAATCAAACTCAAAACCATTTTTTCCTTTCCGATCACCCCAAAATCCATCAATATTTTGAAATTATAGTAATTTATTGAGAGATCAGCGTGAACCCTAACGAGTTCACTCGGATCTAGAATTTGAGAGAATACTTTATACAATTATTAATCATTTGAGTCTTGGAGAAATAGACAAGCAGATCCCGTGCAATGGTATTGATCAACAGCGCCGAAAAAAACCAATCGCAAATTAGTGTGTAACAAAAGAGGCAACTTTTCAAAGACATTGGTCTTTAAAAGACGACGATTGAAGTTTGAAGTGGCCATGATGTCCCATGACCTGTCTCTCCTCATTCTTCTTACTATCTTTTTTTTCTCGTCTCAAAAACCTCGAGGAAAGTTCCGATGGGTGGGAAAGATCTGAGAGGCTTGTCAATCAAAAAATCGGTCGACCCAAGGTTTCACACGAGGAAAAAGGAAAAGAAAAAAGATTTGCCGATTTGTTAAACAAGGGCGGTCTGTGATGTCAAGTTACGCTGTAAGATGAGCATCAAAGTAACATATTTTTTTGATCTTTCGAAAATTATTCTCTTGAAGTCTCTTGAAAAAAAGAAGCTTTGAGGTTTCCAGAATTTTTTTTGTCCCAACCCTGCGATGAATAGAGTAAAAAAGCTTTCCGAAAAAAATAAAAATTCCTTTCCTCTTGAATTTGTGCCTCGATTCGGTAACTACAGCTTCTTCTTAGATTTAAAGCAGTCGCTAAAAGGGTAGAATTCGGAACGAAAGGTCAATGGATCAACATCCGTCAGTACTGATGTTTTTTGCTTTTTTAGTGGAAATATGTAAGTTTTTTTTTTTGTCTGTCATCGGAGATTTTCTGAATCATCCATTCATGACGCCCTTTATGAAAATTGAGCAAAACTAATTGAATAATTTTTGCAATATGAGCGAAACTTCCAAATAATTGTGAAGCTTGAACTTCCTACAGTGTAAAATGTTTGCGAAGACAACCCATTTTTCCGACTCCCTTTTTTCCTTCCTCTAATTTTTTTAAAGTGTTTGGCTCAAGTGGTTAGGGCTTTGGTGATGACCAAAAAGGTCAAGAGTTCGAGTATTTTTGGGGTTTAATTTCGTTTTTATGAAGAAGAAGTTTTGAAATAAATCAGAGAAGATCCCAGTTCAAAAGAAAGCGATACAAGAAAGTCTCTTGAAAAAAGCCACACAATCTATAAAAATTTAGCTCTTTTCATTGCAAAACTTACATAGGAAGAACACAGCTGCACACATTTTTCCTCGTTCTCAACAAAAAAAAGCTGATAAAAGACTTACATTCAGCTTCACAGATTCGTAACGTCTTTTTTTAATATGAAAGTTTCAAATTAGACCAAAAAAGAAAAATGCACATGAATTCGATTCTCACAAGCAAACAAATTATGGCACTAATCCTCGTACGCGACCGCGCCAAAGTGACGACTACCGTAAGACTACAGAGTTTAAAAGAAAAATGCTGATAATTAGCCGGAAAAATTGATAGAATGACAATGAATGAAGTCCGAACGAGTTTTTAAGAAAACAAAAAGGAGATTTTTCCGAAAAAATTTTCACTGTTAAGTGGTCTTTAAGGGTTCCAGAAGACGAAATTCATATCATTAGCGCTGTTTTGGCTGTTGAAACGTTTAAGTTGTTGTTAATCGATACTGGACTCTTGAAGTGATGCAATTCAAGTTCTCTCTTAAGTGATATCAACCATAAAAGCCCTCTCTAATGATCAATCGCATTTTTTTCGGTCTAAACCCTTGAGTGGTCCCTTCATAAAAAATTCAACATATCAATTGTCCTCTTGAGTGTTTTCAACCATAGGAAACCCGTTTCACTGAAGTGATGAGACTCATTGTCAATGGCAAACGCTCAAGTGGTCCCTTCGGATCTCGAATTACAAAAAGTGCTCTCTTGAATCTGACCATAGAAGCCCAGACTAATGATTTGGATTTTTTTTCCTCGTGCTAACCAAAATCTGTGATCAAATAGTAATAACACGTACAAAATGAAGAGGTCAACATTATTTTTTGATTGTTCAGCCGTTTGCCCCGTGCAGTTACAGTTTCAAAGATTGCTTTCGTTTAGAAATAATTGGAAAAAAAAAATTATACGTTACTGATAGGAGTTTAAACAAGGAAAAAAAGCGGATGAAAATTTTGGAAAAAGTCGTTGAAGCATGCCGTTAAAACCTCCTATATAGCGTAGAATTTCGATTTCTTGCTTGCTTTTATATATGTCATTCGAAGGAATATTTTGAACCAATGTTCAAAACTCCAAGCTTGAAGCACCTTACAAGTTTTCTTTTTACTTACTCATTCGAAAATTTCTCATTCGATCTCTTAAAGGTCTAGCCTTTGAGTAAATAAACAAAAAGCAAAAGCTGAAAATTATAATCCTTGAACTTCAAAGAAAACCACTTGAATTCTTCATTTAGACGGAGGTGGCCTAAAAATACGTGGATTTTTCGCCCCGCGGCGAACTTTGCTCGGCTTCAATTTCAAATAAACTCGCGCACGTCGCCGCAAATATATATCCGTTTTCTTCTTCTTTCTCTTTTTGCCTAATTAGCACTGGGACGTGTGTATGGAAAGTGAGAAGTAGAACATGTCTGACAAGTGGAAAGAGAGGTTGAAAAAAAAAATCAGGAAGTTCAGGGCAAATATTTTTTCTCTCAATTTTTTGAAAACATGAAACTAAGAATGATTTTCAAGGTTTGACGTTGTATTTCATCGTTCCAAATTGAGTAAATTTGACTCTTTTTTTTCGATCTCCACCATTTTTGATTTTTCTGAGGGCTAAGGAGGAGTAGAAATTCGAACAAAACTAAGATAAAAGGCAAAAATGGCAGGCTCAACTAAAAATTGATCTCTTGACCTTTTGATCTTATTTAAAGCCTCTCACCACCTGCTCCACGGCTTCGAACACTTTCCTTGTAGATGATTTTTTTTTTCAAATGGTAACGTTCTCGAGCCTGTAAAAATTGAAAATTTGACATTACTACCCTTTCCTGAATTTTGATCGGCTGTCCTGGGGTTACATGAGGTTTTTACTGGTAGATACTTTATACATGGGTAAAAATAGCAAAAAAAAACTCGAGCCCACCAAAAATGTGCTCATTCGTTTTCCTTTCAAATTCCATTTCTCAGTCGACCTTTCTACGAATTAAAAAACTTTCCTTAGACCTATAAATCACAATATAAACCGCGTCATCAACATGATGCCGGGTTCAAATTGGTTTCTCTAAACTTAAAATGATCTCTGCCTCTTCAAAATGTTCGTTAACATTCTGACGGTCATTTCTAGCTGGCCGAACCGCACTTTGACGCGGCGAGATTCTCAACTCTTTGATCCAGACCCTATTGCTCGACGACTTCTAGGACACTCAGGAATAAAAAAGTGCACATAATCCTATGCACCTTTTGGCAACATTCATGCGCGCTCGCATTTTTCCGCTTCATTTCCCATCATTTTTTTTTCCGAGAAAAAGGTGGAAAGAGCAAGAGTGGTGAGACGGTTAGACAGCCACTTTTTTTGTTTCCTTTTTGCCCTCTCGCCGCTCGGGCTGGCGGCAACATGATCGATTTGCAAGAAAAAAAAACCGCCGCTGCTGCCAGCTCCCGAGTGACGTCATCAACGTCGCACTTTGGCGTCGCGTCGCGACGACCGCGACGTCGCTGCCAACGTCATTCGGCAGCGGAAAATAAGCAAGCGAGGCGCGAAAATAGCGACGACGGGGGGTCGGCTCTATTTTTAGCCTCAATCAACGCCAAAAATAGCGCCAATGTTCTAAAAATAGAATCAATATGGTGGTTTCGGTTGAGAAATGGTCATTTTGAAGCATTTTGAAACTTTTAAAAGTGTATTAGTTGATAAAAAAAAATTACGGTATCGGTTGAAAAACATTTGACCTCATTAGGTATCAAAATGTTTCTCCAGTTCCGTTCGTTACTTCAAAAAGCTCAAAAAAGATTTTTCGAATGAAAGTTACTTTTTTAACGCTTTTTTTCACGATTTATTGCACCAACTTTGATGCCATGGGTAGCATCCTACGAAAGGTACAGACTATTCTAACATAAGACGACTATTTCTACTTCTTGATTATCTTCTGGCTTTCTCTTAACTTTGCAATAAACTACTAAACTTCCTTCAAATTAACGGTTATGAAATTTCTTCAAAATAATTTTTCTCAACTAAAAAACTAAATGTTAACTTTTCCTTCAAATTTTTCTCAATTCCCCGCTTTTCAACTAGAATAGTTCACAGGTGACGTTCACAAAACGAAAGTTTGGGTTGATGAAGAAGGCCTACGAACTTTCGGTTCTCTGCGACTGCGAGATCGCCCTCATCGTTTTCAACTCCACCAATAAGCTTTTTCAGTGAGTTCAGAACCTTTCGAAAATGAAAAAACTTTCATTTCAAAGAATTTCACAAATAGAAGAATACCATTCGTGAGATCGTGAGATTGGTATTCTTTAAACGTTTCTTGCGAATAGAAAAAATCAATCTAACTTCTCAAAAAGGATAGGCTTCTCGGAAAGCATAGGAAACTTTCAGAGAAGCTCTAAGAAGTCGCAAAAGCTATTCAGGGTGCTTTCAAAATATTTTCCATCGAAAAATTTTTAGAGATCATTGAATTTATCATGAACCATTTCTGGAAAATAATGCTTTTGAGATCGAAAATTTTAAAATTCTTACTCAGAAGTTCAGCTATGTTCAAATTTGACAGTCCTAAAGGCAATAATCAGGTACTGTAAGGCAAGCAAGTTTCCTCTATAGTTCCATGAAAACGAAACTTCCAGGTATGCCTCAACGGACATGGACAAGGTACTGCTCAAGTACACCGAGTACAACGAGCCTCACGAAAGCCGCACCAACACGGACATCATGGAGGCCCTCCAGAGGAAGGAGAGCAAGCACGGCGCGGCCGACTCGGACGACGAGAGCCCCGGGCCGTCGAGCCCCACCGTCATGACCAACGGCGGCGGTTCTCACGACCAGTCCAGCCAATCCCAACAACAACAACAACAACAACAGACAGCTCAGCCCCAGCCTCAGAACATCCATCCGCTCTACTCGAACCTTTTCCTCCAGCCGCCCTATCACCAGCTCCCACCGTCTAATAACCGATCCGAACTCAAGCCCTCGACTCAGGTTAGCAAATTATGTTTCATTTCTCAAATAACTCAACATCAAGTTTTCAAGGGCACGAAAAAAAAGTCAGAATAAATTTACAATAACTATCCGGCTGAAGAGGATAGCAAGACACACTCGAAAAAATAGGATCCCGATATCGTAGACGACTAGAAATGGGACCATGACTTGTCATTATTATCTCCCTCAAAAGATAGAAGTCCAAGCTTGTTTAAATCGGTCAGATCATATAAAATTCAAAATTGTTCGGAATACCAAAAAATCTTATTTCAAAAAAGTCCAGCAAAGAAAAGCCGGCAGTAATATTTCCAGTTCATATTTTCTTTTCTGTAGTTAGACTAAAAAAAAGCTCACAATGTTACAACACTTTTTAATTACCTACTTGATGGTTTCCAAAGATATTTGATTTAAAAAAAATAAATTGAATTTGATTTGAAAAAAAATAAATTGGTATTTAACGGAGAAAATTTTTTTTTCTTGATTTTCAAAATTTTAAATTCCCTAATTTCCAAGTCAGTTTTATATCTTGTAACGTGCTCAAAAATCCTTGTTGCAATGTTAGAAGGCGCACAAACGAATGAAAAACGGTCCCACGGCGAAAACTATTCCTTTGATCATCAACGACTTCTGCGCATTCAAACACTTCAGCAAGGACTTCTTTGAAAATCCAAATTATCCGTTCCAATCATCAAACAATAAGAAATTTTACTCACTTGATAGAATTCTTTCTTGGAGAATCCGTTTGCCTTCTTTTATTTGAATCTCGCTTTCAATTCACAATTTATAAACGGATACAGTCAACCAGTTCCTGAAATGGTCAATAATGAATGTCGAAAACTAAAGAGAAAAAAAATCGATACCTTGATATATACTTGTAATGATGCGTGATGCAAGTTAAAAATGCCACACACGTTCGTTTTGTCTCTGAAAAAAACATAGAAGTCTATAAAAAATACGAAAATAATAAAATTTGACGACAAAAAAAAAATTAAAAGAAAAGATTTCAAACTCGGAAACTAACTCATTTATAACACGCACACGATAAAAAAAACTATTGTTAAAAAAACCTGCTCTTTTTTTCTACATGTGAATGTTTTCACTATAAATTCTGACAAAACGAAAAGAAAAAAAATATATAAAACCGAAAAATTATAAACTACAAAATTAAGTCTAAAACAGGAATTTCGTGAGAATATCCTACAATCAGGAGACGTTAGTAAGCTTTTTGAACTAACTTCGAACAAAAAAAAACTTAATTTGAGAAAAAACAAGGAAAAACAAAAAAAAATTAGCAAAATTTAGGAAAGATGAAAAAAAAAATCAAAAATGCGCGTAAACGTAGTGTTTTTCGTGTATACACATGCTCGGTGAACTTTTTTTCACCTACAGTAGATATTGAAATTTTTGTTTTTTTTTTCAGTGAAGTTTGAAATCAGCCTTTCTGATAATATCTCGGGCAAAGTCGGAATGGTGTACAGTGGCCGCTAAAAAAGAGTTGTTTGAAAAAAGCCGCAGAAAGGCAGCAAAAAAGGAGCCTTTGTCACCCTAAAAGAACATGGAGCGTTTTTTCCACTCTATGGAGCCTTTTTCCCACTCTTTCCGATTTTGCCTATGATACTATAGTCTGTGTGCCACGACTTGAAATTCAACGGAACGACATTCCGCTGATCCGCTGCGTGCGTTCGCGAAGCGTTTTTCGAATCTAGGTCACGCTTTCAATTAATTGTAATAGCTGTGGGAGCACATGAAAGTAAAGTACCTTAATAAAATAAAATTTAAATTAAAAGCGCGACCAAGGTTCGCAAAGGCGCGCGGCTTCACAGCGGAATGTCGTTTGATGAATTTCCAAGTCCTGGTACACAGCCCATATCTTCAAAATTGTTCCAACAATCTTCCAAAAGGTTTTTTGAAGCAACTTTTTTAGATTTTCGACTGAACTAAAGCAGTTTTAATTAACGAAAAAACCAATGGATGTCAAAGAAGAACTCAAAAGTTGAGACAAAAACGCTTGATTTCAGTCCCAACAGCCGCCACCGTCCCAACAGCAACAGTCTCAGCCCTCCTCGATCGCCTCCGCCAAGCATATTGACTTCCCGACGACAAGTTTCGGCTCCTACGATCCCTCGCAACTGCATCCGCTGGCCGCATCGGACGCCGACTGCGAATTGGTCGGTCCGCCACGAACTTCCGCCGATCCGACGTCGCTCTGGGCGGCGGCAGCTCTTCAACAACGACAGCAACAACAACAACAGCAGCAGGGATTGAATGGAAACGGGATGGGAGGCCTTGTTGGAGGTCCGCCGCCGTACGTCAAGCTGGAGCCGCACTCGCCGCCGGAGAAACGTCCTCGACTAACTGCCGACTGGAGGCCTCAGCAGCTGACGTGATGGTGAGGTTCAGTAGGAGGTTCAGGAACTGGGATATGGTGGTTTTGGGAGTTCAGGATGAAGATTGAACCAAGATCAGAACTCATGGTGCGCCTTCTAAAGTTTTTGTTTTTCGATTTTTATTATTTTTTGATTATTATTATAACGTTGAGCTCTTAATCAAAACTTCAGAGCCTAAATAAAGTTTGAATAATTCTGAAGCTTTGGCGAAGATAAAAAAAAGAAAGGTTTGACTGTCTGATCTGTTTATGAAGCTCTATATGATTAGAGTCTATGTCTGAAAGTTCGTCTGAAAATCCAAATTAAACCACCCTATGCCTTCCTCAGCAAGTTCCTACAGTACCTAGCATCATAACTCTCCAAGAACATTCCAAATTTTCATTTTTTTTTTTTCTCGAAAACCCTGTAAAAACTTCTCCGGTGTTCTCCAGTCTTCCGGTTTACTAATTATATATCAGTGAAAATCTTCTTCAGAATTATGCAATGATGAAAGTTTTTTTTTCGTAAATCCTATTGGATTACTGTAGCGCGCTATATGAAATATATAAATATTATAAATACGAAATTTATGTGTTGTTAGTTGAAAATCCTCTAGAAACATCCGTTCCCGGTTCAGAAATCTAATCGATTCGATCTGTTTCATTTCTTTTTTTTGGCGCCAAATTTAGGCTCCTTCTACAGTATATGAATGTATTCTATCTCATGATCACTTTCAAATGAATCTTATCAATTAATTAATTAATCACTCCTCATCTGATTGGCCGGCCACGCTCCATGATGCCATTATTTTTTTCGAAATATCCTACTTTCTTTCCGATTCTAATAATCAATACACGTATTATTGTTGATTTTTTTTTTTCTCTATCAATAAATTTTTGAATATTTTTTTGGGAAACGAGTTTATTAGAAATCGGACAGACTTTACAATAAATTGAACTTTTTTTGACTCTTCTTAAATTTGGATATGATTTTCGGGGACTTACTTTTCAGGATATTATTGTTTGGGCAGAGGAGGTAGGAAAAAGTATGAAGAGTGGAGAGAAGTACAGAAACTCTGCACATCTGGACGCTTTCCGTTACCCACACGTAGAAGCACAAAAATTATGCTTCCAGAAAAGGGCTCAAAAAGAAGAAAAAAAAAACAGCTGCACCAAAATCATGATAATCAGCAATAAAACTTCAAGTTGGAACAAGGCAAAAGGAAAGATGCATTCGTAAATAATTTTTTTTGGATAAAAGTTGGGAATTTCAAAACCAGTAATTTTTCACACAATAGAATAGTAAGATTAAAAACAAAAGAAAAACGCAAAAGAGAAGTAGATTCAATTCTAGAATCTGAACTAGTATGATTTTGAAAAAATAATGTTGAAAAACAAATGTAGTAATAGGGAAAGTGAAGATCAAAAATTGAGGGAGAGGTGAGAGAGTGTGTCGATACACGATGGAGCAGAGAGTTCAAGTCCTTCATACAGAGAAGTTGAGGGACAGCTCTAAAATAAGAGTGCCCAGACAAAAAAACATCACAAAAATTGGCCAGGTGGAGAGAGAGAGTGTTCAAACGCAAGAGAGCGCAGAGCTAAAACTAGTAACACAGAAAGAAGATCACAAAAACGAGCCGAAACCAGAATCTTATACATGAAAGGAAAAAACGGTTATCCTCAACATTTCGGACTCAAGAAAATATGATTTTTTTTTTCTCTCAAATAAAACCTCTTCATGAAAGATAATGATCATCACAACGAAAAATATAAAATTCGAAAAATTTATAGCGAGTTTTAGGCATTTTACTATTTGAGGGAACATAGGAAAAACCGTTTTACACTTTCACGCGAACGGCGATAAACAACGCAAAAGCGAGAGAGACCCGAGAAATCACATATCACCGCGAGATGACGTCACCGGATCAGGAGGCGGCGCTTCGCCGTTGGTCGTCGACATCGCATTGAGTATCGTCGCAAATCGCAAGTCCTGCGAGTCAGGAATCGCATTTTCTGTCGTGCTTGAATTCGCCGACAGCGGAGGCCCCAGCGAATCGAATTCCAAGTCGATGTCCATGTCGATCTCCTCGACCCGCATTCCACCACCACCACCACCGCCGTCTGCAAAAGAAATTTAGATTCGGTTTTATGACGTCAAGTTTTGAAACCAAATTGACGTCACAAAATGTCTTGTCACTTCTTGAGAGATCAAGGAGCCAATAAAAAAGGCGTGGCTAGCCAATAAGAGTTAACCATCTTTTAAGGTGCTTACAAAAAAAATCTCATATACAAGTGACGTCATAAGCCCTGATGACTTCATTATTTTTAAGCAGATTTCACCGTTCGACTCCAATTTTCCGGTAAGTAAAGACGTTCTACTTTTTTTGATGACATCATCTAAGCCTCCCATTGCTTCTGCCTTTCATATTTTCTCTAGTCTTGCTTCTTGAAAATGAAACTGCAGTCAGTGTGAGAGATGAGCAGGGCCGTAAAGAGATTCATTCATTTCATTTCAAGTGTTCATTTCAAGATCAGAAATTCTTTTTTTTTTTCTGCGTCTTCTTATCGGCTGTTCCCCTATGCTTCTTCTTTCATAAAATTGAAAATACATAACATTTTTCTGCCTAATCTCGCATGAAAGTTACAAAGTTTATTTATTTAATCAATAAAAGGTACACAGAAAACAGTGAAAATCATTCTTACGAAGAAGAAAACAACACTACGAAAAAAAATGAGACAAGAAGTTAGAAAAGTCGGTTCGACCCTAACAACTTATTATTTTTATAAAAGCACATGAAAAGTTTTTTTGAGTACCGAAGTACTGACGGGTTGAAGACGAAATGAAAGCTTTTTTTTTGAAGAAAAAAGAAGAAAATTAATGGCAACAAACAAGTGGAACAAGTAATCAATAAAAACCATTGAAAACGGTCAAAGGATGTTATTGACAGGGGAGAATAGGTTTTCAAAGTAGTCAAGACACGCACGGGAATGAAGAGAAGGTGAAGCCGTGAGAAATGGAAAAAACGGCCGCCGCGATTCTCCGTGGAGCGAAATTTGAGCACCTAATGAGGGAATAATCAAGGGAGCGCTTTGAATTTAAAAAATTACCATCCAATCTGATCTAAAATGACTTGTGTTGTCCATGTAACAATTCTAAAACAGCATTTTCCATAAAGCGCAACTCAAAAAAAAAACGAAGCTTAACTTTCCGCGTTTCTTCTGCAGAAAGTTTTGAAAGTTATCTGCAGAGCAGCCTCCAAATAGCAGCCATTTTTTCACACTTCCCTCGTCTTTTTGCGAAACCCGAGACAACCACGAAAACATGATAGAAATGCGAGATGTGCAGTGTGAATCATGCAAGAAAACATCGTTCATAAACGAAATAAAATCAGTGGAAGAAAACGAATATTGAAAATCGTCCCCAAACTGCCAGATTGTGGTGAGTGAGTGTATAAATGTTTGATTATTGTGCGATTGATTTGGTACAAAATCCTCATGATCGCTTCTCTTAAAACGTTCGTTGTTTGATACAATTCTCACCTCGAACTTTTTAATTTTCACTTGGAATTAATCACTTTTTCGCTGTTTTTTTTTTCAAATTTTCTTAAGGGCCGATTCTGAGTGATTCTGGATTGATAAGAATGCAAAATACTAGCAAAACTCAGTTTGTTCTTGAAGAAGAAAAACCTTTTTTCGTGAAACCACAATTAAAGAGTAAGGTACACATTCTGATTACTCTCTTTTCAAATATTCAAACACTTCCATTTTTCACACGCTAAAGATAAGAATGGCTTATTAGCATAAAAAAGATATTCAGGATTCAGATGAATTTCCCTCTCTCTGTCTGCGTGTCTCGTTTCCCTATTCTCTTTTGTACTTGTTCTGGACCATTTCATTTAGTTAAGAATATTTTATATATCGGCCTTTTTCTAAAGATTGTTCCTATCAATACAGATTTTTTTTTTCTAAAAAATTTATAATTCTCGAAAGAAGGTTTTTGCAGTTAAATTTTGAAAAATTACACCATTATCGATCCAAAATGCATCTCAAAATCAGGCCCCCGGCGGAACTTTTCAGTGAGACGAAAAGTCACCAACTTTGCTGCATGCCGTTCTGTCGCTGGTTGCGGAAGAACTGTTCGGCGGCGGCCTCTGCGGTACCGTTGGCGGGCATCGGCGGGCGGTTCTGGGAGTTGGGGGGCGGCGGCATTGTCATCTGCTGCATGAGTTGCTGGGATGAGACGACGCCGTACGCGTAGGGCATGTTGGCCATCGCCGCGGTCGCCTGACCGCCGACGAATTGGCCCTGCTGCGTCGGGTACCAGCCGAAGAAGGCTTCCGTTGGGTCGCGCTGAAAACATTTTTGGGGTGATTTCATTTGTCTAACCTCCAAATATCAGTTTACTAGTTAGTCAACGTTTAAACGAGTACTTCTTATTTCTTTCTCAAAAACTCAATAGGTTTGAACTTATATCATGTCCTTTCTACAATTGTTCATCGAAGAGAACTGTTTAGAGTTCACACTGTTTCATGTCCTACCATCAGCAATGATAACCAATTGAAAACGCAACAGAGGTCCGCACAGGGCAAAAAAGCGCAGTGAGAGAGAGCGAAGAAGAACATGCGGCAGCAAAATGTTAAAGTACGTCTTGAGGTGCCAGTTCACAGCGCCAGTCCACAGTTCACGCATGAATCCGACTATCAACACCACCACCCACCATTTCGCCCGGATAAGCCTGGTTCATCATCTGCTGTGGGTAGGCGGCACGTTGCATCTGCTGAATCTGCGCCTGTTGGATATGTCGCTGAGGGTCCGACGCATGAAGGCCGTCGAGAGCTTCGCGAATGTTGCTCGTCGATGAGGAGTTCGACATGGTTCCCTGCAACTCAAAACTCAATCAATAAATTTATGTTTCAGTCATATGTTCCAAAAGCGTTCCTAGTAATATTTGTAATAAAACGACTTTGGAATTGAAAAGCTTCTTCGAGATGAGAAATTCACTCTCTTCTTCAAATTTGTGAGTGAAAATTGAGGATGATCGACATGAACAAAAAAATGCTAAAAAACACGGCCAGCTTTGATCTCATCAACTATCATTATACGAAATTTTTAGGAATCTTCTATACCTCTTATTTTCGCACACTCGCTGGTTAATTTTGGTCGTATGCTTTTTAAAGAAAATAATTTTTTTGAGGAGCGATGAGTGAAATAATTTCCCGTTTTTTTTTTCAAAAATATGTTGATCTACACTATATTTCTTGCTTCACCATGCTAATTTTGAAGGTTTTCTCATCTAGTAGGCCTTGAAAGCATATTTTTTTCTTCACTAAAAACCATGTTCGGAAGACTGACAGCAGGAGCCGATCCAGCGGACCTCGGCCCATCGGTTGACCCGACCCGTCCATTTGCTTCATTCGAATAAGTCGCAGCGCGCGCCTCGATCCGCGACGCAGGTGGTGGTCGCGGCGGCGAATCGTCAAGCGTGATGACGTCGAACTCTTGAACGCGAGGCTTGTTGTTCGTCACGGCGGGCCGTTTCTTTTTGGCGCGGTCGGCCGCTGAAGACGTCGAGGAGCCTTCGCGCTGGTCGCTCGCCGACCTCTTCACAGCCTCTGCCGTTTCGTTACCGACAGATTGTCTCACTGCCTCACGAACATCATCGTCGTCCGAATCGGAAAGAACTGAAAGAAAAGATTTATATTCTGCATCTTCAGATGAGAACTACCGATGATGTCTTGAACCGCCGAAGACGTCGAAGGACCGCCAGAATTGGACACATTCGGATTACGGGAAGTCGGCCTCGAGTTGCCGTCATCATTGTCGTCGTCGTCGTCGGAGGCGGATTCGACCTTGCAAACTTCGTAGCTGCCGTCCTTCTTCAGCTCCACTTCCGATGTCGAGCTGTGCACCGCCTTCAGCACGTCCGAAAAGTATCTTAAAAAAATATCTTTCTGAATTTCGCTCCGGATTATCTTCACATGTTGAAGTTAAATAGCTTAAAAATTTGAGTTTTCAATTTAATACACAAAATTAGAATTTCCTTCAGTCCTTAATTTAAAAATTTAGAGAAAAACTGTGAAAAACCAAGAACTATTCTCATAACACCAGAAGAGAAGAGGCAAGCTGCTTGCCATCAGTTAATGTGAGAAAATATAACAAAAAATAGGAAAATAAGTATTTTCAGGTATTATTGACGCGACTTGGTATTTTACTACTTCTGTAAATATCTCATAATTCAAGGAAAAACTGTGAAAAAAGATAAAATAAAATTTAAGATAGATTTTATTCAAAATCGCTAAAAAAAAAATTCATTTTTTTTTTAAATTTTTCACATTGGACTTCTTAACGTACTCCTTCATCTTTCATTGAGACTACAAAACCAGCCAAACTCCAAAAATCGCCGCCTTTGGGGCTCATTTTCCCAGCCGATAAGGACGGTTCAAAGACTGATGACGTCACGAGTTCACTTCTGATCGAAACCAAAGAGCGTACGGTAGATCAAAATGATGAGACAGGAAAAGCTTATCAGCGACCGATAGACATGTGAAGGTTATTTTCGGTTCGTTTGATCTACAAATAGCCGTTAAATGGCCATAGTCCGTCAGGAACATCGAAACAAGCAGCGAAAGGGACCGATAATATAAAAAATTTACTGGAAACAATTTTTTGAAACTTGGTGTCCCAGACTTTAGAAAACAAAAATTTTTTTAATTTTTACTAAAAAAAAATAACAATTAAAAAATAATTGCACAATTCACTGAGAACTGGAAGAAAAAAAACCCCAGTAAGCATAAATTTCATCTTAAAACTTTTTTTCTATAAAAAAATTGTTGAACTTTTTTTATTCGTTCTTGTGAGTATTCAATCGCATAAAACTCCGCAAAAAAAAAACGATCAGAAAGTCATCAGCAAGCTTTTTACCACCTAGCTTTCTACTTTTACTTCTATTTATTCGTTTTCTTTTTCAAATCCACCGCAAGCTAAGAGAAAAGTCTGTTTTCCAATCTTGAAAACTGCTGAATGTTAAAGTCCGCAATCTGAGTTTCCCACTTCGTGTGCTCGCATTCTCTGGCCAGGCGTTTTTTTCTTCAATCTGATTAAAAAAACTACCTTTTAATAAATTATAACTTAAGGAAACAGTGGAAACACACCAGCTCATAAAAATAAATTGAACAGCGGAAAAAGTTCTCGAAAAAAAAACGCGGATAGGGACATTTCGGAAACGTCTCATGAAAAAAAATGCATCAAACTCTCCACGTTCGGCATACTGACTAAAAACCTGGAAAAAGAAAAAAGACAAAAAAAAACAAGGTCCTTAGACAGTTCGTAGAACGTGGAGAGGTTTTTTAAGGTTTTTTTTTCCGAGAACTGTTTGGTAATCCAAAGCTTGTGTTATACTCTGTTCAGATTTTAAATTTCAAGCGGGTCTCTCCGCTCCCGTGGCTACAGTATCTTTCGTTTCGATACTTTATTGCCCAGCGGTCCTTTAATAGAGCTCAACTATTCGATTTTTCAGCCGTTAAATCAAAAACTTCAAGTACCACCTCTACGCGGTGATGGGGAGGCAACGCCATTTATGGCGGCTAACGGTCCATCGGTCACGCAGTTCGGCTAACAGAAAAGGCGGTCTTTTTGGCCCTGGCAAGGCAAAAAGGATAATCAGACCACAATTATGCCATGACACGTTTAACATCATGGATGGAACTTTTTCGCAAGAATACCAGTCAACCAGGACAACACTGGATGACCGATTGCAAAAAGCCGGACCTCCTGGAAAACGTGTAGTCCACGCTTCGATCAATAAAAGGTCGAAAGTGAATATGGAACGCTCATTTTTTTTTTCCAACCTAGCCTAAACCCAAATGGCGCAGAAAAAGTCTGCGCCTAACCATCTAAGTATCTAAGTGAGTAAGTAAAAAAAATAATAATAATAAACCCATGGGACGATGATCATTTAATAGCACTTATTTTTCTTTTTTGTTCCAACAGCTCGAAAAAACGTCGAAGAATGCAGCGCTGTTAAAGGATCATCGTCACTATAAAACATCGATGCGAAAGCTACAGTAGCCTCGAGAAAGTATTCAGCCGCTTTAAATTCGAAATTTGGACAGATTACAGGAACTCCCACTGACTCGTCAATGATCAGCCGATCGTAGGCCGCCGTTTGGGAGCAAACGGCGCATTTCCAGGTTGGCCGTTTCTCGTTCATCTGCAGGTACATGTTGAGGTCGAAGCACTGAAGATGGGTACAGTCGCGACAACGGGCCGGCAGCTCCATCCGCGTTTTCGAGAGCTGCAAAACGTCCCGTTTTCAGAAGTTGCTTTTCTTTTCCAACCGGACAAAGGAGACTGATCTTCAAATGGTCCATAATTGGCCCATCGTCGTCGTCATCAGAGCCGCCCAACCGTTTTGAAATCTCTTTTTTGGTCGCATCAGAAGACTTAAAATGATAAATACTATCTATTTACAAATGCAGAAAAAAATAACCTGCTTATGTTTAACATCCTTTATCGCACGATCCCTCAGAATATCCGAGTTTACGCGAAACACCTAAAAAAAACCTTTTATATAAGGACAGTTGCGTGTAATTTTTGTTTCCTGTAATTTATTTTCGCCAAAGTGTCAAGTTTTGTCTAAAAAAAAAGTAGCAAAAATTCCGTGAGTTTTCAAATACTGGTAAAATATTGTGATATAGTTTACTGTTTTTTTTTTTATTTCACTGTTTTTTTTTCTATACATTAACACCACAATACCAAGCTTTGACTAAAAAAATGTTTCAAGGACTGTTAATGCCTGGAAACTCAAAACAACCTTCGGAAAAAGAAAACTAAATTCTGGAAAGTCAGGGTATAACTTCAAAAGCACTGGAAACAACATAAAATATTGAAAAGCTTGCGAGCCTATCCGTATTGCGTTCTTCTTTCCAACGGTTTCATCACGAAAACCACCATGGCAGTTCTAAAACGAACATAATAAATGCCGAAAGCCCAGGCGCGACGGTCTCCCATCCATTCAATTGTCAAACGATAGGTTTTGGCGGGATCGGGTCGCATGCAGTACGTCGAGAGGTTGACGGGCCGGGACGGCCTTTTCGGCTCCGCATTTGGCTTATTCGTCGGTATGACGTTCTGAAAAAATTCTTTGAGATTGAAACGAACACCTTAGAGCTCAGAAGTCATGAAACGACTCAAAAAAGGTTCAAAGGAATATTCTTTTCTACTAGCTCCCAACTTATTTCCTCTATCTTACATCAAAAATACTACGATTCTTCTTTTTTTCTCGATTTCACTCAAATTTCTTATTATGGCATAACATATGAGTATATTTTGAAACATATAACTTCGGGAAAAAAAAGTGTTCGGTTTGTTTCGAACTTCTAGAAAATATCAAAAAACAACACATACTCGATATACGGCTTGTGTTTTCAGAAAATCATCGGAAAAGATTCGAACAGAAGTAGCAAAATGAACTTTTCAAAGCCATGAAACTTGACGAAATTATTGCTCAGTTCCAAAATTAATCAGCAAACCTTTTTTTTCTCCTCATAACTCAAAAAAAATCTTTTTTTTGCTCCGAAACCAACCGGCAAAGTGACTATATTTTCATCAACGCGAACAGATGCATTGAGCGGAAAATCATCCATTTGCGGTCCTTTTTGTGTAGTCGACGGAGAGATTGAAGAATCTGCAGACGATTTCATTCAAATTATTTATAAATTTATTAAAATTAAACTCTGTTCAAAAATAATTGGAAATACATTAATGTCTTTTTTTAATTTATCAAAAGCACATAATAGTTCTTTTCCGTCATTATTTTTGTGAAAATATAGAAAAACTGGTTACTTTTGCTGCAATTACTAACTCATAAAGTCATTATTCAGATTAAAATCCGACCTCAACTGAAGCTCATGACGTGGGATGGGCTTATCTCTCTGCGCCAACTGTTGGCACATTGCAGCCGTGAGAGAAAACGTCACGGTTTGCTGCAATTAGAAAGAATAAAGAAAATCGTTTTCGAGGACGAATTTCCAACAAAAACTGTGCACTTGTCCTAGTTTTTTGGCGATTTTCCATTCGTAATACCCAAACCAATGCATTATACGACAATTTACTGACTCTTTGCGTGCTTTTTATGCCACTTTGAACGGCCGGAAGCTCCAACAGAGGCTGGATCGTATCGACGGGATCGTAGAACGGCAGGGGTATCGGCTTCAGGTTTTGTACTGGATTCAGTCGGCCACTCTTTAAAAAAAAAGACATTTTTCAAAACATTCTACTGATTATTAGAAAATTGGGAATATAACAGAAAAACTTTTCGAATTTATACAAAACTTCTCGAACATAAATCACAATGGAGACAAATTTTTCCCCTTCATAGATCTAAAATTATCAGCTTTTTATAGAGAAAAAGTCTGTACTTTCAACCTGAAAAATAATTACGAGAAGAAAAATGGAA
This sequence comes from Caenorhabditis auriculariae, assembly GCA_904845305.1. NCBI lineage: Eukaryota > Metazoa > Nematoda > Chromadorea > Rhabditida > Rhabditidae > Caenorhabditis > Caenorhabditis auriculariae. The sequence goes on from CAJGYM010000004.1 coordinate 745,507, forward strand.
GAAAGTTACTGAATTCAATTTTTTCTACTTTTATTATTGATTCGATTCAATTTTTGTTCTCAAATTTTGAAGTAAAAAAATTTCGAACCGCCAGAGCCTGTCCAGAATGCATTGTGGCGCCGCCGCCGTAAACCGCCCCATTGGTTGGGGCGCCATATGCAGGTGGATAACGCATCTGATGATTCACGGCCCTAAAATAACACAAATAACATTGAAACCAACTGAACTAGTATGTATTAATCGAAAATAAAGAATGAAAAAAAAAATAAAAATGAATGACCCCATGTATCCACGTTGATTATTGTTTGGAATGTTGTAGGGCGCAGAACGATTCGACGGCAAACCACCGCGTCGAGTCATTTCGATCTTCAAACAAAAAATTATTAAAAATTACGTTAAAATATTTATATTTCATTAAAGTCCCAAATACAAACAATGTATGCAAAACTTTTCCCTAAACTGATGCTGTCCGAGAGTGGGAAAAATAACAAAAATTTGGAGAGTCAGAGATAATTTTGAATTTCGCGGAAGTTACTTTACACACGAAATGAAGATTATCATTTTAAAAAACTCACATTTTGAAAATTTCTGAACATTCAAAAGTAAAATGAACCGCCAAATAGTAGGAATATTTTTGAAAAAAAAAAACGCGTGAGCACACGTTGCAAGAAAAAGTTGCGCACAAAATGATTTGCGCGTAGAGTGTCCACTGTAGGGCACTTATTACCTTATTTTGAAGTTTTAAACTCGGTAATTACTTCCAACGCGTAAAAACCTTTTTTTTAACACAATACTCATTTTTATTGCATTGAACTTCGATTAAAGAGCAATTCGAACAGGACATAGTCTGTTCAGATTTCAAATGCCAACACAGCATTCCTAATGGAGGTGAGGGAAGGTGAGCGAGGCGTCAAAGTTTCTGAATTTACAGAAAAAATTTAGTGTGCGCTACGGATAAAATTACGTCACAATTACACTGAATATTCAACGTTAATAACTTGTTTGTTCGATCGCCTTCGGCTGAAGTACTGTAGATTTCAAATTTCGCGCTAAAATTTTTTTGACGTCTTGCCACCCCGTTTGGGAACGCCGAGGCCAAGTCCTCGCTGAAGATCCGCCCCCCTAATGGCGCGATAAACCAATCAGAGAACAAGCCATCCACAGAGCGTTTTCGCATGACGTCATTCTACTTGACATTCAAAATCTGAACAGACTATACAAATCTTACCGAGCAATACTGAAAAATGAAGACCGAGATAATATCTTACTCTAAGAACGTGATGACGCTATGGAGAAAAAAACGGAAAAAAATGGTGAACAAAACTCGACTATAGATACACGAATCGCTTGATGACTAATTTATACGGTTTTAAATATTACACACTTTTCTTTTTCAATCTTTCTTTTCTCTTAAGAAAGCAAACTCCTAGCAAAACTTTAATCCGCTCCATTTCCACGAACCCGTTCGGCAACGAAACTCTGGTTTTGAGTTCTCAATAATGACGTCACCCGATGGATGAGCTCCGCTTTTTTGCCGACCTTTGGGCAGTTACAAGCTTCAAGTATTTTCTAAAAAAAACTTTTCTCGTGATTAAAATAAATACTTGTTCCCACCTGAAGGTCGATGACCTTGAAGGACTGTACGTAGTTCTGAAAATTTATATAATTCCATTTATTTTTGCCAGGAGAAGTTTGACCTCAAGTGTGGTAATTTGAGCGTTTGTCAGGCCAGTCTGCGACATCTATCGTTTGGTCCGGAAACCCCGGGGTCAATTTAGGCGAAAAAACGGATGAGAAAACAAAATAGCTCTGAAAAAATTGAATCAACTGAATAATCTGATCACCGAATCCTATGAATAGTTGGAGATCAGAAAAAACTCCCAACTTTTCATATCCTGGATCCATGGATATATTTAAAGCTTGTGCGGAAAGACTTCTGAGCCAGCGCATAGAAGTTTTCGATTTTTGTTTTTATAGAATCAGAAAATTTATTTCTCTCAAATTAATCCATTTTTCTCGAAGAAAAACACTCTGAATATCAAATATTTGATTCTTTGTTGTTTTACTGGTCCATTAACTATTTTTCAAAGCTTTCAAATAAGTTCGAGCGATTCGGTGAACAGAATAGCCGATATACGGCTAGCCTGGGACGCTAAGAGGGACTGTCCGCGCTCTCCACGAGCCAGGTATTCTCTCGTGCATTATCGTGTCAGGACCATTTTTTCGATGTCTCAAGCCAACCGTGAGTCATTCTGACCTGGAGCGCCTGAAGGCGCGCCCGAACACTTCTCTGCCGCAGGCTGTTTCGTCGCTTTCTCGCAGTCAGAGAGTGAAGAAATAGCATCCGGCAGAGAAAAACTCGGGCGCGCCTTTAGCCGCTCCAGTTCAGTGCAGCTGTAAGAGCTTCCTGCTAGAGTGTTTGAAGGAGCATGAAATAGTTTCGTTTGGATTTCTAGGCGAAAAACCGCTTTTCGTGTTATGTGACAGATTTCTGCCCCTTTAAACATCCAGACGAAGATTTTTGAGAGGTATTTCCGAATTCGAAGCTTCTTTGAGAACTTTGACGATTGAGAGCTTTTAAAACCAATCGTAAAAGATATATCAAAAAGGCCCGAGGAAGACGAATTAAAGCCCTTAACTCTTTTCTTTGAACCGGTGCGAAAAAAACCGGTTTATTAATCGAAAGCGCAGAGATACTCACGGGAAGCCGCCGGAAAAGTCGATATTTTGAAAATGACCAGAGAGAAATCCGGCACGTGATGGCTTAGGATTAATTAACGTAAAGTGGAAACCAACAAGTTGCTTTGCGAGAGTTCAGGAATCAGTCACTTTATATTATTCCAGAATTTGGTACAAAGCTGAGGTTTCTCTCGTGGGAGATGTATTAAAAATCTTTATATCCGTTCATGCTCCTTTAAGCACCTCAGCGAGAATTGAGTGAACAGATTTAACAAAAGGCAGAAAAAGAGTTTAAAAAATGTTTCTGCTGTGAGGTAAAATCCGGTATAAAAACGATTTTTTTTTCTCTGATCCGCTCCTTAAGTTATCTCAAGTTTTCGTAGAAGCTAATTTTTTTGAAAAACGAAATGAATAAAAAAATTATCTTATAATATTTAGATTCTTTCAAGTTCTGATTAATCGAATCGAAATAACTTTTTGAATTTGAAATATAGCCTGTGTACCAGGACTTGGAATTTCACCAAACGACATTCCGCTGTGCCGCCGCGCGCCTTTGCGTACCTTGGTCGCGCTTTTAATTTTTTTTTTTCTTCTTTTTATTAAGGTACTCTTCTTTCATGTGCTCCCACAGCAATAACAATCAATTGAAAGCGTGACCTAGATTCGAAAAACGCTTCGCGAACGCACGCAGCGGAACAGCGGAATGTCGTTCGGTGAAATTTCAACTTTTGGCACACAGACTATATTAACTTTTTTCAAAAGTCAACTAAAAGAGCTATTTCCAGATGAATTTTTTGAAATGATCAGCTCTGATCTTGAAAAAAGTAAGCTTTCCGAGAAAAAAAAAATACTAGGGAGGATGAGAATTGAGCCCTACTTCCCAAGAAATGAGACTCTATTCAACAAACAATTTAAAAAAAGACACGAAAAATCACAATTTGAAATTTAATCAGTAAAATAATAGAAACGCCCTCAAACCTCACCTCAGTGAGCTCAGACGCGGTTGTTCAAACCATTCGACAGAAAAAGAAACAAAAAAAAACAAGACCAAAAAACGATTTTTGGCCACTTCCAGCTGTAGAAAACTTCATTTCACTTTTTTTATATCCTTTGTAAGAAAAAACACACACGGTTCGAGTTCAAATAAACTTTGTGATGAAAGAGAAAAACGATGAGAAAAACTGCAACTACCAACTAAATGATCTGACATAAATTATATGTCTAAAAGAAGACGAAAAGAACGGAGCAAGGAAAGTTGATCAACAGAAAGGCAATTTTCAGAAAAAAAAAGCCCATTTTTCGAACTTTCCCTCCGCCCTCCTTGACATACTCGTACATTTATACAAAAATGATTGAATCGTTCTATCGTCGGTACCAAAGTTGAGCTTCTCGCTTGCGCTTGATCTTCTTCTGCAGCTGCAGTACGCCATAGAGGAGGGCCTTAAAAATAGGGTTATAAAAATAAAAATGTTTTTGTCAAAGGACTCGAGATGTTCCCCTTTATTGCGAAGTTCAAATTTTATACGTCAAATAAACTTCATAACAGAAAAAAAAACCTATTGACAGGAAATTGAAACTCCGAAAACGCTCATTTTCAGAGAACCTATAAAATAATATATGCCCTTGTTTCAATATTCATAGGTATGAAATAAAGGCCAGCGAAACTTCGAACGGCGAATTTTCCGATTTTTCCATGTTAGAACTTTCCGACTAATCCTCTCCCGACTTTTGTTTTTGTTAAACTCTTCGTTTTAAATCTCCTATACAAAATAGGTAGTTTATTCATATTTAAATTACAAAGAAAAATGAAAATGATGTTAATAGATATCTTATAAACCGAAAATACAAGAAAAAACGATTTTTTTCAAATTTTATACGTCAAATAAACTTCATAACAGAAAAAAAAACCTATTGACAGGAAATTGAAACTCCGAAAACGCTCATTTTCAGAGAACCTATAAAATAATATATGCCCTTGTTTCAATATTCATAGGTATGAAATAAAGGCCAGCGAAACTTCGAACGGCGAATTTTCCGATTTTTCCATGTTAGAACTTTCCGACTAATCCTCTCCCGACTTTTGTTTTTGTTAAACTCTTCGTTTTAAATCTCCTATACAAAATAGGTAGTTTATTCATATTTAAATTACAAAGAAAAATGAAAATGATGTTAATAGATATCTTATAAACCGAAAATACAACAAAAAACGTCGGAAAGGAATTATTCGGAAACGTCGCCGTCGCAAAGTTCACTGGGGACATGAAAAAAATCGGTAAAGTCCCTGGCTCTTTATTTCATACCACCGATATTATTGTTAGCGATCTCGTAGTACTTGAACTCCAGCGAAACTGATAAATCTATCGATTTCTACATTTGAAAAACAATCGCCTATCACCAGAATAATGGAATTATCGGCAACTAAAATATAATTTTTTTGAACTTTTTTTAGTTTGATTTTTAAAAAAATTCAGAAAAAAACTTGTTCTATATATTTCTAGAAAACACGAAATTTCTTAGCTATTTCATAGCAAAATCAATTTTTTTTCTCGAATTTTTGAAAATTTAATTTGTTGATTTTCTGTTCCAACAGCTTTAGTGATCCGTGACGTTTTCCGAAGCCAAATTTTGAGAGAAACAGAAAAAGCAACAACATTGAGATAATGAAATGAAGATGGTAGGAAAGAATTTTGGGTCCGCGAAATTTCGTGAGCGTGAAATGTGCATACACCGATCTTGGGGGCTCAAATCTTTGCAAATTTGAATCTTTGCAAACTAGAATCTTTGCAAATTTTTATTACTTTTTCAATTTTTTCTTGTTTTTTTTCATTGAATTTTTTTTTCATTTTCTTTTGTGATAACCCTGTGAGTAACACTCCTGTGAACATTTCTTGACTATTTCATCTCTCCGTCGTAACTATTCACAATGAAATGAATTAAATTTTTTGCATTTGCATTTGCTCGTCTTTTATAAATTTTGTGAAACACTTTGTTTTTCGAATCGCTAGTTTTAATTTGATGACTAAAGTTTTTTTTTTCACGGATTTTTGTCCCTTATTTTGTGTTTTTTTAATTCTTTTCTTGAAGTTTCTGAACAGAGAGCACAATGGAAAATTCATAAAAAAGAAATAAAGCCGTAAGAGAAGCTCTCACAAAACTCGTAGGCGACATTTGTGCGAGTGAAAAGACGCAAGATAGCGCAAAATTTCTAGAAGTGTGATACATCCATGTTCGAGATGAAGTAGTGATGAAGTTTTCACAGGAATGTTACGCACAGGGTTTTCACAAAAGAAAATTTTTAAAAAAATTCAATAAAAAGAAAAAAACAAGAAAAAAAATTGAATAAGTAATGAAAACTTGCAAAGATTCAAATTTGCAAAGATTCGAGCCCCCAACATCGGTGTATGCACAATCCACGCTCACGAATTTTCGCGGGCCCAAAATTCCTTCCTACCATCGAAAAAGCAAAATGCGCAAGAAAAAATGGTTCCAGGTGAATCTAACCTAAAAATCACTTAGTAGATCAGTTTGCAAACTCTCGAAAAAAAAAGTCAAAAAAGTGTTTTTATTCCATATATTCTAAGAATTGTGTAAACTGCTCTTCAATAACTATCTCGAAAAAATTTTCGAAGTACGAGGCGAAAACGAACTAATCGGCGTGACATTCTACTTCAAAAGAACGAAAAGTAACTAGATTTCCCTTTCTTGAAAAAAATATGAAGAGATTTCGGACAATCCCTCATCTCAATAGTACCAAAAATCTACAAAGTGTCAAAAAATCTGTCAAAAAAAGCGATTTTTCAGACAGGAAAATTTTCAAAAAAGACGAAACCTCAGCGGTTGGTGGGCAACCGGGCACATAAATATCAACAGGAATGACGCGGTCGCACCCTCTGAGCACCGAATATGCGTAGTGGTAATAGCCGCCTCCGTTGGCGCAGGATCCCATGGAAATGACCCATCTTAACATGGAAAATTACTCAAAAAAAAAAATGTAAAAAAAGTAACTTTACAGCGCTGAGGCTGTGGGCCGCTTATAGAGGCCGAATCGGCCCACAAACAGTAATCGAACCCTTTTGTTACATTTCAAAGTTTAAAAAATATCTGTGAATAAACCCTTTTTGATCACTCACTTCCCGATTCACACCCTTCGCGGAAATATTTAGACAAAAATTTCGAAAAGTGGCAAAATTAATTATTAAGATTGGTTCGCGGCCGGTGTCGCAGAAATATGGCCAGCCCTGCGCAAAGATCTGACTATTGAAACTTTGATCTTTAAAAATTCTATCCAAATTTTTTTCTTTTTTTCATACAATTTCAAAAAAACATCGTGGTAAAAATGATGAGCATCTCACGAACTTTTTCAAGTTTCTTCTGATTTTTTTGCATACATCCTATGAACTTTTTCTCGTCATTTTAAAAACCAATATTTCAACTTTTTTTCATATCAACACCCCTACCAATAACCCAAACAGCTGCATTTTACCTAAAAACAGTATTTTTCTGGAAAGCCTCCATTTCGATAGCTTCTCACCTACTTTTTTACGCTTTAAATCTTAAAAAAAAGATATGAAAAATACGGAAACAAGTTGAAAAACAATGAAAATCACTTGGCCTCTGGCATTTGATCGTAGATTCTTCGGAGAGCGGGCGCCATTTTATTTGTGACTGTGCCAGCGACGAAGATCAGGTCGGCCTGAAAAATAATATATTTTTGGCAGAAATTTACATTTTTTTCTCACGATTTTTTTCCACGCAAATTGATGAAATTTCTGCTTCTGTTTTTCTTCAGAATTTTTTTCGCGAAAAAAATATAATTATTTTTTTGATGTCAAGCCAATCTTCCTATTCAATAACCACCTTGTTTCGAACAAAAAAAGAACCCTCGAGTTCAAGATCCAAAAGTTTCCAAAATCTATAATCATCAATTTATTCGAAAAAAAGGACAACAAAAAAAACTGAAAGCAATGAAGCGCACAAACATGAAACAAAAAAATTTAAGAAATAATTTTTTTAGGAGATATCATGAACAGAGCTCATTTATAAACTTTCACATCTCTCATTATTTCCGTATAGTCAATTTTTTTCAAATTTGAAAAATAAGAAGGGCAAAGGGTGGCGTGTTGCGTACGCGACGCGGTTTCTCGGTGGTGGAAATTGAGGTCAAATTCAATCATGGAAAAAATTTTTATTTTTTTATTTTTCATTTGTATTTTTTCGATTTAATCTTTTCATCCATAAAAAAATTAAAGCTTTCACGTACGCAATGCTGTTGCAAATCTACCTGTCCCGCCTTTCGGTAAGTGGCTATACTTGTTGGACATAAGAAAGACCCAAGTCCTACCTGTCGAGGAGAAGCACGGAAAACGACACCGTAACGATCCATGTCGTAGCGTGGAGCGGCAAAGTGCATCATTTCGACAGCACAGCAGGCGAGGCCGAAAGTAAGGGGCCAGAGGGAGCCTCTTTGAGCCAGGTTCATCACGTCGTCCAGTCGCGCCAGCGCATATTCGGCCTTCGAAGACGAGTTCAGAAACGGGGTTCCTGTTGAAATACACTTCTATTTTTTGTAAAATAGCACTTACTTTTGAAAAAAAAGATCGAGCAGATCTCAATTTCTTTTAATTTTATAATTAAAAGCTCTCTTGAACTGGTCTTTTTTTCTCTTTTTTTCATTAATTTCGAAAAGCAAGATTACGAATTTGGTCTAGTTTTTTCACCTTGACATTATCTTCTTTAATGATATAGCCTATTACGCGCCTTTTTTTCTGCTTAAAGATCGTTGATAAAATTTGACCAAACTTTGCTTCAAGACTATTTTTTCCTGTCTTTTTCATAGTTTCGTAGAGCAAACAAAGTAGTTTTACGGTAACTTATTTCCTGCTGTTCTTTTAAAACGGGACCGTCTCGCACGGAACGAACTATAATAAAATATTTCTTAGTCAATATTCACAAAATCATGAAATACAATTATTTTTTTGTTCCTCGATCTCTTATTTGAATACCCACAACTACCGATTATATTTTTCAAGTTTTTACTTATCACAACTACAACTCGACCAGGTTGTATCTTATGTCGTTCAAAGCAATTTTTGCGAAAAACAAAACTGTCTCTAGTTCTCAAAAGTTTAATTATCTTCTTCTTTTTTCTGACGGCTGTTTTGAATTTTTCGGAATCACTCTGTGGCATTAAGAAAATAAAAACATGATATAATTAAAGTTCCTTTTTTTTAATTTAACGAAACGTTTAGACCATTTATCTTTCTTTTCTCATTTCTCGCGCTTCATCTCATTGAAACAAGCAATGATCAGGTCATTGCACCGATCGAATCACGCGCACAATCGGGTGAGCGGAGACTTGAGCTTCTTTCGGAACGTTTCGAAATTGAGCAATTTTTCCAGAGAACTTTCAAAAAAAAAACATAATATCTACGAACCAGTTTTGCCGATTCCCTTTGGCGCTTCGCCACTGGCTGCAATCGCCTGCGTCGGTTGCGTCGCCACTAAGCGGCGCGACGCAACCGCGCTCGTCGAGCGCAGTGCGGATAACATCCTGGAATGATATTTTGAAGATAATTAACGATGAAAGTCAAAAAACCAGTCAAAAAACTGAAAATTATAGATAAAAACAGAAGAAATAGATTTATTAGCCGATAGAAATAATATTAAGTCAGTTTAGAAACCTTTTCTGTGATTTTTGAGAATGGAGATTACTAGTGAAAGCTTCCGAACTATGATTCGCTCTTCGTTAATTTTAATATCATGCAGAACTTTTGCGCTTATAAAAAGTTCAGCAAAAATTGTGAAAAGACTGATTTCCAAGCACGCTGACATCAATTTCTGTGTTACGTTCAGTATTGATAAGTAACTTTTATAGTATTCTAAAAAGAAATTATGAAATAATAGCGAAATTTAAATGAATTTCTGAGTAAATTTTTGAGAGAATTTATAAGAGCAATATAATTACTATTTTCATTTTTCAATTAAGTAACTATTTTCTGTCCTTCAAAAAATAATGAATACATAAAAAAAGCAAATTTAACGGCGTGCGAGGGATGTCAGCCTCTCGGATCGGGCCTCCGAAGAAAAAAGAAGTCTCAAGAAAAAGTGGAGGGCCCGGCCCAAAATTCTAGTCAAACTTTTTCTTAAAAATTAAGCTCAAAGCTCAGCCTGATGGCGTGTTCATCAAAAAAAAAAAACAAAATCCTTCAGAAACGCAAAAATTGCTCCAAAACAAAGGTTAGTATTGTTTTGGAGCTTCTAAAAATTCTACTTCAATCTTCTTTGAAAAAGTCAATTTTTTTAAATTTTTTTCAAGTTCAATTTCTTACCGATATATCTTCATTATTAAGTACAGAAAAAGCTAATATTACGACCCCATTACAGAAACAAAATACTGCCTTGTTTTTGTGAAAATTGAGGGAAGCTTTCAAATTTCTTTGGAACATTTCTTCGATTTATAAAGACAGTCCATTACGAGAAATATTCAAATCCGGTAACTGAACAGCGTGAAAATAACTGGGTAAAAATGCAAGCAGCCAGAAAACATGATTGCAAGGAAAAAACCAAAAACAATCAATACGTCCGCAAGTTCATAAAGCCCGCGAAAAGGCCTTTTTGTGAAACGCGAACACGGCCGTACCGCCCATTTTTCACTGGAGCGTACATTCCTTCCAAATTTTGCTACTCTTCACTCCTTTTTTTTTGATTCAAGTAGTAGTGTCTGTTTGCCTTCTTTGTTTTTTTCCTTGCTACCATTTGCATTTGATCATCAGAAGTAGTGTCAGGAAGCGCGTTAAAGAACATTCAGTTTTTCGAGTCTTATTTTTTTATACTCTTTTGTTTCTTGGAAATGTGGTGATTAATTGATTTTTCAACATAATTTTGAGTTATTTGAGCATTGTTTAGACCTCAGATGCTTAAAATGAGCAAACTTTTTCGCTTTAAATTTTATCTTTGCAGGATTAAAGTATAGGGTTTCCGTTGTTTTTATTTTTGTGTGAGTCGAATATGCACTTTTTATGGGGTTACGTCGTCAAATTGAAAAGAATCATATGCGTAGCGTCACAAATGACTCTATTTCTGTAAATAGTAACGTAATCTGAGATGAATTTCCAGATTTTCCTCACCTTTTTCGTCTGTGAAAGGACCAAAAAGACGCTCTTTTGTGTTGATTCGGACTTTTCCAGTAAGTTTCGGGAACTTCCGATTGGGGATAACAGTGTTGTAGTGATTGTTCAGCAGAGACATTTCGAGATTCGTTTGAGCAGCAATATAATTAACTTTTCAAGTTTAGAATTGACGTTCATTTCTTGTTGTTGAGATTGATCTCATCTTTTTCAGTGTTTCCGGCTCTTAAAGCCTTTAAAGGAATGGAACGGTGTTTACTATCGTTTTTATCTCACTCATGTATTATCTCGAAAACCCGTGTAGAACCGACAGAAGGAAAAATTTTAGAGGTAAATGAGATTGCGGAAGAATTTTTATGTTCATTAGGTAACGGACATATTTTTTCGGTTTGTTATAGTTTCGTAGTCTTCTAATGACTATCCAAAGAGAACTTTCCTGATTTTCGACCGTGAAGGTTAGAAATATTTTAAAACTTTTGGATCAAAATCAAAGGATTCCAAGGTGGCTCTTAAAAAACTTCTGACGAATCCTCGAAGCAGGGTTATTTGAAATTCCCCTTTTTTTCTCAATTTGAAAGAGAAATTATTTGATCTTTTAATCACCATGCTATTCACCTACTGCAAAAGGTCCTTCAAAGCGAAAAGCTTATAAAGGCAACACGAAATCTAGGAAGGTTTGTGTTGTTCTGTTTGAAAATACAACAATCTCTAATGCCGTATTCAACATGATTCCGCTAAACACGAAATAGTGGTCAAAGAGAGAAAAAGATAACTAAGTTTTGAAGAGTCAGAAATAACTTTGAACTCCGCGAAAATTTATTTAACATGGCAAATGAATGAACTGTATAGTTCAGCTTTTCATTCATTCACGAAAGGAACTGCACGTACAGTAATCATTGGGAGATGTGTGTGTTCTCACCTGGACACGATTTGTGATTCCCGACCGCGACTGCCAAAAAACACACACAAACACACGCATCGCGCTCACGCATTCCGCTCATGGAGAAGGCGCCCGCGGGCGTTTGTCTCTTCGCTCGTTCGGCTGTGCCTTCGCCGCTCCTCAACAACCGCCTCAACTAAACTAACCCCACGATTTTCTGTTTTTCTCCTTTCTTTCTCTTTTTCCAATGCTTTTGCTTCTTAGACTATTTATTTATTTTTTTGCTTTTCGTTTCCTTCGTTTTTCACGTTCCTAACGAAAAGCCACCCCTTTATAAGTCGTTTTTTTGAACTCTTGTTTTGATTCTGACTCAATAAGTTACATTTTGGAACGCTTTTTTGTGAATTTTTTTTAGTTGGTCGGTGGCTTTAGCTCGATGAATCAGCACTATTATGGTTTTGTTTACCTTTTTCCGAACTTTCTTGTTTCCCAACCAAGACTTTACCTTGAAAACTATAAGTTTCGATAGTTGTCTGAGTTTCGAAGACTTTTGGATTTCAACTGGACTTTCAATTTTCTCAATGATTCAATCAGATTTTAAGATAATTTTTAGCACGTTAAAGTATTATTTTCTTCTTCTTTATTTGCTTTAAAATTTTTAAGTATATAAAGAAGGTTTTCTCAATTTCTTGCTTTTCACTTTTTTTTTTGTTTTGGTTGATTAGTGTGGTCGACGGAAAAATCAGGTTTCTACCAATTTTTCAGACCTATTTTCGTTAAACAACTGACTTTCAGTGTTTGCTATCAATTTGTCAGATTTTAAGTACATATTCTGGTATTGTAGTTTTTTGAATTTCTCAACATTTTCTTTAAAATCTGTATTTTAATGTTGACAAATGATGAGCTCACATTTGAATGTCAATTCTATAAATCTTTTTTTCTGCTCTTTCGCCTAAATTTATATCCAAATGAGATTGAATTTGAGCGAAATGCTAATTTCGAACAGATTTCGCCAATCCTCAGCTTGTAAGGTTTCCAAAAAAAAAAGTGCAAAAAGTTCAATTTCCCTGCTGCGAAATGTGAACCTTGGTTCAGTGGAAATTAAATTAAAACGTGAGACATTACGATTTTTCTCGTGCGGGAATCGAATTTGCTGCTGTTTGCAGTCTTTTTCCCGTCTTGAAAGGTCATCTTTCTTTTGGAGGGTTTTTTTTTCAAAAAAATGACGTTACTTGATTTTTCCTTTTGTTGGAAGAGGCTTTTTTGGCGCATCAAATGAAATGTTTTGAAAATAATTGCTGGAAAATTTATGAAATGAGTCAAAAACTAATTTTTGTTTTGAAAGGCTACTTCTTTTTTTTGATTTTGAATAGGGAACCTGGAAATTTCATGCAGAATTTTACCATTTGCACCTGTTGTCATTGATGTTTGATGTTATGACGTAGGTTGACAATTTTATTGACGAAATGTTGAGTCTCTGTGCAACTAGACTGCATTTTTTTTCCTTCAAATCTTCACAGTGGATTTAATCCAATTTTAACTATGGTGTGAACTTTTTTGTCCCTTTTTCACTCGATCTGTGAACGTATTGATGAGGTTTTAAATGGACTTTGAGAGCTGATAAGATTCTTTTCTTTTTGACTTTAGAAAAAGAGTTATTATGGGATTGTTGGGCTGAGGATATTCTTTGCGTCTTTTCGCGAGTTCAACACGAGTTTTTGCACTAATGAAGCTTTTTCCAAATCTGTCGGAAAACGTTTTCTGAAGTCAGTTCGTGTATTTTTGATGATTTTTTTTTTTTGAATTTTGGCTTCAACTTGAAATTCAGTAGAGGAGAAAGTTTCAAGTAGTTTTTTTTTCCGAACTACTTTTCTGAAGAAAGGTTAGTATAATTCATTCATTTTAGCTACAATTTTTTGAAGGAGGTTCGAACTTCGAAAACTTCTTTTTCCTGCTTTCATTGACATTTTTTGATTTCTTTCGCCAGAAGAAAAAAAAATGTTTTTGTGCAGTTTGACCTTTGCTTCAACGTTCAAACTACGATCCACCTCTCTTATTACAGTGTCGATGGCCTTCTCCACTAACAAAAGACCGTAGAAACTTTTGCAAACGAAAGAAAAATTCTTTGTGGTTAGGTGGTCTAAACCATAGTCACTGGCCTGTTCTTTTTTCCCTTTTTTTGAGGATACCAAAATATTGTTACCAAGAGATGGCCCATTCATAAATGAATGATAACACCAAAAGAAGAGAAGGAAAAAAAGAAGCTTTTCCTCCGTTGGCAGAGGAATTTCCGTTGGGGGGAACTCGCCATTTTGTGTTACACTTTGAGGCGGTTGATCAATAGAGCCGCCGTCGGGCGTCGTATCTATTGATACTTGCGTGTGAGCGGCCCCTACCTGGAAAAATGGCTGGCTTCCGTCGTCACAGCCGCTGCCACCGCCGCAGCCGCTGTTTACAGCGGTACGGGCTTTTGTTAGTCAATCTTGGTACTTCCTTGCTGGAGAGGTTCTGGAGCATTTTTCATAGTTTTCACTCGGCGAGTTTGGGTTGAACATCGGTCGGAAAGCTTGAAATAATCATTTGATTTTTTTAGTCAATCATGGTACTTCCTTGCCATTGCTTGAGAGGTCCTGTAGTTTTTTGAGCATGTTTCATCGTTGCTACTTGATCTATTTGACTTAAGGTCGGAATCACCAATAAGCTCAGAAGGTGTTGAGGATGAAAGTTTTTTGATATTTTTGTAGGTTTTCTTAAACCCTTAAGGGTGGTCTTTTGAGTATTTTCATTAGTCTTTTTGGCAAATTTTATTTGAAAGTTTTGATCTTCACTGAGAATTGGTAAGCTTTTTCAGGATAAAACTTTTTCTATCAGTGATTAGCAAAATAGATTTGAAAAGTCGTAAGTAGAAAATAATAATTTTCACGCAAATCTGTCCTTTTTTAAAATTAATTTTTGCTCAAGAGCTCATATTTCTCAAGTTATTAGGCAGTTTTCATGACAGTTTCAATCAGTGAAGAAGTTCAGAAAGCTTTGAGTATCCACCTATATATTTTACGGCTCTTCGAGAACCCTCCATCCTTTTTTCCGATAAGAAAGCGATTTCTTATCGATTGGACAAGACCAAAGAGACCTTTGCTAGATGGAACCGATATCTGGTCCAGCTAAAGTCCGTATCGGTTGGGAAAAAATCCCCGTTTTTTTTTTGGTCGGTTCCTTCTCGTCCATTCTTTTTTTTTTCTCATCTATTTTTCTCTCTCATTCCTCTGTTGAACAGCCTCGGGGTCCGAGTCGATATGATTTTCGATGCGACGCCGCCGTTGTTTGATGTTACACAATGGTCAGTGCTGGAGCACATTCAAGCCGGGCTCGATTTATCGCGTGGACTTTTTTTTTGGCCTTTTTTGTACTTTTCATCGTTCTTTTTCATATTTTTCGATAGGAAAATATTGACCTTTTCCGAAGATGGTTCATGATGAAAGCGTCTAAAAGTACGCAGAATTCCGAAATCAATAAAAACCCCAAATTTGTTATTCCGTTAACTCGAAAACTGAGAAATCGAAAATTCCAACTTTCGAGACTTTTCGAAGCTCCAAATTACACATGTGAAAAATTTTTTTTATGCGGTGGTCAGAGTAATTTCCGCGAAATTCAAAATTATCTCGGGCTTTCCGAAATTTACTAATCTTTTTCACACTCTGACGGTTATTTTGGATTTCGTCAAATTTTTTTTTACACGGCCGTACGGCACTATACATCGTTTACTCTAGTGGAAAATGTACGTTAAAGTTCTCCTGAAATTTTTTGGAACGACGGATTCCCTTGTTTTACGATACAAAAGCTGTTTTTTTTTTTATTATCTCTCGATTCTCGACACACTTGTCTCCAAAAGCCATCCGCGCCCACGACTATCAATAAAACAACTCTCTCTTTTTGCGCCGTAAAACTGGGCCGTTTTCGGGGCGACACGTTGCAATGTTTATTTTTTGTTTCGGCAGTTGTTGGCCAGGCGTTCTCTCTCACCTTGAACTGTTGGAAATGGAAACTTTGTGTGTTCCGTCGTCCTTACCGGTTTTCCAAACGATTTTTCATGGCTGATTTCGTTTTAGGTGGAAAAGTGCTCTCTCACATGACCGTTTCATTTTTTGAAAAATTTATTTTTATGCTGATTTTAATCATTAGAATAGAATTCCATCAACCTCTGTCGTGGTGCTCAAATGACCCGAAATAATTTCAAAAACGGCTTTTCACCTCGAAACCTTTAATTTCTCCTATGCTCCTTTAAACATCAAGGCAACGGTTTTCAAAATAAATTAGTTATATCTGGTTTTTTTTTCTTATATTCCTTTCCGAGAAGTAAAACAGTACTATTTGTATAGCGCAGCGAGTCGAACCTCTTTATCACTTCTTTTTTCATTAAAATTTCAGATCCTTATCGGGGATTCCCTTCAAAAAGTGACGTTTATGATTATTTTTCCATTCGACTGCTATTCATGATACAACAATATTCCAAAATCTGTTTTGGAAGGCCAAACTTCAAACTTTTTCTTCAAACTCCATTAAAAATCGGCTAAAAAAAGATTTAACTTTTTATTTTGATTTCACTGGAAAGATTATTTATGATCAACGGGAAAAAAGGAAAAAAGGTCCTTTTTCCTGCATTCAAGAGGAATTTTTTGAATACAATGATTTTCTCAGTTAAGGAGTATAATTTTTGTCATTTTTTGTAAACCGAGTTTGATCAAAATGCCACCAGTAATAAGCGCATAAGAAGTATAATTTCGATTGAACTGAAAAGAAAAATTGTTTGTCCTTTTTTGTCATTAAACAAGTCCATATTTCCCTGTTACAATTGCTCTACCATCTACTTTTTTTGACCTATTGATCATTTTTTACTCGGTTGACGCTAAGTTTTGCTCTTCCCGCCCAAACTTTTTTGAACAATTTTTTTCGTTTTTTTCTTGTTTTTTTTTTGGTTTCCTTGTTTTTATTTTTTTTTTCCTTTCATATTCAATATGAAATAAGGTTTTCCAGTTGGCGACTAGTAGGATGAAGGACCGGGAAACCGTTGAAAATCTCGGGCAGCCTTCGACCTCCGCCATGCCAGCTGAAGAAGAGTTGAAAAAGCCCCGAAACCGGCACGAGGTCTTTTACATCTTTTTTTTTCGAGATTCAATTTTTTACGTAAACTTTTCGCTTGATAAAACATTATTTTGTTGCACTATAATAGAAATTAGTTGATTTTTTTATCAATTTTTTTCGTAAACTGTTAGTGGTATAAAATTAATTCATCTTTCACTTATAACTATTCAAAGCTCTAATGTATAATTAATTTCCCAGGATGTGACAAATCGGTGGTTCGGCTACCAGAAACCGTACCCTCATGCCCCTTGGTCCACGAAACGGTACAATATGAACATTGAGGGGTTGGTTAAATGCCATTCCAGTTTCATTCAACTCAAATTTCAGTTTACACGAGGAAATCCTCGATTTGTACCATTGGATCAAGCCGACTTCTTTGGAGGCGAATGTGCGGCGAAGGGTTTTTGAAAAGGTTGATTTTTCGAGAAAAAAGGAGTTCTGAAAATATTTTTCCTCTTTAGCAGATATCCAATTACAATTTCCCACCGGTTTTTCATATTTTTTGTAATACTAAGAGAAGTGAAAATTGTTTTATCGAAGTCTGTTTATTTTCGATCTTATGAGGAAATTTTCGAAAAATTCTCCCGGCATCGCCAGTTTCTATTGAAAAAAACTCGAAAATTTTTTTTTCTAAACTATTTTTTTTCTATTGTACATATGTATCTCCGGGAATCTTTGAAAAAAAAATAAAAAGGAAACTTTTCTCTGGACGCCCTCTTGTTTACCGGTGCTCTCTAGCTTTTTGAAGACTAGTTTTTTTCATTTTTTTGGCAACATAGATTCACAAATAAAAAAATTGATTGATTTTCCAGTTAATTAAAATTTCAAAATTTTCCCACTTTTCTTGAATACTTGAAGTTGTGACCGAAACAAAGACGAATGATTTTTGCTGAAAGTTAAAATTTTGTTTTACTTTTTTTCTAGAATTTTTTTAAGCTCTACAAAACAAAATCCATTTTTCTAAGGTATCCCTGAGAGTTTCGATTTTTACGCTCCTCTTGTATATTCCCGAGTAAATCGGCAAACCGGACGCGCCCCGGACGTTTCTGAGAATTTCAAGTAAATACTTAAGTGGGCAGACTCTTAAAAACGTCCGGTTTGCGTTACCGAGGTCCGACTTTGACCGAAACAAAGATGAATTAATTTATTTTATTTTTTGGCAGGTAGCCGCGGCAATACGAGAGCGGTGGAAAGAGTACGACGTGCGGATATCCATGTTCGGAAGTCTGCTGACGAACTTATTCCTGCCGTCGTCGGACATTGACGTTCTCGTCGAGTGCGCAGAGTGGGGCCAACCTACAACTGATGTGATTTGATTCGCCTTGATTGCCGTGTTTTACGTCTTGGCTGTTCGATTGATTGATTGATCGATGGGGTCTGATGGCTGCTTTTCCCCCATCATTTCCCCTTGGCAACTGGGAAATAGGAGAAATGCGATGTTGATGAAGTTTTGAGCACTTTGAGACTTTAATTTTAAACTTCGAGTTGAAATCAAAGGTTCCTAGAAAGGCTTATCCGACTTAAAACGACTTGCGCGATTTCATTTATATTCATGATGAAATTTCGAGAATCGTTGGCTGGAAACTTCAAGTTCAAACTTCGAGATCAAATCCAAAGTGCCTCAAAGGTACCTATGAATTTGCGTCCGACCAAAAAGCGACTTGCGTGATTTTATAAGGTGGAAGTTCAAGATTTGAATTTCTGTGTGTACCGCAACGCGTTGAGCCTTTCTATTTGCGGCCATTAAATTTGAAGATGTTGAACTTTTTTTTCATTAGGATCGGTTTTTGTACATATGGCTTAAGAAATGTTTATTCATGTCTTTTTAAATTTTTAAATTTCAATGTAGCTTGTAAAAATTCCAGCAAAGGGGTCTCGAGACATAAAACCATTTTTAACGCTAGTTCATAAATCGCGGAAAGGGGGTTTTTTTAATGTTTTTCAACATAAAAAAATGATCCAGCTTTTAGAGCCCAATATCAGTCAAACGAACAGCTTTTTTTGTCTTTTTTATTTTTTTTTTGTGTCAGTTTTTTTGTTTTCAATGAAAAAGTGACAATTTTCACTTATTTCTGGTCTGTCCCGTCTTCAAATCTTTTCCATGTCTAAGGTTGATTTTTTTGAAATGATTTTTAATTTATCTTTCTAGATCCTCGAAAAAACTGGTGATTCGTTGAAATCCAGCGGGCTGGCCGAATCCATATCCGTTTACAAGGATGCGTTTGTTCCGATTGTCAAGATGATTGATAGGTTTTGTGATTTATCGATTGTAGAAAAGTGTGAATTTTTTTCTTTCAGAGATACCCGGTTAAGCCTCGATATTTCGTTCAACACGGTACAAGGCGTCCGCGCCGCCCAGTTCTATGACAAGGTTAGCTTTGAAATCGAGAAAAGGCCTGTTTTTTGACCCGAAATTGATTCGCCTACCGACTTAATTGATTTTTTGCAGGTGAAAGACGAGTTCCCGGTGATTGAACCCCTTGTGCTTGTCCTGAAACAGTTTCTCCATCATCGGTCGCTGAATCAGACGTTTACCGGCGGATTATCATCCTATGGCTTGATATTGATGCTTGTCAACTTTTTTCAGGTGAATTTTATAACCAAAAAAAACTTTTGTATTCTGAAAAGCTGTAGAGTCGAAGTTCTGTAGAATAGGAAGAAAACCGGCACAAATATGAGAACCCTGAGGTGGTCATTTGGATATGGCTCTTCTGTTTTTCACATCCAAAAAAAAACTTGAGTGGCCGCTCAAGTTCATTTTTTTCCCTTTTTCGCTAAAATGAAGCCTAGGAGGAAGATCCCTAGAGTGGTTACTTGGTTCTTCATATCTTTTTTTTTCTGGAGCCAGTTCAAGTGCGAAACATTTAAAAGAAATCTCAAGAATCTCTCAGTTTTGAAACAAATAAAGTCATTTCCATTTTCTAAGCCGGATCTCGATTAAACTCGGAATTTTTTCGTTTTGAAACATCAATAAAGTTCATTTTCCCCTTTTTTACGATTACAAAAGCTTGGGCGAAGTGGCCTAGAGGGGCTTCTTGGTCCTTAATTTTTTCTGGAACCAACTCAAATGCAAATCTCTGGATTGAACTCGGAGTAAGTCGTTTGGGAATGGAAACGAAAAAGTTCATTTAAATGCCGAATGCTGTGCGTGGAAACACGGAGGCCATATGCTCATTTGATATTTACAGATATACGCGCTGCCGTTGCGGAGAAAACACGCGTACGATGAGGGCGTCAACCTCGGCGAACTATTGATCCGCTTCTTCGAAGTCTACTCCCAGGTCCGGGGATCAACAAAATGATTATCGATTAAATTATATGTTAAGGGCAACATTTGGATTTTTCGTTGAAAATCAGTAGAAAAAGTGAAAAGGTATCGAATGAATGAGAAGAAAAGAGGCTTTTTTGATAAATAATCAGTGGAACGCTTTGGTAGAGCAATTGAAAAGGTGTGGGACTGACGAGAACAAAAAAGCTTTCTTGGCAGAATATCAGTAGAATGTTCCAGTGGAACACGTGAAAAAAAAGACGTTTCTGGTTGAAAATAGTTAGGATTTTCCGGTGAACCAAGTAAATTTATATCGATAGAAATTTTGAGATTGGAGGCCCGAAACACTTTAAAATTGAATGCTGTTTTTAAATTAGGACCGAGTCTTTTTTTATTAATTTTTCTAAGCAAGATAAATCGTTTCAGATTAAATAAAAAAATAAACTAACTCAGAAAGATTTTTTTAAGAAGTTTTTAAAACTTACATTTAAAAAAAGAAAAAGTTACGGATTTTTTTAGTCAGGCTGATGGTGGCTTCCGAGTGGGAGCTGGTGATTTTTTTAAAATATTATTTCTAAAAGCTTTTCGAGAAGGTATATCTGAAAAAAGGCCATATTTTTAAATCTGCTTTTCCATGAATTTGCTTGTAAAAAGTGTAGGACTTGATATGTATTCTGATTACATTTCAATCGATCTGGAAGAATGTTTTCAGGAGTTCAACTACGTCGACGTGGCGATCAACGTTTCGAAAATGCGCTACGAGAAGAAAAGACGTCAGGAAGGCCCGAAAGCCCCAAGATCTCCCGGATGCCTCTCCGTCCAAGATCCCCTTCTTTCTTGTGTGTATTGCGGTGGTACTTGATTTAATCTCTTTTTGTAAACTAAATGATTACACCAAAGTATAAACAAAACAAACAAGCTCGAATAAAAGGAGGAAGAATCGACAAACAGGTACATAAATATTGCGGTATAGATGTCAAAAATCGTTTTGATGTCGAAATGATGATGAATCATGTTTGAAAACCATATCGATGGCGTTTTCGACCTATTTTGAATGAACAAAAAATTAACCCCCTTTTTGAAGTTTTTTCTTTTAACTCTTCCTTGTGAAATGATGGAGCAGTTCAATTTTAAGAAAGAAAAAAATATGTTTAAATCCATTTTTTTCGACGTTTTTTTATTTCAAATTTTTTTAATAAAATTATTGAGAAGTTTAATTCAAAGAAACAATTTGTTGGAATAATGAAAGTCGACGGCAAAACAAACACGCATACAAAAAATCAACCCGAAAAGAAACCAAATTTGAAATGTTTCATTATTCCAGGTAATGACGTTGGCCGATCAACGTACAACTACAACAGAGTGGCGGTCGCGTTTGCCGAAGCTTTACAGGTAAAACTTTGAAAATTGTAGACTTTTAGCTGTAAAATCAAAAGAAACTAGAAGTTTTTGATCTTCTCTATATCTTTAAACCTCTTCGAGATAGGCTTCTTCCTTCACACGTTCTCAACATTTTTTCTGTCATGAAATACGTTTTTCCGAGCGTAAAACCGCGAGTTTCGATCATTTTCCGGCTGATCGTCGATCAGCCACAAAGACTCATTTGTTTGCCTTTGTTTTTGTCTTCCTTGGCGTAATTCGCCGGACCGGAATGTTGCCAAACGTTGTTTTTTTTTGCCCGCGAAGAAGACAAAGAGTTTGGATTTTAGAAGGGTTTTGAGGGAGTTTAGATCAAAAAATTTTCACTTTGATCTGATTTGCTCATCCCCTAAAAGAGAAGGTTTACTGTTCACATATTTTAATATAGAACGTTCTAGATTCAGCTTATTAGCGCTATGTTCCGTTCCAACGAGAATAGTTCTGAAATATATATTTTTGAACCTGAGTTTGAGGTGATAATCGCGGCGATAACCGTTCGCGACCGACCGCGTTCGTCGATTTGGCATTCGGTCTACAGCGGAAGCCTCCTGGCAAAGATCATGCCTTTCACCGAGAAGGAGATTTTCTACCGGAGTTGGCTCAAGGTGAGGAACGAGGTATGGAATGATATCCCGGCAATGCAACTCTAACAAGAACAATTCTCACATTTTTCACTTTTTGCTCTTTGTGTGTATGATATTTGAATGACCCTTTGCTTCCATTTGAACTTTGTTTTTATTTTTGAACACCCTAGAAACAAAAGGAGACGAAATTTGGTTTCATGTTTTTAGAAGCTTGATTTTTCAAAGGGAGGAAAAAAATTTTGATGGAGAAAAAACTATTTCTCGCCCAGACTTGATAGTCTAATTAGATTTTGAACGTTGAGTAAACTGAGGCCATTCGAAAACTCTGTGGATGGCTCGCTCTCTGATTGGCTTATCACGCCCTTAGGGGCGGAGCTTGAGTGACGACTTGACATTCAAAATCTGAACAGACTGAATGTGTTTGTTGTGCCATTTTACCGCAGTCTTTCGACCTTCGTTCTTTTTTTCACGAGCCAACATTTTGCGTTAATTTCAGGGATTTTCTCTTTCCTACGGAGAGGACAATGTATATCAGATGAACGTCCTTTGCAACACCTTGCTGTCGCCGGTTCGTTTCGAGAAAATATTTTGAAACTTTGAAAATCCAAAAAATGCCTGAAAAGCTCAAAAATATTTGTAGTTATTCTTCTAGGATATGAGGCTTGATTTTGGTAGTTTTTTTCCCCGGTTCAGAAGAGCTTCAATTCCATCGAAAAGTTTTCTCGCATGTTTAGCGGTAACGTTTCAGCTTCTCTTAGGATTGATGAAATTTGATAATTATTAACTTAACAATCATTCTAATAGTGAAATTTAAACATTTTTAAGGTGCTCGACATGAAAAAATTCGAATGGTTGCGGAATCTGCCGACAAAGGTTTCACGGCCCCTGCCGATCGTCGCCCCGGACGAGGCAAATGAGGTTTTCCAAGAAAAAAAAGTTAAGCGTTCACACAAACATATTCAGAAGAAGGAAGAGAAAGCCGCGGCACTCCAAGAGGAAGTATTGGCCGGTACGTCGACGGAGAACACTTCTTCATCTTCTGACACCACCCTGACGAATGACGTTTCCGACGGGAACGTGACGATTGTCGAAGAGCCTCTGCGGATACCCAGGCCTCCGTCGTCTTCCAACTCGAGTGGTAACGAAGATAACGAAGCTCAAAGGAGTCGAAATGTTTCAGCGAGCACGGCGATGAGCCTGAGCGAGCGCGAGAACGAGTCGCCGCCGCTGTCCATCGAGGAGAAGCAGACGTTCAAGAAGCCGTTCAGCGAGGTCGTCGCCGCGGCACCCTCCGCCTCGTCGGAGAAGTTTGGCGGCAGCATCAATGGAAACTCCAGCCGATACGTCAATGGATATCACTCGACGGCGCCTCGCCACAACAACAATTCGTCTCGGAACGGCTACTATCCCTACCGGCAGAAGAGGAACTCGGACGACAGGAGCACGGAGAGGACTGGCTCCAGCGGCTACGCCAGCCAGGGCGAGTACCAACATCACCCTCGCAACCATCAGCGTCATAACAACCAACATCACCGCTCCAACGGCTACCATCCCCAGAGCAACGGCAACTCGAATCCGTCGTCGTCGGCGGCCTCCTCGACGTCTTCTCTCTCGAGAGGCTCTCCCACTCCGCCGCTCACCAACGAGGTCCCACCGTATGACTATGCGGCGGCCACGGCATCTGGCATCCCGAAGCACCACCGCAAGTCTTATGGCGGCGCTCCGAAGAAGCCAGCCTGGACGGAGTCGTGCCGCGGGTTGGCCGCCACCAAACCGCCTTTCGCGCAGATTTCTGAAGGCAGGAGCCGGAAGACGTCGTCCAACGACTCTTATGGCTCTCAGCAGGTGAGAGTTGAGGGGAAAAATTAGCGTTTTTTGAAGGAATTTGACCACTAATTTAGGGTTTTTGAAGTATAAGTGTCTTTTTACAGGGCTTTGCGTCGTAATTTTTCATAAATTTGCTCAAAAAGGCCCGAGATCCCTTAGTTTCGAGATTAAGATTCACTTTTTTTTATCACCTAGAAAGTTTTTCATTCTCAAACTTTTTATTTTACTACTCAAAACAATTCAAATGCTATGGGCTAGCCAGAAATTAGCTCAAAAAAATGAATTGTTTTTCGGCCATATCTTTTTTTCACAAAATCGGAACCAACGTGGAGAGATTACCTGATGAACATTTTTTATAAAACGTTTGACGATTAATTTAACTAAACCTGTGGCATATTTCAGAGTTCGCGCCGAAGGTTATGACGCCGACGTCGCCGGAGAACTGACGCCACCTACACTCTCTCGACGTTCTCCTGCTGAATCGTCCTCTCTCGGTCCTCTTCCTCACTGCCACTCTCCTCTTTCGACACGAACTCTTACCATGCTTCGGGCTATTGTTGATTTGCGATTGTATTCTGTTTCTTTTTTGTTCTATGTTGATTAACATTTTAATATTTGGGCCCGTCTTTGCTGGTCATAGCCGTTATTAGCCTTATTAGGGACATTATTTTTTTTTCCTTTTACCCACTGTATTTTTATTTGTTTAACAATCAAACCTTGTAGTCATTTTTTTTTTCACGACAAGTCCGGTTTTTTCAGTGATATTTTTTTTGTAGTTTGTTTGTCCGGTTCAAACAGACTTCAGCCACAAAGACTGCCGCTTATCTTTTACCAAAAAAATTCTGGTCATGTCTTAATAAGTTCGTTTTTTGTTGCTTATTGGCTTAAGATTTTTAGCATATTACGAAAGCGAAGGGCAGAAAAAAAGTTTATTTAATCAATATTCTAGTACGGTGGATAGCGATTTTTTCTTGTTTTTTAAGGGTTGAAATGGAGAAAGGTGTGTTCGATGGATAAATTCAAAGCTTCATTTCGGCCTTTTTTCGGTTCTCGCGATGTTAATACTGGTTGTCTTCTGATGCTTAGCGATCTAATGTTTCTTCTTTCACAAAGCTTAAAAACCCTAATAATTTTGGTTCATTATCACTTTCATCAACTACCCTATTACTTGTTTCTCCTTTTTCGTGTTCCTCCTTGTTCGTTTTTCGTTTGACTCACTTGCTCATTGATTGTGCTTTTTGTGCTCCTTTCTGAAATAATAATAAAAATATGAGTTGTTTTAACCGTATGACTTTCGCTCCCTCTCTCTCTCCTTGATGCCTTTCACTATTGTTAATTCTTTCGACCTACTCAAACAAAAAAATCAATTTTTCTTTCATCATTTCATTATTTTTTCTTTCTTTAATTTTTACGTTTCTCGCTTCGTTCCATTACCCGAAAACTCCATTTGACGTACTGCTTTCGATTACGGTTGTATCTGTTAGAGTATGAATGAACGCTTCTCTTGTGTTGGGAATTTGAGGATGATCTGAACAAGAAAATTACTCTCAATCCCCCGCTCGAGCTTATTCGTCGCCTACAGAAGAAATATCATCAATTGCGTGTGTTTTTTCATTGTGAAAAGTGAGAATGACAAATAAAGTTTGCACCATTATCGGTGTTAATATCTCATCCCGAAATATGTTTTAAAAACAGAACTAATTGGAATGAAAGAAAAAAAAAACGGATTTTTGTTCAGTTTGCCGTGGACTACTGTACTTTGTCAGCAGTGTGGTTTCTCCTCTTCAAAATTCGTTAGAAATTGCAATTTAGAAACTTTTTTTTCTGCCATGTTCAAATTGAATTCGGCAGCTCCGAAAACATATTCACAAAAATAAATTAGTAAAAAGCTAAAAATTGGCAAGAAATTCTCAATAAGTTTGGAGTGCTATAAATTTGGAACTAGAACGTTTAATCAGACGAAACCATCCTCAAAACACGCGTACTAAGCTCTAGTTTATGGGGAAATCGGTCCCAATACACAAAAACTCACTAAATTTTAAAAACGAAAAAAAAAATTGAAAAAATGGGCGAAAGTGTCCAAAATGGTGAAGAATTTTAATTTCGCGGGAAATTGCAGCAAGCGCGCTCCAAAGCTAGCTTCGAAAATTTTATGCCGTGTTCAAAGTAATTTCCGCGAAATGCAAAATGGTCTCTGACCCTCCAAAATTTAGTTATCTTTCTCTTTCTCTGACGGCTATTTTGAATTTCGCGGAATCACTTTGAACACGGCATTACACTTCGCTCTACTGCGTGCAGGCTTGTGTGTCAGGCTTAGGCGCAGGCTTGGCCTGCGCCCTATTTAGGGATGAGGCTTTTGTGTCAGGCCGGGCTTCGAATAAATTTCAAATTTCATTTAAAAATTTTCATCGAAAAATCGTTTTTACTTGTTGAATCATAGTTTCTGATAAATTTATGAGAAAAAATAATCAGAAACACCACTTTTCTCGTTTTAAAAGCAAAAAATTCGATTTGAAGAAAATTTGAACTTTTTGGGCCGTCAATCGGAGACATTTAACTTTTCGACTTTTGAGGGTTCATAACTCTTTTCACAGAGCTCCTCGGCAGTTTTTTAGACCAGATTTGAGATCAGCATGAAAAACTACATCTAGAAAAAATGGTCTCATTGAGAGGTCTCACTGCGACCGGAGACCATTCCCTGGTGAGCATATACATAGACAGTCAAACAAGCAATTTTTGAAATTTTCAATACTTTTTAATGATTCATAAGTTGTCGGTTCGGTTTCTTTTTAACAACATGCAGCTGATTTAATTTTTTTTCTTTACTGCAGTCAAGATTTTTCCGTTTTCTCCACTGATAAAACCAAAGTATCACCTGTTCCTCGAGTTTCATAAGAATGAAATCAGCTCAGAAGTTAGGAAATTTTCAAGATTTTCTTCTCTTCTTTCCGATTGAACGTTGTTTTTATAATATTTTCAGGACTCCTGTTATATAATTGAAGGCGCACGGATTGTGAGGATTATAATTAAAACTAGCGAGGGATTTCAGAACAAAATAATGAATACTTTCTGGTCAAAAACGGAAAGTAACTTTTTTGTTAAACTAGAAAGTCAAAGAAAAAGCCGTCGCGAGGGACGAATGCAATTAGGCAATTAAGCCGTTTCCGTTCCTTTCAATTTTCTCTTGATCGAATTAGGGCCCTGGGATCTTTGGATCTTCGGACACACAAAAATTTCGGTTGCGATAAAATTAGTAGGCACTCGTTGTATGTTTTTAAAATATAGTCTCTCGCTGTCATAAATGTTTAAGGCTCATCGAAGTTTGAAGAAAAAGATCCCGGAGCAAAGATTGAACTATTCAGCGATGAAGAGAGATTTTTTTGACTAGCGGAAAAGTTTTTTTATTGCGTATTTATTAGAATTATGATGGATTCTCTTTTAGAAAATGAAATCTTTTTACTTCAGTTTTTTTATTTATGGTAATAAGCAGATAATTCAGAAAGAAATCCTGCTTCTCTTTTCGAAGAGAAATGTTTTTGAAAGTACCTTTAAGCATATATAAGCTCTTTTGAAAAGTATGGCTGTGATGAAGCACCTAAAGTTCAGGCATGGGATCGAACTCTGGCCACAAACTTGCCAATAAAGGAACTTCGCCACTTGACCATCGATCTTTAGTCAAACCACAAACTACGGAATAACCGAAAAAAAAATCCCTTTTTCGATATGGCACGTTGTGTCGTTTCGCACTCGAACTTGGGTGCCGAATTAGCCACGCCTTTATTTTCTCTGTCAATCTGCGTCTCGTACTATTTCTGAGTTTTGAGCTTTTGCTCTTTGACATTTTTCAATAGCTTCAAGAGGATTTTAAAAATAAATTTTTTTTTGGCAAAACCTCAAAAGGATTCGAACCTTGCAAGCAAAAATGACAGCCAAGAGAGTTAGCCGCTCAACTAGGAATTCCATTCAATTTATGTATAAAAAAGAGAGTTTTCAAGTATTCACTTGTTGGCAAAACACTCGAGAATCGAAATTTTGATGTTTTCGAGTGATTTTTTGCTTTTCTCTGCTCCACTTTCCCTCTTCTTTTCATCGGTTTTTCATGTTATTTGTTCCGATTTTTTCGCCAGGAAATCTAGGTTTTTTTTATTTCTTTCGAGCACTGGTTGTTTTCGGTGTTTTGAAGTATTGAAGAAAAGACTTGTTAAATTTTTCATCTGTTCTATTCTGATTCTACGGCTCAGTCTGAAAGAGCAGATGTTTTTCGAGGCAGGTGAAAAATGAAAAAAAGATCGATGAAACTAATTTTTTTAGAAAAAAACTTTTTTTAACCCTTGTCACATAAAAAAATCACATAAATTTTTTTAAAATGATTAGGAAAAATTTCCACATCTCTGGACTCCATCTTCTACTGCGTAACTCCCTCTCTGTTTCTATTGAACCCTTTAGTTTGATGCCTCTTCTCAAAAATCTTGAGCAGCAAGTCGCAGAAAAAGACGAGTCAGAACATTCTGTCTCTCTGCTCTCTCTCTTCTCTCGCCAACCTCTCTTTGTTTCTCCGGCACACTCCTCTCTAGTCTATCCCTCACTCTGATTCTTGAGCAGAAAGCAGAAAAAAAAAGTCTATTCAGAACGTTCTGCTTCTCCGCGCTCTCTCTTTTCTAGCCGCCTTCCTTCTCTCCATCTGTAAGACTCTCTCTTCTCTCTCCCAGCACCCAAAAGCGACAAACACTTCGCGATCAAAGTCTAAACACCGAGAAGGCCTAAGGAAGTCGATAGGAAGATTTTTGGATTCAGATAAATATTTTTCTCGTTATGGCCAAGGTCCTACCAGACTCGATTTTTTGCTTTCGATGCTTCCGAAACCGGTTTCGCTGGAGTAGGATTTGAAAAACTGCAATTTTGAATATTAATACCCTATGTTCATATTTAGAAATTTTAATTTCCGTCTATCGTTCTTTTAATTCTGTAATTTTAGGCTAAAGTTGTTTTTGATCTTCTCTAAATCTCTAGGGATTCTCCTAGGAGCCCGGAAAAAAAGGCCAATCATTGATATCCGACAGAATTTTTTTGCCGCAGAAAAAAACAAGTCGGAGAATGGAACAAACACAATATTTTTTCCCGCGCAGCTCTTCCTCCAGCTTTTTCTTTTTTTGTTTTTTTCTAGAAAAAAAATGTTGAATTTTTTTGTTTTGATTCATTGACAAATGTAAAAAAATTTAGTTATATATATTTTTTTACAGTTATGTTCTTGGTTTTTAATTTCAAAAAAACTTTGAAGACTTCTAATTTTCTACTTAGAATCTCTTTTCGAAATTTTTTTCTTTTAGCATTTCATGTGGCCTAAATAGGCATCAAAGTCCGACCAAGCCATCGTAATTCATTCTTTGCAGGGCTTAGACTAATTAATCAGATCATACAACATTCTACGATAGAAAATCAAAGATTTTGGTTTAGTAAAACATATTTTCACTAGTTTTTGTCATTTATGAAGATTAATTCAGAAAGTTTTCTTATCCTTTCCGCGTACAAAAGCGACGCCGCCCTTCTTTATAGCTTTATATCATTATCAGCGTTCACATCACTTTTCCGAGTTGCCCTGTTATTCATGATTTGTGGTGATCGAATCTTTGACTCTAGTTCGGACGGGAACAGTGAAGCGGAACTTTTCCCTGATAATTTTCAAGGGTGTTTGGGGAAATCGAAATAATGAGCAAGTAAGCGTTCAAAAGAACAGTTGATGAGGCGAAAAGATTATTATTTTTTCATCTTTCTTATCAAAAATTCGAAAAGTTATGAGTGAAAAGAAATGACTTATGATGGCTTTAGAAGATCTTTTGAACTTTGCAGTCGTTTTTTTCTTTTGATCTAACGGTCTCTGGTATTAGGGTGTCCGGTTAGAAATAAGCGGTTGTGTTATAGTTCATCTCACTAAAAATATTCTAAAAATAAGTAAGTCTGAGAAATAATTTCCAAACGCTGATATGGTTTTTCATCGACGTCAATGCCGAATGAACTGTAAAAAACTATAGTGGCTACTTGAGCGGATCCTCAAGGACTACTTGGAGAGTACACTAAAATTACCACTATAGAGGCCACTAAATTTCGTCTTAGTGGAAACTATAGTAGCTTTTAGTGGTCAGTACCAGTTAGACTTCTGAAAAGGCCACTCAATTTTAGCCATTCGAGTGGCCACTAAATCGACTATTATACTGGCCCATGAAACGTCAAAACCCTAAAGTGGTCACCAAAACTTTTCGCAGAATGTCCTTTCAATCCTATCTTACTTAGGAAAGAAATATGAATCGAAAACCCAATGCTCTTTCAACAGTCCAACCAAATATATAGATTTACAGGTTTTTTCCAAGTTCTTAGAAACTGTTGATCCAACTGGTTGGTTGGCTGACTCTCCTGTGTGCGTTCACTGATTCTTTGGACAAACGTTGCCTCCCATTCTAAATGACGTCATCAAAAGCAGCCTGCAGAAGTGATTCTATTTTGCAAAAAAAGGAGAATGAAACCGCCCATCTTTCGGAGGATTCACGATCCTTTTTTGATAAGATAATGACTGAATTTTTTTTCTTTTTCCTTTTTTGATAAGATGATGATTTTATCATCTTTTTTTGTTGCGGCGTTTTTTTTTTCGCTTTTTCGAATTTCCCTGATCTTATTCATTAGTGGCATTTAAAGGCATAGGGGTAGTAAAAAATGGGGTTTCAGGTGAAAGCAGTATCTTGTATAGTTTTTCTTTGCGAATCCAACGGTGTACTCAAAAAAATTACAGATGTGACAACTCTGGAAGAAAAACGCGATTTCACTTTCCCGCCTTTTATTTTGAAAAAAGCTTTGGATCGGTGCTCAGACAACTGATTACAGTAGCTGTGCACGCGATGTTGCGGACGTCTCATTAGACTCGCATTTTGTGAGAAATAACCGGCTATCTGCTCCAAATTAAGAGTTTCGTCTCTGAAAAATCGATTAAGAAAACAGAAAAAACACAATGATATAAAGAAAACACAAAACAACGCTATCCCAATCGAAACCTGCGTAAAATCATCATTTTTCACCAGAAAAAGAATTTTTGCAATCAAAGTTTGCAAATTATACATGAATAGAAAGCTTTTGTGACGGAAAGAACTTTGATGACAACAGAAAAAATTAAAATTGAAAGAAACGGAGAAAAAAGCGAAAATCCGAAAAACGGGGAAGCCTGTTGTCCATAGAGCAACTTTACTGCAAAGCGCCCTTTTCGCAGGAACTCAATGCCGTGTTCAAAGTGATTCCGCGAAATTCAAAATAGCCGTCAGAGAAAGAGAAAGATAACTAAATTTTGGAGGGTCAGAGACCATTTTGCATTTCGCGTAAATTACTTTGAACACGGCACAAGCTTTCCTTTCTCCGATTTTGAATTATTTTTTCTTCAAAACTAGGAAGTTCGGTACGTTCCCAAGTTTACCGTTCGATTTGCAATGAAAAGCTCTACAAAGTACTGCTTTGAACTGAAACACCGTTTTTAACTGCCCCTATGCCTTTAAGGAAAAAATAAGAAAGACAAGAAAATGTATTGTCTTCCGCCAGTCTAACGATTTTATCGACCGGAAAAGCTTATCAAATTGAAATTCGAAATCGCTGTAGAGTTTTTTTGTGACCCAAGCCGCCGCCAAGGCGATTCGAACGGAACAAAGTGATTCCATCGATTTCTTCTTCGTTTTCAGCCGCCGCCAACCCGTTTGGTTGTTCTTTCAGCGACACTTTTTTTTCTTTTAATATACATCTATCCTCAAAATTTTCGGCTTCAATAATGTTAAATATCAACTTTCTTCATTAAAAAAAAAGTATCATTTTTGATCTAGATCAGGAAATTGATTATTGGTTTCAGTTATAGACCAAAAAATTTCAGTTTACTGACCAAATTATTTCGCAAATC
Source organism: Caenorhabditis auriculariae (assembly GCA_904845305.1). Classification (NCBI taxonomy): domain Eukaryota; kingdom Metazoa; phylum Nematoda; class Chromadorea; order Rhabditida; family Rhabditidae; genus Caenorhabditis; species Caenorhabditis auriculariae. The sequence continues at coordinate 777,353 of CAJGYM010000004.1, forward strand.
ATTTTAAATTATAAATTCATTTATTTAAACGGACCCTATTTAGTTCGATTTGATTGTTTTTTTTGTTGCGCAGAACCAGAGAATTCTCACATTTTTATGTTGTTCTTCAGATTATCCCACCCAATTTAGTCCCAATCAATCTCAATTACACTCAATTACGCCTACTGGTGCGCCACAACTCTTTCTCTGACACACACTATTTCGTCGTTATTTAGCTCCGAGAAAACGACAAAATAGTGTATGTCAGAGAAAGAGTTGTGGCGCCCTTCTGGCGCTCCATGTCAGAGGCGTTCGCTGTTCCAATTTTCGACGAAAGTGCGCTCCATGGAGAACCGTGAAGCCTCCCACATTCGATCTGGTTTTTCGCGTGTTTTATTTCCACTTCCAACAACGTTTCCCATTCTGTTTTTTTTTCTATTGATATGTTGCCAAAATTGTTTGACTTCCGTGCATTGAGAACCCACGCGATTATGGTTTCATAACGTGAGAAATACGTCTGGAGTTTTTCAATTTTCTCATTATTATCGATTTTTTTCCTTCTTTCTTATATTCTCCAGGCTCCTGCTGCACTTTCTAGTTTAAATGAAAGGGTGTTCCAACTATATAACTGTGTTGTAAAATTCAGAAAATTAAGAGAAACGAGATAATGTCGTATTGATCTTTTTCATTATGTTTCTTTTTCTTCTCGTCTATTTTTTGATCTTCAGGTCTAAATATATTTGTTCTGTCTGTTGCACTTTTCCATCGTAGTTTCGGAGATTTTTTGTATCCTTGAGATAAATGTAACATTTCTACAAAAGTGGAATGATTTTTCTTACTAGACTGAAGTTACTCGGCCGCTTTTTTTTCCTAACAACTATCAGTTTGAATTTAGTTGAAGAAAAAAATGGCGAAAAGTTTCATAATTTCCGTATATCAAAGATTTCGAACCAACTTATAAGTTGGTTGTACTTATAGTTGTTACGCGTTTTTGAAAATTAAGGCTAATTTCTGAAAATGGAAAACCATTCAATGAACATTGTTGGTTTTTGTGGAGTTCTGTACTCTTTCGTCGAATAATCTGTCGCTTTCTTTGTTGTGCTTCGCTTTTTTCATTCGTTTTGCGTTGCGGACCCTTTTTTATCAATTATTGTCGAAATTCTTTAGAAACACATCGAAAACGGGGCAAAAGTGTAGTCAAGAGAAACGGAACGGCATTGTTTTTTTTCCACTGGTTTCAGCGACTTTGGAGGTGGAATGGAACCGTTTGGAGACTTTATCAACAATATTGACGGCTCTTCGGCAGCCGCTCAGAACGGCGTTTCCTCACAGACTGAAATTAAAGTGGAGGTGAACAGAGCTTGACTTTTCACATATTTTGTGCAATTTTTCGAGTAATTTAAAGTAATTGTATGTTCTTTACCCTTTTAAAATGATATTTTCTATCTCTGAAACCTTTTTAGTTAGGATTTAGATGATTTTCGAATTTTATTACTTTACTTAACTTTTGGTAAAAAAAAAAGAGGTCTATCATCCACTCCAACTGCATTTTTCGCTTGACTTTTGAGCGTATTTTTCAAATTCAAGTTTTTCGATTGAAAATAATAGGCGATCGTCTTTTTGGTATCGAATTCAAATCGACTGTCTTTACTGTTATCATTTCGAGCTTCGCAAGCACGTCATGAAGTTCTCTGGCCGTTCTTGGAATTTTTAATTTGAACAGAAAACATTCCCAGATTAATAGAAGTAGTGGAATGAGTTCCCACGGCTTTTTTTGTAATTCAATGAAAGCTGGAAAAAATTTTGCAAAAAGAAATTTTTTAAATATATAATCAAATCATTAATAATTTCAGAAAGTCACGCACAACTGGACGGTCAAAAATTTTTTTCCCATTGTTATCAAGAATATCTTGAAAATTTCGTTTATTTGCAAAGGTTTGATTTCATAATTCGTTCTTCCAATCAATAACGATCCTTTTTCAGAGGAGATGAAAATTTGACGTGGTCAATCAAAATCTACCCCAAGGGTAATGGAGAGAATAATAAAGATTTTGTATTTTTATGCCTTAATAGAGTGGTTAGTTCATTTCTCCAGCTTATCTTTATCGATTGCTTGATTCAGGTGAATAATAATTCCAAAGCGACAAAAATTGGCTTCAAGTCGTTGTTCAAACTTCGAAACGCCGAAATGAAGGAGATTGAGGTGGTTTTTTTGAGATTTGAAAATTTAGTAACTTATATTCTTTCCGAGTTTTTGAAATTGTTTTAGGTGTTTTTTTGAAAACGTTTTCAAAAGGATTTATGCCGTGTTCAAATTGATTCAAACGGAATGCAAAATTGTCTCTGAATCACCAAAATTTAGTTATATTTTTCATTCTCTGACGATTATTTTAAATTTCGCGCAATAAATTTGAACACCGCTTCAATTTGAAAGTTAGAAATAATTTTTGACGCATGATTTTAAGGCTGCTCCAACTAATATCAAGCCACTTTTAAAGCTTTCTTTTATTTGGATAATTTTTTGAGCTTTTCAAACCGATTCTCTGAAAACCTGTAAACTCCAAAAGCACCTTAAATTTTCGAAGGTTCTGTACGATCTGAACAAACTTCTTCAAATTCCAGATGCGGATCCACCCGAACCCGTCGCACTCGGACTACGTCTCCTACATCAAAAGGGACGTCCTTTTCCCGCAAATCCTGCCCCGCGACATGATCATCGTCTACGTGGAGATCGACGTCGCTGTCGAGACGATCACCACGAACGCCGAGCCCAACGTTGTCAGAATTTAAATATTTTCTTCTGTAGGGTCAGGAAAAGGTCACATGCGCGAAAATGCAAAAGCCCCTTATAGTCTGATCAGATTTTGAATGTCTTCGTAGAATGATGTTATTCAAATCGCTCTCTGATTGGTTTATCGCGCCATTAAGGGCGGAGCTTGAGCTACGGCTTGATTTACAATTTCTAAATAGATACATCAGTTCAAAGTGAATGGTGAACTTGTTGAGAACAGAATCTAACTCTCCAAGTTCTGAATACTGTCTGAGAAACTGCGCGCTGAAATTCCAATAAAAAAAGCTTATTTCGAAAATCCGTTCTCTTTCTGAGAATTCTCCTTTTTTTTGGGTTTGATTTTCGTCATTTTATTTCTTGCTGCTGTTATTCCCAAGCTTGAAGAAAATTTAATTTATTCTATGTCTTGTTCAAAACTATTCTGTCCGTTTCGAAATCCAGCTTTTCGTTTGAAGTTATTACAAAAAATGCCGAATTGGGAGCACTAAAAAGGTATTTTATCGAGAAAGCGCGAAATTCAAAATTTCGGAGAGAATTTTACGTTTTGTCTCGAAAATACGCCGAAATTAGAGTCGGTTCAAGGTTTGGATGTCAAGTACAATGACGTCATTCGAAAACGCTCTGTGGATGGATCGCGCCATCAGGGGCGGAGCTTGAGCGACGGCTTGACATTTAATTTCTGAACAGGCTCTCCTTTGGAAACAGTGTTAACGTCAAACTTGTATCTTATATTTTCTGTCTATAACAATGATTTCACAATCTTTTCTTCGTTGTTTATTTCAAAAATGGATTTTTATTTCAGTTCGATCCAATCAACTGTGAGCAGCAGCTGGTCGACGACTATCAAAGGTTATTCCGGGAAGAACTCCTCACCGACTTCACCATCGAGGTCGGAGGCAAGGAGCTCCGAGTACACAAAGCCGTCCTCGCCGCGCGGTAATTTTTAGCGGTCTATTTGATTTTTTTGGATGATTTTTCAGAATTTTGTAGAAAAAAATCCGTAAAAAAATGTTTCGATTATATTCATCGCTAATTTTCTTTTTTTTTTCAAAAACTTATTTTTCAGATCACCCGTTTTCCTCGCGATGTTGTCCCACACGGACACAAATGAGGCAAAAACGGTTCGTTTCAAGATTTTTCGATGAATTATCTGTATGAAAGACCAAATCATTCTTCGCGAAAGAAAGTTCCGGGCTTTATTGTCAAGCGCGATGGCGTCATTTAAAATTCCTCTCTAGAGTGCTCTCTCTCTCTGATTGGCTGATTGTGACATTAGGGGCGGAGCTTAAGCGGGGACGTGAAATTCGAAATCTGAAAAGCCTATATCTTATGCAGAAAAACCAGGATAATGAGTGGAGCACAAGGAACTAAATCCGTCTTCGTGGCTACAGTATCTTTCGCGTCGATTTTTTGTCACGGGAGACTATGATTCTTCAATAGAACGATGTTTTCCGATGTTTTTTGATCAAACGGACTGAAAAAATGTCAAAGAATGCAGCATTATTGAAAGATCATCGACGCGAAAAATAAGGGGTTCACAAAAGGCGGAGTTATCTGTTTGACGTTCATAATCTGACAGTTTCGGCAGGCTCCAACGTTATTGATCAAAGTTTGCATTGGTTTCTCATGATTATAAGGAGAGTTTCAGGGTGTGCTGACGATCTCGGACATGGACTACGACGTGGCCCACGAAATGGTCTCCTACATCTACTGTGGAAAGACCTCCAAGGACATTTCCGAGATTGCCACAGACCTGCTGATCGCGGCCGACAAGTACCGACTCGAAGAGCTCAAAAGCCACTGTGAGAAGTACCTGGCCGAGAACTTGGCCCCGGAAAACGCCTGCACTCTTCTCATTCTGGGCGACGTCTACGGGGCTCCACGGCTACGGGCTCGTGCAGTCCATGTCAGTGCTAGAAAATTTCATAAATGAATAAGATTTGGAAGGAAACGTCATAACTTCTCCCTTCTTTCAAATTCTTACGGGGAAGCGCGATAAGGTTAGAAGGAGGGCTTTACTTTCAAAACTTTGTAAATGAATTAAATAATTTTTAACTTCATGGCGGTAGTGTTTACCAGATTTAAATCACAGGATTTTTAAGAATCGCAAAAAAAAATCATTTAAAGTTTTTTTTTGATAAGTTCTTTTGAGCTTTTCAACGGAGATTAGATAGATATTCCAATATCTCAAGGGAAAAGACGTTTTCAAACAATTTGAGATAATGTTTTTGAACAAAAGTTATTCAGATGCCATGTTCAAACCTATTCCGCGAAACAGTCAGAGAGTGTAAAAGTTGACTGAATTCTGGAAAGATAACTTTCATTTTGCGAAAATGACTTTGAACAAGGCAGACGATTTTTAAGATCATGGATAGATCAAATTTAAGTTTTCACGTTGCTTAGTCTTTTTTTTAAGTTCATCCTGCGACATCCGAAGCAGATCACCTCGACGTCAGGCTGGGAGGAAATGCTGAAGCGACATCCGACGCTGGTCACCGACGTCGTCAACCAGTTCGACAAGACGTCAGGCATCGCCGCCGGGATCTCCGTCACTGCTGGAGGACCTCCGTTAGAAGTGCCTGGCGGTCCGGCTTCCGTTCCGGCCGTCGTCCCGCCGCCGGCTGGTCTCTGAAGCCTCAGGCGACGTCTTCGGAGCCTGATGACTCTCTAATCCGTAAGAGTGCTCTGGGGAGAGTTCGTGTAAAATGAATATTGGATCTAATCCGTAGAAAACAGATTTTCGAACAGCTTCCGAAGTAGAATTCATGAAAGTTTAGCTTTTTAAAATTCTGATTGGCTAGTCACGCCCATAATTGGCCTTTTTCATATCGATGGTTCATCACATTGCTGATTTTCTCATAAGTTATTTTTGAAGAACTGATGAGCTATGGCTTTCTTTTCACTACATGTTTAAAAAAATAAATCAATCAGAACGTGAGAAATCCAGGGATACAGAGATTTATTAGTCTCTGTGTTCCACGCAAAATTCTTAATTAATGTGTCCAAACTTTACATTTCTTTCCAAATTCTCTTTGAAAAACGTGTTCTTTGAAAGTCAATTCAAGTCTTTTCTCATGCCTAGTTCTATGCATTGATTCTTCTTTTTTTGTCCGTTTACGTTCTCGTGTATATTTTTGCTATTTTCATCGACTGATCTGCTTTGCTATTGTATTTTTTGACCTTTCGATTTTATCTGTCATCTTTTCTCTATTTCCAACCGATACGACCATAACCAATATTCCTGTTCATTCTTGTCATAATCTTTTGTTTCTTTCTTCTGTGCTCCGCCCCGCAATAAGTATAATTTTATAACCGAGTGCTTGTGCCTCTTCTCTCAGCCAAATTCGATTTTTTTTTTCTCATTTTATAGCAAGAGCTTTACTAAAAAATATTATATATTCCTTATATGTTTTTCTTGTTATTTGCGGATTATTGATGTCGGGAATGAAGTGTTTCGGAATAGAAAGTTGATCTCGAGGTTGCTGATGATAATCTATCATTCGCGAGAATTTTTATGCAAAAAAAGTTCGTTGAAAAAATCTCTGTGAGTACTAACCGTTTTTAGAAAATCAGGAGATCGGAAATTCATAATGAGAAAACTTGTTTTTAATCGGTGAAAAAGACTCGTTCTTGTTCCAAATTCTCAGATTTTTCATTTTATAATATTTTTTTTGAGCTGAATCGAGTAACTTTTTGTCAATAGTCCTGTTCCAATTCTGACAATCTTGTTCGTCAGATCTATCGGTCAGCTGAGGAATTATGAAGAGGCAGCACAGCGGCAAGGTTGGGCTTTTTATTGAGTTCGAAGTCATTTCGTCTTTTTTCATTTTCTAGTTCGCCTTCAAAACCGCCCATTTTTGTAAATGAAATAGTTCGAAAATTTGATCAAATCGCAAAAATTGTAGTCATAAGAAGGGAAGTTTCTTCCACTTTCTGAACCGAGTTTTTCATGATAATCGTCAATTTCTTATCCTTCAAAAAATTCAGAAGGAAAATTCTTTGTTAAACAGCCCAGTATGAACTTTTTGAACAAGTTTTGGACTTAAAAGAACATTTTTTGAAACGAATTTTTGATAGGCTGACCACGCCTCTAATTTTCGAAAAACTGAAATTCGTTTCTGAGAAAATCATTTCAAATTCACGGCTAGCTTGGGAAGCTAAGGGAGCGTGGCCTGTCTGCGCTCTCCACGAGCCAGGCACTCTCGCGTGCATTATCGTGTCAGGACCCTTATTTTCATCATGAAAGTAATCTTTGAATAATCGGACAGGCCAAGGATGAGGTAGAAGAGATGAAAAAGCTTCTGGAGTGCGGCAGGAACCTTGAGAGGAACTTTTGGTCGTCGCTGGTCAAGATTGACCCGCCTTTCGGGGAGTTCGGCCTTCGGCAGGACATCAGTCGGATGTTCGAACACGGGCTCCACACGGACTTTTCCGTCGTCGTGGAGGACCAGGTCATCCACTGTCACAAGTGTGTTCTTGCTGCCAGGTGCGTGACCTGTCGGGCAGAACAAACATCTTTATTTTTGTTCAACAGTGTGAATATTGCATTTATCTTAAGGCAAACATTGTACCGAGTTCGAAGTAATTTATGCGACTTCCATATTGACTTTTTGTTATTTTAAAATTATTGCGCAGAATCTTCAGAACTCTTAAAAAAATTGGCGACGAAATTTTCATTTAGCAATATTTAAAAAAAAAAACCTCTTTCTTATATAAAATGAAAATTTAGTATTCTCACTTCTCATTAGAGAAACGCTTTGTATGACTCAATCCGCGCCAGCTTGTCACGATTTTCGTTTTTCTCGGAGCTACAGAACCCCTTCCTTCTATGCGCTGGGCGTTTGTCTTGCATGCGCCTTTAATATAACGGAATTTTCAAGCCACAAAAAGGAGTATGTTCAGAAATAGACCGGGCTTTGAACGGAATAATTTTTTTCAGCTTCACGGAAAACAAATCGTGACAAAGCTGGCGCGGGGGCATATTACAGTATAGCCCCCCGCATATGTTGGATATCACCCCCCGCGACACGTTCGAACAAGCCCCCCACACTTATCCAATATAGCCCCCCGGAACTATCCAGTATAACCCCCCCACACCGAAAAAAAAGGTCATGCAACGATCACGCAGGACACGTGTCAGAGCTTCCATTTTTTTAATTTATTTTCTAATTTTTTTCGTATCATTCGTCGTTCTTGGTTGTTTCAAATGGTTTTTTTGTATTTTTCGCATGTAAATTCGTGTTCTTTTTGTGAATTTAATAATTTTTTTGTGATTTGATTTGTAGATCATGGAAGAAATCAGGTCGCTGACCGAGTTTCATGAGAAGTTCAAGTCAGACAAAGAAGTTTACGGGTACGTCTCGCCGAGATACGTACGAATATCATAAAATTATGGGGCTCTGACCACTTAGAAAAATTTAAGATGAACTTTATTAGTTTTCAATAAAGTAATTGTTCTGAGGAATAGAATTTTTTGCTTTTTCTTTTCATGCACATTAATTAATAAATTACTTAGGAAAATAGGCTTAGTTTTAAGGCTTCACACGGAGGCGGAGCGCGCATAGCGCGAAGCCGACTGTGGCTCGCTTCGAAAAAACTGAGCCACAGTGAACAATTCGTCAAATAAATAAAATACTTGACATGGAGGGGGGTCATTCTGAAATAGAGGGGGCCATTCTGAAATGGGAGGGGGCCATTCTGAAATGGAGGGGGCCATTCTGAAATGAGAGGGGGTCATTCTGAAATGGGAGGGGGCTTGTTCGAATGAGCTCTGGGGGGACTATTTCAAAGCCGTGCGGGGGCAAATATGAAAGATTGCCTAGGCATTTCAGAATCGCCCCCCGTTTTTGTACTGCGGGGGGCCATTCTAGAATACATATTCACCCCCCGCGTTCGATTCCCCACATGAAGTCCTCTTATTTTACCCCCCGCAGATCGGAACTTGGCTTGGTGGGGGGCTTGTTGGAACGCGGGGGGCAAAAATCAGTGGGGGGGGCGATTCTGGAATTTTTCCCCTGGCGCGGTATGGGATATTTTTTTCGGGAAAGGTCCTTTACAATACGAAAAAAATAGTGTTTTTTTTTAAAAGAAAATATTCCGTGATTTGAGTATAATGGACTCATTTTCAGATCACCAGTCTTCTGTAGAATGCTGTCACATCCCGAGACGGCAGAAGGAGTTTTGGTCAGTTATTTTTCAATAAAGTGTAGTCAAAAATGATTTTTGGACGAGAAATTCTGAACTTGGTACGTTTTTGAAGATTATTTTTCTGAATAAGAGTCGAAAAAAAGTTTGGAGTGATGCGTTTCGGTTACGAGAACGTTGAATTCTGTGTTCTCATGTTTTTTTTATTTCATAGGACTCCTACTCCACATTTATCTGAAAGAATTCAACTTTTGTGAAGCTCATCGCTGAAAAAGAGCTTTAAAAAAGGATTATTTTTCTCATTGACTTTGTTTATTTCGCCCACAGACCAATAGAGGGGAATCACTTCGAAGTTTTCAAATTTTTTTAAGGGTATGGTGGAGATCAATGACATGGAGTACAAGACGGCAATGGAAATGATGCGGTTCATCTACCGCGGGACGATTTCGGACGACAAGGACCTCTACAAGAAGTTGATGGCGGCGGGCGACAAGTACGAGCTGGAGGACCTCAAGCAGTACTGCGAGAGAAGGCTCGCCCGAACTATTTCCATCGGCAACGTCAGCGAGATGGCCGCGTTCGCCGACCTCCACTGCGCCGGACACCTTCGTCGGGCCGTTGTCAAGGTATTTGAACCGGGAGAAACGAACAGTAGGAGTAATTAACACGCTGTCTCTGTAACTGTCAAAAACAACGGGTACAAAAAAAAAATTTATTTTTTGATTCTGATGAAACTTATTCCAGTGTGATAACCAATCATCAGAAATGCGGACGCAACTTTTTGAGCCATTTCTTCCTACTGTAGCCGGATTACGGTAGGCAGGTGGGCACCTGCGTATCTAAGTATTGAAGAGTTTTACTAGGCAAGTGATATATATATCGATAGGTAATCAAATTTTAAGAACTTTTACAGTACATACCATTTTAGGTTACTGTAGGAATTTTTCGAGTTACGGTAATTTTTTTGTGTTTGTAAAGTAGGTTTTTTTCGGTCACCCTGGTCGTGGGCGTAGAATCGCATCGTAATTACTCACATGGAATATGTCTTGTAGTATGTTCTAAACAATGCCACAAAAAAAAGTTCGAATTTCTAAACCCGTCATCTCGAGATTTCACTCCGAACGCGCGCAACTTGGCACTTGGCGGCCAGGGTTGGTCGGGGTTGACGATTTTTCACATTTTTCTTTTGTTAGATATTGGTGTAAACCTTTTTTAGATTATAACTACAGTATGTTTTGTAACATTCAAAGTGGTTTGAAGAGATCTGTACGCTACATATTTGGCCGAAACTTTGTTTTGAACTCTACTTTCGCTTGAAAGAACGCGATTCGCTTTGAAAAGATGGGTTTTTTAAAATTTCCGGCAGTCCCGCAGTTTCCAAAGCTATCAATTATGTAACTGACATATTCTATGTAAAAATTTATATAGTTTTTTTCAAGTTTTACCGTACCCGTCCAACCGAAATTTAGCTTTGAACTTATTATTGGCCTAAAAAAGCAATATTTACTTTGAAAAAACCGGTTTCTGAAAATTTCCAACTGTACCGCTATTTCCAAAGCTATCAAAAATGTAGCTGACATCTTCAAGGTGCACATTCATGAGACTTTGCTTGACTTTTGTCGAACCCGTCTGGCCTAAAGCTCTCTTTGAACCCTATTTTGGCTTCTTCGGCGGGTTTGAGGTTGGACTTTTTTTGGCAGCTGAATTTCTGTTAGGCTTTTTTTTGCATAAAAATGTTACTTCTTGCGATGTACGGATGAGAAAGAAGCTACGAGGCTCATGAATGTGCACCTTGAAGATGTCAGCTACATTTTTGATAGCTTTGGAAATAGCGGTACAGTTGGAAATTTTCAGAAACCGGTTTTTTCAAAGTAAATATTGCTTTTTTAGGCCAATAATAAGTTCAAAGCTAAATTTCGGTTGGACGGGTACGGTAAAACTTGAAAAAAACTATATAAATTTTTACATAGAATATGTCAGTTACATAATTGATAGCTTTGGAAACTGCGGGACTGCCGGAAATTTTAAAAAACCCATCTTTTCAAAGCGAATCGCGTTCTTTCAAGCGAAAGTAGAGTTCAAAACAAAGTTTCGGCCAAATATGTAGCGTACAGATCTCTTCAAACCACTTTGAATGTTACAAAACATACTGTAGTTATAATCTAAAAAAAGGTTTACACCAATATCTAACAAAAGAAAAAAATGTGAAAAAAATCGTCAACCCCGACCAACCCTGGCCGCCAAGTGCCAAGTTGCGCGCGTTCGAGTGAAATCTCGAGATGACGGGTTTAGAAATTCGAACTTTTTTTGTGGCATTGTTTAGAACATACTACAAGACATATTCCATGTGAGTAATTACGATGCGATTCTACGCCCACGACCAGGGTGACCGAAAAACCTACTTTACAAACACAAAAATTACCGTAACTCGAAAATTCCTACAGTAACCTAAAATGGTATGTACTGTAAAAGTTCTTAAAATTTGATTACCTATCGATTGATATATCACTTGCCTAGTAAAAACTCTTCAATACTTAGATACGCAGGTGCCCACCTGCCTACCGTAATCCGGCTACAGTAGGAAGAAATGGCTCAAAAAGTTGCGTCCGCATTTCTGATGATTGGTTATCACACTGGAATAAGTTTCATCAGAATCAAAAAATAAAATTTTTTTTTGTACCCGTTGCTTTTGAAACTTTTTGAAAATTACAGAGACAGCGTGTTAAGCTCTTTTGAGAATCTTTTTGAGAGGGTATATTTCTAAAGCGGAAGGAAAGCTATAGCTGATTAACGGCTTGCTTGAGCCATCGAAAAACGGGTCCTGACACGATAAGAAGAGACAGTGCCTGGTTAATAGAGAGTGCCGAGAGCCTTTTTGCGTTCTAAGTCAGCCGTGAATCGGCTATACTTCATTGAAAGCAGGTCTTGGCATATAGTCTGACCAGTTTTTGAATGTCAATTCATCGCTCAAACTCCGCCCTTTATGCGTGGATCGAACCAATCAGAGAGCGGGCCTTCTACAGAGCGTTGTTGGGGGCGGAGTTTGCTGCTTGACATTGAAATTATAAACAGACCATACTGCTTTCATGGCGGGGTAAAACGTGAAAATCAAGCGTGAAATGTAATACGAAAGTATCGAATTTACACGTTTTAGTAATATTGTATTCAATATCAGTTAAAAAAGACAAAAAAAATTTGAAAAAACAAAGATTCTCTTTGAGAAATGGCGAAAACTTTTCTCAAAAAAAAAAAGCTATTCTGAAAAAAATTTAAAAATTATTTTTTTAAGCTCTTTTGCTTTTTTGTCGATTTCGTTCAACTTAAAAGTTCGGGTTCTATATTTTATGTGTAGAAAAGAAGAGCTTGCTTTGAGAAAGTTGAACTGTCAAATAACTGCTTTTTTGTACTTTTCAAAGCCTAAAAGATGCTCATCACATCATTTTCCATTTTTAGTATCCAAACTTACAGTACATCGCAAATAACATGCAGCTGGTCGCTGAAAACCAAACTTTCTATGAGATCGTCTCAAACAAAGAGCTGGTCAAGGATGTCCTCATTCAAGCTTCCTCACAGTTTTGAGAAACATGATTTTGAAGCCAAATATTCTTTCTTGTTTTGTTTTCCTTTCCAAAATACTACTGCCACTTTGTTTTTCCCTTTTCGAGGGATTTGATTTGAACCAAATCTTTTGAATTTTTTGTCACTTCCTATTGTAATCTTGACTTTTGGCGAAAAATTTGGATTTATGTTCTCATTTTGTCATTTTTTGTTTTTTTCCCCCAATTCTTCTTTCAAAAAGTACGAATTCTATCGATACTTCGTATGAAGGGACCTATGGCTGATTCACGGCTGGCTTGAGCCTTCCATTTCAGAGTTCTGACACGATAAAACAGAGGCAGTGCCTGGTTGTTGGACAGCCCAGACAGTATCTTTGCGTTCCAAGCTAGCTCTCAATCGGCATCCATGGGTTCACTATTTGGAAAAGCAAAAATATTTTCAAAGTTTTCAAATCTGTCCTCTTTCTTCTGTAAAAATTCGTTATTCTTTTGTGGATCTTACATGAAACTTTTGCTAACATCCTCGTTTTTCAAATAATGAGCGGGTTCGTCGAACTGCAGGCTCGCAAGTCAGAAAAGAAATATTTACGAAGAAAAAGGACGATTTCAGAGATTCTGATATGAGAACGACGACAATGGACGAGCTTTTTGATCTTCAGAAAGTTTTCTTTTTTGCCTTAAAACTTGGTTTTTTTAAACTCAGATTTCAAATTGACGGAGCAACGAGGAATGTTCTCAAGTTAGTTATGCTGAGAAAGAAAATTGAAAAAAAAAAAGGAAAAATATGCCTCGTCACGAAAAAAAGCTTTGTATAAAATAATTTTTTTCTACAAAAAAAATTTACTTCCGCAAGGCCAAAAAATAAGAAAATAGCAGCAAAAACTTGAAAAAAACATTCACTGAAAATCAAAAAATCAGAATGAAATATCCGCCTTTGGGAAAAAGAAAAGTAATCAATGATGTTAGCGCCAATCTTCCCTGAAATCGAAACTCTGTGAATATCTCAATGATTTCACGAAAACCTGGTAGTATAAAAGGCAAATCGAAGTTCATCAACGAGGGGCCGGACAGCGATAAATTCGCCCCAGCCGTCAACTTTCGAGAGCTTCTCGTTAGACACGGACAATATCTGGAATTAGAATATACCGATTTATAATTATTTTTTTCATAAACTTGAAACGGCTGCGGCATTTTGCAATTCATGCGCGAAGCGTTTTTGGCACCAATTCGGATATTTTTCGCATTTTTTTAGAGAACTTAGGATTTCCGTTGAAAAATCAAATATATTTCAAATTTGATGAAGATTTGAAAATTGTTTTTTTGAAAATCTGGTCTGACTCAAGCCCGCACAGGCTACTGCACATGAACTGCGATTCCAAGCCGTTTCAAGCCGTGCAAAGATATATTTTCGTCAGGTGATTCCTCCAAAAAGTTACCGAGATAGCTTTCAAGCGCAAGTCGTCACACTCGTTATGGTAAGCGAACACCGCCAGGGCAAAAGCGTTCTGGTCCCGCACCGATTCAGTGAGAAGCCTCAGACATTCGTTCTTGAGGGCCTCCATGTGATACTTCTTGGCAAATGCGTACATTTTGCATTGCATTTTATAATCATCATCGATCTTCTCATCATAAACATAGTCGGAAACACTTTTCAAAACAGCGAATTCTACGTCATCGAGACGGAGAACTATCTGAAAGAAAACAATCATTGAAATAACTTCAGTTTTCAAAAGATCGCTTCTAAGACCCAAACTCACTGGTTTATCCGGATATGCTGCGAAAATATGCTCGAAGACGGGAGATCTGAAGTTTTTTTATATTATCTCTCGAATTTCGAAAACAGGATGAGATTAACTAGTTTCTATGCACCTGCACGCCAAAACGGTTGTATGAAATTCGATCGACTGGCCCTCGGCGATCACTTTCAAATCTCTCGGAAGCAAGTCGTCCAACATTCTCAGAAGCGAGTCCATCGTTGCTTTTATCTGGAAGAGGCTTCATTTAGTTTTGAAGAAAGGTAAATTATTCCAGAAATAAACGAGAAAACACCCGGTAGCACGAATAGTATGAATGGCAGGGAAGGACGCCGAATCGATGATGACCTAGGTCAACTCGGTCTCATTGAGCATCGTTTCTTCGATTGATATGTTGACTGCTTTGCGACAGAGTGGAAAGTGAAAAATGTTTCAAAATCAATGAAATCCGAAGAATTTTACGGAAAATATTACCTAAAAACAAGTTTTGAAAAGGTTGATAGCGAAGATTTTTCTACCCGCATTTTATTTTTTTGCTCAAAAACTTCTTGATGTGCCAAGATAAGATTCTGGAATACCAGCGCAACTTTCTAATTTCGAGAGCTCAAAGCCCTGAAATAGCCTTTTCAACGGGTTTTAAGGTCTAGTCTGTTACTGAGATGTCCTTTCTCAAACATTGGAAATTATGATGATCGTCTTTCTGATTTTTTTTTTTGATCTTCCAAAGAGCGTTCTGGCCAATGTTCAGAAAACTATTAATGGATAAGTAAAATGACCTCTCTTGTGAAAGCTAAAGTTAAGCGAAGGTTATAACTTAATTTTTTAAATTGAATCCAAGGTTTGAAAACGATTAGCGTGCAGAAAATAAGAAATATGAGTGGGAAAATCGGTTTGAAAAAAAAAGACAATAGAAACGAGTAGGTTGGATTAGGCCTCTTATTGATTTTATATAAGAGTCGGGAGCCTGTTATTTGGCTCACGTTAATTATAAAGGCTCTCGGACTGATTGGGCTAGAGATGGGCGTTGCTGGGGAGACCAGTCTGTCCCAGGTCACGCCTGGTGTAGCGCCATTTCCCTCCCCTTCATGCCGTTTGTGCTGTGTTTCTCGTTCTCCCTTCTTCACTTATTGGGATACAATTCATTTACCGCTCGCTTGATAAAAGTTTGAATTTCAGAGTTTCTTGGGAAACTAGGCAGCCGATATATATTGAAACCTTCTGGAATTCCAGAATTGCCCATTTTCAGATAACGTACCGTCATGGACGTATTCCAGCGAATGTTGGACGAGAAAGTTTACACCAACTTGAATGTTACTGCAGAGGGCCAGACGATAGGAGTCCATAGAGGAGTTTTAGCGAGCAGGTGACTTTTGTTCTATATATTTAGGGACCGCAGGCCAATTTCCAAAGTCAGTGATATAAAGTTGAAACCTATATGAAAAGAAAGCTGATGGCAATCGAAAGCTAACTGCGAAAACAGAAAAGAAAAATATGAAAAATGAAAAAAGTTATGAGCAAAAGAGTGGCGAAATCGGGGGAACCATTTTTGTGTAGAAACTTTCGTAAGGGTCGCAGGAAAAGGGGCGTGTTTATAGATACCGCGCGCTTCTTGCTGCGCGTAAATTCACCCCGGAGAAGTTTCGAAAATATATTAATTTGAGTTTTTAAATGAAATGTTGGAGTTTTCATATTGAATACTTTTCCTATTCAATATGGGGCTGCTCTTCGAACACTCAGACTGCTGAAAAGCGAGTTTTGAAGAATATTTCCAACGCATTTCGTAAAATAAGAGAACAACCAACGAAATAAGACAATTGCATAGAAGGAACAGCGAAAAACCGAATTAAAAAAATGCGAAATTCTACATAAACATTTACTGAAGAATATGTATATATGAATAATCACTAAGTCATTTTTCAGAGACATTTTGAAAAAAAAGCGCGAAAGCGTTTTTACTTTTGATTTTTTACATCTTCCATTTTCCTTTGAACGATGAGTGTCTACATGACCTTCTTTTTCATGAGATTCTGTGAAAATTCGAAAAAAATTTAGTAAAAAGCGAAATTTAATATTTTTTTGCTGCTATAATGGATATAATTACGCTGGAAAGAATTCCTAATTGTAAAAAGGAGTCAAAAGTTTTGCCTAAAACGACGATGAAGTAATCATAACTCATTCTAAACTTGAATAAAATACAAAAAAACAACTTTAAAAAAAGAATTTTTCACGCTTTCGAAAAAAATTTCGGGCCCTACGCGGTGTCTGCAGATTTCCAGCGACGCGCAATTTCTATTATCAAACTTGAGCGTTCAAATCAACCATACTTTTTCAGGGCCATCCTTGGAATTTTTTTATTTTTTTGATATGTTGTAGAGAAATGTCTAATCTTTGATATTATAAAATAAAAAACTTGCCCAGAACGCTTTGGGCCGTTTTTCAAAGCGTTACAAAAAAACGAAAAAAATTTAAGCTTTCATATGAACTATATAGTCGATGAAAAAAACTTAGTTTTTCTCTTTTTAAAATTTACAATCAACTGCAAACAACCGTTTAAAAAAATATAATCAGTAATTATCGATTGCGTTTTTCGAAAATAGGGAATTTCGAAAATCGCGATTTTCAAACTGCATTATTTTTTGAGGCCAACCATAGAATTTTTTTATTTTTTGCCAGATTATGCGTTTTTAGTTGCTTCATGATTTTCAAGAATAAAAAAAGTTGCCCAGAAACTTTCAAGAAAAAACGGGATTTTCATCCGTTTTCGGCCACAAATGCGTTTTAAAAACTGTCGTCATACATTCTTATTTCTTATTTTTCAGTATTTTCTTCTATGTAGGATTGTTAAGCATAGTCGATTGTATGTTTCCCTCAATTTTTTTCCGAATCGGTACAAGGAAACTGTTTTAAAATGTTTGAAACAATCAACATGCAACGAAAATGACGACGTTTTTTGAACAGCGAAGTGGGCGTGGCTCTGCGGCCCCTATATATATTGGAATAATTGATATTTTTTCACCTTTTTTTGAAGTTTTATTATCAATTTTTTAGGTCTCCCGTGTTTCGAGAGATGCTCGAAAAAGGAACGAAGGTAATTTCTTGGAATTTAAAGCTTTTCTACTCCATTCGCCACGGCTTAAAACATATCTCACTTCTCTACGCTCTCTTTCTCTTGAATATGACTGGGAGGGAGAGCAAGACGCAGATATTTTGAAGCCGTGGAGAGGGGAATATAGGCTCTGAGATTCTAGGTTTACAGGTTAAAATAACCGTTTTTCAGGAAGAAATCGAATTCGAGGACCTGGAATTTGAAACGCTCCAACATTTCATCAACTACATTTACTTCAAGCCGATCGTCGTTGATGAGACGATGACTTGCAAGTTGTTGGCGGCGGCCGAGAGATACGCGGTGGATGATCTCACGCAGAAGTGCAAGGAGGACGTCGACTGCTTCCTGAAGATGGAAAACGCCTTCAATGTCGCTGCACTGGGAGACTCCCTCAAGTGCCGGACTTTGCAGAGCAAGGCGGCAGAGGTTTGAAGAAAGCTCCGAGATTCCCGATCCCAGGCAAACCCGGGGAAGGTGGTTGGGAGCAGGATCGTGCTAGGCAGCTTATCGGTCCTTTCCCAACCTAGTTCTGCCTTAGCGAGGCCTCAATCATGAAAGGTCGGACCGATCCCAAAAGCGCAAATTTTTTTCAAGTCAAAAATCTTTTTTGGCAAAAATCGCGGTTTTGGTTCTTTTTTTACTCAAATTTTAGCTGAAACTATGCTTTAATTAGTGAAAAGAAATTTCTTCCCGCAAAAAAAGCCCAAGTCCCGGCCCAGCCTTTATCGTAAAGGGCAACTAGCAGCTCTTGAAAAGGCCTTCGGCAGGTGTTCAGAAGGTAGTTGGAAGGCCCTCTGTGGTGAAAATTGAAAATTACGCGCAGGGCAGATGTTAACAAGGTGTTTGATCACCTGCTGGAACCTTTCCAAACGCTTTCCAAGAAACCCAAAGCAAAAGCTTTCCAAAAGCTTTCCAGGATTTGCCTGAGTTCATCCTTGAGATCAATAGCAGCCTGAAAAGAGGCCAAAGAAAGAGAGTAGCTCCACTTCTTCGAGATCGCTTCCACTGGAAGCCTTCCAGAATGCGTTTTGAAAGACATTGAAAAAAGAACAAGAATTCACTCTTGGAAAGTTGTATAATCCATTGAATGTGTCTTATAAGTTATAACACTCAGCTCTTTTTTTTGTCGGTTTTTTATAGGTTTGAGTCAAGCAGGGTACAAAAAATTTCAAAAAAAAAGAAAATTAAATGTTCTCTTTTTTCAGTTCATCGCCGACATCCTTTCAAAATTGGTCATGCCCAGCGCTTTCAACAAAGTTGTTCCGGATCACGATTTCGTCAACTCTGTTCTCGAAAAAATCACGAGAAAAGAAGAGGAGAGGCGACGAATAGGAAATAATCGATTTGAAGAACATTCTTTCACAGAAATGTGAGTTGCTTATTTCGTGGCGAGTATTCTCTAATGAACTAATCAGTTTTTCCGCCCCTCGGTAATGCCAACCGGACGCGCTCCGGACGTTTCTGAGCGTTTCTAGTGAGCCCTCGAGGGTTCTGAGGCCGCAAGGGTGGTTACTAGAACTATTTAGACTCGCGTTACCCACTCGGACCTTGGCAACGCGAGCCGGAAGCGATTCGGACGTGACGCATCATTTCTGGTTATCAGATAGCGTAAGTACTTTTTAGTGGCTCCTAGAATTGCTCAGAAACGTCCGGAGCGCTCCCCGTTTTCGTTACTCGGATATTAGTAATGCGAAACGGACGTTTTGGGTCATTTCTAGAGACCACTATAGTAGGGTCAGCACTCTTAAGTGATCCCTAGAAATTCTCAGAAACGTCCGGAGTTTTCGTTACCGAGATCCGAGTTCGGTACGCTAGAGCGCAGTTGTACGATTAAACGAGTTGAAAATTTATCAGGGATATTAAGAAGATTTCCAGCTTTGAGGAAAAATTTGATGAAGAGGGAAAGAAATAACCAAGAACCTTCACTAAGAATAACTGACGAGATAAACGCGAGACACTGGCGGTACATTGACGAGCTCGCAAACATCTCGCTTTTTTCCTCGCGTTTATCTCGGCAGTTATTCTTAGTGTTCGTGCGAATTCAAAAAAGTAACTTTTTGCAGACTCCAAGAAGCTGTCAAGGCAATGATAGGATGCCGAAAGCTCAAACGTATTGAAAAATCGTGAAATTTGTGTTTTTCTCTCAAATTTGTTCAAAATGATGATTTATTCCACCTTGTTGTAAATTTGTCCGAATGAACATTTTTTTACAGTATCCTTTTATTTTCTTCTATCGTTTTGACGATTATCAATACCTGTTATTGCACTTTTTTGTTTTGTTCAATTTTTTGACAAATGCTAGAAGTTTAATTTTTCCGTTACAGATGGATGAAAGTTGAGAAATTGTGCTCAAAAAGTAGAGCACGAGACGATCTTCCCAGACTTCCGATCGAGAGTCGAAGGGAAGTCGAATTTCGGCAAGAAATTCACCTGCTCTCGCAGAGTTTCTAGAATAGTAGTTGGACAGGTAAATACTTTCTCAACAGAAATAATAATAAATAATAAATACTTAGAAGTCTTTCATGATTTGCACAAAAACTTGGAAACTTCCAATATTCTTTTTCATCTTGATCTATGGCGGCTGTATGTTCTACGAGTGAGATTTTTTTCAATTTTCATGAAATAATTCTTAATTTTTTTCTTTGATGCCTTGAAGTCTGTGTAAGAAAAAAAAATTTTTCAGTTTTGAGAATTTTTGGATAGTAATGTTTATTCGCATGCAGAACGAAAAAAAAGTATAGAATAATGGTTAAAACGAGAATACTTAGTATATATATGAGCCTGTCAAGAGTTAGTTCATTCATCTACAGCTGCAGCGAAAAGCAAGATTTCCGAAAAATCGAATCGCACATATCTCAGATAAACCATGTACATCTACCGTTTTTTCGCCAAATAGTCTAGCTAAATTTGAAACTTCTTTTTTTGTCTCATCATTCCAAGACCTTTTTTTCCTTCATCTATAATTTTTTGTTATTTCAGACCGTTTTTCTTGCCAGCCTCAGCGATCGTAATATGCACTCTTGTTATCTTTCTAGTCTGCTACTTCAAAGTTATTAGGTAAACTTGATTCAAGCTTGAAAATCCAATTGCTTATTTTGCAGCTCTAGTAATCATTTCAAGGATCCGCCCGTTGTAGAAGGTTCGTTTCAAAAAAAGAAGTCTTCATGTGATTTTTGGCTTGTAGAAATTCGGAGGGCCCTTGCTGATTTTGATTTCGGGGACAATGTGGTTTGTTTGAAAATTTTACCGGTTCTTCGTTTGGCGCGAAAGTTGAAGGCAAAGCCAAGCTGGCTCTTATCTTGGAAACGAAATTGTATGACTCGTCTTTTTTGTACTGCGAGCTTGTAAAGTAAATATTTCCCTACATGACACGCGAGATGGGTATAGCCGATTCACGGCTAGCTTGAACTGTTCATTTTCAAGGATCTTTTTCTCGGTACCTTATTAGGTTCATCAGATAATTTTGTTAGTTTTCAAATACTCTTACCTGGATCTACAAACCACCTTAGTTAGAACTCGTTGCGCGACTTTTCGTTTTTTGTTTTTCTTCTTTGCCTAGATCCATTGTCAGAGACGGGAATTTAGTTTTTTATAGCCGGTAGATCAGCTTCGAAAGGCCAAGATGTCCTCCACTCTGTTAAATATGCTCATAACTGGTTTTCACTCGGATTTCGACGTTTTCGTCAAAGAGAGGAGGATTCAGATTCACAAAAGCGTCGTGGCCATTCAGTCGGTTTTGTTCCTTTCACCCTCCAGAGAAAAATA
The DNA here is from genome assembly GCA_904845305.1 of Caenorhabditis auriculariae. Classification (NCBI taxonomy): domain Eukaryota; kingdom Metazoa; phylum Nematoda; class Chromadorea; order Rhabditida; family Rhabditidae; genus Caenorhabditis; species Caenorhabditis auriculariae. The sequence goes on from CAJGYM010000004.1 coordinate 798,449, forward strand.
ACCATGAGCATTTTATTTACTTTATAAAAAAAAAATTAGTACCCATTCATGAAAATTAATTGATTTGCCTCGATTTGAAATCCTCTTACTTGTCTGCGCTTTCTTTTCTTTCACCCGGAAAAAACATGACTTTGATTTCCTTTCCATAAAATATTGGATTTTTTCAGATCGGACTTCTTTGCGGCCTTGTTCAAAGAACCAATCGATCAGGAGATGATAAGGGTACAAGAATCATTTTTGAAAACAAGATAAACATATCTCTTCAGGGTCGCCTGAACCTTCCAGAAAACTTCGAAGACGTCTTCCAATTGTTTAGGTTCGATCAATTCTCACAGTGAGTTATTCCATAGTTGCTGTGATTTTTTATTGAGCAACCAGATATAGTCCATTTTTCATGACTTGAAAAGGCTTCTCCGCGCTCTCCTTATCTTTCGGTGATCCTCGATGGTTCCGTGGTGCTTTTTTGCTTTTGAGCTCGCTGGTGAGCGAACTGACACTCGAAAATGTTCAAGGCGGACAGACTTTAATCTTCTTCTCAAAGCTTTATTACAGTATCACAGATTATTACAGATGCATGTACGGTGAACGTATTCCCGTCGACTTGGAGACGGTCAAACGTCTTCTGGTTCTCGCCAACCAATTCCAAGCCAACGAACTGCGGACCAAGTTTGAGATGAGGCTCATCGCAAAACTGGGCACGAACAACGCATTCAGCCTGCTGATATTTGCCCATCATAACAAGGCGGATAAGCTGAAAGCCTTCGCCATGAAGGTATTTAGTTTGATCATAATCGTCAAAGAGGTATAGTCCGTCTCTCCCGACTTGAAAAGGCTTCTCTGCACCCTCCTTGTCTCTCGGCGAGTCTCTCATGCTGACGTGATTTTTTCATGTTTCTCTGACCTTGTTGGTCGGAGAACAGAGAGACGCAGACAGTCGAAAACTTCCAAGCCGCGGTGGACGGACCATAACCGATTTGACTACAATTATAAACGTACAATTGGTTTCAGCTGATCGCGGAGCGTAGACCCAATGAATTCACAGAAAGTAAAGAATATATCGATATTTTCAAGACTTTACCGCTCTCTAACGAACTTCTCCGTGAATGTGATCGTCGTGCGATGATGAGAGTGGGAATCATGTGAATGTTATGTAACGCTTTTTTCAGTTAGTAATTACTTTTCAAGTTTAAAAAAAACCTTGAGTCGAGTGTGATATGTACGATTTTCAATGAACTTTTTTCGCTTATCGTTGTTCGTTTTTTTGAACGGTTTATTCAGAAACCAATTATATCTATTTTTTACTGTTCTATATTTGATCGGCGTGGAACTATATTTTCATCGTTCGCAAGTTTGTTCGTTCACCGAAATATTCATCAAGTGTTCAAAAAGCAATTTTTTTTCACTAGAGCGCACATGAATGAACGACAGGTGAATAAAATATAGCTGATTGACAGCTGGCTCGAACCATCGAAACAATTTCTCAAGATCTTTCATAGCCTGTCCACATTTTGAATGTCAAGCAGCAAACTCCGCCCCCAACAACGCTCTATGAATGACCCGCTCTCGGTTTGATCTACCCATGAGGCATAGGCGAATCCGAAAAGGGTATCACAAGACCCTCTGAGGTATATCGCAGGGTCTGAAGTCTATCGATGGTCCCTCGAGTACCTCTGAGTTCTTTGAGAAAAATGAGCCAGACTTGAGAGAGACTCTCAATTACCTCCGAGATGGCTCAGATATAGCTAAAAGGTATGCTGAACGTCTCACGATGGACATATTTTGGGGATCCATTTTGAGAGGTATATTTGTGGACACTTATTGGCACCCCCCTATTCGCCGAAGTTTGAGCCCGTGTGGGCGGAGTTCAAGCGAACTTGACATTCAAAATCTGAACAGACTGTATCCCACTTTGGAACTTTCTTCTTTGCCCACTGTCCAAGAAATCATCTCGCGTTTGAAGAAGAAATTGCAGCATGGACAACATGCTTCAGTTCACACTTCTTGCATTTATTTCGCTTTTCTGGCTGCTGGTTTATCCATACCTTTACTACACAAACGAGATGAAAATCACGTGAGTTTGTTGCAACGTTTTCAAAACAATGTCCTATCGACTTTTTCTCATTATAAGCTGTCAGTCGATCCAAAATATTGTAAAAAGAAACCAAAAAACTTTTTTTGCGAGATTTTTCAACCTGCTTCCAAACTTTTCCCACTAGGGAACGTTTTTAGCCCTCGGTTGAATTTTTGATGAAACTTTGCTGAAGTGTACTTTAGAACCTCTAGATATACAGCAGACGATAAAAAAAGAATTCCGCAATAGATTTGGTGTTCTAGTTAAGACGGTGTAGAAGCTCTAAATAGCGCATTTTTGCCTAATTTGCTTATTTTGCAAACATTGAAGCTTCACAACTCAAAAAAAATCTATTGTTTGGAAATTTTTCTTTTTCTGGAATCAAAAGATCCTCAAGGGGATTTCATCAAAAGTTCAACGAGGGCTGAAAAATGTTCCTTGTTAGTGACTACATACCACCATCCATTTTCAATGGAAAAAAAAAAAAATATATTTTTTTCAGTCAAACGGCTCTCTGTTCAATAATGTACGGCATCGTAATGAATGTTGTTGTGAGGGCCTACAACAGCGGCAGGTTGGCTTTTTTTGAAAGTTTCAAAAAATAGTACTCCTTGCTTTTTTTCCTTCTGTTGTCCTAACTCTTGCAAGAAACTTAAAGATTCGGAAGAGAGTAAGTTAGATTTATTGTATTTCCTTACTTTGACATTTCTCGATCATTTTTCCAAAACCTTTTTTCGAAAAAAAAGGTGATGAAAAAAAGTGTTGCAGTAGGAGCATTTTATCGGTTGTGCTGTTCATCTGTTTAATGAATGTTCTACTTATCGTCTCCATCGCCGTCGAGGTTTTCAAGTGAGCTTTTCAAGCACTTTCAAAAACCAAACACTATCGAGATTTTCTTTAAGATTTGAGAACTGTTGGTGGCTCAATATTTCGGCATTAGGTATAACAATTTATTCCCACGTTCACTTCTTCAAATCCAGGTAAGAATCATTCAAAATTTGAAGAAAGACAGATTTTTATTTACAGTGACGAGAGAGAAAGTGAGCCGGGAGTTGAAGAAAGTCAGTTTTCAGGAAAGGAAAGTACTTTGTAAACTTTGTGTTTTTAGGAATTCAAAGCGCTCTCGCTGCTTTCGATTTCGGGGAAATTGTGGTTTCTTCGATTTTTTATGAAGTTTTGGCTAGATTTCTATTTTTTTTAGCCAGAAGAGCAGCCTCAAAAGGCCAAATTGCCCGCTACTTTGTTAGATATGTTCTTAAGCGGTCTTCACTCGGATTTCGATGTTTTTGTCAAAGGCTGGCGAATTCGAATCCACAAAAGCGTCGTGGCAATTCAGTCAGTTTTTTTTAACTTGAATTTCAAAAGAAGTTTGTCATCAGCAAAAAAAATGGCTGAAAGAAAGGAAAATTTTCATATTTCTTTTTCTTAATGGGTCAATGATTACTAGATTTATTCACTGCGTACTATAGTCGAAAATTCAAAACGAGGTGTAGCGAAAAATACAATTAAAATAAATGCGAGACAGAAATAGAAAAAAATGGAGAAACTTTTCAGATCGGACTACTTTGCCGCCTTGTTTGAAGAGCCAAACGATCAGGATATGATAAGAGTTTGAAAATAATTTATCAAAACTGAAGTTATAAATATTTTCAGGGTCGCCTAGACATTTCAGAGAGCTATGAGGACGTCTTCCAAATGTTCAGGTATCTCTAAATAGTCCTATAGTGAATATATTTTAAAGTTGAGCTTTTTCCTGATTCAAAATCCAGAATAATAAAGATATTTTCATAAAATCTGAAGCTTACTCACAGATGCATGTACGGCGAGCGCGTTCCCGACGACGTAGAGACGGTCAAAAGTCTTCTGATCCTCGCCAAAAAATTCCAAGTCAACGAACTGCTGACCAAGTGTGAGATGAGGCTGATCGAAAATCTCGCCGGCCACAACGCATATAGTTTCTTGCTTTTCGCCCATCAACACAAGGCCATTCAATTGAAAGAATTCGCCCTCGCGGTATGTAGTTTGATTATAAACAGTAAGAATGTACTTATTCGACTACAGTTTTCAGTTTTGAAGAAGCAAATTATAGCCGATCCCCAACTTGAAGCAGTCTGATTCCTCGTTTTTCATTCATACTTTTTCATGTTTTTTTGAACTCTTCCGAGAGCGAAAAAATAAAAAGAAGCTATTATAAGGTTTATCCACCTTGAAACGCCTCAAAAAGATAAGATTTCTCTGAAAATATAGCTAGAGGACTTTTTGGTGTACCAGTAGAGTTGCCATAAATCTTTGAAAAGTCATTAGCTTCCGGGAACAGACTTATCATACTAGTTGAGCAATTTGTATTCCAGGACCTTCATTTGGTACAGTTGAAAGTTTCGTGTTCAGCTTTCAGAAAATTCCAACGTGCAAAATTGAATGACTACCGTTAGAGAACAATTTTTAATAAATTATAGAATATAGTCTGCTCAGATTTTGAAGTTTTAAGTCGTCGCTCAAGCCCGCCCCTAGAGACGCGATAAACCAATCATAGAACGAGCCATTCACATAGCCTTTTCGTCATTGTTCGTGACATTCAACATCTGAACGGATTATAATTAGTGATTTGGGACTTATTACAAACAGAACTTGATTCCATGAGAAGCCGTTTCGAATAATTTACAATAAACTGTTAAATTCTCAAACTAATTTCAGATAACGGTGAAGTATAACCGGGAGATCCCGTTTGAAGAACAAAGGCTCTACGTGAAAATTATCCGCAAAATAAAACCTCTGGCAACAGAATACATCGAAGCTCGCATTCCTCGCTTTTTACTTGACTAGTGAGACGTTCAACGTAGCTAACTCTATTCACTTGGCGAATAAATTCAGGATTCTCATGGGCTGTACAAATATCCTGCTTGAATTCTAATGATCGTAAATAAAGTTTCTTCTTGCTTTTTCAAGTCGGTCACCAAATCAAAATCCTCTTTTCATTTAGATAAGAACTCCTTAACGCCAAATTTTCCCTTTTTATTAATCGATATAATATTCATATCTCCGCTAGTTGGGACCGAAAGAAACAGAAAACGTTTTTTTTTTTCGCATGGTTCGCCGTTAAAAACCTGAAGACCAGTATGCAAAATATTATACTTCCAATCTGATTCTTTTTCTCTGTTTCTGTTGTATCGTTCTGTTTTCTGTAGAGCTTCGAGCTTTAGGCTTGTTCACTCGCATATGAACGCGATGCGCTTAAATTCCATTAATCTTTTTTTTTTCGCTTTTTATGTTATTTCTTCCTTACTCTCTTATTCATCTCAGTTACCTCCAATTTTTCACTTTGCTATATTAACCTTTCAATCTGCCATTTTTTGTAATTTTCATATAGCTGATTCACGGTTGGCTTGAGCCGTCGAAAAACGGGTCCTGACACGATAATGCACGAGATAGCGCCTGGCTCGTGGAGAGCGCAGACAGGACACGCCCCCTCAGCGTCCCAAGCTGGCCGTGAATCAGCTATAACTGCCATTTTTTTTGTAGTTTTTCCAATAAATATATTCATCAACCTCGTTTTTTTGATGGAGACAAAAATGCTCCGATGGGTCGCCGGCATCACGAGACTAGACCACGTGCCAAATGAAGACACCTGAAAGCGATTTGGAGTGGACCCATTGTGGAAAAGCTACGCGAAAACCGTCTGAGATGGTATGAATACGTTCTACGAGCATATGCCACGTCTATTGCGAGAACGAGTCTCGAAATGGAAGTCGATGGCAAAAGGCCCAAGGGCCAACCGAAACAACTATGGTTGGACACGCTACATCCAGACCTGAAAGCGACAAACCAACACCCTGACCAAGCAGCGGATAGAACGAAATAGCAACAACGACCTAGAAAAGCCGACCGAGCGGGACAAACGTTGAAGAAGAAGAAGATATTCATCAAAGTCATTTTCTTGGTTTGAATTTGATGAGAACGATTTCAATGATTACTTCAGTTCATCAAATGAAATTTTTGCTAATAGCATATAAAATTGGGGAAGTGAGGAATAGGCGTCGTTGTTGGGGCCATGTCGCCATGACAACAAGCCCGCCGTATTGGCTTGAGCAATGGCGATTCTCGTTCTTAATATTCTCAAAACTGTCGATTTCGTGTATGATATTACATTCTGTATTTTAAATATCTAAAACTGATGGAATGACTTCGTTCATGCCTATCCGTGACGGCGATTTCACCAGTACGATTTATGGACTGGTGAGAGAATTATTCCCAGCTATTAGTTCAAATAAATTCGTTTTTTTAAAAATTAATGACCCCATGAAAATAAGAAGAAAATTTTACAAGATAAAGTGAATTCAGATCAAAGAGCAGAAGTTCAATGAGGCCATTCGCTTTCTTCAGTATCAAAATGAGCAGGCGCCAAAGGTTTTTTATGCCATGAATTGTTTGTTTCTTTATTGATATATAGCCGATTCACGGCCAGCTTGGGACGCTGAGGGGGCGTGTCCTGTCTGCGCTCTCCACCAATCATGCACTAGCTCTTTTATTATCGTGTCAGGACCCATATTTCGATGGCTCAAGCCAGTCGTGAATCAGCTATATTATGATTCTGAAAGAAAACAGGAAGTACATGTTGAAAAGTTTCAACTTTCTTTCATCAGTTCATGCGATTCTCTGCGATTATATAATGAATAAGCAAACTATCTTAAGGGTCTAGAAATTAGGAAACTTTTTCTGTATCATTGCCTATTCCGCGCCTCCTGGGCATGGTTTTGTTTCGCTTCCAGTTTTACAACCCTCTTTTCAATGACCGCTGATTCGTTGAAATATTCGAAAAAATATCACCTTCTTTTAAAGAACCGCGCAGCCTTGTCGCTTCTGGCCTACTGCTACTACTACACGCAGGACTACGTGAACGCGGCAATTTGTTATGAGCAGCTGGTCCGTTTCCAAACGGGCCATCCTCAGTACAAACTCTATCACGCCCAGTCGCTCTACAACGCCTTCATGATGCAGGAGGCGTTGATGGTCGTGTCCTCGGTGAGTATAACTGAACTTTGAAGAAAGATTTCCAATTGGAACCATACGTGGACAATCAAAGAACTCGAATATACGAAGATTGTGACGAGTTGTGAAAAAATAAGGATTGAAAATCTTAAAGTTAACTTCAGCAAAGTTGCATCAAAACTTCAACCGGGGCTAAGAAACGTTCCCTAGTTAGGGCAACTTTGAAGCGGCTTTCAAAGTTTATCTACCCTTTCTGATCAAAACTTTTTTAAAATTTTGTTGTATTTATTTTGTATAACATAACGATAATACGGCTAATTTTCTTAACTTCATAAAAAGATATAGGCAAAAAAAAGTTTGCTTCCTCATTTTCTTCATTGTGTTTTGAGCATTTGAGGCTCGCGAATTTTCTTTTCTTCAAAGAAAAGGCCAGAGACACAGAAGAAGCCTCCTACCTATGAAAGACAGTGACGATCTTCGGGCTGGGTCGAAATCCTCCCGGCCTGAGGCACATCTCTCGGTTCTATAGCCTGTGTACCACGACTTGGAATTTCATCGAACGACATTCCGCTGTTCCGCTGCGTGCTCGTCCGCTTTTTAATTTTTAATTTTACTTAAGAACTCGACCAACACGTGTTCCTAGTGGAATAGTCCATCTATCAGAAATGAGAACCAATTCAAAGCGAGACCGAGGCTCGCAAAGACGCTTCGCGACGCAGCGGAACAGCGGAATGTCGTTCGGTGAAATTTCAAGTCGTGGCACACAGTCTATATTGTGATTATAAAAAATTTTTTTATTCGAATAATGAATTTATTCTGAATTAATCTGTCAATATTCGAATCACGTCGATAATAGCCAATGGAGTCGCGGCTAAGCGGAGCCGAGGACTTATACACCATTACATCAAACAAACCACATGTGGTTAAGGGACTCTATGTGAAATCAAAAAAAAATTATGTTCAGAAGTGGATGAACTGAAAATGATGCATTATTTTGTTATGCCAGATCCAAGACCCGACGCTTCTGAACGAATGCGTCAAGTTGGAGGCCGCCATCAAGTACCGCGAAGAAGACATCGCGAACGCTCGGATCCTCGTCGAGCAGTGCCCTCAGGACGATCCCGACGTCGTCGTCAACCTCGCCTGCATCGAGTACAAGGTGATGATGTCATCATGTCGTGACGTCACGAATGATTTCCAGGAGGGCGACTACAACGCCGCCTTAGCCAAGTTTGAGCACGCCAGCAGCTATTCAGGCTATCAGGTTAATCCTTTTTATTTTAGTCTATGTTCGAATATTCAAAAGCTATAGAGCAGTGGTGAAGAAGAGAGTTTAGAGTAAAAAAACACGTGTTCTCTCATTTTCCAATACTCTTAAAATTTCAAAGATTTGAACGCAGAATCGTTTTCTTGCAGGATATTTCAATTAAAAAGGTTCATGCTGAGTTTCAAAGCAAAGTTACAAACTTCTTCTAAAAAACTATTCTCGAAGGACTTTCTGCGCCTTCTAAAATATTGCCGTAAATTTTTTGAATACATTTTTATGACTTTTGATTTTCAGCCGGAACTGGCCTACTCGATCGCCCTCTGTCACTACCGTAAGAAAGAGTACGCAAAAGCGTTGAAGTTCATCGCGGATATTATCGATCGAGGCGTCAAAGATCACCCCGGTCAGTTAATTCATGGCCAAAGGAACATGATAACTGAACACGTTGCAGAGCTCAGTGTTGGAATGGTCACTGAGGGAATCGATGTCGGCTCGGTGGGAAATTCGTTGAAACTTCACGAAACGGCGCTCATTGAAGCCTTCAACTTGAAGTTTGCCATCGAGTATCGATTGAAAAATTGTGAGGATTTCGACATTCGTTGAGATTATGACGGCTTTTTTCAGTCAAATCGGCGCAGGAGGCGCTGACGGACATGCCGCCGAGAAGTGAGCACGAGCTCGACGCCTGCACTTTGCACAACCAGGTCCGAACGAAAAATCAATGTTCATTCCCTTCGAGGAGAAAGTACTAGGAATTTGTAAGCGAACAAAAATTTCCAAACACCATAAGGTCATCCATCGGCTGGATCCCACCCCAGCCTTACGCGCAAAAAAAAAATTTGAAAATTTAAATTTTTGGAATATGGCTTTTTTTCAGAAGTTCAAGTTAAATTGAAAAAAGCTAGTCTGCTCAGATTATGGATGTGAATCGCAAGACGTTATTCAAAATTCCTCTCTGGAGTGCACGCTCTCTGATTGGTTTATTGCGTCATTAGGGGCGGAGCTTGAGCAACGAATCCACATTCAAAATCAAAGCGGAATAGTGTACAGCTTTTCCCTAGACTCGAAAATTTTTAACTATGAAAAAAAATTGGACAATCTTTAATATTTTTGATCGAGGAAAAGTTGACTTCGGAGAGATTGAGAAAAGGTTGAAATAGGATGGAGATAAAAATTGAGAGGGATTTTCATTGAACATGAGGTTTTTTTTGATGAAAAATTTCATTTACAGGCTTTGATTGGCGTTGAGAAAGATCCCGGGGACGCCTTTGCCAAGTTACAGTACCTGTTGAGCCAAAATCCGTTTCCACCCGAGACCTTCTCCAATTTACTCCTGCTCTATTGTAAATATGAGGTTCGATTCGATTATTTTCCTGATCGTCTTGTAATTGCAGTACTACGACCTCGCGGCGGACGTTCTTGCTGAAAACGCACATCTCACTTATAAGCACCTGTCACAGGTGACATCTTGATAGAATTTCCGAATTACCTTTATTTTAGTACCAATTTGATTACTTGGACGCGATGATCAACCTACAAACGTCGCCAAACGACGCTCTGATCAAGTTGGAAGCCATGGAAAACGATCATGTCAACGATTTGAGGATATTGACCAAGGAAATTCAGTCGAATAAGGTTTGAAATGCAAATTAACGTCTCTCCACCATCCAGGTACTTTCGCGTTGATACCTTATCGCGCGCGACGATGATCCTTCGATAGTCGCCGTTTTTGATCTTTTTTGATCAAATAGCTTAAAGAATAGTCAAAAAATGCAGCCCTATTCAAGGATCCTCGACGCAAAGGTTACTGTAGTCCTGGAGTTACTGTAGTCCGAGGAGATAGCTGCTTGACATTGGAAATCTGAACAGACTACATATAATATGTACATATTCATCAAGCTTTCCACTATCAAATTCTCGTTTTTGCTTATTCTTTATTATAACAAAAACGGTAGTCAGTAAAAAAAAATCTTCGGTGAAGTTTTTTTTCTTTGATGAAATGCAAAATTTTTCGAAGCCTGGCCCAACAACGCTCAAGCTTTTTCTCAAAAATGAAGCCTGGAGCTTGCACAAATCTGTATGTAGCCGATACATGGCTGAGCCATCTTAAAAAGGGTCCTGACACGATAAGAAGAAACAATGCCTGGTTTCTGGAGAGAGCAGACAGGTCTCTCCGCCTCCCAGACTAGCCAGTTATACAATTGATTTCAATGTTTTTCCAGGAGTGGGGCGACAAGGAGCTAGAAGAGACGGGCATGAAAAAATTGATGGAATCGTTCGATGAGAAGTTGGAAATGTAGTTTCGTACCCGTGATGACTTAACTGATCTCCGAATGTTAAGGTACTTGCCAGTTTTGATGGCCCATGCCAAGTTCTACTGGGACCGGGCTCAGTATTCGCAGGTCGAGCGACTTTTTAGGTAATATTTGTCTTTTTGAAAAAGAAGCATGCATTGGCATGTTTGATTTTTGCTAATAGTTGTTTTTTTAAACAAAAATTTTTAGTATTCTCTTTTTGAATTCCAGTTAATTCGCGCTCTTCGACGGAGTCAAATTTTAGAAAAAGAATCTTATTATTCGAAATATTCTTTTTAAAAAAACGTAAAAAAAGCACGGAAAGAGGTTATTTTTTCAAGTCTTCAAAGCCTCAAAAGTTCATAAAAACTTTCAACAACGTTGAAGTTGGAATCAAAAAAGGGAAACTTTTTTTTCTTATCTGTTGTATCAAATATTTTCCAGTCGCAAATTCGACTAACTTTTTTTTCTATTCAATTTCGACAAATGAGTCCATTTGGGAATATTTTCTCTAAATGCTATTTTCGCAGGACGTCGGTCGACTTCAGCCGGGAGCACGACACCTGGAAACTCAACGTGGCCCACACAATCTTCATGCAGGAGCAAAAAAATTCAAAGAAGCGGCCGGATTTTTATGAACCAATTGTTCAGAAAAGCTATAATCATGTTGGTTGATTAGAATATCCAAAAAAAGTCGCGATTCAATAGTCTTTTTTGTGTTTTGAAGTAGCTTTTTTTTTAATTCTTGGAAGAAGTTTTGGAGATATTCCTGATCTTTTTTTCATTTTCGGAATAAGAAACCATTATGATGAGGAATGGAAATAAGACCAACCTGTAATGTTTTACCCACTTTTTATTTTTGCAAAACTTCCCCAAGACAAAAATTTTGATTTTTTTCAGCTTCCAAAAACATGTAGATTTTTCAAAAATTATGACTTGAAGTTTTGTTCGAAGAAATTCATTCATAAGAGTATGAATCCCAGATGATGGACATTTCGGCGATCGTTTTGGCCAACTTATGCGTTTGCTACATCATGACCAATCAGAACGAGGAGGTGGGACAAAAAAAAGAAGGAGAAACCGATATATTCTCCATCAGGCTGAAGATTTGATGCGGAAGGTCGAGAGGGAAGAAGAAGAGGCTCGAGAAGCCGAACCGACCAAAAAATTCTACCACGTCTGCATCATCAACCTGGTCATTGGAACTTTGTATTGTAGTAAGGTTGGTACTCATCATTTTGAAAAAATAAAATACAAAATGAAGCAATGGATCTGGAAAGGTAAGGAGAAAACAGAGGTAGAAAAGCGAGAAGTTTACTTCCAACGTTTTTGACGATCTTCTAGATTTCGAAAAAATCAATTTTGAAAATTTTTTTCTCTCCGGAAACATTTTTTTGATGGATTCTCTGTGATTTTAACCGGTCGGAAATAAAGAAAAGGGTTTTTTTATACCAGCTTGAAAAATCGCTTGAAACTTGAATTTTGTGAGAAAAGTATGAAGCTATAAAATTTTAGCTTTTGTTGTAAAAAAATGAGAAAAAAACTTCGTAGACGGTGTTTTTAGAGAGACAGAAGAAAAAAATTTATTTTTTTGAGATATATATATATATATGTAATTTTTTTCTTAGGCGATTTTTTTGAACTTATCAGAATGTTTTTGTGTGTTGAAAATTACTCGTTCTTTAAAAAAATAAGTTAATTTCTAAGTTTTTCAAGAAGATTGTGTTTCACTAAAGACAAACACCAAAAAAGGCTGTTCAAAAGTTTTTCTAACGTCTAGGAAAAACCAAGTTCCAGGGAAATTACGAGTTTGGAATTTCACGAGTGATCAAGGCGATGGAACCCCAGGAAAGGAAGCTGGGTACCGACACTTGGTACTACGCCAAAAGATGTTTGTTGGCGACGATTGGTAAGTAAAAACGATAAGTATAAGATACAGTTGCGTCAAAAAAGATACTACCCTCAAAGTTGAAAATAAAAATGAAATGTAGACAAAGGGTGGAAAATTTAAAAAAGGATTTTTTTTTGACAATGTGACCGCTTCGCGTGTTGGGTCAACCTGGGGCGCGTTGCGGTATATATTCCTGCGTCGTCCGTCATGACCCCCTCTGAGCGGTATGATAAAAAAGGGCTAATCGTATCACTTTGAATGTATAAAATCGAAGGTTCAATTCTATTATGTTCGGCAAATAAAAGTTTTCTTGCTCAAGTTTTCAAAAAGTCCAAAAATTCTGAGTCAGTTTTGATTTTTTTATGTGATTCATAGAAATCCCGAGCTCTTCTAGATTTTTCTGGAGTTTTTCCTAGATTTTTGAACCGAAAAAAAACCGTTCAAAACAGTTTTTGAAGCAAAAATCCAATTTAATTTTCTTGTTTTAATTTTAGAAACGATGGCCAAACATCTGGTAGTGATCCGTGACGCCGTCATCCACGAGTGTATAGGCTTTCTGGAGAAGTGCGAGAGTGAGTTTCTTTTATATCTCAGTAGAAGCTGAGCTTCTTTTTTTTGAAGTTGAGAGTTAAGGTTCGATTCCGCTCGGTTTCTATTTTATTTGCTATCCTTTCTGCTTTTCGATGTTTCGAATTCAGTTCACGGACGGAACATTCCCGCAACGGCTGACGGTCCTCTGGAGACAGCTCTGGACGCCACCATCAAAAATACCGTAACCTACGAGGCCCGCCAACTCAAAGCCATTTTATTGCAAGTTATTGACGCGTGATCTTTTAATAAAACATTCAAGAACTTTTTTGAATATTTTATTTGAAAAAAGTTTGAATTCATATACTCGTCCCGAAAAGCTTCTTCCGAGCGATAATATAAAAATTTGACTCGTTTAAATGCCTCAGAAAGATTTTTTTATATTAGTAATTGATTCGAAAATAGTAAAAAGATATTCTTGATCATTTTTAACAGTAAGATCCATTTGACCGCTGTTATTTTTGGCAATTTTTTTAAAATTTAGATAATTTTTAAGTTGAAATTTTGTTTCTGTTAAATTTTTTTCCATGGTAAAAAAATCCCCCGACAAAAAATTTTTTTTCTGCCTAAAAAGTTTGATGCGGGGACCTAAATGTCTATCTACTTCTGCTCTGAGTAAACCCACAAATTTTTCAAAAAGAATCGAATTTTTTTCGGTGAAACTCAATTTTTTCCCACGAGACTTTCGCGGCTCTCTGTGACACACAAAGGCGTTCCTCACGGGTTCCATTCCTTTCTTCTTTCCTTTTTCCTTTTTTGCCAAGTTCTAGAGCCTTTGACTTTCGCTTCTTAGGTTAGAAAAGTTTTTTCGGCGTGGGAAGTGGTATTGAACTTTAGAAGTTCGCAATTTTGGGAGAACTTCTTTCACAAGCCTTTTCGACAAGTTTTCAACAAAAAAAGATTTTGAATCAGAATGAAAAAATAAGTTTGAAACCTTTTTTTTACTGTGACCTGAATTTTTTGGGCTCCCGGTTGAACTTTTGATGAAACTTGGCTGGAATGCTCTTGAGGACCTAACTCTAGAATCTTACAGTAGCTTTGTAAATTTTTTGCTCGGGTATTAAGCCTTTTAAATTCGCAAATCACACAAATAATGGAAATTTCAAGAAGTTTGAAGCTTTACAACTCCAAAACATGATATTGTATTCGCGAGAAATTTTTTCCGTGTTCTGGAATGATAAGATCCTGAAGAAAATTTGGGGAAATTTCTTCAGAAGTTCAACAAGCGGCCAAAAAAAGTTCCCTTGTAAGGAATGAAGGAAAGGATTACCTCAAAACTTTGAACTTTTGTGTTTGTCGAAACGGTTCTGTCCTTGTTTTTCTGTCCTCCTCAACTTTGCCCCTTTTGACGAATTCTCCCCCACATTGTTCTGGAAGGCAAAAGGAGGACGTTAAATTTATGGAATTGTCGATATTTGTGGGCCTCGTCTTGACATTTTCTTTTTTGGTCGGCTCGCCCCTGGCTTTGACTCGGCTTCTTCCTGAATTAACTCCAGTTTCCGCTCACCTCTGGTTTTGACGGCTTGAATATGAAAAAGTTTCTCCTAGGTCTAAAAATTTTTCATTTGAAAATTTTCCAAGTTAGTTACATTTTTTACTAGCTTTTTTCAGTTGTTGTAAGTATTTCCTGTCTAGAAACGCTCGCTCGGAGTTTTGAGTGGGCTAAAGGCTAAAGTCTTGGACCATTGAAAATGAGAATTCTCAGGGTTTTCGAAAATTTCTCTTTAAAAAACTATCTACGATTTTTTTAACCCGCAGCAAATATATTTAAACAGTTATTATATCAAGAAAAAAACATGAACAGTTGAAAAAAATGTGAAATTTAGAGGAAAAATGATTTTTTTATACTTTAAATTTTTCCTGCGCGTCGGCGTGCATGCACCTTATATATTTTCTCACGCGCAATCATCAATGTCCTCTTATTTTTTTTAAAAATTTGGTGGTATGAAAAAAACACCAGCGAAAATTCAAACGGCGACTTTTCCGATTTTTTCATTTCGCTAGGGAACTTTCCGACGGCCACCTTTCCGACGACACTTTTTCCGACTTTTTTTCCCTTATGCTTTTCGGTTTATAAAACATCTATGAACATTTTTTTCCTATTTCTTTGTGTTTTAATTATGAACAAACTACCTACTTTATATAGGAAGATGTAAAACGAAGAGTTTATCGAGAAAAAAAAGTCGGAAAAAGTTTCGTCGGAAAGGTGGCCGTCGGAAAGTTCCCTAGCGATATGAAAAAATCGGAAAAGTCGCCGTTTGAATTTTCGCCGGTGTTTTTTTCATACCACCAAAAATTTTCTTCCATTTCCTCAAAGTTCTTAGCCAGGGCTGTATATTCCACTGCTGTGAACTTTTTTCACGCAACTACTGGTAACACGGCCGGAACAAGTAGAGTATGTTTAACTTATTTATTTCAAAGCGGAAGTTAGTTGTTTTTAATTGTTCATTTTTTGTTTTTTGAGTAATAATCTGTTCAAAAGTTGTTTCTTTAATGTTCAAAGGCGCATGGGAATATTGATCAAATTTTTGAAGGTCAAAATAGTCATTTAATTTTATTTAGAGTTATACTTGCGCCTTTGAACACCCCAGCAGGAAATTCGAACAGAACATATAAGCTTTTATGTGCTCTTTCTGGCTATTTGGACTGAAAAGTAAATGGAACGGGGAAAAATTTTCATGAATAGGTAAAATGTTGACCCTGTGCCAGGCTTCATTTTTTTTTCCAATCAACACTTTTCAAACGAAATTTTCCGACAAGAATACACAAATTTTCAGTTCTTTCGTTGTTTTTTCGAGATGGAGCTTCTTAGAAGAAACCTTAGGGGATTTGCAAGTCATTTCACTTGATGAGGTGCCCATAATTGCATTTCTTTTTTTCGGCGCTTTCAAGTCATCGTCTGGTCGGCTCAATTTGGCCTTTTTTTCAGTTTCTTACAAATAATCAAGTTTTTCTGAAAGTTGAAAAATCAAGAAAGTGATATGAAAACTAATTTTTATTCAAAATATATATTATTTTTTAAATCTAGAAAGTTCTTCTTTCTTGAAAAGATCCAAAAATTAAGAAAGTTGTTTTTTTTTTTTTAATTACTTCCGCTTACACAGAAGTCGCTCTGTTGAAGTGATAAATCAACCCAAAGGGTATAATTTTCGAGGCTCGTTAAATTCTTCAAGTTTTTTAGAGGCCAAAAGCTCTCTGAAACTATGAGAAAGAGCGCCAAAGTTTGAAAAAAACTGAGAGTACGGAAACTTAACCGGAATCCAAAATGTTGTTGGAAAAGGGTGGAAACTGGTCTTTAAAAGTTCGTCACTAACTAATGAGCTTTTTTTAAATTGTTTTTTTGTTTTTTTGGTAAATGAGCTGTTTTGGAGTTTCCTGACACTCTTTGTGTCTATTTTTCATATATTTGTCTATTTTCACTTTTTTTCCTTAGAATGAAGATCTTTTATAAGTTTAAGATGTAAAAATTAAGCGTAAATATATTTTTAAAACTTTTTGCGCCGTGTTTGATGTTCCAGAAAAAGATTTGAAAGTCTCGGCCTGAAAACTTCCTAGTTTTCGAGAAATAAAGACTTCGGGCCCCAAAATAGCCCATTTTAATGAATTTTGAGTTTTATTCGACTTTGAGGTGTTCTTTCTCAAAAACTAAAGAATCGAGAAGATCGAAGGAGGATCTTTATCTGGCTCACCAAGGAGTTCTGACCAGTATTGGGAGAGTTCCCGACTGCAGAGTAATTAAATGTTCTCCCTTAGACATACTGGAATCAAAGCTCCAACTATTCGAAAATATCTCTAAGTTTAGTCTCTTTCATGTCAGGAACTGAAATAACCAGCTGTAAATCCAGGACATTTCAACGACCCATTAATCTTTCAATTCGTTCATATTTTGCAAGAAGACACGCAGAGACGGCGGCTCGGTTCTCGGTTGTAACAAAGAGAAAGGCGGTCGCCGGCTCCTCCTTCTTCTTGATACCCAACCCATCGCGACTTTTTCCTATCTTTTTTTTCTGGATTTTTCTGTTGAAATTTGATGATTCGGTTCCCGATTTTCACAAGAAAGCTAGTTTAACTGTTTTTGTCTGATTTCAAAATTCTTTCTCGCGCTTTTAAAGGCGCATAGATGTGTTTCGAAAAGTTCTTGAAGGGGAGAGCCGATCATGATACTGGTTTAGATCTTGTAGGCGTCTCTGCACTTGTAAGCGTTTTGAATAGAAACAAAAAAATAGTCACCTTATTGAAGAAATTTTCGATTTTTATTTATTGAAGGCGATTCAGTTGATCAATTTTGAGCTAACTAGTTCATGCGAAAAAATAACAAGGGATTTTCTAGTAACTTTCTTTCTTTATTTTGGGAAATCTTCGAGGCTGCAATAAAATTCATAGAGTGTCTCCAGTCTAATGGGCTTTCTCAAGTGAAGGTAACTTTTAAAAATACCTCAAATGACATTTTTTTTTTTCATGAGGTCGAACCAGAGAAGATTCTCCAATTGGCGGTTGAAGCTCTTTTAAATTTTAAATTCTCACATTTTTGAAGAAATCTACCTTTTTTTCATTCATGGTTTTTCAGACAACAGCGCTATTTTAATCTTGCCAGTGGCCACTTGAGGGATTATTTTGTGCTTTTTTTAACGTAAACTTCAGCTGAAAGTGTTTATAAGAAACGATATTATGAAAAAAAGGTGGTCAAATATTTTTTTGTCAAACTTTTGGTAGTTGTTTGGGTGAATCTGCGTGATCTCTATTCTATTTTTTTGAAGATTGAATTTTTTTGAAAACCTATTTGAGGCTCTAAAAACAGAATTGTAAAGTTTTATTCGAAAATTTTTCAACAATTTTTTTCGACGGGTTTTCAACTGCCTCAACTTTTTTTTTGTGAAACTCCTGTTTGAGGACATGATACGCATTTTGTCAGTTGAAAAATTGGGCTTGAAAAACTCGAAATGTTCTCTCAACTTCCACACACACACACTTGCACACACGCACTTACACTTCATCGATGATTGAGTTTTACGACACGGCCTGGATCGATGGCCGGAAGATTTGCCGGAGAACAGTTGTGCTGTCGGCGGCGGTCGTTGTGTATTTCATTTCAAAACGACCCCTTTTTCCTGTTTTTTACAGGTAGCGATAAGAAAAGTTACCTATGTCATGTGTATTAGAGGCTTTTCAATGGGCCTTTCCAGAAGTTTTAATTTTTTCTCAGATCAAAGATTATATAATGATACGTTCTATGTTATAGAGACTACTGATTAGGATATTTGACTTTTTTTTTTATCAGATCAAAGTTTTTTTGGCTCAACTGCTCGAGATAAGGAGCCTCGATAATGTCTCGAAAGCATCTTCCTAGGCTTTTCCAAAGTTTTTCAACTTTCGGTTTGTTTGATTCTTGGTATAGTATTGATCTGGCATTAGGAGCATGGTATTTGACGCAAATCCACTAGTTTCGGACTCAATACCCATTTACGGGCCGTGAAAGTTGCCTGAACTCACCACGGATCG
Organism: Caenorhabditis auriculariae; assembly: GCA_904845305.1. NCBI lineage: Eukaryota > Metazoa > Nematoda > Chromadorea > Rhabditida > Rhabditidae > Caenorhabditis > Caenorhabditis auriculariae. The sequence continues at coordinate 817,045 of CAJGYM010000004.1, forward strand.
TAAAACTTTTGAATTTTGGCCTAAAAAGGACCGTACAATGACTGTTCCCGGACTGTAAAACTTTCCAGAAAAGGACAATCTTCAAAGAAAAAAAACGTATCTTTCACCTTGGCTCACCTATAACGAACCAAACCAAATAGACGTTGTGACCAGGCTTGATCAGACTTTGATATGTTGATTTATCGCAACTTTTTCCCCTTCAACTTTATCGAAATCTTCGGTTTTCTCACAAAAGGACCATTCATAAAGGGCAGAGAAAAGTCTAAAGATGACGTTGAACGAACTATTTTTCGAACCTTTTGGGAAGGATATAAAAGACCGCTGACCGGGAGATTGGAAAGATTTTTCTGGGGAATATTTCTCATTTTCAAACTTTTATCCTGCTTACGTTTCGTTTACCTTCAATTAACTTCAGTTTAAGTCTTGCCTTAGATGGAAAATGGGGATTTAAAGCTTCCGGAGTCAAATACTCGTGGAGTTTTCAAAAAGGCACTGCTTGATTTAATATAATCAATTTCTGCTACTTGAAAGGCAAAAATGGCTAAATTGGCAAAAGTGAAAAGTTGCGTACGCCTCGCGTCTTTTGGCGGGGAACTCGAGGTCCAAAGCAATCAGAGAGAAACGTAAAAAAATGTTATTAAAATTATCAGTATACGTTCAACTAAATCTTTTCAAAGCCATAATAAAAAAACTTTCAAAAAATAGAGAAAAACGGTGGATCCCGTTTGACCTCTAATTCTTCGTCAAAAAGCCGCGTCGCCTACGCAACGCTTCCCCATTACCAATCTACAATTCTCATCTTTCAAGTCACGAGGATCCACTATGAAAAAACTTTCTAGAATTTTGGAGCAAATTATAATCTTTCTCTGCTCCAATCAGTCAAAAAAGGAAAGCTTTGCCTTTAATAAATGACATCTTTCAATTGATTATTCAACGTCAGGCACACAGCAGCGGCTGTGTGGAATAGAAGTATATATTTATTCGCCATTCCGATGTTTTTCTTCCCTTTTTCCACCCTCCTCCTAATTATTCCCTCGTATATAGATATATTTGCAAATGGCGTTCCATTTCTCGCTAATTTTATTCATTCACTTTTTTTGATTGATTTTCGGTGAAAAAAATTAAGTTTTGTAAAAATAAAGAAAAATTCAGCCAAATGGGAAGTATTCCGAAAAAGTTTGAAGGGATCGTCCGAAACATTTGGAAGCAAAAAAATTTGGCGCGAAACTATTTTTTTCAATTAAAAAAAGAGCTGGCCATGTTTCTGACCTTGAAAGACGATGTCAATCGATACTATTGGTTTTAATTTTTTTCAAAACATTTTTATCCTCTTTTTTTCAAACGAAATGTCAAGAGCTAAAATGGCTGCAAAATTGACTAGAGATCCCTAAAAAGACCACTCAAGAGACTTTTCAGCTTCTAACGTATTTCGTTTTCTGTTATAAGAATTATAGAGCAATAGTTTTGTTCTTTTTCCTACCAACTAATCAGTAGATCTGCCCGAGAGGAAAATCACTCAAGAGGCTTCTTATCATGGACCTATTATTCTCGAAAAGACTAAGTAGCTCTGAATTTTCTTTCAAGAGGATTCTAAAGGCCTGTGATTTCGCCGAAAGCCTCTCTTAGAGATCACTTAAGAACTCTTTCAACTTTTCACAGTTATGTGTCTTTCCTACCAACTTCGAAAGAGGAATAGGACCTGTAGGAGAGATAAAATTTTTTCTCGTAAACTTTTTTTTTCACCGAAATTTCTTCTAAAAACATTGTTCCAGTTACATCTGGCGAAAAATAGGTCTCACCTACTGTTTTCATTGGCGCGCCATTCATTCATTCAATTTTTACAGGTCCGTTTGTTCTTTGGATTTGTGCGAGTGTGCTGTGTAACTGAGCTTCTTCTTTTTCGCGCCTCTTTATTTTTACTATTTACCCGATTTTTTTTTCTCGCGTCTTCTCCAACCGGAAATATCAGCTTACAGTATGTAGTGGCTGTAGTGCCAGCGCTTTTTGTTCCATAGAAATTTCGCGAGTAGAAAAATACTAGTTTGAAAACATTTTCTTGTGCATTTATCGAAAAATGGCTCTTGTGCCATGCGAAATTCAAAATTATCTTTCCCTCTTCAAATTTCGTTATCTTTCTCTTACTCTGACGATTTATTTGATTCTTCCGTGTTTCTTTGAACACGGCACGAAATCTATGAGGTCTTTCAAAGGAAAACTTCTTTTTCCAAGTTTCTTCTAATCCTAGGTGGATAAGCCTTCCGCTTATTCAATAAGATATGAGCGGAAGCTTCTTGAAAAGATTGTATGTTCGAGTTTATTTGATGATTTGATCTCAGCTTGATTAGAAAGAGAGGGGGGGGGGTTTATATGAGATACGGCTAGAGTTTTATAGAATCTCTCGAATAATTCAGTGTGAAAAAAGTTATTCCGAACCTTCTATGAAGCTCTCCAAAGATCACCTTATCAGTTTAGGCTTGAACTTAATTTTTAAAAATAAAACATTGAGATTAATGAAAATTTACCATAGATAGGTTTAAGATTGAGCACGGTTTTCAAGTTTTCCAAGTGAAGTCGTGAAAAATCTTAAAAAAACCAACTGAAGAGTGCCCTCCAGGGATGCTGAGCTCAAAATATTCAAAATATTCTCAACCAAGGATACTTTTTTTTTTTGAAAAAATGAAGCTGAAGTCACAGAATTGCTTCGATGTTTCAGTCATCATCATCATTTATTCAATACGAATAATAATACAGTTCAAGGGCCGAAAAGACCTCTAACAGAACCAATTTAAAAAAGGGAAATTTAAACATTGAAAACAGCAACAAACCGTTTAAAACTTAGAAGATATTTTGAGAAAGTCAACGAGAAGATGGGGGTTGTTTTCTAAATAGATTTTGAATCGCATAGAATCATTACATAGATTCAAACACAACATCGGGAAGAGAGTTCCAAACATTAATTATTTTAATACTAGAAAACGAGGCAACGATGTTACTATTATGTCTTATATTTGAACGTATATAATAACGATGGCGACGCAGCGCACGGACACGGGGGAAAAAGAAGAGACTATCGAAATCAATGGGGACTTCTCTAAGTACAATTTTATAAACAAGAGATCAGTTTCTTAAAATTCTCCATAGAGCACAATTAATCTGAGAAATGAGACTTCTGAAATTTTTATGCCAGGAAAAACATCTCGAAAGCTTGAAATTTGAGTTTGGGAATCAAAAAAAAAACTCAAAAAAAACTAAAGTTCGGAGAGAGCCTTCCAGTGATGCCAAGTGAATATCAAAAAAGGTCAACAATACTGCAATGAAAGCTGGAAAAACTTCTGAACAACTATCTTGATTCCGTAACGTTCACACGCTTCAAATGAGTCATGAATTCACGAAAAGCTCAAAAAACGATGAAAATTTGAAGAGAGCCCTTCAGAGGTGCCATAAGTTGCTTCAATAAACGTTGAAGGAGTCTCTCCCCAAGTATCTTGATTCCATATCGTTCACACGCTTCGAATGAGTCATAAACTCACGAAAAGCTCAAAAAACGAGGAAAATTTGAAGAGAGCCCTCCAGTGATGCCAACTGACTGCTGTGTGACGTCACTGTCCTCAAGCGACCACCCAGGGCTATTCTATTTTCGTGGAACTTCTCTCCTCCCTCCCGAAGCTTTTCCTCTCCTTTCCATACTTTCCAGCCCTCAAATACACACACGTGAATAACCCATGGCGTAGAGAGTTGGTGGAGAAAAAAAAGGACCCAAAAAAGGAGAAGAAATGTTTCCGAGTCTTGGCTTGGAATTTTTTTTTTTCCTCCTTCTCCTCCTTCTTCTTTTTTGCTCCTTTTGCTTTTCGGAAGTGCCACGCCTTCTCCTGGCCCCGTCCGTCACTCGGCTCCTTAAGCTCTCGGGACCCACACATTTTGCCTACTTTTCCTCTTTTTTAGAGAGGCTTTGGTTTGATGGATTTTATGAGGGTTACAAGTTGATTCCATGAGATTTTCAATGGTCACTCGTGTTTCCCGTCTCTGAAAACATGGTTTTCGTTTTTTCCGTTGTTGAATCCTTTGAAAATGAACGTTTCAGACCAAAAGCTTGCAGTGAAAGTAGCGAAAAATACGTCTTTCTTTCAAGTTACATTTTTTTGAATTTAAATTCATTATCTCAGTTTAAAATGAATAACTTAAGCTGACTCTCTCTTTTCTCTCTCGAGTTTCAAGCTTTCAGATTTATTTTGAGCTCCTAGAATGCTCAGAGGTTCCATTTTCTATGATTCTTGGGCGACATTTTGAAGAAATTTTAACAGTAAGATGGGAAAATCTCAGAAAACCCCAGAATGCAAAGAGAAAGCAAGTTCCAAAGTTTTTTTAGGGTTTTTTTGAAAGCAAATTTCAATGAAGTTTCATTTTAACTTTTTTTAAATTTAATTTCAAATGCATTGTGTTCTCGAATTCTGTTTCAAAAGTTCAAAAAAGTCCAACGTAGAATCTTAACGAGATCCTTGAGCGTTTTGAAAATCTTTTCCAGTTTCTAAAGGAGTAAGAGATCCAGAAAAGCTTCTAATACTCAATCGGATGATAATTGACGAAAAATATTCCAGTTTGAAAATAAAGACCAAACATTTGCTGCTGGCGGCTTTCTCAAATAAAACAAGGTCCTTTTAACACTTTAGGCGCCTCTCACCTCGAATTTTCACACTTTAGAAGGTCGAAAAGCTCACTTTCCGTTCAACTTCGAAAGCGTTTCTTTTTTGATTTGTTACAAAAATTTTGGTAAGAAACATTTGCTCCTAAAACATTTAAGAAATCTGATAAACTTCAACAGGAAAGTGAAAAATTGTTCATCCAATAAGACGAAACATTTTCGACTTGACCGTTAAAGTTTGAAGAGAGCTCTAAATTTTTTCATAGCCAACCTAAAACTTTTATTGATAAGCACTTTGTCGCCTAAGCACATACCTCCATAAAAACCCAGTCTTAAATGATAAGTTTCAGCGAAGTTTTTCCAGTCGAGCGAAGATCAAAACACCATTTTGAGCTTTTCCACTTCTTTGTACCTATTCTCTGAAAAAACCTGAAAAAAGCTATGAATTGATTTTGAAAGATCAGTTTTGGATTGAAACGAAAATTGAAAGAATTTTTGGTTTGAGCGGCTAAAGCTTTGGGCCCACGGGAATGTTTATTTTACGAATTGTCGGCACAAAAGCATCCGAATCGATTTCCGCTAGTTTTATTATTATCTGACTAGCTTTCTAAATTCTACTTTTCCGTGTTTTTCGAGGTATAAAAACAAAATTCTTTGAAGTTTGTGAACTTGGAAAGGTAACTTTGCAAAATTTTCTAATGGAGCTCAATTTTTGTAGATTTTTGAAGCGCTTCAGTAATTTCTGAGGGCTTCCTGTTCATTTGGAAGGCTTGGATTTTCGAAAAAATTTCACACTTGAGCCCCGATAGTTTGGAATCTTCCCAGTAGTTTTAAGACTTTCTGTAACATGCTTTTTTCTGAATTTCTAAGCTAAATGACGACAAGAGCGTTCCTGTAGTATCACTAACCATATTTAGGACATAAAAAAACCTATGAAATTTTTGAATCTAAAGCTCATTTAAACGACATTACTCTATAAAAGCCTTCAAGACTGTTTTTTTTTCTTTCAAGAATGTTTTTCCTCTAATATTAAACATTAAATGGAAATAATTATAATCCTGGAGAGATCACTAGCTTTTTTTAGACGCAAGAAGTCTTCCCTTTTGAACTTTTTGTTTGGAACCAGACAAATTCTCACGTCTGATCTCCGATTTTTTCGATTGGAAAGTTTTTAAAGATCTAAATTGTTTATAGGGAAAACGCGGCAAACGTTTTCCGCAAAATATAAATATTTTCCCGAGAATTTTCAATTTTTCTTCAGAATTTCTCACCACTGATTTATGTGGTTTGTCTAGTTATTTTTTCAAAAATGTTTTCCATTTTCTATCGAATCATTAGATTAAAAGTAGTTATACGATTGTTTGGTTATCAATTTTCTAATTTTCAAAACAGAGGCTGAAATTTCATTGGAGCATAGTTGATCTGAAAAAAAGAGACTTTTGAAGTTTTTACCTCAAAAAAAGTTTACCCTTTTTTCTTTCAATTTCTCGATTAAGCCGTTTTGATTTGCAAAAGAAGAGCTTTTGTGGATACAAGAAGTTCCAAAAATTTCTGATATGGATAGTCCATATTTCCTTGAACTCAATTAAACTGCACTTTATCAATTGGGCAAACTTGGTATAGAAAGCCCTTGTTGAGCGGCGTAATTCCATATCCTCACTCACTTTGGCCGCCGCTTCGCCCAGCCAAAAAAATTTCATATATATATATCTACGAAAAATAAATGCGAGGCACACACACAACTTGGCTGTTTTTCGTTTTTGTTAGAGGATGGGGGTTTGGAGAAATGCGTGTTGACGTCCATTTTTTGCCTTGCTCCGAAAGCTTCTCCCTTTCCTACCGCTGCTCCAAATTCGGTAGAAAACGACTTTTTTCTGCAGAAATTCAGGTTGAATTTAGGTTAGTGCTTCAACTTTTTTTAAAGCTCAGTTGTAGAGTCTAATTAGTTTTTGTTACGTTCATTGAGGTCACCTTTGCAGAACTTTTGCAAGACTTTAACAACCTGATGTTCGCAAAAATAACTTCAAATTAGCTCGTTACTATTGGCGACAATTTGCTACAGTTAGATCTCCAATCTAGCGTCCAATTAGATTTTTTTCCGAGTTAAAGTTCCTTGTCTTTGCAGAAATTCTGCAAGAACTTTGAAGTATGATGACCGAAAAGAAGAGTTAAGATTAGCCCGTTAAATTTGGCGTCAATTTGCTACAGTTTTATCGCCAATCTAGCTTTCAATCATCTTTTTTAGTTCAGAAAAAAAAAACCTGGCATTTCAAAATACCTGGTTCTTTGCAGAACTTTTGCAAGAATTTTGCAATCCGATGTTCGAAAAAAAAGTTAAAATTAGCTCGTTACAATTGGCGACAATTTGCTACAGTTATATGTCGGATGTTGACTTGGGAGGCGGCGTTTTCAGCCACCTGGGGCCAGCAAACAAAATATTCGTACAGTTTGCCGAGCGGATTCACCTCTTGATTGAGCTCCGAGAGAAATTTTTGTGTTTCATTGCCCTTTTTTATCGTTTCAAAATTTTCACAATTTTTTTGATCTGGTTACGGTATCGGGCAAGTCCGTTACGTGGTTGCAGTGTGCTTGATCCTCTTATTTGGAGACAGTTTTTTGAAAACTGCAGCACTGCCAGAAGCTTAATTTTTAGATTTTTTAGGCTACTGTATCTCTAAAGTACGTGAACTGGTTGAAAAAGGCTCTTTGATATTTCTCGAAACCATTTTTCAACTGAAATCTTTTTTTTTTGGAAATTGGTCTGTTTACACATATCGTGGGTTACTACACCAGACGCAATTTATCTTACGACTGTTTCTAACAGTTCACGTTTTTTTTTCCGATTTTTCCGAATTTATGTGTTGATATTGCTCCTTTTTTCTCGACTCTTATAAACTTCTAGAATTTCCTATGATTTTCCAGGACTTTTTATAAATTTTCACGATTCTTCTCTGAACATCCCTTTCCCAAAAACAAATATACTGTTTCAACTTCCAATTTGTACCCTTTTTCTTGTTTTTTGCTTCGTTTTTCAATTTCAGTCATTGTGTTTAAATTTAGTGACCAGCTTTTTTTCAGATCTTGAACCGGGGGAAGAAAACCAAAAAGAAGTAAGAAGACCAGGTTCATAAAAAACTCTCAACATGGACTCCATGTACGTATTTTCTCGCTTTTTCTCATTTTCTAGGTCCTCGACGGCGTCCATTTTTTATATTTTTTTCTAATAAAAGTTGATTAGATGATTAGAGCAGAAAGTACACAGAAATAAGGTCTTAAAGATTAAAATCTTTTTAGTTTCTCTGGAATAAATCTTGATTTCAAGGTCTATCCAAATAATACTCGCTTTTTTTAAATCTGAATAAAAAAATCGTAATCTTTTTTTATTTTTGAGTTTGGACTCAAAAAGGAATATAATCATTTTTAGCCTCAAGTTTAAATTTTTTTCGCACTGTAAATTCAAAAATTCAGTTTTATTGCAACAAAAAACTAGGCTCAAGAGTGATACTCGACATCAGAGTTTGATATGAAAAAGCTGGATTTTTAGTACAAAAACAAAAGAAAAACAATCAAAAAGCTGAATCTCACAGGCAAAGTCCAGAAGAACCTATGAAGAAGCTTTTGGGGAGAAAGGTCTTCAAAACGCTTCAAAAGCTCTTTTTTTCTTAATCTTTTTTTCAAATAGACCATTCCAGAAAAAAAAGAACGCGAAAAAAAAGAGGTAAAAAAAGAAGATTCCAAAAAACTTTTGCCAACGTTTTTTCATATCAACTCGAAAAAAGGGCTCCAGATTCTTCTTTTTTTGAGGCCGTTTGGTCTTTTTCATGTGCTTAACTCGCAATAAAAATTAAGATTTAGTCAAGTTTTTTGGATCCGAAAATTTGCTGAGCTCAATTCATTAAAAATCTCAAAAAAAAAGGGACCATTTTTTTATTCCGAAATTTTGAAATGAGCTATTCGAAACGTAAACTTCTAGAAATGTTGGTTAGAAACAAGCTTTTTGTTCGATTAAGGTCAGTAAAAAGACACGGAGAGTGGATAAGGGCCTCAAAATCTAATTTTCGAGAAAATTTGTCCTTTGAATCTATCGAAAAGCCTTTTTCTAGCGGAAATTAGTACGAAAAACAGCTTTTTTTGATGAATTAATTTGAGTAATAAGACAAGTAAAATTGATGAAAGTTTTTAAAATCCTGCAGAAAAAGGCTAATTTAAGAGCCTGAAATCAGCTAGATTGACATTAATGTTCGAATTTCGAAAAATTATGAGGCAATCTTTTTAGAGAAAGTTTATTCAAATTATTGTAGAAAAGTCCAATTTTGTGCATTGAACAATGGGAAGAAGATAGAGAGCCTATTTTTCGAAAATAAATAGATTTGAAAAAAAGCTTTTTGTTCACTTGATTTGAGTAAAAGGGCATGTAAAGTGGATAAAGGTCCCGAAATCCGGGCCCTCCGAGTCGGTTTTGCATACATATAAGCTTTGGTGTCGAGTGTGAGAGCCTGAATCGATTTTAGTCGGAGGGTGTCGTCGGGGGGAAGGCAGAGCTCGCTTCCTTCTTTCAGCGGCCTCCCCTTATTTTCCCACAAACTAGTATTACTATCATATATTCCGTGGGTGGCAGTGCACTTTCTGCACTTTGACGCCTTCCAAAAAACAAAAAAGATCCTCGGAAAATGGACGACGTCGAGGACGCGTCGCCTCGGGGAATCGGGCGATCGCGAAGCTGCGAACCTCCCGGCTCCGCGACGGCGACGAACGCGACGGCGGCTAGTATCGGTCGCGAGTCGCGCAGCTCCCTCTGGATGGGCATGGGCCTTCATGGTGACAGTTGCAGCCGTCGGCGGATGAGCAAGAGCAAGCGCGAGAGCCAGAGCATCGAGCTCAGCTCGTTGGGTTCGTTTTTTTCTTGTTTTTTATTCCAAAAAAAATCTCATGAAGTTGAAATTAGTGTGAGCTTTGGGTTAAAATTAGAGGTTCCGAGCGAATTTCATAGTTTAAAGGGGCAGTATCTAAGAAATTGGTGAATGGTAAAATTATTTTTTTACATTAAAATTCTATAAAAATCAAAAATTTGTGTGGATTTTTCGGGTAAATTTTGGGAGTTCCGAGCGATTTTTCCTAACATGGGGAATCCTTTTTTCTAGTCTACTGGAAATTTATGTGTTTTGGGGAAATTTTGGACTGCTACTTTCAGCGGGAATTTCCAATCGAGATAGATATCCTCTGTATAAACCGCGACTTTTATTATCTGTAATGACGATTTTGATGAGTTTCATGGTTTTCAGGAACTTTTTGATTTGTATAGTTGCATAGAGTAGGAAATTTTAAAAATCATTATAAATAAGGCATCGAACTAGGTTTCATGGAGCAGTTTTTTTTTGTTATTTTTCAAATTTTTTTTCACCAGTTTCTTATAGCAATTTTATCATATTCTTGTTCTCCGGTTTTTTTTGAGACCGCTTCAAAATTCTGATGAAGAAGCCTCATATTATCAAATTTTTCAAGTTCGACATCTTTCATTTATATAATCCCAGAGTGATCTCTGTCCGAACAGAGAAAACCTACAACAAAAAATTTCGATCTTTCTCCCGTTTCTCTGTTTTGATTGATATACTGTAGGTCGGATGTTTCTCTATGATTTCTTCGGAATGATATAATTTTCTTGTGGGAAGGTGATCGGTGATGTTTCTCTGTAATTGCCTTATAATTGATTGTTTTGATGATAGAAGCAGAGAAGGTGAGTAAGGCTCAATTATTGGATAATTATCGAGGAAACATTTTCTCAGGAAGGTTTTTTTTTCGAGATTTGTTCTGTTTCCAGTGATCATTCTCTTGTTGTAATTTTAAAATAGGTGAAATAAAAGTTGAGAAATTTTCATCTTTCAGCTTTTTTGTTCTTGGAAAATACGCTCCATTGATAATATTTCTTCATTCTGTTGAAGATCGAGCTATTTCTCAGAGTTTCATGGTTCAAAACGCTGTGTGCAAAGTAATTTTGCCCATTTTCCCAAGTTTTACGAATGCATTAAACGAGGAAAAAAAAGTTGGAGACGAGGCGGAAAGCCGTAGGCGAGACGGACAGAAAAAAAGAAGAAGAAGCACAAAAAGCATTGGCGTAGGTAGTTCGATTTGTCCCCGAGGGCTTTTCACGAAAACGCAGCTTTTCCCACAAACATTAACATATAAAATAAACAGAAAAAAAAAGAAAAGTTTTCATTTTCTTAATAATGTTTCGAACCAGCTTTCAATGATTTTCATGCGTTTTTTAAGAAAGCTTAGAGTTCGGTATCTTATTTTTAAGGAAGCTTATAGTTCGGTATCGCAAAACAGAGGTTTCTGAGCACTTCTAGTGATCGCTTAAGAGTGCAGACTCCGCTACAGAGATCACTAGAATCGCTCCAAAAAGTCCGGCGCAAGTCCGATTATTTTTTTTTTAAGAAAGCAGATTTTTTCATAAAAGCGCGCTCCATTGCTAATTGAATCTAGATCGCTTCGGGTAGAGTATGCAGAACAGTGAACAGTTATAGTTCTTTATACTCTATTCACTATTGAGAAGTCCCAAACTTGCCTTATTCCCTCTTTTTTCCAGTTATATCCAAAATTCGTTAATCTCTGCTCCGTTTGGTAAGTGTATAAGATGTCGAAAAAAAGAGAAAAAACGGAACGGAGGCGGCGAATAGAGCGTAAACAATTAGCTGCTCTGTTCAGTAGTAGTTGTTGTCAAGGAAATCCCCTGAAAAAAAGGAACAAGGAAAAAGAAAACTCGAAGGGGACGACTGAAACTCCAAAGTTCAAACGCTTGAAACATCGTTTTTTTTTAGGGGAGTAAAGTTCATTTTCACCTTTTTTCTGGAAAAAATTGTAAATCAATGTTTGAGTGATTTCTGTAGTTATAAGTTAGTCAGAACCAGCTGATTCACCTTTTTTTTCCTTTTCGGAGGCTGACTTTGATAAGAACCGATAGTTGACACTCTTGGAGTGTGGAGACTCAAAAATTGCTTTAAAAATCGAGTTGAACTCTTAGTGTACTTCAATTTTAGTGATGGAGCGAACTTGAAATAAGTTTTAGAGCATTCACTTTCAAATTTGGAAGTTTTTGGTCCATTTTAATCTTTATAAATCAAATAAACCATAATATAAATTATATTTGTCGGTGGAGCGCGTTCGGTTATTTCCGAGGAAATCACCTTTTACTTATCAGAGGAAACTTTTTCGACAGATAGTTATTTTTAGACCACTACTGAAGAATTATACAGATGAAGATTTTGAAGAATTAATTTTTCTGTCTCTTATCGGGAAAATGTGCCTAGAAGAATGCAGCAAAATTATCAGGAAACAAGAGGATTGAAAAAAAAAAATTAGCGACGGTTCTTGGTGGTTACAGTTTGAAAATAATAAAATTAAATGGAAGCGAAATATGGGTTTTTGAATTAAAGGGTTAATTAATTCTTTTTTTCAAGGTTCACCTATCAAAAATTATCATACCTACCGTAGTAACTTGCTGCAGTCGCGACGCGCTTTTTAGCGGGAAATGATGATTCAAATGCGAATTTTTTCTTTCCTTTTTTTTTGACTGTTTTTTGACCTTCCTTTGATTTTAATGATATTCAAATTCAATTAAATGAAAAATGTATAGCTTGATTTCTTCCAACCTTGATTTTGAATTTAAGGTTCCAAAAGCCGCAAACATATTTTCTTTCAATGTTGAACAAAAAGAAAAAAGTCAAACTTTACGAAAAAGAAAGAAGAAAGCGACATAAACCATAGAACAAGGGGATCAAAGAGTTAAGAAAGCAATAACGTCCAAAAAATTTCCAATGACGCCGAGAAGCTGACAGCCGGTGTGGTGTTAATGATAACGGCTTATCGAAGCGCCTAGCGTGATAATTTATTCGGTAATTCTGGGCCTTCACAGCGACCGTCGCGTTTGCTCTCCTAAGTTCATTTACATCATTCCCTGCAAAACTGTCGAAAATCCGAAACCATACTGAACCGCCATGTCCGGCGACCAGCAGCACTGTGCCAAGTGCGAAAAGTTCCAGCAACGGCTCAGCACGGCCGATGAGTACCTTTTCCGTTCGTTTTATTTTTAGTTTTGGACCCTGAGAAGGACTTTTGAAAGCTGCCTTCAAGAAAGTTTCCAAGGAAAAGTTTTTTGATTTTTTTTTTTTTTGGGATTGAGCACTTTTCATGGCTGATTGGTAGATTTATAGTCGGTTTTTCGAAAGGCTAGAAATTTTTCAAACTAATTTTGCAGAGAATCAAAAAAAGAAGTTTTTCAAATTATTTGTTTCAAAAAGTGTGAAATTCATGAGAAAGTTCTAAACGGTTCAATGGTGTTAGTAAAGTTATAAATCTGAAGTAGCATGTGTGAATAAATTTATGGAAATTTTTTTCGACCACCAGATTTTTTTATTTAGTTTGTGTCAATTTGGAATCTGATGCGTTCAAAAGATTCGGAAATGAAAAAAATAGAAGTCTGATGGAAGCAGAATTTCTGAAACCCCAGTTTTTTCAAATAATCGTAAATTTTTTTTTAAAAAAATAATCAAGATTCATCTTGGTTTTGAAATGCTTTCTTAAGGCTCTTTTTTTATCATTTTTTTAGATTGAAACTCGCTTGAAAATGAGAAAGTTTAATAGGTTCGTCTTTTTCGACTCAAATTTCATTGCTCCTAATGGAACCGCTTTGAAATTGAGAAGAAGAATGTGATTTCAGATAATTTTATTCAGGTTTGCTAGTTTCAAACAGAAAAAGACGTGTATCGAGGGGAAAAAAATGATTCTTATGTAAAAAATAAACAAAAAAATAAATAAAATTTTTCCTAAAAAAATTCCAAAAAGCGGTTACAAGGTTTTTTTCGGAATCTAAATGTGGGTTGGTTTGAGAGAAGTAAATTAAAAAAATTTAAGAGCTTAATATTTTGATAATAATTATTCTCAATCAAGTTTTTGCAGCTCCCGGAACGCGTGTGATGTTCCTTCTGAAGGAGAAGGATGACACGCCGGCGTTGTTCACCGAGATGGGCGAGTTGGGCGCCGACGAGTGGCGAGAGACCGCCCGTTGGGTCAAGTTCGAGGAAGACGTAGAACAAGGCTCGTTTCCATTTCATTTTCGATTTTCCCGTCTGACATCTTCTTATTCAATGAATAGATTGATTGGAAGTTTTTTCGCTCTCTATGCATCTTTTGAACCTGATCCATTTCAAACTCATTTCTTGAGAGTAATACTTCGAAGAATTTGAGTTTTTTTCAAATAGATTTATTTCATTCAAAAAGAAGTCATAAACAAATTGGAAGATAAGAGATGGCACAGAAAAACTACATTTTTTCTGTGTTTCGAACCAATATTCCGAGCTTTTCAGAACTCATCCAACTCGTCATAGTTTGGAAAATGACTGATTGGAAGTGAAGTTAGACGATTTTTTGCTTTTCCAGGCGGAAACCGATGGTCGAAGCCGCACGTCGCCACGCTCTCCCTCCACTCGCTGTTCCAACTTCGAAGCTGCATCATGAATGGACTTTTCATGAACGACCTCGATCAGGCCGACTTGCCCTCCATATGCGGTATCTCTTTCTCCATTCCGCGTAGTTGAGGATTATAAAAAGGTTCTTTCCCAAGTTTTTAATTGTGATATTATGTCTGAGAAGCTGTTAATCGCTGTTAAAATAAGGAACTTTTCGGTAGATTTCCATCAAGGTGCCATTTTTCCGAAGAAAGTTTGGTTGGAGAATAATAATTTTGCTTGTGAAATTTCATCGGGAGAAGCTCGAATGTCTGTTTCCCAAAAGAGTGTGACTTTTTCAGGAAAAAGTTCGATAGAAAATTGTAAAAGGCCGTTCGGAAGTGTGTCCTTTAGTTATTTTGCTTTTTGATTTTTCAAAATCAAAACGTGACATTTTTCATAAAATCATGGTCTCTGTTGATAAGATTATTTTGAAGGAACTAGATTGATTAATTTTTTGGAAGCTTTTCTGCGGAAGTTTGCTCTGTGGATAATGTGAACTTCACACTGAATTAATAAAACCGAATAGTTTCAGCCACAAATTAGCAGTTGTGTTTTGAAACTTGAAGATTAGGCTTTTTCTTCAATTTTGATTTTTTTAAGGTTCAGTTCTTCATAATTTTTTTATGGAATGTCTACTGAAAAAGTTTATTGATCGAGTTAATAATAGATTCAAGTTTCCAGACTTTTCCCTCTTTTCCGTGTGTTTTCAGACAGGAAAAGTGCCCGCAAACACTTGAGGACTATTTGTTTTACTATGATGACAAGAGAGTAAGAACTGACCCTGGAATTACTTATTTTTGAGTAGGAAATTTTTTTCAAAAAGGAGAAAAATGGATTTTTTTTTTTTGTTCGAAATTTCGCGTGTTTTCCGTTTCCAAGCTCCAAATTGGCGTAGAAAATGATGTTTGTTGTGAAAATGAAGTCAGAAAATAGATGAAAGAGAGAGATATTTGCGGATGGCACGTTTCTTTTCTTTTGTCTCATTGAACTGAGTGGCCGCGACACGTCAAAAAGTCAACTGGATCTGTGAACCTTTGAAAAAAAAATTTTGTTGGGATCTAAGTTCAAATGGTAGAAGATATATTGGATGTGGAAATGAGGTTTTTTTAAAGTTTATTTTCGAAAAAAAAAAAAGCTTTCTTGGGGTTTTGGCTTTACATTTTATGGAAATTTCAGAAAACTGATGATTTTTTGAAGACTAGCAGAGATATGGATTCTTCAAATAGGTTTCCATGAGTTTTGAAAGAACTTGAACAACCATCTTCATAAAAAAAAGATGAACAAATCGCTTCAGATGCCATTATTGCCTCGTTGATCAAAAGAGGAGACCTTCCGTCGGAACACGAGAGAGAACTTCGGGAAATCTTGAATCGCAAGCACGTTCATCAGTATGAACAGGTATGCATTCGTAGTACTTTTTTGTGCATTTTATCGAGTTTTTTCGAACTAATGAGGAAATAGCCGCGGAAAAGTGTCGAGATATTTGAAGTGCGCTCCATGGCTAAAATTATGGTCTTGCTGTTCCAATCTAATTTTTCGAATTTTTATTCTGAACTATATACTCCGTTTATCGCGACTTGAAACAGCTAACTTTCTCTGCGTCTTCCTCGTCTCTCGGCGACCCTCTCATGCTGCCATACTATTTTCACGTTTCTCTGAACTCATCGGCGAGAGAATAAGAGACGCAGACATTAAAAAACTTCAAGTCGCGGCGAATGGACTATAGTCTGGATAGATAAAAAATAATTGGAACTTAAGTTTCCGAGTCCATTCCTCCATAGAGTTCGCTCTCACCGACGTTTCCGTGGGTGTTTTTTCTCCACTAAAAGTGATTTTACAAACTCTAGCTGTCTGCGCTCTTTTTATCTCTAGTTAGTCCTTTCGTTTTCATTTTTAGAGAAACAAGAGAGCGTAGACAAATTCCAATAGAAGTTTTTTTTTTCTTTTAAAACCCTTGGTTTCTTAAAATTCTTTCTGAATGACCGAGTGACTCCAGAGTAAGAAATCACTTATTGAAGCAGAAAAAAATGTCCCATTTTTTTTTTTTTTTATAGCCGACTTTTTGGATCTTGATCGATTGTTTCGGAAAAAGACACCCGGTCAGTCAAATATTATGAGTGTTTTCTATGCATTCACTAACTTTTTGATTGTCTTTTTGACATTTTTTTGATGTGAAGATGGGATGAGTGATGAAATGTTAATTTCGCATTAGGAAAAAAGCTTCCTGGATTTTCCGGCTTTTTTAAACCACTGGTATTCAATAAGAGTGGAAAAAAAAGTTGAAGACTTTTGAAATTGCGGCTTTTTACAAGAATTTTCTGGTCATGATGAGTTTAATTTTCACATATTTTTGCTTTATGTACATTGAATCGAGTTGAAAAATCTGACAGCATTGAAAAATTTCTTTTTTTTCCATTTTCTTCACTTGGAAACTTTTGAGGAGGATTTCCGTTTCATGTAGTATTTTTGGAGTTGCCAGCCAAGAGTAGACTTCATTCCAATTGACCAGTATTTTAAAAGTTGCGTCATCAACCTCACTGATAACTACAAAATTGAAAATAATCCGAAAATCCAACAAATTGGAAGGAGAAGACGACGAAAAGTTGTCACGTTGTGACGTCACGAGCTCGAAAGAGCATTTTCGCCCAAGCTGATCTTTGACTTTTTCGCGTCTGCTTCGTTCTGACCTTCCTTTTTCCCAAGGGGTAATCAAGCGAGGAGCATGTTTCATTGGATTTTTGGTCTGATAAGAGCAATTCGTAACCGAAAAATGGTTTAGAAAGTACTCGGAAAAAAATAATAAAGCTGTAAAACTTGGGCTTGACTGAAGTGGCTGAAGAATTTTTTTTATGGATTGGAAGACTAAATTCTACTGTAGATTTTCATGTTCGAAACAGTTTTTCACACGGAAAAATGAGAGAAAAGGCGAAATTTTGTCTACGATTAAAGCTGCAATTTTCACGTTCTCCTTTGGTTTTTTCTAAGAAAGCAGGAGAAGGCCTAATTTTCGTGGTAGTTTGGGATCTGGAAAAATTCAAAGCTGCGTATTTATAAAATTCCCAATTTCGTACTCAGTTTTTTTTTAGGAAAGTGAATAAAAATTATTTTTTTGAGCCCATTCTGTGAAAAAAACTAGTGGCCACTCAAGAGGTTCCCCTACTTGGAGAGGACACTAAAGTGGCCACTAAAACCACCTCTATAGGACCCATTATTTTGCTACTTAGTGGCAGCTGTAGCATTTTTATTGGTCTAGTAGTCACACTCCTAAATCTAGGGTCACTCTCTTTTAGCCACTTGAAGGACCACTATATCAACGACTATAGTGGCTACTGAAACGTCAAAACCCTAAAGTGACCACTGAAAGTTTTTCAGGTTTTCCAAGTTTTCTAGACTCAGTGTGAGAGTTGTACTGAACTGAATGTCAGAGGAAGAGAAAGATCATCCGCTTGGAGAGACGCCAGAAATTGCTCGCATATCTGGCGTCTCCTCAGGCCGACGTTTACCTCTCACCCTTTTTTCACTGTTTCCATCATTTTTGCTATACCTATTTTTCTTCAGGCGAAGAAGAACGGCTCAGGAGGAGAAAAGGGCGGATTCCTGAGCACGGTCAGATCGATTTCCGACATCGGCAAGTCGTTCTCCCATGGCAAGAACCTCGGCAAGATTGAGGAACGGCCGGAAATCGCCGCCGGTGGAGCTACCGGATCCGCCAACCGACTCGATTTGCCCAAGGTTTGGAAGAAAATAATGAAAGAAAGAAGAAGGATTAGGTGACTAAGAAAGTTTGGCGATTCAGTAGAGCTTTCGTTCGTGATCCCCTTGAATATTTATGACGTAAACGTTCATTTTTTCTCAAGTTTAAGTCTCCCGGCCTAATTTCACATTCATTTAAAAGATCTAGAACTCATCTTCAAAAAAATTTAATGAAAACCCAAAAAGGTACCTTTTTCAAGGTCGAGTCGATGCCCAAGGACATGCAAAGCCAGGACGAAGGCTCCAAGGGAAACTTGCATTTTTTGAAAAAGTTACCCCGTGGCGTCGAAGCCAGCAACGTCCTCATTGGCGAGGTTTCATCAAACTCTCGAAAAAATCGAACAAAAATGGATTTCAGGTCGATTTCTTGACCCACCACATTTGCGCCTTCGTTCGCCTGAAGAATGCCCACCAGCTGGGCGATCTTACAGAGGTTTTTTTTTCTGGTTTTCTTTAAGACGCAAACGTTTTTTCCTTCAGGTACCCGTCCCATCGCGCTTCATTTTCCTGCTCCTCGGACCGACTGGCCACGGAGCTCAGTACAGGGAAATCGGAAGAGCCATAGCCACTCTGATGGCTGATGAGGTGAGAGAAGTATAGTTTTTGGATCGAGGTTGAGAAGAAGATGGTCAGAAAATTCCAGTTATATAGGGAATATTCATTTCACTCGGATACTTAGAACCTGCGATTTAAACACAGTGATGGGCATAATTGATGCACGGACTAAAAAATTGCAAGTTTGAGATTTTTCGGTTCGAGAAAATTGATTAGCCGAAAAATTTAATCTGAACGAAAAAGGAAATTCACTCGTGATTTAAAGAATGGTAAGAATAACTTTCCGGGATAAATAATTATATTCAGTATTTCCATTATAAATAGACTTTTTGAAATAAATGAAATCTCTCCTGTATATTTCATCTGGGAAATGATACGTTCCAATCGATTATAATGATAAGTTGCTTTTTTAAAGGCATGCTCAATGAGTTATTTTCGATAAGTTTATGAAAAAGGGTTGAAAAAAGAATTTCGGAAGCTAAATGAGGTGTCAACAAAATTGATCAGATTACTTGATAGTTTTTTTCTTCGTAGATTTTCCACGATGTCGCCTATGGAGCCCGCGATACCGCGGATCTGCTCGATGGAATCGACGAGTTCCTGGACCAAGTGACGGTTTTGCCGCCCGGCGAATGGGATCCGACCATTCGTATCGAACCTCCCAACAAGCTACCTTCCCAGGAAAAGAGGAAACAAGTGAGAATTCAGAGCTTTTTGGTCTAATTCCTTAAAAAAAAAGATGCTTTTGAGCCGGAAAAAAAGGATTTGAATTCACTCTAATAGATTTCTAGAAGCAGTTTTTACATTAATGCTCAGAAATGGCCTGAAAATTATTTATGAACTTTTGACCGAAAAAAGTTTATTCTTCCTTTTAAAAAAAGATTGGACAGACTGATGTTGTCAATTTTGACCGGTTTTTTGGCCCCTCGGCATTTTTTGAAAACAGAATCTGAATCAGCTCATTACTTCTAGTGAAGTTGAAAAATAGAATTTGATTTTCTACAGAACTTTTATCTCGGCCACGACACCCTTTTCAGATAGGAAAGGAGTTCCTTATCGAGTCGCCGCCGAAAAAAGACAAGCTGATGGAGGAGGAAGAAGATCACGGCCACGCCAATGATCCGGCTCTCATGAGAACTGGACGGCTTTTCGGTGGCCTCATATGGGACATCAAGAGAAAGGTGAGTCTAGAAAGACCAAAATCAATTACAAAAAGGAGGGTGTAACCCGCAGTGAGCCCCCAAAATAATTGATCAGGTGAACCCCGCAATAGACTTGAATAGCGTGCCCCCTGGGGCAACCTGTCGAGAAATAAGTTTTCTTTGGGCTAGGGGGATGAAACGGTAGACAGTTGAAATGAGCCGTTGTGAAATCGCGTACGGAACAATTGCCTCAATAAGGCTTTTGAAGTGAATCGGGAAGCACCGCCACTTTTGTTAGAGGTCTGAAAACGAGCTAAAATAAACTTTCTTGAGCGGAGGGTCACTTTGGAGATTCAAAAACTAATATTTGGCCTGATCCCAAGATTTTCTTAGGCTTCATCAAAATGAAAAGAAAATTATATTTTTTTAGTGGTGCAAGGTAGAAAATCAGTGAAAAGAACAGATATTCACGTGTCTGTATTGATTCGGTAACTGATCTGAAATAAATACAGAATAAGAAATTTTTAAATTTATTTTTCTAACTTGAAATGACTTCCCATCTTCAATGGAAATGAAACGGATCTAGAAAAAAAGCCAGAAAACTACTTGAATGACCACTTTTAAACAATTACTTCAACGAAAATTCAAAAAATGATCATTTTCCAGCTTCCCCACTACGTGTCGGACTTCACGGACGCGCTGAACATGCAATGCTTAGCGACGGTTTGCTTCATGTTAGCTTTTGCGCTCTGAAGATTGAGGAATAATATGGAACATTTGGGTAAAGGTACTTTGGTCTCCTGGCGCCGATCGTCACCTTCGGAGGACTTTTGGAAGAGGCGACTCATCAGCGGATGGCTGCCATGGAAAACCTTTTCGGAGGTTTAGTCAGATGGAAAAATGTTCAGTGATCCCTATAGGTACCAATAATTGAACAGAGGCTTAAAGGACTCTTAGGAACCTTGTCAGTAACAACATTCGAACTTTATCATGATTTAATGGAACTTTTTCGGAAGTTTTGTGCTACAGGACAATTTTCAGTGGTTCTTATAGGACGCAAGAGCTCACTAGAGAGTTAGTGGCCCTTTAAGAAGTTTGCCAGCAAGAAATTTTGAATATTATCAGAAGTTGTTGGAAAATGAGATTTTGAAAATCAAAAAGCAAACTCTCAAAAAAGTCACAGACCAAGTCTTTTTTCGGCGTTTTTTGATTCAGAGTCTCTATAATATATACCTCCCGAAAAAAATTCGCAAAATGAACAAAGTTATATTACTTTTTAAGACCTAATTTTTATTTTTCGAAATTATTTCTCTATTTGTTTTTCTACAACTTTTTTTAGGGATTTTTGAGACTCTTAGGGACCGCTCAGGGGCTTTTAGCCTTCGCTTAAGAGGTAAAGCTGAGAATTCAAAACTGAAAGATCCAGGCGAACTTTTGGGCTTTTTTATGAATAGTCGACGAAACCGAAGGAATGGTCCCTTTGAAGGTTCCCTTTGCGGCGTGTTCTATCACTTGTTCTCCGGCCAACCTCTGACAATCGTCGGCTCAACCGGACCCGTTCTGGTCTTCGAGACGATCGTCTACGATTTCTGCCACCGATTCGGAATCAAGTACCTCAGTTTTCGGTTTTGGGTGAGTTTTTTTTTTAATTTTTTCAAATGAGTCAAAAGTTTGTTTTTCAAATAGAATTGAACAAAATTCAGGTTCACGTTTGGACGGCGCTGATCTTGTTCATCATGGTCGTGACGGACGCCAGCTCTTTGGTAATTTTATTTTTGGAGAAAAAAAAAATTAAAATGTTCAATTTAATGCCGTGTTCAAAGTAATTTCGCGAAATGCAAAATAGCCGCCAGAGAAAGAAAAATATAACTAAATTTCAGAGAGTCAGAGATCATTTTGCATTTCGCGAAATTACTTTGAACACGGCATAAGTTTGATTTTTCTTAGAAAGTTACTCATACACTCAAAAAGCGGGCAGTGTTCACTTAAGTGAGAACTGAAGAAGCGATATTACCCCTTGAGTGAGCACTAAATGGCTCGAATCTGTCTGCAGGCTTCCAGGACACCGGCTATTTGAAAGAACGGAAACTTAAAAAAAACTCCTTCTTTTCATTTTTTTTTTTTTTTGAAATAACTGTTTGAATTCCAATCACCCTTTGGGAAATCATTTTTTGAGATCCTCCCCATTTTTCTGAATTTCTATAGAACGATAGGGCTAAATGCATTTCACAAAAGTCGACTCCAGGTCTCCTACATCACCCGCTTCACCGAAGAATCTTTCGCCACCCTCATTGCCGTCATTTTCATTTATGAGGCGATCATGAAGCTTGTCAAGATCAAGGGTACCTTCATCCGAAGTCTTTCCCCTAAAAACTTCTATTTTTAGGCCAATTGGACGTGATTAATTATTCTCGCGACGTTGTCGACGGCACCTGCTTCTGTATCCCCACCACTGGAAAAGGTTCTCGGAAAATCATTGATTTTGTTCCGAACCACATGTTCAGCACCGGTTTCGCACGAACGGGCTGTCGACTACATCACCAGAAATTCTCTGAATATCCCATTCAATGACACTTTCATCGATTACTCCAAGGTTTCCTTTTCCATTGGTTTTGATGGTTCCGAGAAAAATGGCCTTCAACTGGGCTTTCGCTTCAAAGACAGAATCATCTTGGTCAAAGTTTCAAAAGTTTTTTTGTTTTGGAAAGTATCCCGTGAATAGATAAAGCACCATAATTTTTTTTAAGGTATTGGGAGAAACTCCTTTCAGAACAAGTTTTAGGAACCTCATAGCCTTTACATTTAAAAAAAAAGTTCAGGATTCGGGGATCTCAGATTAGATCAGAAAATATTTCAAAAAATTAAAATTAATGTATGAGTTTCGATTTTTCAAACAAAAAAGAACCGTTTTGAGGAACCAAGTTTTTCTTCAGGCCGCCCTTCCCGACTGCCGGGCCGTCGGCGGTAGCTTCGGCGGCGACGCTTGCTTCCCGATGTACGACAAGCTGCTGATGTCCATCTTGCTGACGATCGGAACGTTCTTCCTGGCGACGACCCTGAAGAAAATGCGCAGCTCGTGCTACTTCCCCTCCTACGTCCGGCAGCTCCTCTCCGACTTTGCCGTCATGCTCGCCATCATCAGCATGACCTGCGTCGATTTGGCCGTCGGCGTCAACACGCCCAAGCTCAACGTCCCGAGCACTTTCAGGGTATCTCAGAAAAAAAAGTATAGACGTGTCCAGATAGCCCATAATTAGCTGCCGCGTTCAAAGTGTTTTCGGCGAGACAATGCAAAAGATAACACGTATTTTGGAGAATCAGAGAATTTCACGAACTCACTTCGAAGGCGGCATCTCGGACCTTAGTAACGGACGCGCCCCGGGCGTTTCTGAACTTCCGTAGTAGGCACTTAAGAAGGCTGAAGCCTCTAAAGGGATTACTAGAAATGCTCAAAAACATGCACAGCGTCAAAACTGGTGTCTATTTCCAAAGTTTCGCCTGAAAGTTGTATATGATCATGATGAATTGACTTGCAGCCGACCTGGGAAGGCCGTGGCTGGGTCATACCGCCCTTCGACGGCAACGCCTGGTGGACCGCCCCCTTGGCCATTCTTCCGGCTCTTTTGGCCTGTATCCTCATTTTCATGGACCAACAGATCACCACCGTCATCGTGAATCGCAAAGAGAACAAGTTGAAAAAGGTTCAGAGACGAGAAGAACTGCGTCATAATTATTGAAGCATGAGAAAAATTCGTCAAATTTGAAACTAAAGCGCTGTCAATGTTAATCATTTTGGAAAAACGAGAAAAAAATTTTTTAAAGCGCGTCATAATTATTGAAAAATTGACAGAGGTCAATACTTTCAAAATATTTCTATTCCCAATCCCCTCGAAAATTCCATTTTTCCAGGGCTGCGGATACCACTTGGATTTGCTCGTCTTGTCCATCACCATAATTCTCGTCGGATTCCTCGGATTGCCGATCTACGTCGCCGCCACCGTCTTGTCCATCAACCACATCAATTCCTTGAAGGTCAGAAATCGGCTTCAAATCGGGGAAGAAAATCTTATTGGAGCAACTTTTCTCATCGAGCTTTTCCTTTAGAAAAGAAAGTAGAATGCGAAAGTGAGCTGCCGAAAAAATTTATTGTTTCTTATCAAACTAGAAACTTCAGAAAGATATAACCATTTTTTAGTTTCAAATAAACAACGTGGGATTTCAGGTGGAAAGCGAGTGCAAGGCGCCCGGTGAAGTTGCCCAGTTTGTCGGAGTTCGGTGAGCTTTAATATGAAATGATGAAAAGCTTCTCAGGCGTTTGTTTACCTCCGAGCTACAGAATCATTCTTTTCGAGACACGCGGCCTTTCTCTGCGCATGCGCCTTTAATTTAGTCTAATTATTCTCGTCACGCGCATACATAGAAGCAGACGATGCACATGATTTTGATGAAGCATTTGTTTGGAATAAACGAAAAGCAACCAAATCAACGCGCAAGCTACAGAATGAAATGAAACAATTCAGTGAACAACGTGTGACCGGAATCGTCACTTTCCTACTCATTGGTCTCTCCGTTTTGGCCACAAATGTAATGTCATCATTTTATGAAGTTTTTCTATTGAGATCGTAATATTTTGAAGGTCCTTGGCCATATCCCAATGCCCGTTCTTTACGGCGTCTTCTTGTACATGGGTATCTCGGCTCTCGGCGGAATTCAACTCTGGGACCGAATTCTGCTTCTTTTCATGCCCATGAAGTAAGTTTTGAGGAAGAAGAACATAAGAAAAATGTAAAAAACAGGATAAAAGTGATTTAATGTAAGAAAATTGATTGGAAACTGAGCCTGGAGCTTCAATTTTAGCTGATTGAAAAAATTTTCAAATTCTTGTTTTTCTTCTAAATTTGAAACGGAAGGAACAAGCTGACTAACTTCAAAAAATGACTTCGAATTTGAAAAATAGAGTTTGACTCAGTAATTTCGTGCCGTCATTTTTTTTAAATAATAAGATTTGGAAGAATTTTTTTCTTTGAGAAAATAGAGGAAATAGAAAAAGAGATATTTTCGAATGGCTTTTTTTTTAGAAACTACCCTCGTATAATTTCAAAGTTTAGCTCTCGAAAATTACCACAAAGCTACTTGAAAAGGAATAAAGTGAGAATAATTTCTCAATATCCAGGTATCAACCGGACACGATTTACATCCGTCACGTTCCCATCAAGAAAATTCACCTTTTCACTGCTTTCCAGGTAATTTCATACAATTTTCTCCTTATTTCTTGCATTTTCTTCAGGTCGGTTGCTTGGCTCTTCTTTGGGGAATCAAATCAGTCAAATCGACGTCGATCCTTTTCCCGATTATGGTTTATTTTGTCGATTTATCGAGAATTCATCGATTTCCCTCAGCTCGTCGTGATGGTCGCCATCCGCAAGGCGATGGAGAAGTTCTTCACTTCGTCGGATCTGAAGTATTTAGACGATCCGATGCCCGACTTCCACTTGAGAAAGAAGGAGGACCTCAAGAAGAGGCGGCAGAGTCAGGCAAGCCTTGGAAACGTTTAATCGAAGACTAGTTAATAATGCCGTGAAATTCAGAATTATTTGCGACTTTTCAAAATTTTATTATTTTTTCGGTCGGCTATTTTGAATGGAATAACTTTGAACACACCATAAGTGTTTGATATTCCCCCAGATTCAAAAATTATTCGTTTTTTTTTTTTGGTTTTTGGAGCCTTTTGAAGTGCGAAAGGTTTTAAAAGAGTTTCTAACAAAATTTTCGGTACTTTGTAAGCCGTGCCCTAACTAGTAAATATAACTGCCAAGTCTGGCGCGAGGAAAATTCGAGATTGCTTGCGGTTAATTGTCGCTCTGTCCTCGCGCGGATCTCGCATTTCTCTCTTCCTTTTCCCACAAGTTGAAAAAATAAATTTCAAATTTTTCAAAATGCAAAGTCGCGCCGAAAAAAGAATGCGAAATGTGTAGAAAAACGCGAGACCTGCACCAAAACAGATTTTGATGTAGGAGGTCAAGTAGCTGAAGCTTAATTAGAGATAAAATCCGGAACAGGTGTAGATGATCATCAGGTGACAAGAGAACTTATTTCAGGGCGGCGAACCAGTTGACATCGAGATCGACAATGAGAACCAGGCGACGATACATGCCGTCAAAACCGAAGCACATCTGCACATTCCGATGAACTCGGGCAACGTCATCAAGATCCCTCTGGCGGCCATCCAAGAGCCCTCCCATTCCATCAACTTGACCAAGGAGGTCGGAGTGCGAAAAAAAAGTTCTCGACAAAAGATATTTTTTGAGGAAATGAGCCAAGAATATCTTTTTTTCGGAGAAGCAAAAAAGATTTCTAACACCTTTACTTATTTATCAAGTTATATAAAAATCAAAAAAAAGCCAGAAGTTCGACACTTATCATTACGGAGAAGATTAAACAAGGCAAATTCAATGAGCCTTTTGTCATTTTTTTTTTCTTTTTTTTTTCAAAATACCTTAAATGTATCTAAAGTTCCGCTTTTTACAAATATTTTCTCTAGAAGCGCCTCTTTACTTCCTTAAAAGAGTAGGTTCTAATATATTGCCAAAAAAAGGTCTTTTAAACTTTTTCCGTGTGGATCGCTCAAATGCGAGAAAAGGAAAACTGGTTCGTTTGGACTTTTTTTTAAATTGAAGTTTCTGTTTTAAGGCCTCAAAATCGAAGTATACATTTGAAAATAATAATTTTCTCCATTTACAAAATTTCAGGTTAACAACAGCGGCATGTGGAAGCACATCAGTTCGACGGACTCGAAAAACTCGCTCAACAAGGATTTGCCTCACGAGTTTGTTCATTATCCTGCTTTCCATTACTCATTATCATATTCAAGTCACCATCATCATTCCAACCGTCCCGATGCTCCCATTGAACAGCCTGAAGACGATGATGACGCTATTATGATAAAAGTTTGTCATTTTTGAAGAAACTAATGAAAGAGTCTGACCGAAAAATAGTGGAAGCTGTTTCCTTGAAGGAGCATAGAAATATTTCACAAAATTTCAGGCCGGCTGTGTTTTTTGTTTGGTCGTGCAAAAGTTTTACGCCCTAAGACTTTACTTGTACCATAAATAAATGATACGAGTTTCTGTCCTTTTTTCAGTCTCCAATCAAAATTGAAGGCACTTAATTGAATTTTAAGACAATTTTTCCAACCGACCGCACTTTCCAGGTGATCCGCCCATCGCCCAACTCCTCGGCGGTGAACCTGAACGAAAATACGCCGCTGCTCAAGGACACCAAGGCGCCTTCCTCAGATAATTCTCCAGTTTAGACATGTTTTTATTTCTCATTTCCACCTGCATTTTTGTCTGTTTCATTCAAACTTTGTACTAATTATGACTTCTTAGAAGATTAGGTTTGGTTTTTTTTTTCTTTCCCTTGGGACTTTCAATTTATTTTAACATTTTACACTAAAACAAAAAAATTTTGCTCTCCGCACCATTCCAGCGGGTTTTTTTTTGTCGCTTTTCAAATGATTTTTTTTCTTTTTTTCTCTTCCGATTGTGCCACATGTTTTTTTCACATACTTCTGTATACTTTAAATCATCAGTTTTGTCAAGTCACCGTGTTTGCTTTCATTTTTTTTTCATGCATTACTGTGGTTCTGTTTTCACCCCTCTTCTTTAAACAGGAATGCTTTAAAAGGTTCTCTTCGACGTTTCTCCTCCGACGATATCGTTATTCACATTTTTTTTTCTGTGGTTTTTGTTTGTTTAGTTTGAAATTTGATGAATTAAATAGATTTAAAATCAGAATAAGCCGTAAAATCGCGTGAAAATGATGGGAAAGTCGTGAATTATTGGAAATTTTACTATAACTAAGAATAACTGACGAAATAAACGCGAGGTCGGTGCGCCTAGAAAAGTGCGAGCTCGCGCCCAGAAAAATGCGAGACTGGCGCGAGAAAAAAAGCGAGATGTTTGCGAGCTCGTCAATGTACCGCCAGTGTCTCGCGTTTATCTCGGCAGTTATTCTTAGTGATTATGGGATTCTGTATGCCGTCAATACGCAATGATTTGTGTAGGCACAGAAAGCGCATCGAGATGCGCAATATCTATTTTTTCTTGGAGGCGCCACGCATTTTGATAGAAAAAATACATCATGAGAAAAAATGAAGAAAAATATCAATTCAACCTTACTAAACCGCTCGCTTGTGGGTTTACCCAATTTCCAACTTGTCAAATTAGAAATAAACACCTCTGAAAGCACACAAAAATCGCTTCGAATACAAAAAAAAACCACATAAATATGGAGAGTTTTTATTATAGACATGTTGAATGAAATTTAGAAGTGAAATCAACTACAACATTTAATGGAAAAGAGAAAGGTCTAGCGAACAGATAAAAAGGAGATAAAAGTACATGAATCGCTGAACTCTCTTGTTTTGATTCTCACAAAGAAAAAAAATTGCCGTCACGTACAAGCTCTCTGACTATGTACAAGGAAAATGAAAAAAAAAAACACTAAATAAAAAAATTTTTTGAGTTATGGGAAGAGTCTATGAGAAACATGATGAAAGCGCAAAATCATCAGAGAAATTGAAAAAAAAAAACATGATCAAGATGACCAATTTATCGTCGGGATCGAAATATATAAAAAAAAAAATTGAAAAAGTAAACTTAAAACGCACTTCACGACTGAATTCTTCGAATTATTGTTTTCATATAGCTTTTTCAATAGGTTTCCATTCTATGAAATACCACAAAACATAGGAAATCTCATGTGGACCAAAAAAAGCTTCCGAGGCAAGCAAAACCATCTCGTCCGAGCGATAAATCAACCAAAATGACAAAACGAGTACAAAAACACCGGAAAAAAAAAATAAAACCGCTAAAAATTTCAAATTTTGAAACCCTTGTAAACTTCACACTGCCGTCGTTGTGCAGACCTTCACTACCCTACGGTACTACCAAAACACAAGTTATATTCCACATCACGTTCGAATGGGCAAGAAAAGGTACTGGAAAAAAAAAAACAAGATTGAATTTTGATGATACGAGTCAACCTAAGCCACACAAAAATGCGCATTTTTGAGCCATCTATTGACTTTTTCGATCGGCAACGAATAGCCAGGGGCCAGGAAATCGTCCTCTTCGTCGTAAATGTTGGTTTGGCGATCGTCCAACTGGAAATGAAGTTTCGAAAAAATAAAATCTCGAAATCTGTTACCAAGTCGCGATCTTCCGACGAACATCCCGAATCTTCATCCGACGGCTCGGAAAACTTGTTTTCAGCCTCGAAAACCATGGAATCCTTCTTTTTCGTCCACATTTTCACAAGAAATCTGAAAAAAATTATTCAGAGGTTTTTTTCGATTTCTTGCATTTTTTTGCTTTTTTTCTTTTTAAATTCAAGGCATATATTTTCATTGAAAAAAACTGTTGCCTTCGAACTTTGAGCCATTTTATCTATAAAAAAAAGCCGCCTCACGTAATTTCGCGGCTTCCCACTCTATACAGGCAAAATCCAAACGACCTCGAAAATGCCTTACAAAGAAGAGCCTCAAGCTCCTTTTTGAGTTCCTAAAAAGGTGTCAAAAGCTTTTCGAATCCTTTTTCATCATATTTTTTTTCCCGCTCACTTTTTTTTAGCTCATTAAAAGGTTCTTTTTTTAGGGCCTTTTTTCCAAAAATCCTTTGCTTGTGTAAGTAAATCATTTTTTTTTCCCCTCAAAACTCACCCAAATATTCCTCAACTCCGGCTCCGAACAGGTTCTCTTCAGATGCCGAATCCACTGTTCGTTCTGCGACTTGACCAACTTCACATCATCCAGTCTAAAAGTTGCGAATTCGAATTATCTCTCAATCCTTCCGGGAAAAACCTGCAATCTCTTGGCGGGGTTCCAAACCAGTTGGAATTTTCACTGGAAAAACTGTACTCCGCGTAAAAAACTCCCGTCCAGTCTCTTAGAATTCTCTCGGCCGTGTGCGACCTGAGATATATAACATTCCGGTTGGATTAAAAAAATCATAACTGGTTCAAATTTGAACTTCGTTCAAATATAAGATTATACAAAAAATTCAAAAAAATGGTTAAACGCGAGATAAATTGAAAAAGCTACTCAAATGAATGAATAAATCGCGCAACCGTTTCGAGTCTCAAAATGTACGGCTTTAGAAGGTTGACAGGTCAGCATTTTCAGTCTTTTCTAAGGTTCAAAAACAAAATACGATTTTTTTGCCTATTTTGCGCTTTTTCTTTCAATGTTCAAGTTTTGTCGAACTAACCGATGCAGCAGCCGGGCTCTTCTTCCAGTTTTCTCATTCGTCAGATCGAGTTGGGTCATCTCGGGGATCGGTTTCAGGGGATAGGTCACTGAGCAATCGTTCATATCGGATCTGGAAAAGAAAAAATTGCTGGAAAAAAGTCAGAGGAAGAAAAAGATAACTAAATTTTGGAGAGTCAGAAACAATTTTGCATTCCGGGGAAACTACCTTAAACACGGCATGAATTCTGATAGAAAAAACCTCTTTTTTTTAAACTATTTTTAAAAATGAAGAAAAACATCCACTTCATGATAGAAGCAGCCTCTTTATAATTCAATATTTTCACGGAAATTCATTTTATTTCTTTTTACGAAACCCAATTAACAAACCAAGAGCTTCAATTTCTCAAAGTTTCCAAAAAAACTAATTTTTGATTGAGAACTTCTTGATTGAACTTGATTGAGAAACGTTCGAAACTATCCAATTTATGATCGGAAAAAGAGAAAATATTACTTTACGAGAATCGGAAAATATTACAAACGTTGCTTGAGTGTCTTATCGATCTACCTTTTTTCTTCTTTGCCCGTTCCGGAACCTTCCTGAGTATTGGAAGCGGTAGAAGTGCCACCAATAACTGGAACTCGTGAAGTTTCTCTCTTTTCCTGACCTCCGACACCTCCTGAACGAGGATTATTACGGTAGGAAACTTTACACGATGAGAATTTCAATAAAAAAGCGGCTGCAAAAAACAGAAAAAGTATTTTTCTAAGGCTTCTGATACAATATTCTATGAATACCTACCGTTGGAATCATTATCATCGTCCTTTTTCCCGTCCTCATTTCCTCTCCCGCAGTACTTCGAGGCGATCATTGTCAATCGGCGGCTTTCCTCGTCGTCAGAGGCTTCGGAAGAAGAACAGCTGAAACTTTAATTGAGAAAAAAAAACCGCCACAAGATGTTCCAATCAAAAATAATAGGCTCATTGTAGAGACAAAAAAATATTATTGTTTCACAAAAAAACAGAAAAATTATTGAAGTGAAAAAAATTTTTTTCTCGTATCAAAAAAATGGACTGTTCTGGTATTTTTCTTGGAAGAAAGTTCGAAATACTATTTTTCAAATATTTCCGTTTTTTGGCATTTTCTAATTCCGAGCTTTCCTATAATAAAAATAGCCATCAAAAATGAAAACTTCACTCGAAAATTCGAAAAACCAACAGATTCAGATCATTTTTCAGAACACTGGTTGGTTTGGTCCTAAAATTCTTTTTTGAAAACTTGAAAATAGTCTTTTGTCTTTTTTTCAAAGTTTGTAAAAGCAGTTTCTTGCTCAGAATTTCAAACTGAGTTCAAAAAAACTTTCATTGCAAAATCTCATGGAGCGAACGGAGTTATACCTATTTTTGAAGTCGAAGATGACTAGGCCAAAAAAATTATTATTGAAAACTCGAAAATTTTTTTATTTTTTTCAAGTTTTTTTCGAATCTTCAAACCTTTGTCTTCTGCAAAACTCTCCGCTGAATCCGAAAAATTCAACTTCCTATACCAAATTTCGAAAGAAAAAAACCCCGTAAAATTATTTTTATATATATATATATACTGCTCTTTTAAAAAAAATATTAACCTTTCGTAAAAAGTTCCATTTTTTTGGGGTTTCGAAAGCCTATGAAGAGCGTTCTGACACGGAACTTCATAAAAACCTGCATCCAGTGAATTATCCTTCAGAAATCCCATCAGTTCTCGTTTAGATCTGTACGGTGCTCAATCGCTTTTCATGTTGCACAAACTTGCTGATTATCATCCAAACTTTCGTCAATTCTCCCCTCTTCTCCCAGTTTCCAGTTCAGAACTATACCTCGTGCTCCGCCGAGTCCTCGTCATGAATCGCGTGTGTTGTTCATATCTTCGGCAAACGTCCGGAGACACCACCGCCTGTCTTGGTCTGATCATCCGCACGGCACTGAAAACCTTTGCTTCAATGAATCAATGGGAAGGGTCGGGTCCTACAACGGAACAACGACTTTCACGCACTCAATTCAAATTTTCAAAATTGGAAACTTCGAAATTTTTTTCAAAAATGATTTTGCGAGATTCGCGGAACTGGCGTTTGAAAAAAAGAAAAGAATGTCGCGATCTCACTTTTGAAAAGAGAACATAACATAGGAAGGCGAAAAGACACCTGTAAGTGGTCGGGGCAGTGCTGAGATGAGAAACGGAGCTTCCGGCGGGGCTGCTCATCACAGAAACAGCCGGCAGAGGCGGCGGAATCGGGCTTTTCGTCGAGAAAGACGACGTCAGCAAACTGCCTCCGGAGCTCTTGGTCGCATGGACCGTGCCATGACGGGAGGGAACGTGGACGAGGCCAGTCGAGGCCGATCTGCTTTTTTTCGATTTATAACTGAACAGTGAAATGAAAATTTTTGTTTTTCTTCTTTCTCATCATACTTAAGCAAGCACAGAACTCAACAAGTCCAAGAAGAGGACTTGGTTTACAAATATTCACCAAAAAAACAGAAAAAATTAGCAATAACGTTTTTTTTTCGAAAAGCTGGAGAAAGTATTGGCGTCCTCAAAAAATGGTCTGCCCATTTTTGATACTTTTTGCAACTTTTCTTTCCTGACACACAAAATCCCATTTTTGTTTAATCGAGTCGTTTCAAAACTTGAAAATAACAACAAAAAAAATTATTTCTCAATGATTTCACCAAAATTACAGTTCCTATTATTTGATTTTCGAACAAGGTTCAGAAAATCAAAAACTAATCAATCATTTTGACTTGTATCCGTTTATTCTCATTGGAAACCTATTGGTCCTGGCCGTTCCGTCGATCCTAGCGTTCAAGTGGGCCCCACAAATCGTTCCGCTCGACGTTTCGCCGTTCTCTTCACTCTGGAAGTAGTAAAACGAATGAAATATCAAATAAATGATGTGAAAAACCTCTTCACAAATTCCCAAGAGATGCGGCGACGAGGACAGTTTCCGCATTCCACTGCCGCCAACATTCGAAGAAAGCGAAGATACTTTGAGCCGTGAGAGCGATGGCAAAGCTGAAAATGAAAACATTCGAAAACTATGTCATTTTGATGTTTCTCTATTGTGAATTGAAACATAGAAAGTAGCTGGTATCATGAAAGCTAGGAAAAAGTCTTGAGAACTTTAACGTTGTTTTTTTTTCCTACTAAGGTAAAGTGAGAGATCACTTAATGGTTCACTTAAGGATTCATTCGCCAATAAAGTAGGCACTAGAAACGCTCAGAAACGTTCGGATCGCGTCCGTTTTGCGTTACCGAGGTCCGATAAAGCTAAGATTAAATGAAGGACCTGGCGAGGCTCTTCCACTGGAAGCCGGTGGCGAAGGTGATCTGCTGCTTCGGACGCTTTCAGGGCTAGCCGCTCGGCCTCGCATCGAGCCTGAATCGAGATGAAGATATTTCGATCGAACTAAAAAATCAGACTACTGTGAAAAGTTCCAAAGGAAGCTAGCTCAATTCTCGAGGTTTGCGCTGTCTTTTTGCAGTTTTGTAGAGCATACGTGCAAAGTCCAGCGTATCTACGAAAACGCCGACCCGGTTTGGTAGAGCGGATCGTTAAAAAACAGAGGGTGATCTAGTACCAAAAGTGAAGCCCCCTTTTGTAAAATTATGACGTATTAGTACTAATGGCCAGTCTTAGAGACCATGTAAAAGAGAAGGAAAGGCCGCAGATAAGTCCCGCCCCCTCAAGTCGCCAAAACGGACTATCTTCATGCAAACTCCTAGAGAAAACGCCAATGAAAGCTTTGGAACGCACCAAATCGCGACAACTCCAACAAATCGTGGACGGCCTGCGGACTGACACGATCACGGGTACTGCCGCCGCCGAACATCGACACCGACGGCGACGAGTTTCTGAACGCAAAAATAGAGGAAAGCTACAAGAGAAAAAGTTAGACACGACCATGTTAATAAAGTCAGTTAATTCATATATAGCTGGTTAGAGACAGAAAAAAAAAATTATTTTCTCACGAATGAACGAGTTCAATCAATTGAGTGGAAAAAATCATTCTTCTCAAAAACTTTTAAAAAAATTCAAACTTTCAAGGTGCCACAAAAAGTTATCCGAACATGAAAACTTTCCCTTTTTTGTCTCAACCCAGCTGTTAATACACCTTAGTTCATTCATGAATATCTTATCAATATTTCGATTTATTAATGTGGGGACTGATGTTAATTGATACCGAAAATAGTTAGTTTGAACCATCTTGTACTTGTAAATGAGGTTAACTTGATACGGTCCTGTTAAAAGTTTTCACATTTTTATGAAAAATAGAATAAATAAGGTGCGAAAAAATCGTGCAAACCAAAAAAATAATAAAAACATCCATGCTGTAGGCATCATGCAGGAATGTCAACTCTGGGGAATGTCTGAACAGTTTGAAGAATTTTTGAATAGAAATTTTTCTTATTCTATCCGCGGGCAATTTGAAACCATCAAAGATCGAGTATAATTAGTATTATCTGAAAAAAAGCCTCGGTAAAAAAATTCTTATTCCGTTTTGAATCTAATGAAGAAGCGCTCAGTTTTCCAAGACATAAAATTTTTATTTTTTGAAGACTCTTCTTCAGAGAATCTTCTCAACTTGAAAAAGTCTGACTTTACTTAAGAAAATCTTTTTTTTTAATTCTTCCAAAACGAAGGAAACAGAAATAAGTGAAACCGTCCAAACATCCCAAAGAGAGAAGCCACATGCCACTTCATTCTTGACACCATAAAAAGCACCACCTTCTGACGAGCCGGGAGGAGCTTCTTCTGACAAGGGCGGGCAGTTGGTTGGCGACAACTTCGTTGATGGCTTCCGTGCTGAGGTCCGACCTGCGGTCGAAGCTCCCATCGAAGCTGGTATTGGCATGGCCGAGCCAGGACTTCCGATCGGAGTTAGGGGAAGAGGGTTCCTCGGGGTTTCGGATCTGCTCCGTGGAGCGGCACTCGTCGATGGGCGAGAGCAGGTCTTCGAAGCGGCTGCTCGAGACGGCGGCGCTTTGGGGTCCGTAGGGGAAGAGGGAGAAATGGATGGGTCTGGGCTGGTAGTCCTCCGCTTCGGACACAGCCGTTCCAGGTAATTCTTCGGAGTTCTGGCGGGACAGGTGGGAGCTGCAGCAGCGGCTCAAGTTGCGCGACGAGGACTGCCGCTCGCTGCTCAGGTTGAAGTACCTGGACGGAGAAAGTTCTCTAACAAAATCTTGACTCAGCTGTTTGAAGGAGCATTATAATAGTCTGTTCGAATGCTTAATGTCAAGAAAAATGACGTCTCTCGAAAACGCTCTGTGTATGGTTCGCTCTCTGATTGGTTTTTCGCGCCATTAGAGGCTGAGCTTGAGCTACGACCTTATATTCAAAATCTGAGAAGCTTATAAACAGTAAAAAAGGCTTTTCGCCTCGAGACCTGCGTGGATTTGACCGATGCTCCTTCAAAAGCCCAAGCAAGTATTTCTTAAAAAGATCGCTAAGCTTCGAGAAACGCAGTCGCCAGAACTATCAAATACAAAAAAAACGTACTTATTTTCTAAATATGCAATAAAATAAATCTACAAGCTGTTAAGAGCCCATTTTCATTAAAATATTGAGTTCTGACGAGCTGAAACTCCTCGAAGCCAGCAAAAGGTGAAAAATGAGGACTGGACACCAATAAATTTTCACATGAAACATGCCAAACTCGGAAAGATTCAATTAACAAACACCGAACTGAAAAGAATTTCCAAAAGCGATAGGAGAACTGTACACATATGAAAAGGTGATTACTGGCCGAAGCTTGAAACTTTTTTCTAGTCACTTTTTTGTAATATTTTCATATTACTTTAAGTTTTGAGCGTTCTGAATTAGAATTACCGATACTTAAAAATCATATCTAACCTCTTTTTAATTGGGAAAACTAATTGAGGAGTTCCATTTTTTCTCCTATTTCGAGCCCAATATCTACTTGTAAAGCCTAAATATCGCTACAATTTTTCACGTTTTTTATAAAGGTCCCCTCGCCCGACTACTTCAAATGGAAAAAGGAATCTTGAATTTCGCTCAATTTCTTACGCCAAAATATACTCAAAATCTTTGCATTTGAACAGAAAAAAGCACTTTTCAGAACTATATGGTCTCCTATTTATTCCAAAATATTCCGTTTTACTTTTAACGGAATAATCTCTACGATTTTCACTAAAGCTCTTCTAAAATAAGCGAATTCCCCTGATCCTAGCCCATTTATACCTGCTGCTCTGACGACTCGACGACCTCAGGTAGGTCGAAAGCTCCTCCTCGCTTTCCTCCTTGAGGATGGAGCAAGGACGAGCTCGCCAGGAGTTGGACCGAGATCGGCACCGATTTCCGCCGACTTGGGCCGGTCTTGAGCTTCTCGAACCTTCTCCGGCACTGAAAAATGATTTTTCCATTTTCAATACGAAGAAAATTTGCACCTCTCATCATCAACAGTTGGAGCCAACTCTTTTGCGAGCAGTAGTCGAGCCTGAAGAGGAAAAAACTTTGAAACTTGATCTTTGGATAAAAAAGAAATCTTCCGTACAATGAAGATGATTAAAGTGACATTCAACTGGCTTTTCTCAAAAGAAGATTCAAGGAATTCTTGAGAAGCTACTTCGAACTCGACAAGTGATCACTTAAGCTTTGAGTCCTTTTTTAGGCAAAAACTATTCTGGAACGGATTATTAAAAGATAAAAACTATAAAGATGCCACCTGAAAGGCCACCGAAATGTCGACAAGTGTTCAAGGCTAATGGATTTATGACAAAAATTTGAAAATCCAATATGTTTCACCTGTTCCTCTCTACAAGACGCCAAAATCCTCTCGGCCAGCAAGTAATAGGTCGCCGTGATCGAGCTGTATTCGTTGTTTTCCAAGGCTCTGGAAAGGTTGAACTTCAGAGCCATTTTCAATATTCAAGCGCGCTCTAACGAAACCTCCTTATTGGTTTGATAGGTTTTTTTATATCTTCTTAATTAATTCTCAGATAAAACTAGTGATCTTATTCTTTTAGAGGCTCGGAAGGCGTTTGAATCTTCGGAGAAAATGAACAAACGTCTTCCGAATAGCTCCCCAACATGTTCTACTTACCTTTCAGTTTTTTTTTTCTAGGTTTCCACTTAGAGCACGGTTTCCGGGCTCGCAGCACAAGATTCACTACATTCTGAGCTCGTCAAGGCGTAACTAAATGAACTACGCGCAGAAAAACGAGGCGAAAGGCCGTAAGA
Organism: Caenorhabditis auriculariae; assembly: GCA_904845305.1. NCBI lineage: Eukaryota > Metazoa > Nematoda > Chromadorea > Rhabditida > Rhabditidae > Caenorhabditis > Caenorhabditis auriculariae. The sequence continues at coordinate 854,124 of CAJGYM010000004.1, forward strand.
CCATGTTTTCAACTTGATCATATACACGTTTGGACTCCTTGTTCGCCCAAGGCAGTTTTTCGTTATAACTTTTAAAGTTCTTATTCGTCGCCTGTTCGATTACATCTCTGACTTAAACAACAAAACAAATGATCGATTTAATTCGTTAAGGAAGCTGCGAATGAACTATTTTCCCTGTACCTCTGGATATTTTCTTCTGGCGCAATTCCACCGGCAACCATCTGTTCGACGATCGTTTCGTGTGCAGATGGCGGTAGATGATCTCGTTCCACCAAGGGAATCGCCTGAAAATACGGAAGTTAGCTGTTATCAACTTGATTTCTGAAAAAATTTCATTTTTTCATTTTTCTTTTTTTCCGCGTGAAGAACCCTTATTGAAACTTACTCGAGCCAGTTTCAGAAAAAAAGATACCTTAACTTTATTAAGCTTTTTCCGAAATACCAAAAAAATCAGAATTGAACTTAATTCTTGTGAATTCATGACTCAAAAAAATTGAAAATTATTTTATACCCCAAAAATCTCGTTTGAAGACAAATTAAGTCTTCCTCAAGGCGTTGATGAAGAAACTATAAGTTCACTACGAGAGAATTGGTTTTTTTTTTAAACGAAAAGTCCTTTTTTTAACCTTACGTAAATGTTTGTTCATAGCCTCGTAATCTATTCATTTGTCGCAACGCAAATCAATTTATTTTTTGAATTTTTCAGTCCCTCCGGCAAAGTCTACAAAAACTCAGAAAGAACCTTTGGAAAAAGGCTTTCAAAAGGTCTCATAGGTTTTTTTCTTGGCCTTTTTTTTGAAGGACCTTTTTTAGGATGAAAAAAAAGTAGAAAGCGGGATAAAAGGAGATTACGATAAAATTTTTACACGTTTTTAGGAGCTCAAAAATATTTCTAGATTTTTCTCTTTGAGTTTTTTTAAAAGGTTTTTTGGACTTTGCCCGTGTCATTACCTCCTTATTTGAAATAAAAAGTTCAAAAAAAGGTTGATAATCGTTCTCTGAATATTTTGTACTCTATTTTCAGACTCGGTTCCGACCGAAAGACCTTGGCAAAGAGCAAGGGCCGACACGCGTCGCGCCAATCAGGCGTCGCGTCGCATAAAGGCGCAAAATGTGCGATGGAACACTATTTCGGCGACCGTATGGCCGTCTGGCGGCGCGAAATAGTATGGCGGCGTTCGGGGCGCCTGCCAGCGGCCTCGCCCTTCAGTTTCCCTGGCCTATCTATCTTTTCCACCGCTTTACTCGATTGTTTTAAAATCCCTTTCCAATTTTTATACTTGATAGTCTCCCAAGTCTTGAAAAGGATAGTTTCTCTTGAGAAGTTTTTCCTCACAATAGAAAAATTTTTTTATCTGGAGAAAAAAAATAGGATTTTTCAGGTCCCGCAGTTCTTTTGAAGACACTTTTTGTACTTCACAAAAAGTACACTTTTTTTAGAAAAACAAGGTTTCGAAAATAATTTGGATTGAGAATCGAAACTGTAAAGTTTTTACTCAAAATTTTCAGATTAAAACTTTTTTTGAACCCTTTTTCAGATCTTTGAGTGAAATTTATCGTTTTTGTGCAAATTCCATCATTTTTCCGACTATTCTTGCCTTCTTCCAAAACTATCATCTTCATTGATAACTGATAACGATTTCAGGATGCAAAACGACCGTTTCTCTCCATACTCGACACCGAGTCGAGGCAGAGGAAGAGGGCGCGGAAGAGGGGCCACTTTAGTGAATAATCCGTCAGTAGTTCTTACACCTTTTTTTCAACGAACTCGTCTTTCCAGTTTTCTAGTCGTCTTTTTCTCATTTTTCTTCTTTTCTTTTCTCGGAAAACACTCAGAAAACAGAAAACTCTCATTTTCTTTCAGAATAGTTCCAAAAACATTTTTTTTTCCAAAAAAAATATCCCAGAAAATGCCCGAAAACTAGATGAAAACCCAAGTTTCAGGGTTCCGCCATCAACATCAGCTCCAACAAACGGCTCCTCCACTCCAGATGAGTACAGCTTCACGTTCATCAAGAACACGGGCGAGGATTTGTACACACGTTTGCAAAAATGCCGGGTCAATGGAACTTTTAATTACTACGAGGCCGGAAAATGCTTTACACAGTCTTTGGACAAGCCCAATTGCGAGCAGATCATCAGTGTGAGTCTTGGTAATCCTCTGGTCGCAAGCAGAATGGCTCATTGCGTTGCGGTCGTGCTACGGTTTCATATTCAGCAAATTCAGAATAACTTTTTCGCAGTCGTAAATCGTCTATATAGGTGCAGTCGGATGGACCTTTCGAAGTTTTTCAAAACTGCTCCGAAACATTTGAAAAAAGTTTCATTTATTCTGCCTTTTTGCGTCTTTCCATTAACGTATAATAAACTATTTTTTTAATGTTTTCTACAGCTTATCAAAACTTTGAAAATTGAAAAGTTCAGAAAAAAAAAGCCTTTCCGACTTTGCCAAACCTAAGACATTCTCCGTGCTACCAGAAGATCCAAATCTTATCTTTTTAATAGAAACTATGATTGAATAGTCCTCTTTTTTATTTCCAGGCTTTTTGCTCGGAGAATTTCTCCCGAATCGAGACTTTTACGATGACCGGCTACATGGAAGACGTTCGGAGGGCCGGTTTTACGACGGCTTTCACCATTTTCGATCGATATTTGATGCTCGGGAAGCATATCAAGGTAAATTATCGTTTGAATCACGATTTAAATTTTTCATTTCCCTTGTCCTAGTTCTAACCTACAAAAAACTCCTCCCAATTAGTCAAATTTATCAGAAGATCCTAGAGCTACCTATTTTTCCAGGATTCTCTCATGTGGGCTCAACTGGAATCCATTCAAGCTGTTGCCAACGCGGCGATAACACAAAATACCTGCGGAAATGCGATTTTTGAAGCCGGCGTCGTCGAGGACGGCCGATTTGTTCTACCCGATCTGCCGCCGTTCAAAGTAGGGAATTTTGATGACATTTAAAAGAGGCCAAAATCCATCAAGTTTCGATAATTTACTCTTTCAATCAGAAAAGAACCGGCTTTTCATTGCAGAGAACGCTTTTTATTCAAAATTTGTGATTAAAGCTATCAAACTTCAAATTTCTCCATTAAAGATGTTAAACTTTTCCAGCCGATCGTTCTGACGACCAGTGGCTGGAAACACTCTGGAGAAGTGCCACATATTCAGCTGACGTCGCTTTTTCGCCACATTTTGAAACAAGTTGATATTTTGAATGTTCATAAAACGACAAAATTCCAAGTTTCCAGGCCTGTGATCCTCCAACAGCTATCAAAGGCTACACGTACAGATCAGGAAGCGGCCGCGCGAATTTCGAACTTCAACAGATTCCCGAGCCAATTTTCATCACGCTGCGTGGTAATTTTTTTTTCAAAGAGAAAAAAAAATCAAAATGAGTTGTTTTTTTGAAAAAAAAATCAAAAAAAGGTGCCCACTATGAAGTTTTTAGCTTTTTCAAAGCTTGAAATGGGTTTTTCTCGCTATTCAAAAAAAATTTAGTACGTCTTCCAATTTTTTTATACTATATATTCCCAATATTAAAAATTAAAGGAAGATGTTGAAAATTCAATTTAAAAAAAAGGCGAAATCGAATGCTTTTTCACGGAAACTCCAACTGAAACTCTAAAATTCGAAGTCCTTTGCAGAATTTTCGAACGCAGTCTTCTCTATCAATCGTCCAGAACTCGTCGATCCAGAAGAGACCGTTTATGAAACGGAGTGAGTAAGCTTATGGTTTGAATGAACTATACTATAGTGAAAGGAGCTGAAAATGTACGCAATTCTTAATTAAAAGTCGTCATTTCTGACCAATGGATTCAATGATACCGCTCCTAACTAACCTATTCCCTTCTGAAAGTGTCATATAATGGATGAAAATCGAAAAGAGCCGTTTTAGAAGTAAAATAACCACAAAATAAGCTTAAATGGGTCCAGAATTGGATTGTACTTTTTGATCATCTACAGGTACTTCCGGAAGCTGGGCAGCGACCACACGACCCGACTCCGGGTCCTGCGGCAACAGCGTGAACTTCGCCACAAATGGATCACCATCGAGGTCCCCAAACAGCTCACCACCGCCTTGTTAGTCACATTATGGTCCTTCTTTTTGAAAAATGTCATTCACTTTCTAGGATCGCTCTACGCAAGGCCAAGTACATTGATGGACGCTGGGTCATGGATCCGGTTTGTTATTATGTCTTTCTAGTTGACACTGAGAAGAAGAGAGTGCTGGATTTCTGCACAACTCATTTTGAATGCGTCCTCTGAATATAACAAAAAAAACATTGATGGAGTCCCAAACCAAATCGCAAACTTGTATAATTGATCACAATTTCTCGAAAGGAAGGTCACTTTTCGCTAGGGAATACCTTGAAATTCGACCAGATTACTGCTGACGTACCAGATAAAGACTGTAATAGTCTCATCCTGTACAATTTTCGAGTTTTTAAGAAACAAGGCTCAAAATCTTAAACCAGCCATCTTCGAATTTTTTGATAGTATTCTCCGACTTTTTTTTTCCAAAAATAAGAATTTTAGCAGGTTTTACCAACTTAAAAAAAATGCTTCAAAGATCATTTCTCCTCCATTTTTCTATAAAAACTTTTTTTTCCAGAAAAAGGGCTATTTCGCCTCGTTGGAGCACCAGAACATCGTCGAATCCTGTCCACTTCCCGTTGAACAGACAAACGGCGGAGAAGATTCTTCCGTTTCTCTCAACTCAATCCGAACCTCCGACTATTTGATGGCCCTTCTCGCTCAGAATCCCGGGGATCCGCCAGAGAATCAATGAAACTTTCAAAATGTTCACCCCAGTGCCTTTTATTATAAGTAATTCCGCGCTAGCTTGTCAAAATTTTCATTAGAAAATAGAAATATAATAGAAAACTTCTTGAGAGCTACAGAACCCTTCGCTTCGCGCCTTTTCAGACCGAATTAAAGGCTCAGAGACAGGCCGCGCGCTTCGAAGGGGAGGGTTCTGTATAAAATGGATATCGTGATAAACAGGCGCGGAATGGACTATAATTATCCGTCTGTTATTGTTCTTCCATTTCATACTGGTTTGGAGAATTCTTTTTTCTCCTTTTCTTCTGAATCCCAGTTCATTTATTTATTGAAACGTTCCTCAAAACGGTTTATTTTTTTTCCTTTGTTTCTTTTTTTTCTAAATAAAGATTTTACCAACATCTCATTTTCGAATGTAAAGAAACTAACCGTGGCCAATCCTCGATCGCCGGCAATCACCCAGGGATTTTCGACGATTTCGTCGAGTTTGGCCCGCTTTGATGGCTCCCGCACCAACATAGACTGTACTAGCCTACAAGTTAACAAAATTTAATGACAGAGGTTGAAAAATTATATAGCAAAGAGTACAAAAGGCAGTTGTTAAAAATTTGCTTTACATACTATTTTTTCTCTAATATCAATGAAGGCAAGATTTGCGCTTCAAATTCTCGCTTGAAGCTGGACCCATGTGCCTTTAAAAGGTCATCAAACATTTGTTTTTCCCATGCTAACTAATGTGATGAAAAAAAACGGAAAAAAAACCCCCAAATTCATTCAAATTTAAAGGCGCATCGGCAAAATTCAAAAAAAGTTTCCGAAACTTTTTGTCTTTTATCTGTTCAAGGGCCATATTCTGTCTTGAAACGCTGTGGTCGCATTTAGAATGGCTCAAAACGTCACGGTCACAAATCTAAATAACGTTGATACCAACTTGCGAAAGTATTGCGCAGTCTGGCGCATTTCAAAAAGTACTCGTTGAGCCATTCCATTTGCGATCACGAGCTTTTTAATTGGAACGAAACTAAGAAAAACAACTAAGAGCTGATTTGAAAAACTACAAACGAAAAAAAGAGTAAAGGCAATGAAAAACTACCTTTTTAATGGTGCCGACAAGTGATCGGGTATCGTGTAGACGCAGTCCAGGATCTTCGTCAACGTTTCAGAATCATTGGCTTCCTGGAAAAGTTCAATAGGAAAATAAAATTGTAGTTTTTAAGTTTTAAAATTTCAGAAAGAAATTCAGTTTATAAACAACAAATCTGATGGGAAAAACAGTTGCTTGAAGCAAAATTGAGAAAAAAAAAACCTGAAACGGCAACCTTCCGCAAACCAGCATGAAAAGAATGACGCCGAGGGACCAAACGTCTGAAAAATTCAGCTCTCTGAGAAAAAAACCTTCAAGTGAGCAAAAAAATGCCGAAAAAATCTTGTTATATTGAAGGTCAACTATTGAATTTGACTGTTTTTATCAAATTTTCGCTTTAATTTTCCTTTTTCGAAGCGTCCAAGGTATTTTTTGATACTTTTTGAAACGTTCATATTTTACCTGTATTAATGCTTTACTAAATCGTTTTTGTATGAAAAGAATCAATTCGAATTCATTGATATTATTTGATACTAAGAAAAAAATAATTTTTTTACCTTTTTTTGAATTGATAAATTTTACTGACTAGTGAGCTAACTTATTTTTTCATGAGAAAATGTTTTTTTAGCCTCTTAAAACCCTATGAAAAAGATCTTTTCTCATTTGTTTTCAACTGCTAGTTTCTAGCCTTTTTCGAGATATCAAGGAAGAAAATTGTACGAAAAAAAAACATGAGAGGAAAACCAGAAAAGATGAGGAAAAGGCCAAAAATAGCTGGCCGAAAAATCTTTCGCCGGAAAATTTTGAGGGCCTTTTTCGTGAAAAAAAAAAACTGAACTACAAAAAGAAAATAATCAATAAATGAAAAGTAGCTATAAAGAACTGTAAAAAGTAAATGGAAACCGACCAACAGCCGGCGCGTCATAGGAGTCGCCGAGCAGGATTTCTGGAGCCGAGTAGGCCAAAGAGCCGCAGGAGGTGCTCAGCTGCTCGCCGGGCTCATAACTGTTCGAAAAGCCGAAATCCGTCAGTTTCACCATGCCCAGCTTCTCGAAGAACACCACGTTCTCGGGCTAAAAAGTAATTTTCAATATTTATTGGATAAAGGCTTTTTTCGAAGCGAAAAATCCATCAAACTGGAAATTAGTAAATCAGCTATTATTTCATATTTCAAGGCCCGAATAATCAAAAAAATTTATGTAAAACATTAATTTCAAGAAAATAAGCAATTAAACGTTGTTGAAAAAAACCCATAAAAATCGAATCTTAAGGCACTTTTTAAACATCTCAAAAGTTGAAAAGTAGAAATACGCATGAAACCATTAAAAACAATAATAACCTTCAAATCTCGATGAACGACATGTAACCGATGACAATAATCGATAGCGATCATTATTTGGCAGAAATATTGCTGAGCGATTGGCTCCGAAACGCCCTGAATCGTGAGAAATCGGGTTTCTGATGGGCAAAATGATTGAAAAGCACTTCGAACGACACTCAAGCTCAAAAAGGGTAAATTTTCTGAAATCACTTGGAAAACGACATAAATGACTGTATCAGGCTATAAAACTTGAAGTATTCTTTTTAGAAATACAAAGTTTTTTTTCTCAAGTCTAGGACATTTTTCTCTTTTTTAAAATAAACCATATGCGGATATTTTTCGAGCTTTTCAGGCCGTTTGTTTCAAAATAAAAACTAACAATTTACAAAAAAAAAGCGCGAAATTCTCAAAGGAGTTCAAATACGGATGAAAATTCGGCGAACCTTCTCATGTTTGACGATGAAATCGTGAAGGTCGTAATCACCGAGTTCCAATATCAAGAAAAGCTTGGTCTGGGTGTCGAGAACCTGAAATGACAACCAAATTTTTGTTGGAAAAAATTGCCTCAACATATTATTTTTTACGTCTTCGTTTCTCGGTCCCGAAATCTATCATGCTCTAATCTTTCTTATCATTTTAAGCAGAGTGTTCCAAAAACTATTTGAAAATAAAACCTATGATCCTTTAATATCACTGGCAAACATTAAAAAACGAGAAAAATTTGCTGAGAGTTGAACGATTTCAGAAAAGTTGGGAGTTCTATTTTTTTCTTTATGGCTTTTAAATCAATTTTTAGAGATGGCATGAATGAAATATCAGCTTATTTCCAAGCAAAACTTTTCCATTTTTTTAAAAAGATCGCCGAGAACTTTCCGATGGATCTTTTTCCGATTTTTCGAATGTCCAATCAAAAAAGGTCTAAAAAACCTCTGGTGATTAGAAAAGCCTCATAACTCGTTGAATAATGTTTATCAGTTTATCAAACTTCACAAAATATTGATAACATAAACAAAAAAGGCCTCATAAAGACGAACGATATTGGAAAAAAAAAGAAAAAAAAAACGAGTATTTTCTTCACTCGAAGTGGTAGCTCTCTCAGTCGGCCGAGGCTACCCTAGAGTGTACACGGTGTCCGTGCCCGAGCCCTACCATCCCCGCCGTGCCCGTACAAGCGAAACTGAGGGATCAACTTGTGGAAGAACGAGGCGAAGGACCGTAAGATCATGCTTTCAATTCAATCGACTACACGTTTTGACTTCTTTTTCGCCAAAGGCGGTGTTAGTGCCGCTCAAAAGAGCAATTTTTTCACCGCCTAGTCGATACCATCTGACTAAAACAACCAATAAATATTGATTGATTGATTGATTGAGGTTCTCTATCGTTATAAATTGGAGAATCCGCTCAATTTTCACTGACAAGTTCATAAATATTCACAAAAAATCACTAATCCGTTAGAAACCGTTCTGAAAACAAGAAAAAGAAAAAAAGACCTCGTAAAGACGGACGATATTGGCGTGCTGGACGAGCTTCATACAGCGCACTTCCTTCATGATGTTGGCCGTCGATTCGGCGTCCATTTTCGTTTTGTCGATGATCTTCACGGCTACCTGCAAGACTACAATGACTCACTGTTGCAAGCCTGCGCCTATATTATTTCCAATGTTAATACTTAAGAACCAAACAAAAAACTAATGCTTCCTTTCCTGAGCTCCTACATCACTTTGAGTTGAAACAGAGCTTAAAAAAAAAATAAAACTAACCTCCAAAAATTCACAAAAATCTAGAAAAATCAATGGAACCGACCTTCTCGCCCGTGAAGACATGCTTGGCCAACTTGACGACGGCGAAATGTCCCTGGCCGATCGTGTGCTCCAAATCGTACAGTCCGGCGATTCTGGCGTCCCGAATGTGAGAGCTCGTCTTCCTCCGCAAACTCCCCGTTTCAGGGCCTCCAGAGGCTCCAGAAGCCATAAATAGTCGCTCTGCAACTATTTCCATTCGAAAACAACGAATAAATCGGGAGCGAAAAAAGAAAATCGAATTGCAAAGATGCGTGGGCCAAGCGGCGGAAATCAGGAAATGGCCTTCCGAACGGAGAAGACATGAGTTCGTTATGTAAATGTAAATCTTTCATCTTCCTAATCAAAAAAAAAGTTGATAAGGTTAGAATTTTTCAAAAATCTTCAAAGGAAGAAAACTTGATGAAAAATATGCTGCGAAAACGAATTTCATCAAACTTTGGGCATACTCTCAACTTTTTCAAACTTTTCAGGGTCTAACTACCCGAAACTGACTTCTAACCCATATAACTTCCAAAACTTTTTCTCAATACCATCAAAAAACGAGCCGAAATGAAAAACCTCTCATTTTTCGAGCTGTCAAAACTGTCACTTTTATCATTTCCTTCAAAAATTTAAGCCCTTTGTCTCTTTTCGAGCCCTTTTTTTGATCTAAAAAAACAATTTTTCAAAAAAAGAACAAATTTTTCAAACTATCAAACCTTCTTTCTGAACTCCACTGAAAATCAGAGAAAAAAATAATCCTATTTCTTCAAACAAAAAAAGTTGCCATAACTTCTCCTTAATGAATGCGCCACACGCACCTGGCCAACTCAAAAAATTTCCTAGAAAAATTTCAATAATTTTTTTGGTACGGTGGTTAACGAACCGTGAATAGTTGTGAAATATAGAAATGAATTAATTTTTCGAACACTCAAAGCTTTTATGATCAAGTGTTTGGCGGAAATTGAAATAAAAAGATCTTTGTCCTTTTTTTGGGGTTTAGGAGCATAAAATAAATCTAATTGATTCTTCTGCTCGGATATTTATTCTAAGCCCATTAAATTTCGTGCAGGAAAACTTCAAACAAAAGTAAATTTACAACTTAAAGAAACGAGAAAAAGCAGAAATAGCGCGACTTGAAGTTTTTTAAAACTGGAAAACACTTCTGCTTTCAAGGCCTTTCCAAAACAACCTTTCCGAAAAATATTGAAACTCAGCATTGAAAACGACCAAAAACAAGTCGAAAAGTATGCAAATTTGCATTTATTTTTTCGGAACGGTGGAGATTCCGCATAAAATCACTACACCCCTTCGAAAAAAAGGCAAAAATAAAGTTAGTTTAGAAGCGCAAAAATGAAGGAAATGCATTGACTTCAAAAAATTCCAGTGGCAAATTATACTGAACCAAAATCAGAGAAAAGGGTTTTTTTTTTCTCGAGCGAGAATCTCGAGTGCGGTGGAGCAGACTTGCCGTGGCAGGAAAAAAGGAGGGAAAAAGAAGTTTTCGGGGAAATTTTTTTGTATAGTGAATTTCCAACTATTTTTTTTAGAGTTTTTGAAGGCGTATAAATAGAACGTGAGGAAGTTTTGAAACGAGAAGGTCGTGCAAGTCTTTTGGGCCTACAAACAGCTAGTGACGTCGGATAAAACGAACATCGTTTCTAAACACAAGAAAATTGCTCCAAAAGCAGGCTTGTGCGCCAGGCCGGGCGGCCCTGCCCGGATCAGCCTGACCCGGGCTTTGGGCCTTCATTGTTTTTTTCAAAAAGCCTGCGCGGGCTCGCGCCAGGCCAGGCTTCGAAAAAAACTTTATTTCATTGAAAAAAATTCTAACAGAAAAATTATTTTTACATGTTGAATCATAGTTTCAAACAGCAAAAGCCCCACCTTTCTCGTTAAAAAAGCGAAAAATTCGACATGAAGAAAATTTACGAGCTAAAAGATGAAAATAACGTTATGAAATTGGGAAGAAGACTACTTTTCAGCATAATCTAAGTAGGATAAGATGAGATCAGCAAGATAAGAAATTGAAGAAACGTCTTGCATTACACAAAAAAACTTGTCCAATTCAGACTACCAATATACTGTGTCAAAATTAGAAACAGCATTTTTTTGAGTTTTTCATTTTTTTGAATTTTTCATTTTTGAACCTGAATCCGTCAAGAAGATTACAAAAAAAAGCATGTTTGCTAATTAGACCCGCATAAAAATGATAAAAACCCAGATGAAAAGCAAAAAAAAGGAATAGGAAAATGTAGGCGGGACGGGGAGAAAAGTGCAACTCGCCGGAGCACTCGATTCGCGAAGCCGCAAATCCGATTTTGAAAAACTAACTCGAAGCGAAAGGGAAGGGGTAATGAACTTCTTTTTTTCTTCTTTCTCGGCGTTCTTAAAAGCTTGCCGCATGTATTCTGTCAGTCTTAAGTGAGTCGCGAAAGAGAAATTATAGTTTAAAGCCGAGAAAAGCATGAAAAATGGTGGCTCTTTGAATTATGATTATAGGCCATCACAAATTTTTAGGGAGCTTTTTAGGAAGCTTAGAAGGGCACTTGAGGGTTCCTTTCTAGAAATCATCCCTATAGGAGGCGCCAATTCTTGCGAAAGTGGGCACTCCAGGGAACCATGCTATTCGTTTATTGTTATGAACTATGAAAGAAGAAGCATTTCTATGCGAAAAGCTCGAGAAATTAGCATTATTAAGATGAAGAATATCAATAAAAGATTAAGCGATCAAGTTTCAAATATTCTTTGAAATTGCAAATAAAATAATTTTCAAAATTTCAAGTCTGATCTGAAAATAAAAAGACTCATACAGTTGCTATGAGATCAGACCTTAAGCCTATTTGAAACACCTTTTTTATCCCACTACGGAGCACTATTCTGTCCCCAATAAGTAATAAGGGCTCTATTTTTCCTAAGCTCTAGGGAACACTTTGAAATCACCGTTTATTAATTTTACTTGAAACTTTTCTAGAATCGAAAATGTCTAGAAAAGGAAATCCAGGTTTTCACAAAATTCAAAAAACTTCATCAAATAGTCCACACAAAAAATAGAATACATAGTTTCAGAAAAGAAAAACTAACTAAAAAAAAAATCAAACTCTCACCTTGCTGTCCCAAACGGTCAAAAACTTTTCTTAACTAGCCCTCGAAAAATTCCATTTATACATGTCTGTAGCTTTTTCGAGAAAGGATTCAAGAAAAGAAAAACAAAAACTTGGGGTGAAAGAAAATCGAATGAGCCACGAAAAGTTAAAAATAGTTACAACAAAAGGCGGCCGTTCTAAAATTTACAATATTGAGTGTTTTTCGCTCTCTTCCTTCTTGCAAGAGCCAGAAATGATGAATAGTTCGAAAAATCTTTTAATAAAGCGAATTGAATAAAAATTAAAATCGTATTTCCGTTCTAAATTGTAATTTTTCTCATTTTTCTATATAAGTTGATCAAAATGAGTTGATAACATGGTGCGCCATGATTTTTTTCGGAAATAACTTCGAACAGTTCAAAAAAGGGCTAATTGAAAAATATTTCTATACATATTCACCATAAAAATTCGAAAAAATACTAGCCCAACCCATGAAAACTAAAGCTTTTGAAAATAGTTTGATAATATCAGAGGAAACTGAAGGAAAAGAGTCCGATATCTAAAAAATAACCAACCTCCAATAAACGCAGTGTCCAGATGGCGAAAAGCAGCACGTTTCTTCAATAATAAAGAGAAAACCTGCAAAAAAAAAGCGAAAAAAACTGTGGAAAAATACTGTAAATACGTTGTTTCGGTCATGTGTATGCGTACAAGAAACCTACCGTACATATGAAAAATTCCTCTTTCAGTTGAAAAGGCCCAAAAAAACGAAAATAACTCAAAACCGCTGCAATAACGTCGATTGTGAGAAAAAAGAAAGCGGAATTAGTGAGCAAATGGCTTCGGCGCCGTCGAAAGCGGAATCAACAGCCCCTTGTTAAGGCGTTTTTCCAATTCGAAATTGCTTTTTTTCTTGGCTCTGGCGGCTATTTTTCAAATATTTTATTATTAAAACAAAAAGAAGAGATATACGACGGTGGAGTGGTACAAAATAACAAATGGTTAACAATCAGAAAGCTTGATTTTCGGGACGAGAATAGGAAACTTGTAGGGAACCCCTGAGATTTGGAATAAAAAAGATTAAATATAAAAACAAACGATCGGCAGTAGAACGATATAATTGTTCGAGAGAATCATAGACGGTTTTGGGAGCAAAATTTATTAGTTTGAAGTAAAAGTTAATAATGAGGTTTGGGTGTGACAAAGAGCTTGGGGGAAAAAGAAAGAGTTAAGAGGTAAAACAGGGCTGCAGACAGGCCCTTCGGATAAAGCCATTAATAAATAGGAAAATATTCCCTCAATATGTACAAAACTGCTTCAGTTGAAGACGGAATCAGCGGGATCAATGATAGAAGAAGGACAATTAGAGAAACTAAAGAACAACTATTACTAGGTAAGCTCATGCTTGGAGATTGAGGAGACAAGAAAAACTACGCAAGAGAAGAAGAAACTTGAAGAAGAAGCCCGTAAATAAGATTTGAAAAAGAAGAGAGAACAATTTGAATTAAAAAATTGATCTAGATGAGAATACCTGTTTTGGTGGATAGTTTCACACGTTTTTCAATGATTTTCAGATTTTTTTTGCATATTTTGATTTTTGCCTGTTAACAACTGTCATCTAAAAAGGGGAAAAAGGAAAAAGTAAAGAAAATGGTAATAATAAGGGTAATGAAGAAGTTAATAATTGGTCTAGAGCTTTATGCGCTTCTGGAAGGCGATGTTGAGGGACTCCTCGTAAGACTCGTTGCTGCGTCGCTTCTTGGAGTAAGACCTGTCGTTCTCCGCGTCGAGGTCCGTCAGCAGCACTGGCTCGGGCTCAAGGACGTGAGATGGGCAGTCCAGAGGGAACGACTGAAAAATCGAACCCATGATAAATTTCCTAAGTACTCTTTCCTCTTATAACTTTTTGAACGTTCACGATATTTTTTTATAGAAGACAAAGCTTCGAAAACTAAGAAATAGAAGTAAAAAGGCCCGACATTAAGTCTAGCTCCCTTTCGAAAAGCTTCGTTTCTTATCAAATTGTTTTTTCCGACTTATGCTCAGAGCTTAAAAACTATTTTATTCCATTCTTATGAATTTCTCGAGCCAATGAACTCCTTCATTTCATTTTTTTTTATCACCTAGATTCCCACAGATATTCAAGAACTACTCACTTTTTTGAGAAGAAAATTTTTTCTTTGACCTATCAAAAAGTTGAAAATGCTATCTCAGAAATATATAATTTAGGTTTTCAAAAAAAATGTACAGAGCTCAAATCTCTATCAATACTTTTTCGAGAGAGCTGATACTATCCAAGAACAATCAAAAGGTATAAAAGAGTCCTGGAAAGCAACAAAAGGTAGCTTTTTAGATCTACCATTATTCAGCAGAGCCTTTTTGAATTCTCTGATGTCTGGATAAATAAAGGAATGAATGAACGGAAAGAAACAGATCTTCAAATTATTTAGCTCAAACTTGGTCTACATACACGATCAAGCATGAAAATCGATCCCGAATTTCTATAAAATGAGCCCTAGGAAGGCTCCCACTAAGTCCTTGATAATCTTGAGCATCACCAGCCGGACACTCACATAAGACTTCATCTCCGAGTAGGAGTTGCTGGTGAGCGAGAGGAACAGCTCATCGCCGGGATCAGTGCTGAGGGGCTGAAGAGGCGCGACGGCGCCGGCGCTCTCGCACATGGCCCGAATCGGCGACGTCGTCAGCGGCGCGAAGCTGCACAACGAGTCCGGCGACGAAAGATCCGTTGGGTCAAAGTGCGGCTCGTACAGACTGCAAAACACCATCCGCTTAGTTTCAATCGACCAAATATTCGTTTATCACACCAACCACAAGACGATAACTTGTTATTATTCATTTACAAAGGAAGGAGAAAGTCCTAGAGAAGTCACTGAAGCACTAAAATAAAATCCTCCTCTGTCACCGCACTTTTTGACCAATTTTACTAATATCTATTTCATTCATTCTTTAAAATTAAATAAATATAAACTACAAAAAACTCGAACAATTTATTAACTTGACATATAATAACAAAACGCACAACAAACAGAGTTTTTGAAAAAAAATTACATGAGCCTGCAAAAGTTTATTACTTTTCCCGTTTTCCTTATATGGGGGCGAGATCATTTCAAATCTAGAATTGAACCGTGAGACCTTGAGAGCACAAAAAGAACCCGCAGAGAGTTTATCCTAAGTTAACGCATGGAAGCTTGAACACGAGAAAACAACAGTTTGAAAAAATCACGAAAAGGTTTTTACACTTTATACACTCATTCATGCCGTGTCCAAAATGATTCCGCGCAACTTAATATAGTCATCAGAGTAAGAAAGCTGAGTAAATTTTAGAGAGACATTTATAAATTTAAATTTCGCGGTAATTATTTTGAACACGGTATGAACAACAGCTGGCAAAGTTTAAAGGCGCAGATTGAAGCCGCAAAAAGAGTAATTTTTTTCCAAAATCAAATTTCAGCACCTTTAAGCACTCCATTTCACGTAATGAGCTTCCATTTTCTCAAAAGCCGATCCAATACTTTCAAAACGACAAAAACGACTAAATTGTTTATGACGACATTTAGGAGGAGAACGAGAAAAGGTAGGCCGAACCTCTGGAAGGAGTCGACTGGCAGGTCGACAGAGTCCATCAGCGAGGAGTTGCTTCCAAGCGGATCGCTCGCCGAGGGAAGGTCGCCTTCAGTCGCCCGTTCCGAGACTCCCGAGTAAACGTCGTACAGCGACAAGACCCCGCCGCCCATGATCGACAGCGAGGAGACGTGGTCGGCGCGGCTCAGAGCACCGTCTCGTCCTGAAAGAATCCATCATCAGTTCATTCGTTTTGCTTTCATAAAGGTTATAAGTCCTATTATAGTCTGTGTACCACGACTTGGAATCTCATCGAACAACATTCCGCTGTTCCGCCGGGCGCCTTTGCGAATCTCGGTCGCGCTTTCAATTGTTTCTTTCCTTTAAATACTTGCAGTGGGTCGATACATCTATCAGCAATAAAAATAGTCTGGAAAGGTGACCTAGATCCGCAAAAGCAAAGACGCTTCGCTACCGCACGCAACGGAACGTAGTTCGGTGAAATTTCAAGTCGTGGCACACAGACTATATAAGGAAAAACAAAATTGGAGTAAGCGCAATAAAAAAAACGAAGCATTGAAGTCACTAAAGATTAAAACGACAGCTATCACCACCAAGAATTTGAAAGAGCGATAAATAAGTTTGCTTTTAGGATCAAATGCGATCATATACGGACCATTCAAGGGATCCGCGAAATCGCAGAAAGGGCCGGCGTCATCTTGGGAGACGTTGGCCGAGTTGAGCATCGAGTTCTCGTTGCTCGACGGCAGCCAGCAGTCGCTCTAAAAATAAAAAATACAATTTTTAGTTAAATAAGGAAAAG
Organism: Caenorhabditis auriculariae; assembly: GCA_904845305.1. Taxonomy (NCBI): domain Eukaryota; kingdom Metazoa; phylum Nematoda; class Chromadorea; order Rhabditida; family Rhabditidae; genus Caenorhabditis; species Caenorhabditis auriculariae. Next base: position 870,592 of record CAJGYM010000004.1, read on the forward strand.
TTCGATTCAAAAAATTATTCAACAACCCTTCTTTTCAAATCCAGAACCATATATTCCCAAATTACCTAAAAAAAATTCAAATATATATTCCTATACTGCATAATTAGAATGAATATAACCAACAGTGAACCGATAATACGTAGTAAAAAAGATGAGAAATTTTAAATTCCAATCAAAAAAAAAAACTTATTTTTGGTCCAAGTATACTGGTTAAGAAATAGACGCGAGAACGCCTGACTGAAAATTTTCGATAAAACTCACGTTGAGCGAAAAATTCACAGGCTTATCAACATGCTTCAATGCCTAAACTTACTAAGATAGCAAGGCAAAAGAAAAAAAAATTTAAGTAATTCCCGAAAAAAAGTTCAGCTAAAAGTTGAATACTAAAAAAATTTATACACGTTTCTTTTCCGATTTTTCAAATTAAAAACTGAAACTTTCAGAAAAAAAAAAATCAAAAACGGACAAGGAATTCGCTGACGCTGGGCAACTGATGGCTCCTTTGGAAATCCTCCTCGTCTTCTTCGATTTCGGCGATTTCCTCGTCGATCTCCTCACAGGTGATGCCGGTCACTTCATCTTCGTCGTACTGGAATGAAAATTTATTCAAATTTTATTTAAACTCTGGTGAAACCTCATCCTGCGAAAGGATCTCGCCCTCCTCGCGTGCCTCATTTTCCGCAGTTTTGTGCATTTTGAACAAGTCGGAGACAAAGTTCTTGATTAGAACTCTGGAATAATTCGAAAATTTTTTTTTCGCGCTTCTCCTTGGTCCACCTTTTCCGCATCGCTCGACCTCCGCAGCCGGCTTTCCTCCGCTCGCCTTTGTCGTTGCATTTATTGAGCGCGACGTTGCACAGGTGGCCGAATACCTCAAATTCCAAAATTTAGCTACGTTGCGATTTTTCGAAATGTACCTCTTCTGTAAGATCAGCAATGTTGAAGCAGTCCATTTTCGAATAAAATAAAAATAAATGTAAATGTAGCACGCGTACCTACCTGAAAAATGAAAAATTGGTAAATCGTTTGATTTGAAGAATAAAAGCGAGGCGAAGAACGGAACCAACGAAATGAAGATACAAAAAAGCGAAGGAAGGAATGTGATGGCTAGAAAATGAACAAAACTCCTTGAAAAGGAAAAAAAATACGTTTTCAGATAAACCAATGGAAAAGAGTAATTTAAAAAGAATAAACTTCTTCTTTTAGTTTTTTTTTTTCAAAATTCAACTATTCACCGCCTTGAAATTTCAAAGTGGCAGCATAATGCATATTGAAATAATATACAGCGAAAAATATTAATAGTGAAGTTTTAAATTATTATTTTTTTGTACATTTCGAAACTTTCTTCAATTTTAACATTTAGGATTATACACTTCTTCTTTTAGTTCATTTAATATTCTGAAATAATATAATAATAAATTTTTTTTAACAGTTCGAAGTTTATTATCCACTTTATGACTTTCAAAAAACTAATTTCTTTCTCTTGACTCATAGAAACAATAGTATGGAGAGAACTTGATTGAGCGTTATGGGCGCCACAACTCTTTCTTCTGACACACTATTTCGTCGTTATCTAGCTGCGAGAAAACGACGAAATAGTGTATGTCAGTGAAAGAGTTGTGGCGCCCATTTGGCGCTCCAATTCAGAGAAGTTGTTTAAAAACCTCTGGAAAACCATTTTTCAAAATTTTGAAATATGCGCGACGCCAAAATGCACTAATCGCGCGTACTGTAATTGAAATAATTTATAATTTTTAGTTCTTTTTTTGATTTGATTCAACAAAAGGACAGCATATCAGGCCATCTCTACCGTCTGAAAAATCGTGTTTTTTTTCCGCCGCAGACGTCGGTAAGGGCAGATGGCCTTGGTGAAATTATGGTAGGAACAGAAAGGAAAGGGAAAGTCGTCTTTTTGCACGTCACCAAGTCGAGGCGAAAGGCAGTTTCGCGACATCACGATGTGACAAAGAAGATTCAAAAAATCAGAAAAAGTTTTTGAAAAAAATATAATATTTTTTTAAAATTGAAATCGCGTGTAGGTTGAATATTTCGGAAAAACTCGGTTGATCTCTTCTTAAAAAGGCGCCAAAACATTCTCTCCTTATCAGATCTACGGTTGGCGGCGCGCCAAGCCTTCAGTCATTCCCCGATGAGTCACAGGCCGCGGGAAAATGACGTCACGAGCCCGTGGGTGTCTGTTCCGATATGGAAAAGTGATAGGCGTCTCCAAGGCTACGACAACATTCGCGCCTCCTTTTGATAGGATATTTTTAGTTCTGATAGGATTACTTCCGCTCATATTGTATGGTGAAAGAGAAAAAGTAGCTGATATATTTAGTTCAGCTCCATCTTCAACTTTGAAAAAAAAATAAACTAAAGTTAATTTTTATTCGAAGCTTTTTTTCACATCTAAAACAAGCGAGATTCTTTGAATCTTTAGAACTTTTCATAAACGTCAGAATTTCTTCAAAAAGGGTGGTCGTTGTTTCATTGGACAAGCCCAGTGTAAGCTTACAAATTGATCCCTTTGAACTCGATCTGATAAGACACTAGAACTGATAAAATCTGAACTACTAACTACTGACCAAGTCGCGTGAATAAAGATGGTTTTCCAGGAATTCGCTTTCTAAAAAAACATTCATCAACTCAATTTTCAAGATTGGAAAACTTGTGAACTAGACATTTTTACTTTTTATTTATTAAAACGCGCTGGAACTAAGCCAAGCGAGCACGGTGGTCTGAAGAAATTGCCAAAGAACGATGAAAAATGACCTTCCATCAAGAACCCAGCTAATTCTGAGCGTTGGCAGCGAACCAAACAGCCGGAAAAGGATCCAAAGAACGTTCAAAGCCCTTTTCATGCGTGAGTTTTGAGTTTTGGAGCAATGGAATTCTTTCAAACCTTTTCTATTCCATTTTCAGAGTATTGCGATTATAGCCGATTTTTGAAAAAGAAATCTTCAAAACGACGATTTCGAAGGCTTTTGAACTGACGGCTTGGAACCATGCCAAATAACCTCCTAAAGCCGAAAATATTCATTTTGAGACGTTTTGAAGCTTCTTTTCCAAAATCTCTTCTAAAGCTCAAACTCTCCTTCGCATGCAATTTTTGAACATTTTGCAAGTAGATCTGACTTTAAGCTCAAGAAAAATCACCCATTTATCGACATTGTGCATTTTTGAAGACTTTAGAAACACATATCAACTTCGTGTTCATCCCGTCGACTCGGTATTATCGAAAAAGATCTCTTCCTTGCAATTTTCGCGTTTTCCTTAACCTAAGGCAATTTCGAAGACAACTAAGAAGTCGATTCTATCTCCATGCATGTTCTTAGGACTTGAAATCATGCCAAAACCCTGCAACTTTCCGCAAAACGACCAAAAAGCGCCTCCCACAAACCAAACTGACCACACCACACACATGCACTACACAGACCTTCATCAAGGAGAAAAAAAAATTGGATGGACAACAAAATATTTGTTCTTTGCGTGTGAGCGTGTGCGTGTGTGTATCTCCCTGTGTGTGTGATGGACGTTTGGGAAAAAAAGAAGCTTTTTTAAGAGGTGGCCAACCCCTCCGAAATAATCGCAGCCAGCAGAAGAGAGCGGCGCAGATGTCGACCACCAAACGCTCACACACGCTCTCCGCCGCCGCTCACACAAACAGAAAGAGAGGAGAAGCTTTTAGAATAGAGACGGCGTCGGTGGAGGAGGTCTGTGAGAAGTCGTGGCAGTTAGAGCACCGAAACGGCGTGGAGGTAGAAAAGATGACTGGATAGACAGCGTTAGACGGGATGGAGAAGCGAGAGAAGCTATAGGAATAGAGACAGAGAGTGCTAGAGAGAGCGGCTTAGGGAGGTTAGACCAACAGACGACGAGAGATAGAGCGTGCAGAGAAGCGCGACGGGCTTTGTACGACGACGACAGCGAGCGACCGGCCCAGCCGTCCGCCGTAGCGAAATGGATGGAAAAAGGGGTTGTGCTGAGGAGGCAGCGTCAGACGGCCAGACGCCCGCCGACGTCTCCGTCTCTGACCGCCGCGGACGCATCGATTTTGGCTCGAGGCACGCGTCGCGCACGCCCAACCGAATGCTATTTTTGCATACAACTCTGTTTTTTTTTTTCTTCCTCCTTTTTCCTTTTTTTGGCTCGGTTCCAAGGGCCAATGGGCAGGAGAATCGGAGATGAGAAAAGAGGAAACGAAGGAAGAATGACAATTACAAAGAAGTTGAATCAGGAAAAGGCCACGAAGCCGTTCCCAGTGTTATATTAAGGGCTGGAAAGACGTTTGCGCTTTCAAGCATACTCCATAAAAGGAAAGGTCGAGGGTTCGAGTCCAACGTCGAAGTTTTGCAGTTGTCGACGGTCGAGCAGCGGATTCTGCAACTGAAATTAATGGAAAATGAACTTTAAATATAATAAAGAAATATCCAAACTCCAATTTCTTAAATTAAAACGAGTTTTTTTGCTCGATTCCAAGGTTCAAAAGCCTCAGAATCGGCTTTATTCTTCACTCAACTACAATAAAATATATCTTGAAGAGCCAAGATGTCTCTTTTTTCGAATTAAAACACGATACTCCACGTTATAGAGCAATTTTTAAGTGTTCTGACTATTGAAAGGCATCATATCAAAGTCTTTTCGCATCAAAACCTTTCCAGGAGCCGAAAAATGTCGAATTTCATCTTTGATTCATCTTTTTTCAACCATCTCAACCAATATCCAAGTTCATCTCTAGGTCTTTCCATATAGATTCTTCTACAAAAATAGTTTTCGATTCTGTTTTTCGATATCCACCTTGAATACTACATTATTCAGTTTCCTTCAATATTGGCATTGTTCCGAGTGCTCTAAAAACCTCCCAACTCTTGAAAATACCTTCAAAAATCGCTATACCATCAAAATCACCCTTTTTCATTAGCCATAGCTCACATATATCCCAATTTTGATTCATTCAGAAAATCAGGCCATTTACACAGCGGAAGGGTCCGAAAAAAAAACACTGACACCTGATCAAAAGGACTGTTTATGATAAAAGTTTGAAGGGAAAGATAACGAAAGCTACCGGTTTCATGGGGGACACCGCCTCGGCAAACATGAGAAGTTCATGTGATCGCAGCAGCAAAAAAAAAAAGCAAAAAAGAGATGAGATGGGGTCGAACCGGCGACCCAAATAATGGACGTCGCGGATCGAACCACTGCGCTAAGCGGTCCGAAAAACTTGGAGGTTTTATCTGAAGCTTTCAAAGAGGTCACAATACAGTGATAGATATCAACTTCCGGGAAACCATCTGAATCCCTAAAGTAGAAGTCACCTCTTCTACGGCAACAAACCTATGGAAGGATTGAACCTGGGTGCGGAGATAGACAGACAACGGATTCAGCCACTTAGTCACACAAAAAAGTCCTTTTAACTGTCTTCTGAAAGTTGAGAAAAAATTGGGACTATGAATTTCCATCCTTCGACGTCAGCATAATTGTTTTCACAATTTTCTACAAGATCCCCGCCTTTTCATCCTCTCAACAGTACCTCCATTCTTCGCAAGAACAAAAAACTTCTGAAACAATGAATAATTCCCGACCCTTTCCTTGGTTGCCATGTTCTCGGAAACTCAAAGATTCACCATTTTTCCATTTTTCTGTCTTAGAAATGGGTAGATTTGGGCAAATTTTCAAGGATTTCTCGAATTGGTCGACGGTAGCCGGCGTCCCACACATCGCCAATGCCAATACCAAGGTAATACTCAGAATTTCGGTAAAAATTTTGTCGCACTTGGAATGGCTCCAAGCGTGGCGGTCGGAAATGTCCATGGACCGTTATACCACTAGATTGATCCGATTAGTGAACATTTTTGCGGAAAAAGAGTCTTAGACATTTCGGCAACTTTTTTTGTCAAGTTCCCGATGAGTGGAGCTTGGCGCGTACGTCGTTTATGGTCGGATGCATTTTCTCGCAGCCGTCACGCATCGAGTTAAGTCAAAGAAATTTGTGATCGTACCTGAAATTAACAATCACAAACACTACCTTAGCGCATCTCTTTTGGACATGCGCTTTACGGTAGCTTAAATGTGTCCCCATGCCTCAGGACGCAAGCCACTTTTGGTCGGGTGAACTTTTCCGCAGCTGAGCCATCCTAACTACAGCCAAAACCTTCCAAGAAGAAAATTGAGTATGAAAATTCAAAATGTGTTACAGATCTCCCGGATTTTCTGGATCATCGTGTTCCTCGTCATGTTGGCCATGTTCTGCTACGAGCTCTACATCATGATCGCCAAGTACTTGTCATTTCCAGCCGCCGTCACCACTGATATCCTGTTTGAGGAGCAAGTTTGATTGCTTCAAAACAAGGAAAATCTTCAAATTTCTGTTTCTCAGGACTTTCCAGTGGTGACGATCTGCAACTCGAACCCTTACAAGTACTCGGTTGTCCAATCGAACTCGGCTTTCAACGATATCAACGATCTGATGACGATTTACAAGCAAGCAGTGGCAGGAACAGCCAGCAATGATAAATATGGACTGTCGGTAGGTTGAAATCAACAAGGAAGGTCATTTTACTATGTGGTTGGGAATTTCCTGAAAGTTTACCAGATCAATCTTCGATGTACTAAAAGTTGATCCTAGGAGTCTCAACCTTCATAACTTCCAAGTTTTTGAGTTTAAGGTTCATAGCCCCAAAAAAGCTCATTTTAACCGATTCGAGGTTTTTCTTTGACTTTGAGGCGTCCCTTCTCAAAAAATATGAAGTTGTACAGGTTGAGACCCTCGGGGACTTTACCTGGTTCATCAAGGAGTTTTCTGACCGATTATTAGTGAATTCCCAACCGCAAAGTAAAAGGATTTTCCTCGTTAAGATATTTTTTCCATTTTCAAACTTGCTCCCTAAAGCAAAAACCTACTGAAATTAAGCTTTAAAAAAGTTTTTCCTTTACGGAAAGAAAAATTTTTGAAAATTAGGAGTATTCAACAAATAACCAGGATTGAATACATTTAAAAGAAGATGATGAAAAATGAAAAAAATTGGACTCAATTAACGAAACTTTTTTTCGTAATTCCAGTTTTTAGGATGAGAAACGAGTTGAGTGACCCAAATTTTTTCCTTTTTTTATCAAAACAAAACTTTTTCAGAAACTAGAGCAAAACTGCGATATAACCACATAAAATTTCTTTCAGAAGAAAATTTTCAAATATTATCAAGAGGAGCTGAAGTTTAGAGTAGATTTCTCATTTCTCAATTATTTTTTGAACGTATTCCATCCCGGTCATTATTAAACACGTTCAACGTTTTTTTCACAATTCTGAACGTTTTTTGCGCTTCAAAAGCACTGAAAGGCTTGTTTTTAATTTTCACAAACTTTCCAACCTCAGAACAGGATGTTTCCTATTCTACCTCGTAATCAAAATCCTATGACTCAGAGCTCATACTTACTATGCCAATCCTTCCGGATCGTTTCCCATCCGCATTTTTGCCAAAAAAAAGTCTGCCTTTGCAACAATCCAGGCGTTGTCTTATCATTCGCCTACGTAAAATACAGTAACCCGTGACTAAGAAGTTAAACTCCCGTGATTCCGCTTCAGTGAACAAATTGAAAGTATGCAAAACTATTAATCATCCAGTAAAACTTCCAAAAAAAGGAAAAAAAACAGGTATAATGTTTGTATTTTTTGGGAATGATAGGCAAAAAGGTGAGAATTATTCATCTGGACTTTCCCAGGATTTGTCAAAATACTAGATTCAAAAAAAATTCGAGTTAACCTTTTGGGAGGTAAAGTTTATTCAAAAGAAGTGCTAACATAAGACTTGGAAAAAACCGAACAAAAATAGACAAAAAAAAATCAGTTCATTTTTTTTTAACGTGAAATGGGGTCAAAGCGGTGCGGACCTAATTTGGCTATTGCCACGACACGGAAGCCGCTTTTGGTGGTGGAGCTTTGGGAAAACCTTTCCACGTGTAACAATACACTTCTCCGTTGAGTAGGATGAATCGTGTCAAGTACGGTGTCTTATAAACTTTTTAAACAAAGGTTCCCGTCAAAAGCAGTTTCCAAAGTCCTTCTTCATTATAAATCATGAAATCGGATCCTTTCCCTTCAGAAAACCATGAGCGAGCCCTACGACCGTGATTCCTTGGCCGACGACGCCTTAGTTCTACTCTCAGCTCAGATGACCGACTCGGCCAAGGCTCCAGCGCTTTACACCTACCAGGACCTTATTCAAGACTGTACCTTTTCTGGGAAACAGTGCTCCGCGTCAGTCTCTACCAATATAACCCTTCTACTCTTCAGAAATATATTTTTAGTGTTTTCTCAGAGCAAAAGTCCCCATGAGGCTTTTGGCGAGGAAAAGTTCAAGTCAGGATTGCAAAAACCGTTATCTTGGGAATTCCTCTAAAAATAAACCTTTTTTATCGCATGACTAGCCATTGGTTAAAGTTCTAAAAGCGCAGAAACTGTATTACTTTCCGTTCAAACTCCGAACAACTAAATCGGGTTACTCTGCTACTAAATTACAAGGGGACTTTTGAATGAGACGGATAAGAGCCCTTTTCTCACTGATTCTGAGAAAATATTAAAAATGGCCTCTAAGAAAGGTGACCTCTCAAAGTTGTACTATAGGCTCAAAAATGTTTTCTTCTTTTTCAAATCTCATAGCGTGAAGCTTTTATAGACCTTCCGCTTCAAAAACTTGACTTTATTTATTTTTTTCGGTTTCTATTTCATGACATTCTCCATGCTTTTTTCCTCGCTACTATCACTAAACTTTCAAAAAGGTATAGCTTTCCTCACACAAATCCTAGATAGATTGCGAGCACAGATTCTGAATCACAGAACTGTATTTAGAAGTGACTTCACGATGTACGTGGACCCGGTCTACGGAGCTTGTTTTTCATTCAACGAGGACAAGTCTTTGAACTATTCTACCAATCGAGAAGGTATCCAGTACGGCTTGAAGCTGATGCTGACCGTTTCGGTGAGAAGTTTAGGAAAATGTTAGAAATCGGATGATTTCCAGCAATCGACCCCTTCTGGAATCAACGACTACCTTCCTACGACGCACATGGCCGGAGCCCGTCTCACTGTCAATTCTCGAGGTGGGCGGCCGAGTCTGGAGGCCAATGGAATCGACGCCGGAGTCGGGTTCCAGACCGCCGTCGCCATTGTTCTGGTTAGATGTTACTTTTTAATATATCAGGAAAAGTGTGCTCTAACGAAAAAAATAGCGGAAATAATACTCCCTCGGACCTCGGACCTCGGTAACGCTAACAGGACTTTCAGGTCATTTCTAGTGACTACTTTCATAGAAACGTTCTAGGTCCGAGCAGAAACTTTGAAAGGCAGGATATTTGATAGAAGTAGTTATACGTGAATATTTGGGCCCATTGAGTGACCATTTAAGAGGTGTTAGAGCCTTTCAGCGTTAATGAACTATTGCAGTATAGTATGTTCGAACAAATATGCATTGAATCTTTAAAGAGCATATATTTCTAGATATAGAGCCATTTTCAATGTGAAACCGATAGTTTTGAAATTCAGCAGGCTTGAGTCTATTCAATGCTGCTTTAGCCATCTTGGAGAAAGTATACTCAAGCGTATGAGGGAAAAAAAGAGAGATCCAGACCCTTTATTTCAAATTCTACTCGAATCTCGGTAACGAATACCGGACGCACTACACTGCGACCCATAATTGTAGACCCACCCTAATTTCTCCGATTTTAAGAAAGATTGAAAAACTTTCAGCCGCCAAACTTTTTTTGTGATAAACCTTGTTGATAAGGAACATAATAATATCATAATTATCAATCACCCAGTTGAAAAGTTTTTCGAGATACGAGAAAATCTGATTTTTGACCGACCCAGAATTATAGACCCACTATAAGTAATCAACAAAATTCATTTCACAAAGTCAACAAAGTATAACAAAAAGATTAATTAATAATGTGTGATGCCTCCTTGTTTCTGAGCGACTTCGAAAATCCTGTTCGGCATGCTGCCAACGAGTGATTGCAGCAGTGTCTTGTCCAAACCATCCCACTCGGCACGAATCGCTCTTTTCAGATCGTTGACCGTTGTATACTGCTTGGCATTCGCGTAGACCTTCGTACAAGGACTGATTATAAATTCTCTACAGGGTTGAGGCCAGGACTGCACGCGGGCCAGTCCAGAAGAACCACGTTATTGGCCGCAAACCAAGCCAATGTGGAGTTGCTCGCGTGAACAGATGCATTGTCTTGTTGGTAAATCATATTAGCACGTCGTCGGCGACGGAGATAGGGCAGGAGATGCTGGGCAAGCAGTTGCTGGTAGTCTTGCGAATTCGTTCTGGTCCCCATATAAGAAAGAGCTACCGTCCCGTTGCCGCAGAAAGCCGCCCAGACCATGAGGCTGCCGCCGCCGAAGTTTCTCTTGGAGAAGTACATCGGATCTTTCCTCAAATCTCTCCAGTAGTGAGCGTACCGCTCTGGCCCATCAAGGTTGTATTTCTTCTCGTCGCTGAAGATGATCTGAACAGAAAAATTGGGAATCATAAGGTGATAGAAAACATTGATACCTTATTCCAATCCGTGGCCATGTTAGAGCGTGCAAACTGGAGCCGTTCATTCTTATGGCGTTGCTGTAGACGAGGTGCTGCCTTCATTGGAGTATTCACAAGTCGACCGGACCGATGAATGGTTCGTAAGATGGTGTCCTTCGAGACGTTTTCAGGAATTTCGGATCTGATTTGGTTGGCGGACTTCGTAGAGTTTGATGCTTTTCGACAGACGTCTCGTTCAGCTTGAACCGATAGCAGCCTGTGCCGTCCAGAATGTGTTGCTGTGCCGTATTCTTGCGGATTCCTTGCATAACGGTCAATAGTTCGTCTTGAGCGACCCGTCTGACGAGCGATTTCCCGATGGGACAAGCCGTTGTTGAGTAGAGCATCGATTACCGCTCTTTCGGTATTATCAAGTTGAGTAGATTTGGGCATTATGGCTTATAGTGATACACGAGGACTTTTTCTCTTATACACTAATGAAAAAAAACAGGAAAAACGTGTTACCTGAAACGAAAACTCGGAAAACTCTGGGGTGGGTCTATAATTCTGGGTCGGTCAAAAATCAGATTTTCTCGTATTTTGAAAAACTTTTCAACTGGGTGATTGATAATTATGATATTATTATGTTCCTTATCAACAAGGTTTATCACAAAAAAAGTTTGGTGGCTCAAAGTTTTTCAATCTTTCTTAAAATCGGAGAAATTAGGGTGGGTCTATAATTATGGGTCGCAGTGTATAGACGTTTATGAGCAACACTAGGTTCCACTAAAGTGGTCACTAGAAATGCTCGTCCCGAGCGATTCCGGTTCGTGTTACCGAAGTCCAAGAACCCTTTCCTTTCAATTTCCATGGATAAAGTAGGAGACGTTTGTGCGTCAGAGCGTCTTTGGGTGTAAAATCGTGAGAGAAAAATTTTTTTTTGCTTTTGCACTACTTCCACTTCCTTCAAAAATCTTCAACCAACTTATCCAGACTCAAAACGTTCGAGCGAAACCTCCATATGGAAAATGCATCGACACCGAGGACGATTCCACCAATTATTATCAAGTTTGTGGATTTCCTACAATATGACTTACTGACCAATACTTGCTGACCAGGACTTCTGATCAATATGAAACCTGAAAAAAATTTCCATTTCAAAAAAAAGTCAGTAGTTTTTGCTCAGAGAGAACCTCGTGACTCAATAAATTACCCCGGCTAGACTAGTCATTATCGCAACTCTGTCGTGCAAACTAAATTGCGGGGTGTGAAACCGCAATAATTGATAACTTTGTTTTACGTTTAGAACGCTGGAAACGTGGCAGAGTACGCAGATTTGGGGAGAAAAAAGCGAGGGATTTCGGAATATACGGAAAATTAGCTTAGATAAAGATATTTTGCCTCCAGGGAAAAAAATTTCTAGATTCTCAAGCTTTTTAGAAAAATTTTAATATTCACATGACGTATTCAAAAAAAAACTGTCAGTTGATGTTTCGACTTTTTCTCTCAGAACTACACATACACGTTGGAAACGTGCTTCAACGGCTGCAAGCAACGAAATACCGTCAAAGAATGTGGCTGTGCAAATCCACGAATTATGAAGGCCGATGCCGACGTCTTGTGCACACCGACCGAGAGTAATTGTAAGTTAAAACGTCTCGAATTGAAAAAAAAAGAAGTGTGATTTGGTCAGAAATCCAGGCCGAAATCGTTCAAGGAGCACAGACTATTTTGGTAACGGTCTTGAGGCGAAAAGTCAATTAAGCTGTTGATTCAGGAAATTTCCTTTTACTAAAAAAAAACCACAAAGAAAGATTTGAACAAGATCAGTAATCGTGATCCGCCCTCTTTTCTCTCAGCAAACCTTTGCTGTTATTTTCATGTTTCTATGTCCTTGTCGGTGAGAGAAAAGAGAGCGCAGAAAGGTCAGATTGTTTCGAGTCTCTGCGCCTCACCGACGAGGTCAGAGAATCATAAAAATAACCCGGCAACATGAGAGGGCCGCCGAGAGACGAAGAGGGCGTAGAGAAAAAAAAGAAGCTTAAAGAGTATATAAGACATTCAAAAGTTCTTTTAAAAATTAGAAAAAAAGATTGATGACTTCTCTGAAATTGAAGTTGTGGTCCCAAAACCTAAAGGACTTGTAGATTTCATCTCAAAATAAGCAACTTTATCGAAGAAAGTTGTTCAGTGGCGTGTCTGCAGCACTTGAAGGGAGACCAGACCAACCAGACAGACCCCAACATCGACATTTTGACCGACTGCGGCTGCAACCCACCCTGTGACGAAAACTCCTTCAAGCCGACGGCTTCACTTTCCCGTTTCCCGGCGGATAACTACTACGTCGCCACGGATTCTGTCAATGGCGTGGTTAGTCTTTCGAAGTTTTTTTTTAACTAGATCACTAACAACTTGGTTAAAAAAAAATTAGACGTCGAAAGTTGAAATTTGGGTGGGTGTTGCGTACGGGGCCTTTTAGCGGGAAATGCGAGCGCCTTTTAGACAATTTTTTCTTCTCTTTGTCTGATAGTTTTCCGATAATTCATAATTTTATAATATTGAAGGAGCTTAGTTTATTTCAATTTCAATTCCCTAACTTTATTTTCGCAACTTCGGGATGATATGGCGATGTTGCAGAGAGGAAAAAAGACCACTAAGTGGATTAACTAACCCTAAGAAAAAAAAAACATTTTTTGTGAGATAAGAAACCATAATAAGTTGATATTTAAACCGAGTTGATTACGGCACAAAAAAACCTATGAACTCTCCTATGAACTCTTGAAATAATATGCTCGACGCCGGCGCGCCAACATTTTCTGCATACACATACTTTTAAAAAATCGTTCGCGTTAGAATTCTATATAGGAAAAAACAAAATAACGAGCTTTGCTTGCGATTTTCTCCACAACTTTTTGAGTTTTATTGAAAAATTCCTAATATTCCGCTTAAAAACACTCCAGTCACGCTAAGTATTATACTATTCCTTTTTACTTCTAATATCCAAATTCCAGGCGGGCAGCTGTGACGTCAGCAACACAAAGTTCCCAGTGAGCTAGGAATTCTCATACAAACATCAAAACTTTTTTTCTAATTTCAGTCCAGAACAGATTGCCAAAAGTGGTACTCAACAAATGGTCTAATCATCCAGGTCTTCTTCGAAACGCTCAGTTATGAGCTCTACACGGAGAGCGCTTCGTATGGGGTTGGTATTACTGAAATTTCAATTTCAAATTGGTTTATTTTTCAATTATTCAAAAAAAGTTTTTTTGTAGCTAAAAAAACTTTTTTTAAATCTGTGAAATTTTGAAAGTTTGAATTTTTCGTTGAAATAGGCTTTCTTCCAGATTTTCATCTTCTTCCAAAAAAAATAATTTTACTTAGCTCAACTTCTCGACAATTGGCTAAAATCTCAAGTTCTAAATTGAACAAATGAAAAAATCCTAGTTTTTGAGGAATTTTACCTCCAAGAGATAAAAACTATCAAACTCCGTTCAAATAAGTCTTTTTTTCTGACTTTTTCGCCCTTCTTCCTTCAAAAAAATAAAGAGTTCAGGTGAAAACTTTCCGTACCTCCACCTAGTACATCGAAGATTATTTTTATCTAATTAAAAAGATTCCAACTGAAAAAAATGGTTTTAAAAAGTCTAAGCTTGAGCCAATATTTTCAAAAAAAAAATTTCAACAGATTCCAAAAAGTCCATGAATAATGTAAGCACGAAAATCAACGATTAATATTACTCCTGCACACACAAAATCTTCGACTTATTTTCCACTGACATCACAAAAATCCGCTTTTTCGCCAGTTTCTGAGAAGCTTTCTGAAGCTTTAGAGTTATACATTTCTATACGAAAGGCAGATATCAGAAAATATAGGGGAAACGCTTCGAAAATTTAGATTTGTGGTCTGAAAACAGTAACGGAGTTCAGAGTGAAGGAAAACTTGACAGGAAAAATGGAAAAAAACTCGAAAAAATTTAAATTTTCGACTTCCACGATTTCAGCTTCTTTGTAACTATTTCAGTTGTTCAAAAAAAACTTAACAAAATAGTGTTGAAATTTCAAAATATGAAAAAAAAAGTTGAATGAAATAATTCAAAATTAAATACATTTGCAGGTTTCGGATATAATCAACGATTTGGGCGGCCAAGCCGGCCTTTGGCTGGGATTATCAGTTATTTCTGTTGTCGAGGTGGAGTTTCATGCCGTGTTCAAAGTAATTTCCGCGAAATGCAAAATGATCTCTGACTCTCCAAAATTTAGTGATCTTTTCCTTTCTCTAACGGGTATTTTGCATTTCGCGGAAATTACTTTGAAAACGGCATCAAGCTTAATGATGGAAAAAGCTAACTTCCGAGTTATGTACCGGAATGATATATTTTTTCTGACCTAAAGTGTCGCTCTAGCTCCGCCCCTAGTGGCGCGACGAACCAATCAGAGAGCGAGTCATTCACAGCCTTTTCGAATGACGTCATTGTACTTAACATTCAAAATCTGAACCATTTTTTTTTCATTGGAAAATCCTACTGTAAGAAGTTATTCAGTAATTTGAGTAACTTGAAAACGAAAAAAAAAAATAGGACCTGAAGAATCTTTGAAGATGGTCGGATTGATCCTGCTCTTATTCGCGTTCTGCGTCTCTGGCGATGCGATCAAAATTCGGCCTGATGAGAATGATTTGAACAACGATCAGAGGATCAAGGCGGGTTATTGTTCTGTGCAAACAAACTGAAAGTGAAATTAAGGATGTGCTTCAATTTTGAAGATTAAAACCGAAATTTATGTATTCCTCGTTAAAAAAAAGTCAAAGAATTTAGGAAAACAGCTAATAAAGGACTTTTTTCTAGAGAAGGTGAGAAAGAGACGATTAATTGGATCTTTTTTTTCCTTTCAAGGGCACTAAAAGTTTAATTTAACTTTGTTCGCGTGAATAAAAGCTCTTCGTGTATGTATGAAGAAGAAAAACACGACATTTGGACAAAAATCATCGAATATCCTTTCCAAGCTCGATAAAATGAATTTCATTTTTGAGATAATCTTCAAAAATCAGAAAGATTTATTTAACTGTTACTTTTTTGGACTCAAGCCAAAATCATTTAAAGTAAGAGAATTTCACGGTCACTTTTTCAAAACAGTCATAAAATAAATTCCAGGACGTGGACGACGTCCGGAAAGAAATTGACCACATCGATAAGCGCCACGAAGAGAGCAACAACTTCGAAGATTTAAATGAGAAAAAAGGAAACTAATTTGGAAAATTTTATGTTTGTCAAGAACAAAGAAAAAGAAAATATACACGGCACAACAAACACGCATCACTAGAAGGACCCATATTAAAAGGAACTCGAAAAAAAAAATGATACGATAAAGATATGATCAATAAATTAACTCAAATCTAACTTTCATATAACTCTAATAACACAATGTACAATCGAGAAGAAGGGCGAATAAAAAAAGTGATAAGCATTAGGGAAAAAAATAATATTTCTCTCTACTCTACTAAATTTACAACATTATCGATCCAGAAATCTTCGAAAATTGGTCAGAAACGTGTCGACCATGTAAGGTTTGCCGCAAATGGTACGCAGCGACTCCGTAACTTCTTCATGCTGCGTATAACGGACCAGCACTAGGAAAGTCGTGTCCAGAAGCCTGAAAATGACAGTTTTAGGTGAAAAAAAAAGAATCGAAAAATAGGCTTTTCTCCTCCCAAAAAAGCCAAATCCTCTGAATATTCGTTGAAATACTCCTTGATGAACTAGAGATCATTTTCAGAGCGTCCACTAAAGATAACGGCCAAGTCTGGCGCGAGAGAAATGCGAGGTCGGTGGCGGTACATTGACGAAATCGCAAAAATCTCGATCTGTCGAGGCGCCGGTCTCGCATTTTTCTGGTCGCGCCTCGCATTTATCTCGGCGGTTATCCTGAGTGTCAACCGGCGAAATTTCCCATTTTTCAAGACTAGGCGCCTCAAAAACTGTTTTTTTTTACTTGGAATATAGAAATTTTTTTATTTTCTCGGGATTATTCTCAGTATATCGAAGTTTGTCTTACAAAATTTGAAGAACATTTGAAGTTCAAAAAATTCCAATCTGCAATTACTTTTCGGATAAGATTTTCCTTTTGGCAAACTTCACGACTATGTGAAAATCCCTGAATGCGCTAACTTTTCACTGCACTCTATTTGAATGTCTTCATTTGCAAGTATACTACATTTCTGAAAATTTCCAACCCCTCATGAGAGTTAGTCGAGAGAGCGACAGGGAAGAGCAAAGGCAGCGTTTCGCCGCTGATGTAAGTCCTCATTGGGCCGTCGGAAGCGCACAGTTTCTGGGAAATATCCGGGCAGAGGTATCGATCCGATAACTAGAACCGAGAATGAGAGTAGGATTCTCGAAGATTTTCTACCTGGAGCAGTGCCGCGGCGGCATTCGCATCGTGGACAGCCGTACAAGAAGACGTGCATCCGGAGAGAAGGTGCAGGAAAGCGCGGTATTCTTCCTTGGAGCAGCCCTCGGCAACCGTGTCCACCTCGAAGACGCGCTTCTGGCTCGTCTTCTCGGCAAACTCGCCTCTGTACATGCCCTAAATTTTTCCTCTAGGTTTTTGAGACCAAAACTTTAAATTCAGAGAAATGATATATCTATTTTTTCGAAGAACTTTCGAATGCCTTATATACTCTTGAAACTGCTGCTTTCTCTACGCTCTCCTCGTATCTCGGCGGCCCTCTCATTTTGCCGTGTTATTTACATGTCATTCTGACTGTTAGACAATGGAGACACTCGAAAAAATTCAAGTCACGGCAAACGGGATATACTTCATGGATCTATATGATCAAAAATTGAAAATTTCTTCTTGATTTTTTTTTTTAAAATCAAGCAAGACATTTGCGCTTCGGAAATTTCTGGAATTTTTTTGTATAGAGTAATATAAAATTTAGCGCTTTCATTGATCAGACAGGCCAAAAAAAAATGATGAAAAAACGCTTCAAATTGTTCCAGAGCGGGCTCAACCTTAGGTGCTCCATCCCTTTAAAATCGCGCACCTCGAAATATCTGCTACTGGCGCACGCCGCCTCCATTTTGGCCTTGCCAATCTCCTCGCCATCGCAATCTACGAAAGAAAGCATTTCTTCGCTTTCCGGAGACCTCAAGATACTTTTGGATATAAGAAAAACAAAAAATCCAAAAACAACTTTTTAATTTCACAAACGCCGTGTCCATCGTTTGGCTTCAAATACCACAAGTCGTTCTCGCAAAGTTGTCTGAACATTGTTTGAATAATTCTAAGTTGATAATTTTAAAAACCGAATTCTCTGGCCTGTAATTAAAGAGGACATGGCTCCGATTATCTGGGAACATAGCGATGGCTGAAAAGAAAAAAATTTGAAAAAAAAAATCATATTTTTGAAAAACCCCGTTTTTATACGTTTGAATGGTAGCGTTCTGCTCGAAACCTTCCTCCGATTTCAGCATTTCATGAAGAGAATCGAAAAGAACATCTAGCGCACTCTGTTGGCTGGCCGACAGGCTCCAGGCCGAGCGGAAGTGATCTCTTAAAAGATTTTCCGATTCAGAGACATCGCAGAATACTTGCTACAGTAATCATCAAGTTAGAAAAGTATTAATTCATGTTATAAAACGAACTTTACCGAGCAAGCTTTACGTTTTCTCGAATTTTAGTAAGACAATTTGTCGGTATTCCTCTAATTTCAAAGATTATAGAGAAAAAAAAAATTGATTCATTTCATGCAAAACTAATGCATTTTTGAGCACATCGACAAGGACAAGGATTTTCATGAAATTATACTCGAAATAATTTTATCAAGAACAGTTTACAAACCTAATCAAAGCGACAATCGCAATGGCAGCCTTAGTTCTGGTCAAAAATTCGTCCTTCCTCAGTCGGATCAACAGAAACGAATGACCAAACTTGCTGTCGACATGGCTGGCGAACTCGCGGAGCACTTCTCGGCCACGTTCCGAGCATCCTTCGCAGTGGTCGCACTTCTGAGAGTACCTAGTAAATCGCCATTTTTTCAAGAGTATTTCCGGAATTTTCCCGACTTTAACATTCTACAAGGGACCGCACACAGTCCAGTTAGGACTCGCGTGTGGAACTCCATGTCGATAAGCTGTTCGAGACACCCGCGCGACTTGGCCATTTGAAGAAGGACTCGGGATGGCCAATAGTCTAGGTTTTGTCCGTGGCGAAGGTAGGTTATAACGCAGTCCTGGAAAAGAAAATATCATATAATTTTTCACGAGAAATTCGTCAAAATTTTTCTTTTTTAACTTTCAAGAATATCGCAATAAAATCTTTGTAGCATATTATTATTATAACTCACCACGACGTCTTCGCGAATCAGATGCACCAAATTGGCTTCATTGTGCGATTGGCGTGTTAAAACGTAGAGCAGACTTTCGACTATCTAAATGTTTCCTCAAATGCAGCTTTTTTTTTTCTAAATTCACCGTTTTTTCTTGCTTCTTGTCGTTTTCTTTGACGATGGGCTCGTCAGGTTGATCATCAACATCAACATCGCTCCCACACAATGAAATGGCGGTTCCATGACCGAAGCCAGAACTTTAAAAAATAAGTGAAACTTAGTACTAATAGTCTGTTCGAAGTATCCTTCTGAGTTGTTTCACGTGAATCACGTATATCAGTGTTATTTTGACAATGCCAAAGGAGACATCTGCGCCTTTAAAGACTCAGAAACGAATTTAAGATAATATATATGACAATGAAAAATAAAATAAAAAATAAGAAGAAGAGTTTTATTTTTTTTAAGAAAAAAAAATTTCAAAAAAATAACAGTAAGCTCGATTTGTGCGGTGATTGGTGCATTCAAAAAACTGATTTTGCCCATTTTTTGATAATTCTCTTTCTTCTACACGCATGTTTGAGACAGTACTACGGCGGCCGGTGGCCGGTCAATATTACGCAGTCAGTTTCGGAGCCCGAAATTTTTTTTAATTTTCTTTCTTTTTTGCAATTCGTTAAAGACCTATTTCTCGAGGTTACAAGTTAAGTCACAAAAAGTACACAAGATTTCATTTTTATTATTGAAAAACCTATCCAAACTACCGTAATACGAGCGGCCACCTTAAACAGGCGTGTCTACGCTGTGTCCAAAGTATTTTATATGAAGTATTTTCCACAAAGCGCAGAATAATTCTGTTTCTCCAAAACTAATTTTTCTTTTTTCTTTTTCTGACGGCTATTTTGAATTTCACAGAATCATTTTGAACACGGCACTACTTTTTATTTCCGTTTTTTATTTTTATTCTTATTTTTACAGTTTCAGTTGTTCTCGTACCTTTGTGGCGGCGAAGAAGACCCAATAGAGCTTGAAGCCATTGGTGAACTAAGCCCATATACCGGCGAATAGGTACCATACGGATTTGGCGATGTATTTGAACGAATAGGCGAATTCGGCGCCGTTTCGTAAGCCCACATTGGAAAAAAGTCTTTGTAAAGACGTTGAGTTTCTAGCTAAAAAAATCGAACCTTTTTTTTAACTTTTTGAAGTATTGAACTAACATCTCTAGTGCGTTTGTCCTTCTCTTGGGACAAATATTCAAGCTTGGCGCTCAATTTTTCAATGAACTGAATGTCGACCTTCGGCTGGAAATTTTCCTAGTTTCATTTTTATTCTATTTTTCCAAAACCTGACAGACACGTCGATGCTTTTCGAGGTGGGCGTAAACATCTCGAACAACGGTGTTGATAAAAGTTTTGTTTGCACTGAGATAGGCAATTCCTACGAAAATGTATCTTTAAAACGCATTTCTTCAACCGAAAAAACCTTCCATATCATGAGCAAAATGACGAAAAGAGACGGCCAAATCGTAGCGTTCATCAAACGATTGAGAATTGTAAAATTCTTCGACTAATAAGTCTAGAGCGCCGCTAATTCGTAAACGAGCACGGCCCCAGGCTGTCTAGAATATTTTGATGGTTATGTAATTTTTCTTTGCATTGAAACCTGTGAAAACAACCCCAGCAACTTGTTTCGGCCAATGTGTTGAGTAGTTATAAGCCTTTCAATTATTCCGGCATTTTCCAGTCTAAACTTTTTTTTATGAATGTCCGCTGTGTGCGCTGTCATTTGAGGAGATTTTAGAAAGAAGTATTAAGGATCATGAATTTATTTTGCAGAGAAAGTTTTAGATATCGTCAATCAAGAACCGTTAGTTATCAGGCATTTATATCTTTTCTAAGAATTCTTAGATGGTCTAAAGGCGCAGAAATATTGAAACAGCTAGAATAAGATTGAAAACGGCTCCTCGAACTGGAATCTTATCGCAGTATCTAATGCAGGTTCTTCCTCTTCCTTTATTCGATTTTTCTTCGCAAAAGTAAATTAAAACGGACTGTTCTCGAACTTGGACACATGGCGAGTCGCACAAGTCGATGACCAATTTCTGACCCACGGATAATTCCTTTAAATCGGCGCCAATTTCGAAAAACATGTTGATTAGTTGATCCGTACAGGCGCTGAAAACAAAAAAGGCCAAGGTAAACATTATAGTGACATCATAGGGGGCGGAGCCGCCACGTCTATAAATAGTCAGGTCGGAGAAAAATTCCTATTTTCCACGTTCCAAGCTAGATTTCACAATGTTGCCCTGTTATTCTGCAAGCTGCAGTTCATTTTTTTTTTTCGCGTTGTTCCATACTTATTTTCTATTTTGGACTGTTTTTTCAGCGTCTTCAAGCTGATTTTGACTTTTTTAAATTTGAACGAATATTGTTCAAACTTTTTTTAAACATACTTTTCCAAAACTTCATTGAATTTTTTAGGATAATAAGTTTTATGACAAGATCTTGAAGAAATTATGAAAACGAAACCGTTTTGAATGAATCAAGATGAACTCAAAAAAGAAATTTTTCAGTAAGTACTGATTCGTCTCTTCGAACCCCAAAAACTCAAGGTAGTTTATCAATCAATTAATCAAGACAGAGGAAAACCTGTTTCTCGCAAAGTTCTGTTCTCAGTCTTCTATCAAAAAAAAAAAACTCTTTTTCAAACGAATATAGTATTACTCTTGTAACTTAATGGGGATTTTCCTTGAAGTTTCATGGTTCATATATGATTTCATTAAAAATTAAATTAAAATTTTTGAAATCTGTGAGAAATTATGAATTTTAGAGTTCAAATCCTCCCATGAACCTTATTTTCAAAGCATGAGATCTTTGGTCAAGAATTTATGATTCGAAACAGTTTGGAACCGTTCAAAAGCGCTTGTTTTCGCGTTTTTCTAGAAAAGTCCATCAAAAATGACGTGGTGTTCCCCGCGCGTATATATACTTTGTTTTTGATGGTATTGTCCTCGATTCCACGCACTTTGTTCCGATGTTTTTCTTCTTTCTTTTTTTTTCCGTGTCTTTCTGTATTTGTGCACCTGCTGGCCAGCTGCCGGTCTACGTCTTTTTTGTGGCGCCGGAGCAACTTTTCCAAAATGCTGATGATTTCCGGCCGAAGCGGTGAGATGCCGAGGATTTTGCCCAGGTGGTAGCACGCGTTTGAAAGCATCACTACCTAAAATAATAAAAAAAAATCAGTTTTGTGGTTGGCTTTTTCCTTCTGATTTTATATTAAAATTTAGTTTCCTAGGTTTTTTTCAGATTTATTATTTTTCTTAAATATCACACCAGTTCAGACCTACAGGAACCCCTCCGGTTTGCACTGCGCCGTCTCCGCTGCCCATACTAGACCATTTTTGATCATTTTTTGTATTTAATACAATTAAGAAAGCAATTTCCGACATTAATAGATAAAAAAATTACAGAAAAAAAGACTTTTCACTTACTAAAGACGCATTTCCCAAATCAGGCCATTTTTCAAGGCTTGCCAGCGTTCGTAAAAACTTAGTTATTAAAACTATATTTGTATCTTTGAATGTTTTGTATGTGTTTTTTTCTTCAAACTTGTTTATTTTTTTGTACAAAAAAAGCGCGTTAATAACGAAGATACCGCCATGGGTGTATGCACAATTTCAACCTACAGTGTGCCAAACCAGACGGGCTGAACAGATGTGATATATAAGATTTTTTTCGATAAGAAATAGTGATTTAAAAAGAAAAGTAGTTTGCCTTGTTTTGAGGGGAAATTGATCTTTGCAAACGAATTTTTGAGATATTGTAAGACTCAGATGATTAATGTCACCCAATTTTGTGGACTATATCGCAGCGAGAGTAACGCTCTTCCGCGAGCGATACCGCTCGCCTCTCGCTGCGACCTCGCAAACGTCTTGCGCTATATCGCTCTCTGAAAAAAAATTTTTCTTCAAAAAAATGTTTTTTTCTTGAATTTGATTGATATCATAAAAAAATCAAAAAAATAAAGCAAAAATGTTTTTTTCAAATTTCAAATTTTTTTGAGAGGGAGCGATATGGCAGCGAGACTTTGACGACGTTTCCTTGATTTGACTCAGCTGGAGAATTTTTTAATTCTCACACTAATGAACTTGTTCTTTTTACTTGTAGAAAAAAGTTTGTTTTTGGTTTTTGCCCTATAGCAAAAATGGGCGGCGCTTCTCATTCTCTCACATGACCAACGCACTGCGTCTAGAACATTTTGTTTTTGCCGCCGTTTTGAGCGGTCCGCGCTCTGCCGCCATTGCTCTACCATTCAACTGGTAAACAAGCGGTGCGGTGGGCGGCGCGTGTGTGCCTCGGAAACGTTCTTTTCTGTCAGTTTCCCGTCGGTTTTCCCTTACAAAAAGCCCCCACCAACAACTGTTATCATCAGTTTTTTCGGCTGTTCTCTCCACTGACCACGGTCACCACTTCTTGAAAGACAGTTTCGGCTAGGCTAGTGTACGTCTCGCTTAAAAAATCTTTTTTTTTTTCTTCGAGTAGACTATTTCTTTACACAAAATGCGGTGACGGTGGTATGAAAAAAACACCAGCGAAAATTCAAACGGCGACTTTTCCGATTTTTTCATATCGCTAGGGAACTTTCCGACGGCCACCTTTCCGACGAATCTTTTTCCGACTTTTTTTCTCGATAAACTTTTCGTTTTAAATCTCCCTATATAAAGTAGGTAGTTGGTTAATGATTAAAACACAAAGAAATAGAAAAAAACAATGTTTATAGATGTTTTAGAAACCGAAAAAATTAAGGGAAAAAAGTCGGAAAGGGATCCGTCGGAAAGGTGGCCGTCGGAAAGTTCCCTAGCGAAATGAAAAAATCGGAAAAGTCGCCGTTTGAATTTTCGCTGGTAGGTTTTTTCATACCACCGCGGTGACATGGATTCGAGTGATTTCTAGAAGCTCTTAAGTATTATTCAGTGTCCACTTCGTTCGATTTTCGCAGTATTTCCTTTACTTTGACAGCAAAATGAGAGAAACCAGGTTTTTGGTAGTTCCGTTTAAGATCGCCCTTCTTCTTGTGTTTGAAAATTTAATATCCTAAAAAATATACATGGGAACTTTTTAAAAATATAAGCTAATAGAAAAAAAAATCATATTTTAAAAGGAAATTTGATTAAGTTAGCTTTATCATTATTCTCTCATTCAAAATAGGAAGGAAGTTCGAGAAAGTGAGAAAAAAAGCCTACCATTAAATTTTGAACCAATTCAACGGTTGCCTTTGCAAAAAAATCGCATTTTTCATCTTTTTATGAGCAAAAAAAATCATTTTAATAGCCCTGAGCGTTGTAAAAGAGAAATATGCCCATCTCTCCTTTCATGATTTTTCTTTTCATTGTTCAAAAAGCGTTTCTCTCTACGTGGTTACGGTTTCTCTCTGTTCTTCGTTGATCAATGATCGCTCTTATCTTGTTCTCAACTCGATTGACAGATTATTTACAGAAAACAACAAAAATGACTCTTGACGACGTTGAGCTCAAGGCCGGTCACGCTCCGGCCAACATGGTCGGTGGCCGCCGCATCTCCAACAAGAAGGACCGACGTCCTTCGGAAGGCCACGAGCGCGTCGACTCGGAGAGCTCAGATGAGCCGATGCCCAAGGAAATCGTCGACGTCGACTTGCCGGCTAAGGTCAGCTTCAGGAAAAAGAGAGAAAGGAGTATTGAATGACTGGAAGCGGTTTTTAAAAAGTTGGTGAGGAAAAAGTGCTTGGAAAAAAATTAATGTGAATATAGGGATTAACGAGAGATATATTTGGCTCCTCTTGTTCAGAAATTTACTTTCTAGAAAACCATCTATCTGACCACTTGAGGGTTTTTTCAAATCATCCTCCGACAATCTTATACACTCCCGAGACTTTTAGACATCTAGCCCTCTTCAAGTTTACATGAGAGTAGCTAAATGAAGTTAAGTCCTTTTCTGAACTCTAATTTGCAATAAACAAGACATTTTGCAGATGGAGCGCAGTTATCCGACTGCCGCGGTTCGACACACGCATGACAAGCCGATGCCGTCGGTGCAGCCAAAGGCGCAGAACCACCAGAACATTGGCAACAACAAGGGACAGACTTTCCAGCCAAGAAAGATCACCCACTAAACGCGTTCTTTGTAAATATATATTTGATCCCGAAAAACGACCACGCCCCTTTGGATTGAAAAAAAAAACTCTGGAATCATGTAAATATACTTTTTTTTCTGTTTGTCTCCAACCCGATTTTTCTAAGTTTTCGACTGGTTTTTTAAGGGTTTCTGTTTGGAATAACTTTTTCTCCCATTACCCGGTAAACCTTGGCATTCCTTTTTGTTAATTTTTGGGTGTGGGTTTGTGTATATTTGAATAAATACTTGTGCATACCCGAGTGAAATTGGTGGAGACGAGGTTTTTGACGACGCGAATCGACTGCTTCACAATGCTTTCGTGGTCCGATTCGAGAAGAAGACAAACTCGATCGATGAGCAAAGCGTTTTGGCTGATCCAGTGAGCTGATTCCTGGAAGTTCTCTTCTTGAAAAGGTTCTTGATTATGTTTTTTTTAATTTTAAATCTTACATTTGGAAAAATGGTCTATTTTGAAAAGGAAGACACGGATGAGTTTTTTCTATCGTTGGGGGTTTTTTCAAAGGAATCATCTTCAATTTTTCGAGAAGAGTTGGAAGAACGAAATATAAAAAGTTCACATCAGCAACAAAGTGTAGCTGGACCATGATAATCAATTTCGTTTTTTTTTTTTTGGATCTATAATTAACGCGAGCCTCAAACTCTTATAGCCTATTCCGCGCCAGCTTGTCACGTTTTTTTCTAAGACCGTACACTAAATTAGATTAAATTTCTGCTTTTTATAACGGCAAGAAACAAAGGTCTTGAAGCGAAGTTGGTTAAATTTGACCTGGCCCTTCTGGCGGAAAGAAAAACGTGACAAGCTGGCGCGGAATGGCCTATATCAATATCAAGTAAACAACTTCTGATGAAATTTAAGACTGTAATTTTTGAAAACCAAAAAAAAATGAATCGGAGTAACCTTGTGAGCGCACAAATTAGCGATGAGACGGCACAATGTCGCTTTGGAACTGACCGGCAGTTGAGTATTCTCGAGAAGTCGGACTGAAACTCATTAAAGTAAGCCATAAAACGAAATTTGAGTTCTAAAAAAGATTCTAAACACGAAACTTCGAAAAGTTCTATTTAAAAGGTACCGGTTACGCTTGGAAGTTGGACGAAAGTCTGCTTCATTTCCAGACAGGCCATGAGGCTCAAATTGCAACAATTCGCCAGGACACTCATGCAGCTTTGTAGGATTTCTGCTTCTTTAAACCTGAAATCACCGTTTCTGATGAGATAAAAATCAAATAAAGAACTCACTCTTGAGTGCCGAGCTTCTTGGACAACGTGACGAAAGTCAGGACGATGGTTTTGAAGACTTCTGGCTGATTCAAAACGAACTGATTCACTGATGCAGCGGAACTCAGCGCCAATTTCAAAGTAACGAAGCTTCTCCGTAGAGTTTCAGGATCTTCAAGTTTCATTTGAGCCATCGTTATCGATGAAGCTTCTTTGATTTCTCGCCGTTTCCTTGGTCGACTTGAACTCGTCGGCACTTCACCGCTTTTCTCGTCGTCTTCTTGCGAAGTTTTCCGTCTTTTCGCTTCCATATCTAAAAAAGGATTTACTGAATTTTTTTCCTTCACATTTGTAGTCGTGCACGTGAGAATTTCCTCATTTTTTTTCTCATTTACGTTTTAAACATATTTCGAGTCAAAGTTCATACTTCTAGAATAAGAAGTTGTATTCACTTTTGTAAAATATGTATATAGTCTGTTCAGATTTTGAATGTCAAGTCCTCGCTCAAGCTCCGCCCCTAATAGCGCGATAAACCAATCAGAGAGCGAGCCATCCACAGAGCGTTTTCGAATGACGTCATTCTACTTGACATCCAAATTCTGAAAAGACTATAGCCTGCATCCTGACAGTTGTTCTGAATTTAAAATGACTGAAAAATCGACAATGATTTTAAAAGTAAAAAAAAAAATTTTTTTCTAATCGATTAATCATTTCTACAAAAAAGTTTTTTAATCGTTTTTTCTCTTTGAATTAACTTTTTGGTTTGAAACCCCCTTATAGTAGTTTTTTTAATTTTTTTAATATCATTTTTTGTGTATTAAATTCTTTCTTCGTTCAAAACTCGCATGCTGATCAGGTGTCTCAACGGGTGTACCCGTATTAAACCCGTGTTTCTGGGGTTATTTTAGTCTCAGTTGGGCTAAAACGGGGGAACAACGGGTGTAAGAAAAATATGTAACCCAGCTGGGCTAAGGCGGGGTCTCAGTTGGGCTAAAAAATGCCAAAAGTTCTATCAGCTGGGCTTATACGGGTTTAATACGGGGGCACCCGCGGAGACCCCGTGTTAGCACGGCTGGGTTACCCTGCTCAGCATTCGAGAAGTTTTAAAATGACGAAACGCGCGCAATTTTTTTCAAACTGAGCACGGAGACCGCGCTGATGCAATCTTGATTGGCGCTTTTTTCGTGCATTTATGTTTCAGCTTTTTTCTACTTTTTCGAGAAACTTCATTTAAAAAAAAACCTTAATAAAGAGGTGAAGTTTACAAAATAAGCATAAAAAGAAAAAAATTAATAAAGTTTTTTTCAGAAATGTTTTTGAAAAAGTTTCGAAATTTTTCAGAGTTTTTTTGAGAAAAAGTTATCGAAATTTTTCAAAATTTTTTTATTTTTTTGCCAATTTTAAAATTGCAACGAACCTCGGTGTGAAACCAGTTTTTTCCCGTGGTACAATCGATATATCGACGAATTGAGAGTACCTCTTTGGCGCGAAGGGTCAGGCTTGACGCGGTTTCGGTGCACGGGGAAAGAGAGGCTCGTCGTCGGGCACCGTCCGCTTTCCGCGCGCTCTCTGACCTTCCTTCGAATTGGCTGGCGTTCGGCCAGCCCAGTCTACCCAGGCCAGCACTGCCTCGACCAACGCTTTCGCGCCCCCTTTTTCCTTCTTTCCATTTCTTCATCCAACAACTCAAATCGTACGTGGAATCGCTCGATTTTCCCTGATTTTTCTGAAATTTTCTGAACAGATCAACGGTTGGAGCAACGGAAAGTTCAAACTGCCGCCGCCGTTGATCCCTCCTCTTTCGCCAAGTGTCGCACACTCCCGCCGCAATTGGCGCGTCTTTTTTTTCCCTCGGTCCGCTGCATTTGAATTTTGATTTTGTTGCAATTTCCATCCATTCGCATTCTTTTTCAATATACTGGTATTCGAAAAAAAGACGAAGAAATATTTTAGCCATAATTCTGATTCTTTGATCTATGAAAAGGAAAAAATCAATAATCTTCTTGGTGGCGTGACATAAAAAGTTTTTTGTTTGTTGATAATTTTCGGTTCAATTTTTTCAATTAATCTTCGGTTAGGTGAATAATAGCTTCGGAAATTTAATTTAATTTTTTGAGCTAGAAAAATACTTCGAACTTGTTTCTATTTTTCCTAGAACTTTCATGAACTCTACTAAACAATAATTTTTTAAAAGTTCAACTAGGACAGAGATAAACTGTCTTGTCTTTTTTATATTTTTGAACCGATTTTTATGCCGTGTTCAAAGTGATTTCCGCGAAATCAAAAATGGTTTCTGACACTCCTAAATTGAGCTTTCTCTTTCTCTGACGGCTATTTTAGATTTCGCGTAATCACTTTGAACTAAACAGGGCGTTGATTTCATTTACTACTCGGACCTTGGTAACGCGAACGGGACGCGAATCGGACGTGTCGGGGCATTTCTAGTGATCACTTTAGTAGCCTTAACGCTCTTAAGTGATCCCTTGAATCGCCCAGAAACGTCCGGAGCGCGTCCGTTTCGCGTTACCAATGTCCGAGTAGTGAGTTTTAAAATGATAATCACTTCTCATCGAGCTATTAAGTTATCATAAGGTAATTAATAGCTTAGACGTGATTCTAAGCATTTTTCTCAACGATCTTGAAGATTATGGCTAGGAAAAGCTTCTTATTTTTTTTTTCAACCACTTGCGTGATTTCCGACTTCGAAGCTTTTTCAAAAGTCTAGAACTTTCTTGAATTGAATCTGCAGAGGAGCTGAAACTCAGAGATGGGTTCAGGTGTTTTCTGAACTATTAAAAAAATCCTTGTCCAAAAATCATCTGCTTTTACTTTCGGCTTCTAAACGATTCGAAAATTTCTTGGCCTCTCCTAAAAACGAATAAAAAAAAAAAATTGAAGCTCAAACATGAGCACGAAGCGGAAAAGAGCTGCCGATGTGGAGTCGACAGCGACGGATTCGCCGTTGTCGACGCCGTCCGTCAAGCGAAAGAAGGGTCGAATGTCCAAGAAGGAAAAGGAGGAGCAGTTGGCTGACGTGAGCGGAATGATTTTACAAAGATTTAATATTTATCTTTAAGATCCAAAAAGGTTTGGCCGTTTTGGAAGTGATCCGGCATCACAAGGGCAAAGAGGGTCGCCTCGTCGCTGAGCATTTCGCTCGGGCTCCTTCCAGAAGGTATAGTTTGCTCCTTGGATACTGGGTGAAAATAGCCGCTTAGTTGAGAATATTTTCATGACTAATAATTTGAAGTTCGTATGGGATTGAGGTTTTTTGAATGGAAACGATTTTAAATTATCTTTTTTTGGACTTTCAAATTGTTTTTTTTAAATACAAGCTTTTAGGAGAATCGAAAGAGAAAAAACAAGAAAAAAGATGAAATAAGTTTAGGAAGGAGGAAGAGAAAAAAGGAAATAGCATTCTATTCAGAAAATATTTTCCTCCAGCCATCAGCTGATTTATTTGATTGTATCGATGTTTTTTTTACTTGTCGTGCAGATTGCGGAAAGGCGAATAAACACATCAAATGAATGAATGAAAATTTATCTTTTTTGTATTTGAATATCTTGAACATCTCAATATGTGCTCTAACGAACTATCATCTGATTGGCTGACCATGCCTTTTTTCTCACATACTCAAGACATGAGGAATATTCAATGAGGTAATTAGAAAGCTTACAACTTCCAGAACCGACCCGGAGTACTACAAGGTAGTAAGTGAGCCGATAGACGTGACGCGAATCCAACAGAAGCTCAACACGGATGAATATCGGAACTTCGAACAGTTTTGCGCCGATGTTGAGCTTCTCGTCAAGAATGCACGTGCTTATTATAAGGTTTATAACGAAAATGAACAAATGAAACGCATTTTTCTTTCAGGAAGACACGGAGGAGTACAGAGACGCCGCAGAAATACACCAAGTTTTTCTTGAGTCCAAAGTTAAAGCGGAAAAAGGAGAACTGGTGTGGCAGGATGAGGACGGCAACCGGGCCACCACTTCTGCTAGGTAAATCTTTTTTTTTCCGCAAAAATTTCTGGAGCCTTTGAAAACAATTTAGTATCCAGTACCTTTTTTCCGTTTTTACTTGATTTCGATATTGTGTCGTCCTAAAAAAATTGACTTAGACAGGATAACGGTTGTAATTTTTAGCTCCTTGGATAAAAAGCTTAAGAGTTTATCTAAAAAAAAAGTAAGAGATAATGAGGCTAAATTTTGATTTGCTTAACTCAGTTTTTATCTGCTCAACTTTTTAAAAGATGCGTTTTATTTTCACTGAACTGTTAGTCGTGAATTCATGACTGTAGTAAATGAATCTATCTTTATCATTAATATTTTGCTCGAGATTCGTAAAATAAATAGTTTTTGTTCCAAGAAACCGTCCTGAAATGATTTTTCATTCATTATCAAAAACCTTTGAGATTTTTCCAAGGTTCTGTATCTCATTGAAGTTGATAGGAATTATCGAGTCCAAGCCTCTATTTTCGATGAAACTTGTTCAGAGGCGGAGACCACGAGGAAAACGAGCGCGATCGTGACACGACGGCTTCTCCAGAAGACCTCGACCTCTACATGATCGAGGACATTCTCTGTGGGATCCTCGAGTTCACCGACTCTACGGGACGTCTTCTCTGCCCGCCTTTCCGTGTCCTTCAAAGCAAGGAGGTCTCCGGAATCAAATATTTTTCGAAAATTCATAATTAATCTTTGAATTTAGTTCATAATATTTTTAAATCAAACAAATTGAATAAAAATAAAGCGCTTTTGAGAGAAACAGTTTAAGGGTTTAGCCATTTTTTTCTCACTTTTTGAGCTTTTTCAATTTGATTCGAAGTAAGATTTTTGAACGCATTTTTTTCTCATCAAAAATTTCCTTCTTTATTAGTATTTTTCAAACCAGATTTTTTTGCAGGAGTTCCCCCTGTACTACGAGAAGATCCAGCATCCGATAGATTTGAAAAAGATTGCGGAAAAGGCGCGCGAGGGCGAATATAAGAAGATGGACGAGCTGGAGGACGACATCAATTTGTTGTTCAAAAATGCTCAGGTTCGAAAATTCGAAATGATTGATATCATCAACACGGGAAGACATTTTACTTGTCGGTTTGGCATTTTCTACAAACTCTTTTATTGTCGCTACCTGCGCAAATTCCTAGTATTTGAGATATTAGTTTTTAAAGTTTCGTTCAACACATAAATAGACCCCACAAGAGGTCATTTTTAATTTGCGACTTGGAATTTTCTACAAACTTGTTCAATCACTCTCTGAAGGTTAATATTGAGATCCATCTAAGATGCGACCCGCGCCAGCTTTTAGTTTTTAAGATAAATAATTTTGAAAGTCGAAAAGTTAGGCCTAAAACCCATTTATCGCAACTGAAACATGATTTCTCAAAATCTAGAAGCTTGCGCAGGAAGCGACTATGACTGATCTTCATCTACATCTTCAGAGAGTCTTAAGTGATTTCATAATCCAATGTTATTTTTTTTAGCTTTTGAAGAGATTCAAGTAGCGAAAAGGTTAAAAAACGGAAAATGTAGTCTTGAAGGATCAGGAAGAAACTGAAAAGACTTTCAAGCACGAGTCTCCTTTAGTGGTCATTAAAGAAATGCCTAGGGCCTCTAGCTTTTTTCACAAAGACTGTCCCTAATGAATTGACTCCCATTTCAGAAGTTCAGCGGCAAAGGAACCGAGATTTTCAATGATTCCGAAGTTCTGCTCAAGTTCGTCAAAGACAAGGTCGAGCAGGTCCTGGATAAGGGCTGTCATCCCAAAAGGTCTAGTCAATCACGTTTTTGAGCTTATGACCTCTATTTGAACCTTTTCTTTCCCTTTTTCTAAATACAGCCGATTTTTTTCGCCTAAGAAACATGATAACATTGAAGATAATTCCGTGAATTACTGGAAAATCCTCTTTTCCAAAAATAATTTCTTTTACTTTAATCACTTTAATTTTCAATTTTTGTCTTTCTTCATATGAAGGTCCTGTTACACGGAATATAAAGCGCTGAACCGAATGTCACAAAAAAAAGAGGGAACTTATTAGCTTTTCACGTGTAATATGTTTAAAAAGTTATTTCTTCTAACTTTTTCACAATTTTCAGGAGAGACAAAGTGAGAAGGATTGTTGACGGTCTTTTGGCTCAATCTCCGTCGGCTTGGGCTTCCGAAGAGTTCAGCGAGGACAGCGAGGAGGACGAGGACACCGAAAATAAGGATGTATGATGAATTTCAAGATTTTTCCTAGGAGGCTTTTTAGGTTCTAATCGAAATATGTTCTTGGCTTGGCTCTTTATCCTTTGTAGTTATTCTAGGGTTCGAAAAAAAAAACAAAAGAAAAGTTCACGGATTCCTTTATGATTTTATTTTGGTAGATTTGCGTTCATTTCGAAGTTTTTGAGGCATCACTACAGTTTGGTTCATGCCAAGTGAAGATAGTTGTAAAATTTTGAAGTTGTGATTTTTGATGAAAATGTTTTTGATTAAGTTATTCGTTCAGGATCCCCGCTGGCGCCTCTACTGGACCATTCGGAACGCCACAAACGAAAAAGATCATACAAGCGCGTTGGCCGATCCTTTCTTGGAGCTTCCCAATAGGAGGTAACATTGGAAAATCAAAAAAACATTTCAGAAATTTGAAATTTTTTGGAGCTTTTTTCAAAGTCACGTTGATGAGAAACTATGTTTTATGTTCTTTTGACCGTTTTTTTTTTCAATTTGCTAGTTTTTGCGTTGAATAAGAAGCTTTTAGATGGTGATTGAGGGGAGTTTTCCAAGAATAACGGCCCAGAAGTGAAAAAAAAACCGTTGAACCCTTCAAGATTTATGATTTTCAATAATTTTTCAGTTATTATCCCGACTATTACGACGAGATCAAGTCGCCAATGTCGTTATTTATGATCAATAAGAAGCTGAAACGTGGCGATTATGAATTCGACCAAATGTTCAAGGATTTGATGCTGGTTCGTTTCGATATTTCGTTGGGCTTTTCAACTGATTTTTTGTATTTTTTACACTTTTCATGCCATTATTGTACTATATATTGCTGAAAAACTTTTTTTCCTCAAAAATGTTCGGAGGAAGTTTTGTTTTCTACGCTAATGATTCTTTCAACTTTTTTTCGAAGATGGATGCTCTTTTTTAACAGTTCTATTGACTGAAAAAATGGTTTATCACGTTTTTCAAAGAAAAATGAATTTTTTTCTGCATTTGAGAAAGTTCACCCTCAAATATTAAAAAAATAATCGGAAAATTTCATTCTAACTAGTAAAAGATTTTTTTTCTCAGATTTTTGCCAACGCCTGTGAGTACAATATGGACGGCTCGGAAGTGTATACGTTCGCCAAGAAATTGGAAAAAATCGCCGTTCAAAGTGCGAAAATGCTCAAAGGCGATCTGAATGTTGGAGTGAGCTCTTAAGGGTTTTGATCGGTATTATATAGAGTTTTTGATAGGATTTCGAGAAGAAAACAGCCGTTTCTACTCCAAAAAAGCCGAAAACGCCTAAAGCCCCGAAAATTAAAATCGAAGTCGACATTGGAAGCGAATCCGACACCAGAGTTTGTTTCGGGGAATTTTTCTGATTGAGTATTAAGTTCTCTCATTAGAGACGTTTTAAGGTGGTTTTTAAAAAAATAAATTGCTTGGGAAGCTGGAAAATTCTGATTTTTTTGATATAAATTTCAGATAGTCTAGTTTCAAGTTTCGTTCGGGTAAAAGTTGATCTTTCTTCAAGATTACCTTGGTTTTTTTCGTTTAGAAACCACTAGTAAAAAAAGATTTCCCATTTTTCTAATTCAGTTAGTTATCATGTCTAGTATTTTTTTACAGACTCCTCCACCGGCTTCGCATAAAAAACGATCTCCAAAGAAGCCAAACGGCGACAATGGCACTTATCCGGGAAAACCAGGCCGGAAATCTTTGAACGAACTGATGATCCGCTATCGGAAAAAGATGTTGGCCATTTGGGAGGCCGTTGCAAATGAGAAGGTCATTTTTTCAGACTTTCTATGGGCCGTTTTCTCTTTTAGTTTCATTATAGCAAATTTTTGTAGTTTCATCAGCGTTTCTATAGATTTTATCGATATTTAATGATTTCAGGTCGGTCGCCAAGGACAGGAGTCCTATTGGCCGGCGTCTCCTTTCATGGAACTGCCTTCGTATCGCGAATATCCCGATTATTATGACGTTTGTCTAGTGAATGAAATAAGAGTACTCAGCTCTTGATTCAGGTGATTGCCAACCCGATCGATATGAAGACGATTCGCGAGCGGATCGAGACGGACAAGGTATTTTCTCTTTTTTTTTTAATCCACTAACAAGCTCGTTTTTTACTCTCATTTATACGTCCAATTGTCAGGAAACGATCATTCTTGACGAAAAAAATATTTTTTCTTATGCCGTGTTAAATGTAATTTTCGCGAAAGGCGAAATTGTCTCTGACTCTCCAAAACTCAGTTATCTTTTTCTTTCTCTGACGGCTATTCTGAATTTTTCGGAATCACGTTGAACACGGCATAACCATTTTCCCCAAAAAAACATGGTTTTCTGCTCTTTCAGAATAGTATTTTTAAACCCATTTTTTTCAGTACGACCTCTTCTCGGACTGTGTCGCCGACTTCAAGAGAATGTTCGCCAACGCGAGAACTTATAATGTCCCGAAATCGAGAATCTATGCCGACGCTAATCATCTTGAGAGAGTCGTTCGTTTTTTTTTCAATTCTAATGATTCAGTCAAGAAAGACAATTTTCTGATCGTAAGCCAAGGAAGTGATTGAAACTCGCACTGATTTTGGTTTGGTGAAAAAGATCCTTTAAAAAGAGTAATCCATTGAATTTTACTTATAATGATGTGAAAAAAATTTGAGCAATCAAATTTGAATAATTCGGTATTAAAAAAATGATATTAACCGAAATTTGAAGCTGAGTGGGTATTTTTCACCAAACTTTTCGAAAAAAAGAATGATTCAATTTTTGAAAAAGCTTTTTCTTATTTTAAGCCATAGGAAAGTAGAAGAATTTCTTCAGAATATTTTTAATTTTAAGTGTGTCTTTTTATGGTCCCATTCTATATTTTGAAGCGTTTGATTTCATGTTCCTACAGTCTGATATCAAATTCAAAATATTTCAGATGGCCGCGGCCTACGAAGCCAACAAAGACGGCCCGCAGGAAAGTCCGGCGGCGGTCCGCAGAAAATTGGCGTAAGTTCAAAGTTCCTTTTTTGAGAAGCTATCAGCGATAATTTTAAAAAAGGGATTCTCTGCGGTTCTTGAGCTATCTTTTTCTTCAGAAATGTTTTCAACAGTTGCTCTAAATTGTAATGAGGAGTTGGAAGCTGAC
Source organism: Caenorhabditis auriculariae (assembly GCA_904845305.1). Taxonomy (NCBI): domain Eukaryota; kingdom Metazoa; phylum Nematoda; class Chromadorea; order Rhabditida; family Rhabditidae; genus Caenorhabditis; species Caenorhabditis auriculariae. The sequence goes on from CAJGYM010000004.1 coordinate 906,161, forward strand.
TACAAATGATACTTCCTTGAAGTTAAAGGAATCGAAAAAAGATATTTTTCTGACCTCAAGCATTTTTCTAACCCAATGTTTTTTTTTTTGACTTTTTCTAACCCTCTTGTTATTTTGTAATCCGACTTGGAAAATGAACCATCGTGCAGACTTCTGAAGCCGAAAAGCCCGAAGAAAAGGCGGACCCAGCTGAAATTGAACGGCGGTGGCGGAGGAGGATTGGCGTTCGGCCAAGGCTATTCTGATGATGAATCGTCCAACTCTTCGATTAGGTATCCATCCGTGTCGTCTTCAAGCCTCCCAAGCTGCATGGCCGGCGGCTTCTGTCGCGTTTCGTCTTGATGTTGGTGTTGACGTCTTAGTATTGAGCGTCACTGTTACAATTTGTGAGCTCTATCCCAATAGATTCCGCGCTACGAAAAATTGTCTCTGACTCTCTAAAACGGTTATTTGGATCTCGCGAAATCACTTTGAGCGCGATATGACGTTTTAAGCTAGTTGAAAATATTTTTAGACGGAAAGTGGTCTTGAAGTTGTGATTGTCGGTGTAGTGCATGAATGTCTGAACAGCATGGGGATTTTCATCATTCTGGTTATTATATTCAAAAAAATGGAGTTTTTCCTTGATAAAGTTGTTTAAAGACTGAGACTTTTGAATTTCTTGGCTTCTCTGGGTTTTGAGCGGGGTTTTTCGAAGGTTTTTTTTTTCAGCTTCTGGAATCAGTAACTTTTCAGATTTGCATGGCTTTAGATGTTGTCTTTTTTTTAGCTCTGTACGTTCTTATATTTTTTGTTTTTACATGCCCAAAAATTGTTCAGATCTCCGGAACCGACGCCAAAACAAACGAAAAAAGGAAAAGGAGGAGCCGATAAGAAGTTCATCGAGATTCTGAATAGGTACGGTCATTCCTCGTAAAATGTGATAAATAGTAGGATCACTAGTTCGACTAATACAGGGGTCTCTAATTTAGAGGATCTAAAACGTCAAAGCTTTAATTGTCCTCTAAAACAGTAGTCTTGAACTTCCCTTTTGAATACGGCACAAAAGTTCCTAGACCAAATTAAACTTTCCTGGTCAGAATCTGCAAAATGAAGCTGTAAAGTTTTTTACTGCGCAGAATAAACTATTCAACGGTGTAAAGAATGAAGAATCGACTGAATACACACAAAAAATGGTTGCAGACTCCCAATAGAGGAGCAGAAGATGTGGCGCCTTCTTCACGGCGTCAAAGACTACCGAGACGAAAAAGGCCGGATGCTATCCGTGGCGTTCATGAAGCTGCCCACCCGCGAGGAGTACCCCCGCTACTATGACGTCATCAAGAAGCCGATGGACCTCCAGAGGATCCAGCAACGGCTCAACGCCCAGGCCTATCACACCTTGTCGGACCTCTACGCCGACCTCACTCTCATGCTCGACAACGCATGTCGGTATAATGAGCCCGAGTCGAGCATTTACAAGGTGAGGCTGAATGGTAGGAAAATACAGCAGACTTCCAAGAAAGGAGTTTTGAATGTGGAATCTGTAAAATTTTATCCTAAATCTTCACAGAAAGAAGGATTTTCCTTGCCAGAAACTTCTGATCTTCCGAAACCTTTTGGAAAATATTAAGCTTATTTGGCATTGGTTTTTAGGGTGAGTGTGTAATTTTAGGCATGTTCGCTCATTTTTACCTGAAAATTAGAACATTTTCAAGGGTCTTATAGCTTTTTCGACGAATTTCTTTCTCTTAAGGACGCCGTATCACTGCAACGGCTTCTCCTGGAAATGAAACGAGAGTTCGGATCCGACGAAAGTCTTCCAAGAGTTCAAGTCGAAATCAGGACCATTTTCACCTCGATTTTCGCCGCTGTCTTCTCGATGAAGGTTCGAGTTTCAGAATCGAAAAATGAAGTCGGAAGAACTCTTCACGATTTCCAAAAACTGTTCTTAAAAAGCTTCAGTGGCTGCGGGATCAGACCCTAACCCCTATAGGGACCATTCTAGCGTTCATGTTTTGACAGTTTTCGACACTTTCGTGCTGGAGATTTAAGATCAATCCAATTATTTTCCTTTTCAGGACAAGAATGAACGTTGTCTGGCCGACTCCTTTGTAGAACTACCGGAGCTTCTGAAGGCCAAGGGAATCCCAGCCGAAGAATGGCCCTTCACTTTCGACCAGATCAAGAGGAACATCGACAAGTCTCGTTACAGACGTCTTGATCGTCTTCAGAAGGACTTTTTCGACCTTTTCGACAAGGCGCGAGAAGTTTCCAAGATCGGGTCCACGGTGAGGAATCAGTAATTGTTATAAAATATGAGAAACAACTAGTGTAAAACTTTTTCTTGACTTGTTCTGTTTTAGTAATAAATAACATGTACTGAGAACTGTTGGAAGTTATTGAGGCGGTTGAAAAGGAGAGAATATCTATTCAAAGTTATGAGAAATGACCTTGAAGCCAGAAAATTTATGAGTGTGAAAGTTTTCTTGATGACAGATTTTTGAGAAATATTATTCATTTTTTTTTTCGAACTTTTTGCATTGAAGTTGGAAAAAAACAGAGTTGAAAAATCGATAAAATAGCTTCTTAAAAGAAAAGCCGAGATTATAGGAATTTACACGCATAATTAAAGGTTTTAAAGAAAAATTTTACAGAGAAGCGAAAAAACCTCTAAAAATAAAAGATCTCGAAGTTTTCATAACGTTAAATACGTTTCAAAAAACTTATTTATAACAAATGCATTTTACTTTAGATTTCATTTTCTTCTCTGTTCAATCAATGAATTTATGATAATTTGAGCTCTTCAACGATGCCGTCGAACTCCAGAAGAAGTTTATCGAAGAACGTGACGCCAAATGTAAGGGCGTCATATTCTCCAACGCCTACAATGTCAATCAGAAGGTGTTTCTCCGGAGAAATGAATCGATTTACTGGAAAACTGTAGGATATCGATGAGGCGGTCGAAAGTGAGAGAAGCTCCCGGTCGAGCGGCAGGAAAAGCGCGGAAACGGAGGAAGTAGAGGAGAAAGGCAACAAGTCGCCGAAGAAACTCGTGAGTTTGAAAATAGATGCTACTCATAAATATGACGCTTTTTTTAATGTGAAATTCTAACTTTTGAAAACTAATTTTCGAGCTTTTTTCTTTCATAATTCCTAGTTTTAAATGTAGAAATGTAGCTGGAGATGAAGTTATCAATGAATAAAATTAATTTGGAAAATAAAAAAGCTCTTGGGAATCCACATTGAATCGATAATTTGAATATTTGAGTGCTCATTTCTTTTTAGCAGACAAAGCAGGTGAATTGATAAAATTGGCAAGGTTATACTGAACAATATTCATGAGGCCATGAAGGTTTTCTGAAAATTTTAAAACTGGGAAAACATGGAAAATTGAAATTTATTTATTTATTTTTTATTGAACGTCATTCGTTTTTCCAAATTTACAGGAAGGAGAAGTGGATTTGGAGAGTTTCGAAAAGGAAGGGAAGACTTTCAAAGCGCCCTGCTTTGCCTACATCGCCCGGACGGATGACAAGAAGCTCCCCCCTCATATTATGCGGATTGAGAGGATTTTTAAGTTGGTTTTTTGAATTAAACTTGAGTTTGTGTCTTCTTTGGGCTCCCAACTGGAATTAATAAGTTGAACTTCTTGAAGTCAGCAACTTATCCGATTCGGAGAAGAGTTGAAAAGAGTTCTTTGGGACAGTTGAAATGATAGCAATAAGAAAGTTTTTCAAATGATTGCGCAGACAGTTCACGCCATTTAGCATCTCAGGCTAGCCGTGAGACGGCTATTTATGTTGAAGCTTGAATTTTGGGAATTCCAAACGATTTTTCGTGAAAAATGATAAAGGTTCCATGAAATTTCAATGTTTTCTAGTCATTATGAACCTTTTTGGAAACCGTTTCTTTTGAGGAATGAAAATGGCGACGAGGCGGTTCAAGGCTCCTGGGTCTACCGTCCCAACGAAACGCTTCATTTGGCCAGTCGGAAGTTTTTCGCCAACGAGGTACCCAAAAAAATTTGATTACATCAAAAATTTCGACTCAGGTCTTCATCACCCCGTTTTTCGATACGGTACTCGCCGAGAGGCTCATCGGCCAGTGCACTGTAGTCTTCGTCAAAACTTTTGTGAACAACGAAATTCGGGGCGTCGAGCCAAACGATGTCTATGCCTGCGAATGGCGTTATCACGGAAAACCCAAGTATTTCCTCAAAATCAAGGTTTTTCCTGGATTTTTCTGAATATAAGTCGAATTTTAGCAATGGGAATACGCAGATGAGGATGAAAAACTCGACCTTTTACCCAGAGAAAGGCCGATTTCCCCGGAAAGGACGATTAGTGAATTTGCGGCGGTTTGGATAGAATGGAAAAAAAGATAAGGTTTCAATTTGAAGGCCGAAAACGAGGAAGGCGAAGAGGCAGAAGACACGGCGACGCAGTCTTCGTCGACGTCTTCTGAAGAAGATTCGAGGCTGAAGTCGACCTTTTTGCTGGACATCGACAGGCCTGAGGTCGGATATAATTCCTTAGGGTCTCTAGAGAAGAATTTCATTTTTCAATCAGAATTTATTCCCAAGAAAAGTAATTGTAATCTGTGGATAGGAATTTCTTGAACATTGGCTAGAAAACTTCTTGGTCTATCAAATAAAGGACCTGTATGACTTTTTCGTTTTCAATAAATAAAATCTCAAAGTCTCAGAGTAGCCGATTTGAATGGATTTTGATGGGCTTATAATTAGAGCTTTTGATCTAACCCGTCTGAAAGCCTTTAGAAAATTTTTTGGGATTTTTTAAACTCCAAACTGATACCGCCTTTCTTGTGAAATTTTATTTAGTTCAGAAAAATAAACTTGATAGGAACAAGAAGAAAATAATCAGATGAAGAGTTTCAGATCAAGGCAAAAGGAACGGAAGAAGATGCCGACGGCAGGACCTATTTCCAAGAGATGCGGTCAAAAACCGGGCGAGCCTACGCCCAAGGCCAATACGTTTTGGTTTTCAACCCCCTGAAACCGCTGTGCGACATTATGCGGATCGACAAGCTGTGGAGAGAGAAAGAGTGGGCGGAGTTTGAAGGGAAATTGCTCATGTTATCCTTTTTCAGCGACACCGAATGCTTCTCTGGTGGCTGGTTTGCAAGGCCCGCCGATGTTGCTCATGACAGGGGCAGGATGTTTTATCCAAAAGAGGTAGAAATTCAGAGAAATCGACTAGGAAACAGTTGAAGAACTCTTCGTAAAAACATGAAGTTTAGCTTGAAAATTGAGTTAAAACACTCTTTTTCCGTCAAGCTTATTCTGAAATTACTCGATTCACGGTTTTCTCTGACACGTCTGCGCCCTATTTCCTCTCTTTCTGTCCTTTCTTTAACTTGTACGTTTGGAAATAGCTCCAAAAATAAGCGATTTTTTTTAGTTTTATGAATATTTGAATTATTTCGGAGCTGAAGTAAAATTTTTCCAAAAATTTCAGTCGTTTTTCAGAACGTCGGGTGTATAGATGATTAAAAATTATTCGCCTTGAAGCTTTTGGAGACTTTTCTCGATGTTCTGTCAAACTTCTGAGTGAAACTTTGGAACACAAGAAGAAACTCGTAAAGATGAAAATTAAAAATACAATGAAAAAGAATTTCCTCAATTTTTCAATCATTCAAAAATAATTCCAGGTGTTTGCTGTGAATCAACCTGACCAAACACGACGAGTTCTGGATATTCAGTCCAGATGTGATGTCATGACAACCAAGGATTATATAAGACGTTTGGAAGACCCCCAAAAAAAACTCACTATTGAAAATGAATTTTAGAAAGACCATCGGAAATACCCGAATGTGACGTTTTTGTCTGTGAAAGTCGTGTGCAGGGATCGACGTTCTCCGAAGGCGAAACTTCTTCGTTGTTCTGCAGAGGAGTGAGTTTCGAAGATATAGCTTTTGAGGACAATTGGCAAAAGAAAGAACTGCAAAAATCCGATTTATACGATTTTTAACGCGGTTGCGCTGCATTAAAAAGGCGAAAATGAAGTTTCAATTTTTTTTTTTATACTCGGAAAGCTCAAACAGGACTTTTCTGAGCGAATGAGCACCTCATGAACTGCGCCCGACCATTAGCGACTTCCGCCTTATTTCAAAAAGCCTGATCTCACGAAAAATTTCAAAAAGTTGGAAGTTTTTAGACTGGTGCAGCGACTGGCGAGGAAGATTATGACACGTCGGATAGTCCTATGAGCCTGGATTGCGCGAAAAATGTTCGAAAATTCAAGGTTTGGAGGACTTTTTTTGAGTTTCCGAAGGAAAGCAACAAGATTCGGGTGATGAAATTATAGGGAAGTGAGATGTTAGAACGGCCGAAAACTGACCGAAAAGAATGAATCGCTTTTTTGAGACATTTTAGTGAAATATGTACTGATTTTTTTCCTAAAATTTTTTTAAAAAAGGAAGATTCTTAGAAAAAAAATTGCGTGTAAAATAATAATCTAGGTTATTTTTGAAAAAAACACACTTTAGGCGCAAAAAGTTGCTTCAAGGCAATTTCGCACGATTATTTTTTTAAAATAAAAAAAGTCGTCTGATATTTGCAATATTTTTTTCCCATTGAATGCAAACGAGTCACAAATGGAAAATTAATCCCTTAAAAGTATTTTTAATCTTACAAAGTTCGAAATAGTTTGAGTTCCGATCCTATTGGGGGAGAAGGAATTGAGAAGGATATTGCGCCATGAAAGGACGATAAGAACAGCAAAAAAAAAAGGAGAAACGAACGGGACCGGTTTTTCTCCACGTGTGTGTACGCTGGCAAACGTTTCATTTTTTTTTTTTTGGCGTTTGCGGCGGATCCTCCCCCCTACTTCTCCGTTCCTTTTCCCCTTGCTGGAAATGACGTAGCGTGGGAAAATCGAGAAGCGACTCTCGGTTATAGGAGATGTGTTAGAGAGAGAAAACGGCCGATTACGAAATTGATGAGAAGAGATTCGTTTTGGAGCAATTTTCAAAGCTTAAACTCAGTGCATTATAACAGTAAGAAGGGTGAAAAGTATATGTGAAGAAATCAATTTTGTGGTACGGTTTTCCAAAATTTTTGAAGTTTCTCAGTGGAAATTAAGTTTATAAATGAAGATATTATATCGCGCGGCCGTTTCGAATCCCAAAAATGGACGGCACAGAGGGTGACCCATTTTAAGTCTCTCCTAAATGAAAAACGAAGCTTTTTTTCAATTAAAGGCACAAAAAGGACTCAATAACGCGCTCCATGGAGAATTTCGAGGATAGAATGATTTTTTGAGCGATTTTTCAGATCAGATGTAATTTAAGAGATCGAACGATTAAAAGAGCGTTTCAAACTCAAAAGTTGATTAGCTCATCCCTCAAGGGTTGAAATCGAAGATTAGGTTTTTCCAGTTCAGGAGAAGCCGCTTTTCAAAAAGTTCCTTTTCTGTCCATTTTCCCGATTTTGCTCCTCTTCTGACCAAAGTTCCGCCATTTCGGGACTGAGAAATCCGTGAAGTCTTCTCTTTTCCGTTTGCCGAGCTTAATTTTGTTCCTTTTAGCTGTTTGGGTTTGATCAAGCTTCATCTTGTCATTGAAGATCGACGAAAACTTTTTCGGACCCATTTTGCTCTCATTCTTTTTGCAACTTCATTCCGGATTTGAAAAAAAAGACTGTCAAAATAGGGGATATTCAGAATTCCAGGGCTTTTATGCATCTTCGAGTATAGTTTTAGGATCCCAATAAAAAACCATCTTCTCTGAATAATCATATCTCTTCAAAGGCGCATGATTAGATAAAAGTCTTTAGTTTCCCAATACAATGAATCAACTCTAGCGGATCAGAAAGATCTCTCTGACAGAGGCCGGGGTTAGCCGCAGCAGTATTGGATCGATCTTTCGAGACGGAAGAGAGACAAGACGACGAGTCGGTCGGGTTAGACAGCACGCCGACGCCGGAGACGTGTCTGCTCGGCTGGGAAGGCCGCGGCGCGCGCCTGGTGCGGAGCGGCAGAGACGCAGACAGAGAGACCTCCGCGGCCGCCGCCACCGCTGCAAATCGTCGAGGCCAGACCAGGTCTAGCGAAGGCATCGGCGGTCACATCCATCGTCGTCTTCTTCGTCGTCGTCCTCGCCGCAATTTTTCGGCGGCTGCGCCGGCCGCCGCCTCCCCCCTCCTCTTTTTGCCATCCTCGTGTGTATCTGACCACCACCGCCGGCGCTACCGCCCTGCACCTACATACTGACCGAGCTGTCGCTGCTCCTTCCCCTGCTGCAACCGTGCTTATCGCCGTGTGGCCGCCGCCGCGACTTTTTTCTCCTCTTGTGTTGTTCCCCTTCTTGTTGTGTTGTTGTTGTTGACGCAGGAGGGACGCGCGCTCGCGAGGTTCGCAAAGTAGTTTACAGTACTTTTTTGTAGGTTTTTCGTCAAGTTGATTTATCCTGACTTGGATCTGAAGTTGTCAGGACTTGGATCTGAAAGAAGTAAGAGGGTAGAGCAGAACTTGAGTTGGGTGGAACACTTCTAAAGCACTCATTTCAAGTTGAACTAGCATATTGTCTCATTGGCGAAGTAGATATGTTTAGAGCTGTAATACTGTCTGGAAATTTAGTTAAGCTGAGAGTGAGAGAAAGAGCATAGGAACTTCAAATCGTCCAAATTTTGATCTCAACTTCAGGTTTGAGTTTGAAAATAAGCTCTGTAAGTTTAGTTGGGGTGACCAAGTAGAGATTAAACCTGCATAGAAGACTATAACTAGTTCTCAACTGGGTCTTGAATTTTTGAATCTCAGTTTAGTTAGGAGCGATAGTATTAAAAATGTTTGATATTATTTTGTAGAGAGTTGGGTTATCTGTAACATTCTCAAGTAAATCTTTATTTTTTGGAGCAAAAAGTTTGAAATTTGAAGTTTGAGAAACAAAGTGAGGGTTTTTATTAAATTTCGACGACGCTAGGATTTTAAGCAGGTGTAGGATGACTAAAAATATCAGAATGGGTGTTTCTTTGAGCGATGAGGATAAATGCTGGAATTTGAAGAAGTCTTTTCGTCTGTGCTCTCTTTTCCCTCGCCGGCGCGACCAGAGAAAAGGGGAAATAGCATGTAAACAAGAGAGCGCCGTTTTTTAAATGAGAGACAGCAGGCGAGGCTAGAGTCTTCTAATTTGCGGCGAACGGAGTAATTATATATTTTAAAGATTTGAAATAGTTTTTAACCCATTTTTTAAACAGTTCATCATTTCGAAGCTTCCAGGACTCTTGTTGCCTTGATCATTCGCTTTTTTTGATGTTTCTTCATGTTCGAATTAGGTACTGAATATTAACTTTTTCAGCAGTACAAACTTCACCCGATTGTACCGGATGACGAGTTGTTCATCTTCAAAACGCCAATAGCCATGGAGAAGGTGAGGAAAATGAAGAATTGGTTATGTAAAGGGACATAAAAACCAGGATTGAAAAAAAAAATTTTAAAAAAATTGGCTAATTTTTCTTTTCTTCAAAGTTCATAACTTTCATGCCTCTTCCTTCATTTTCTAAAGTTCAAATCTAAAGCAACGAATAAAAAATAAGCATCATTTTTTCAGGACATGTCACCCTTGTTGAAGAACGAAGGCGCTTTGCCTCTCGACGCCCTCGACGACTTGCTCGACGACGACACGGATGGATCCGAGTCGGTGGCCAGCGCCAACACCGCCAAGGTACTTGATTCGGTTAGATTCGAGACAATAAATCGATCATTTATTTTGTCGATTTAGTCATAAATGTTGTCGTAGGCGATTAACACGAATATCTTAAGCAATATCGAACAACGATAGCGAACTAGAAGTCCAAAATTGTAGTTGAACAAGTTGAACGCATGGTATTACGATCTTTTGCCTCTTTTTTGCGCGTAGTTCATTTAGTTGCGCTCTGACAAGCTCAGGCTGCAACCCGAAGACCTTGCTCTAGGTGGAAGCCTCGAAATGAGAGTGACGAACTCTAGTGAATACACGGAATTACCGCAAGATCCTCTTTTTTTTCCCTCGACTCTGAAATATTTCAATTTTGGCGCCAAAACTAGAATTAAAAGAGAGAAATATTTGTGACAAAATAAAAAGGCTTATAAGAACATCTCGAAGGTTACCTATTGCATCTTCTCTGGCAAATTTTAAAAAAGTTCTATTTTTATTTTCAGACGCCGATCCCGACTGAGCCGGTAGCTTCTGTAAGCTCTCCCTCGCCGGCCAACTTACCCAACGCAAATACGCCCCATTGGACGGATTCTCAGCCGAAATTGACGGTTAAGAGCAAAAGCGGCTATATTCTGTTCTCGGCCGAGATTCGCAAGCGCATCATGCACGAGAATCCCGACGCGGGCTTCGGAGAGGTCTCCAAGATTGTCGGCGTTGAGGTACTGCCATTTTTGTTTCAATAATAGTTTATTGACAGATCAGTGTGAACCTTAATGAGTTTACTTGGTTTAAGATAATTTTTTTAGGATTTAAAAGATTACAGAACAACTTCACATCACTTGAGTCTTAAAGGAACATATTGAAATAGCTCGTTTTTGAATTTTAAAGTGATAGAAGTTCATAATTTTCATATTTTCTTGGATTTTTCTTTCTTTGTATTTTTTTTTCTTTTTTATCCTTCAGAGTCTAAATTTTAAGCGCTCAATTAAGTTCAAAGCAGCTAAACTTTGAGCTTTCTCTTTTCCAAGCCAGAGAGCACTACTAAACAAGAGGGGACAGAGAAAAAACGCTCTCCTTCTTACTTTTGGTCCCTCTCGCGCTTTTGAAGATTTCAAAGTTTACTTCTTGGAATTTTCCACGGATCCCTTTAGCCTGAAAAAGTAATAATAGAAATATTTCCATATTTAGCTTCGATGAAAATTCATCGAAGCTCTCGGGTTTACGCTGCGTAAACGTTCATAAAAATTTTTTACAGTGGAAAAAGCTGTCGGATGACCAAAAACGGCAATACGAAGTACGAGCTGAATACATTGCGACCGAACGAGCCAAACAGGAAGCCATAAAAGCGGCGCAGGAGAGGACTTTACAGGTAAAAAAGGCATATTTCATGAATAAAATTGGAAGATATGTAAATTGTCGACCTTTAGTTTAGCTCTGAATTTTTTAAATCTCAGTTTTCCAGGTTGTTCAATCTTTGAGATGTAATATTGTTACACGAGCTTGAGCTCTTGAGAATGATTTTGGTTAGGATTTTAGATTCAGCGTAATATTTCTGTCTTCTAAGAATGAACTTGAGCTTACAACTTTGAGCTCGACTGGATCATTTTCAGCTTCGTGTGAGGATATTGGACTTGAAATAGGAAATTCGAGCTTTTTTATTCATTGCCCTAACGTACTTTTGGTTAGACTCTGAGGTTAATATAGACTCCTTTTTCAAACTTTTTCGTTTTTCTGTTTGTTTGAGAACTTTTTTTAGCCTCAAAAATAATCATCTTGAAGAATATTTAAACACGATTTTTCAGCCCGGCCAAATACGGATCTACCAGTGCAAATGGGCCAACTGTGATTCGCAGTTTGACGCTGAAAATGGCCTCTATGAACACATTGTCCAGCATCACACAAGTCAAATTATCAGTAAGTTTTTATTTTCTCTCATTTTCTCGATTCGCAATATTTTCATTGAGTTTTTGAATCGAGTAATTAAACAAAAGTTAGAAAACGAAACTTTTCTAGTGGACAGCGATCAGCAGTTCGTGTGCATGTGGGTGACGTGTTTGCGGAACCGGAAAGACGGGAAGCCATTCCCGAGTTTGCCGCGTCTCCATCGGCATATGAAGGTGAGGAAAACGCGAAAAATCAAAAACTATTGAGAAATTCCAGGAAAAACACTTGACTTCCTCAAGCCGGAACGTTCTTCCGGGACAAATCGGCCGAAACTTCTACAAACTCATGACCGTGACCATGGCCAACGGGGAGCAGGTAGAGATTTTGTCATTGGAGCGCATTCGAAGATTTTCCAAGATGAATTTTTATTTGGTATTTCTGGAAGCTTCTTCAATGGCTTTCCAGTTCTGTCGATCATTTTTCTCGCTCCATTTTTTAGGCAGAGGTGAACTTTAGGGCTAATTCCCTTTTTCTTTGTTTTTTTTTTTAGAAAAACCGCCTTTCTCTCAAAATTTTAAAGTTTTCCGAAAGACTAGTCTCGATAAAAAATACTGTTTTTCGCCCTTTTTCAACCCTCAAGCAAAAGGAAACTAAATTTTAATTTTATAAAATCTCGAAAACTAGGTCTTCCATGTCACAGAAGCCTAAGAATGGAGTTTTGACTTACCATCCTTCTCAAACTGTTTCTGTATGCCTCGATCCGAAAGTATGAGCATTCGAAATGATTCAGTGTCTTCAACTGGTCCACGCGCCAATGGGACGCCCTCAACCTTCCCAGCAGCCCGCCAATCACCCTCAGCAGATGAACGGAAACGGAATGATGCACCATCATCAGCAGACCCAACAGCACCATCCGCAGCAGCAGCACATGATCCAGCAACATCACCAGCAAGCGCAGATGAACGGCCATCACCACCATCCCCAGATGTCCAATGGAGAACACCATCATCCGCAATACGTTCGGGTTAGTCTCATGAAGCTTCATCTACGTTTAAGTATAGATTTTAAAAAAAGATTGAAAAATGCGCGTGCGTGAAACCATCATCTCTCTGAAATAAATTATGCCCTTTCACGTGAAAATTGAAAATCCGTTTTTTTTTTTTGGAATCCAACAAATATCTCAAATTTTAGTCGAAACTTTTTTTTTTCATCTTTTTCTGTCGACTAGGCTAGGCGGTGAAAAACGTTCGATTCAGTCGTGGCCGCTCTTGGAATGGCTCAAACCTAAAACTATCTTTCTTGATTTGGAAATTTTGAACGATTTTCGGGTAGTTTCAGGTTTATCGTTCTTTTTTTCAGCAAGGACAACCCCAACAAGTTCACCACCAGCCTCAGCAGCAGCAGCAAGTAATGTACACCAACTCGCCGTCCTGCTCCCAGTACCAGCAGGTGCGAATTTTCAGGAATTTTCTGAAGCTGTTAAACTTATTTAAGCTGTGAAAAACCTGAAGAGCAATTTCAAAAAAAATGTCAGAAAAAAGCGAACTTTCAATTTTTCCAGGTGCCACAACCCCAGCAAGCTGGCCAGATGCAAGTGGCGCAGGTGACGCAGGTCATCACGGATCCTGGACGGACGATTGTAAGAGCGCCGCAACACGCAGAGCCTGTCTTCGTCGCACCGCCCAACTCGATCCATTCCCGACGCGTCCTCCACTCGGAAGCCTATTTGAAGTGAGGCTTCAGGGTTTTTGGTTCCAGAAAGTCTAGTGACTTTTTGAGTAAATCGTTCAGTGACCTTTCAAGGTGTAGAATGAACTAAAATTATTGATAGTAAAAAGCTTGACGATCCTTTAGGGAGATACCTTAGTGACCTCTCAAGGGTTAATTTATACAATTACTCTTTAAAAAAAAATAAATAAAAACCTCGAGTGTTTTTTTTTGCAGGTTGTTTCGAACTTTTAAGGAAGCACTTAAGAAGTAAAAAGAATCAAATTTTAAGAAGTCGCTAGGAAAGTGAAGTTTTCTTAAAATATCTTCTAATTTTTAAACGGTTTGTTGCTGTTTTGAATGTTTAAATTTCCCTTTTTGAAAATTGTTTCTGTTAGAGGTCTTTTCGGCTCTTGAACTGTATTATTATTCGTATTGAATAAATGATGATGATGATGATGAAGTAGTATCTAAGAGGACGCGGTTTTTTCTTGGCTTATTCCTAGACTCTTTTTATGTTAGAGCGTTCAATTGAGTGGATAAAAACAGAAAAAAAAGTCTACTTCAAAATCTTGATCAGAAAGAAAATATAAGCAACAACTACAAAAGCCTCCATTTTTTTCTCCCTTTTCTGCACTCTTCCGTTCAAATGGCGTTTTACAGGTACATTGAATCGCTGACGACGAGGCCGAAAACGGGTGGAGCTCGATGGGAAAGAAGTCTCGCTCCATCGCACAAAACGAACCCCCACGATCCAAATAACCGCAACGCGGCAGGAGGACCGCATCGTCTGCCGACCCACTGGATTCGCGTATGTTATTTTCTCCTTTTCAAAAGTTTTACCTCGGTAACACAAACCGAACGCGTCCCGAATGTTTCTATAGTAATTTGTTTAGCGAATTCAGCACTTTTAAGGGATTTGCTTAGAAAATTCCGGTTTGTGTTTCCCACGTCCGAGAAGTTTGGCATTTCGCAAAGTAACTCGGAAATCCTGAAGTTATAACTCTAGTGGAAAAACGAAATGCGATAAGTGGACACTGAAGAAAATACTGAAAACAAAAATACGATATGAAGGAAAAGCCCCTTAATCCCTCAAGTGACCACCCGGAAGGAAAGCCTTAGCAGGTTGACACTCCGAATTAGTAATCCCTTTTTGATCCCCTTGCCAAAAGCTCTGAATAGTATTTTAAGTTGCCGCTCAGAATTACTTTCGATAATAGCAATGCGAATTCATATTAGCCTTAGAGCTAAAAATATTTCATACATTGGACAGTTTGGCCTTACTGCTTCCCTTATCGACGACGTCAAAGAAACAGGAAAATATTAGATCGTGGAAACCTGAACGTCAATGAGTGATTAGAGCGCGTAGAGGAATCAGACGGTTTCGAAATGAATCATTCTAGTCATTCACTAACCATTTATGAATTGATTCCATCCTTTTGCTTTTCCAGGAATGTCGGGGAAGGCCAGTAACCCGGGAAGAAGACGTGACCAAGGCCCTATGGCGACTCCGAGACGAGCTTCTGCAGAGCACTTGTAATGTTGACGTCAACTCCTTGCTCTGATGACGTCATCCTCCTTCTTCTGCTCAATCAGCTCCTCCATGATTCCTTTATTCTCTTGTCTATACTCGTATATAACATTTCCACTCACCACGAAACAATTGATCTCTATCCATCTGTCTGACTGTATTTTTTTCTTGCACTATTATATAGGGTATTTTTTTCAAACTCTAATAAAACCTAATCAATCTGATGATACATAAAAAAAACTCCTCATCAATCACGCCCATTACGGTGATATTATTTGTATTTTTTTTTCTTTTTTTTTTCATTTTCTGAGAACTGCGACATAAAGAAACGGTTGTATGTACATTCGGCCCCAGGAAACGTTTTGTTATTATTTTTTATCTTCTGGGGAAAATTGTTTTTTGAAATCCTGTTTTCATTTTCATTCTTTTGTCTCCTCTGAATGATCTGAGATATGAAATTAAATACGATGATTTTTTGAAAGTTCTGCATCGAAATTGAGAAAGAAGGAGAGGCTTGATCTTCGTAGGTCGACTACGAACTAATTTATGGGCGATCAAACTTTGAGGTCAAAATTTTGAAATTCGTCAAACTTGGTATCAATCGATAGAGGAGATCAAGGAAGTCAGAAAAAACTCTTTTGGGTCTTCGTAGGTCAACTAGAAACTGAGTTATGATTTTTCAAAGTCATCGATTGATTTAAAATCTCGTAAACTTTGGTTTTCTGAAAAATAGAGAAAGAGTATAGTTTAATTCCTTACTAGTTAGGTTTTTTTTAGCTTCCGAGCTCATTGAAGCCTATCTGGACGAGTCAAAAATAAATCGAAAAATCGACAAAAAAAAATAACCGGAGGCTAGGTTCGACCTCGGTAGGTTAACAAAAGACTAAAGTTATAGGCGATCAAACTTCGAGATCAAAACATCAAAATTCGTCAAATTGGTATCAATCGATAGAGGAGATCAAGGAGTTCAAAAAAAAACTTTGTTGGATATTCGTAGGTCAAATAGGAACTTACCAGTAAGAGGTCAAAAGCTCAAAAGGTGGGAGTTTTTATGATTCTCTATGACGTTCTTCTCGAAATTAAACAATCTTCAGCCTATTTTAAGGTTTATTCTGATGACTCAATCGTATACTCCTGTTGATTGCAGCGTAGGTTGCCTAGGAACGAAAATTCCATGTTTCTTTCCATCTCAAAGTCCTTCAATTAGTTTATCGAGTGATGTGCCCTCCCAATTCTCGAAGGTAGGAAAACTTTCTGCATCTCAAGTTCTCTCAAAAAGAAAAATCTTAGTTGAAACTTCGCTGCCATCTCGTGAGCAGGTGCTTATTAGGAAAGGGTAGGGTATTTTCGACAGGGCGTAATTGACAGGTGAATTATCCGACTTCATCTTTCCGTTTCAGCTTTTCCTTCTTTTCGGAAACTTCTCGGCTCCTCTGAATCTAGCAAAATGGGAGAGGTTGTGGAGAATCTGTCGCTACGTCTCCTGTTCGTATTTCTGATCACGGATCTCATTCTTTGTTTTTATATTATCATCTGGCCGAAGAGGCTGCTCCGGGGAGATCGCGCACCTTTTTTGGCTTTTCAGGTTTTCAACCCTTTTTTTTTCAAAACTAATAAACATTTTCAGATCATCGCAATGTTCGGGACGTTCGTGAGCATGGTTTATTGCTTCTACTTCGACAGATATAAAATAATGATCTTTGGAGCTGTGGTCCAAACCTACTGCAAGGTTGATTGTTCTTTCATTCAGAATCGCGCACAAGTATTCTCAAGGGCTTCCCATTAAGCCTCACCTCATGCGATCATAACCTACGAGAGTAAAGAACATTTTATACTTTCACATATAACAGATCATGTAGTCCTAACAGTCGAAAACCGTTTCAAGTAGGCTGCACTAAAACAAAAAATCATTCCTTTTGCGACAACGTTATTCAAGATCTGAAAATAAAGTGTCACACTCACAGCAGGCCGTCCTTCGGGCGACCAAAACTCAAAAAAAGAAAGAAATCAAAAATCCTGAACTTGAAAGCTACATTCTGGGATTGCATATGGTAAGGCTCGGCTTAGCTGATACTATCCTGCGCAAGTCGTTTTTATGTCGGTCGCACTCAACATTTTGTAGCCCCTACTCCTGGCCTTTTACGACGTGATGGTGCTGGTGACGTTGCATGTCTCCGTCAACTGCTTCCGACGCTACCGGACGCTTCTCGACCCGAACGACGTCATCCGCGACTACAACCGCCATCTCATCTGCATCTACGTCGTCCTCCTCGGCCTCCTCATTCCTGACGCCTTCCAAACGGGCTTCGCCAGCTCGGCCTTCATGGGAGTGCATCTGTCAGTCGACGTCGGCCTCTTCGGCCTTCTGACCTTCGTCGTCTTCAAAATACAGAGCATCATAAGGCAGACGCCTGAAAGGGAAGACCGGAGCGTGATCATCACCAATACTCAACTGGGACTGGCTCAGGTTCCGTTTCATCTATGAACCAGAAATTCTAAAAAAAAACTTTGAAAGTAAGAAAATTTCGTCAATCCTAACGTTACCTACGTGAGCAACGGATTTCTCGTAATAATATTGAAGTTGACCTGAGATCTAAAGAACCATTGAAAAATTTTAGAAAAAGGGTTTTCGAGCGATTTCAAAGTATCGGGGTTCAACTTTAAAAAAAGAAAAAGGATCCTATCTTGCCAGGTGTTCGCGCCGATGACGTCCCTATTCTTGGCGAACTTCTCCTACCACCTCAACACGCTCTTCTACCCCAACGACGGCCTTTTCACCACGACGATGGTCTTCTACGTGCTCTTCCCGATGGTCAAGTCGATTTCGATCCGCGTATGCCGAATCGGTCGCCATCCGGGAATCAAACCGGTCGGCTTCATTCCTGGCTCCGCAGCAGCTCCTGTCATCGTCGCCCAACCGTTTCCTTCCGTCCAACCTCCCAACCAAATGGCGAATCTCCCGCCTTACCCCGGATTTGTCCCTCAGAAGTAGAATATTTGTATGGTACATTTAAATGCTGATTTTTCCGGTGAAAAGAAAATAACTGATCAATTTGAGATTCTAGAATCAATTACGAACAATATATACTTGATAAAGCGTTCACCAATGATTTTTTTTTGTTTTTTCTTCCTATTTTTATTGTTCACTCTTATTCCAAGAAAGATACATATCATACAACCAAATGAAAAAATATATAATTCTTTTGGTCTAGACAACTTTTCAAAAATCCACTTTGGAAACAAAAATACTTTTTTTCCTCTAGATTTCCTACCCATTTCTATAATTTCATTTAGTTTTAATAGCTGACTCACGGCTGCTTTGAGCCATCGAAAAAAGGGTCCTGACACGATAATGCACAAGATATAGTCTGTTCAGATTATGAATGTCAAGTCGTCGCTCAAGCTCCACCCCTAATGGTGCGATGAACCAATCAGAGAGCGAGCAATCCACAGAGTGTTTTTAAATGACGTCATTGCCCTTGACATTAAAAATCTGAACAGACTATAGCGCCCGGCTCGTGGAGAGGGCAGACAGGACACGCCCCCTTAGCGTCCCAAGCTAGCCGTGAATCATCTATATATTCGCCGCGAAAGTCAAACCGCCCATACGCCAAAACTCATTTTATTATCATTCATGAAAAAAATTATAAAAATCATATTATATACGATTTACAATTTAATATATACGATTTAATGATGTTAATACATTTCTCAAAAAAATGAATTTTTTTCAACTTTCTTTTTTTCGTCTTTAAGTTACCTAAAATGTCACCTTGTCATTTATTTTTACACAAGTTGTTGTTTTATTAGCCTAGAAATGTTGCTGCTAACTGAAAATAAAGCATGAAAATAACTTGTTGGCATCAAAAAAAAAACATTACCATGTAGGTAAAACGACGTCAACCTGCAAAGAAGAAGAGTTTCGAAAATAACTGATTAAGTTGGAAATGAGAACGGACATTCAAAGATTAGCTTTTTAAAAAAACATTTTTATTTTTTTCAAAAGAGCACAGTTTTGACAAGAAGGCAAGAGTAAATATATATATATATATATTAGGTAAAATACACGAAGTCATCAGAATCTCAATCTCAATCTGATTAAATACATAGAAAAATCTGCAAAACTAGCAACCTATTCAACAAGAAACAATAAAGAAACTAAACTTTCTATAAATTAAAAATTCGTGAGAATACGTAATGAAATACCCATCGATAGCAACATGAATCGGAAGAAATTTTCTTTTATACATCTGTAAATGGCAATCACGAGCTTTTTCTCATTGAATAAGAATATTTTAAAGGAAAAAGACACGAATTATATGGAAGAGGGCTCTTTAAAAAAATTATAAAACTTCGAGAAATTGAAGTATAAAAGCCCTTTGTTTTTGAGCTTTTTAAACTTTGCAGTTCAAGTAAGAGAAACGGCTATCGGATTAGGTGACAAAAATTTTAGCTTCTATAAAGTCTTTTCAACCGATTCTGATCACACCATCCAACGGCCGTTATAAAGTGACAATTTGAAGCCGTGTTCAAATTTTTTCCGGCGAGTTGTGTTCGTAAGAATTGATTACGCGAAATACGTAACATTGGAATTTCTGGAGCCGTGAAAATATCGGTCTTACAACGAGTTGGCGACCTTTACGCGCGAAATTCAAGGGCATTTTCAGTCAAAATAGTGAATTCGCGCATAAAAGTCACTATCTCGACACGTGCCGCCTATTTCGCACATTTCACGTTATCATTTCTGTACGAATAAAACGTCAATTTTGAAAACTCGAAACTTTTTTGAACACGGAGCAAGACAAAAATTGAAAATTGTGAGAAAATGCATGTACTTGGCACGGAAACGTGTACACGAAAACCTTCTTTTTTTCTGATTAATCGTCGCGAATATTGAGAACTTCGTCCTCCTGCTTCCGCTGCAACTGATATCGGAACAACTCGTCGGTTTTCCTGGCCCTCTCCTCGTCGGCCCTTTTGTCAGCCTCGCGTTCGGCGACTTCGCGTTGTCGCTGTTCCTCGGCCTTCTTCAGTCGCGCCTCCTCTTCCTTGCGTCGCTTCTCCTCGTCGCGTTTCACGCGCGACACAATAGCCGCAATTAACGCAGCTCCTTTACCGCTGCCGTCACCCGTTTGAACGATTTTTGAACTAAAATAAATTAATTTTTTTCTTGTTGCGGAAGACGTTTTTCAAAGTTTTTAAATATATGAAAAAGAAATTGCAGAAAAAAATGGTTCGTGAATGTTTTTTTCACATAATTTTTATTCAAACTGACAAGATTTCGAAATTTTTCAGGAACTATTATTCTAAAATTGCAAATACGGGGATTGAAAAAAATTCGAGTATGCGATAGTGCGCCTCGATGTGTTTACACCGTAAGCACCATAATTTACGAGAAGTCTTTACTTACGTATTAAAAAAACGTCGTGATTTTCAAACAAAAACGAAGTTTGAATTCGAAAAAATGTGCTTTTCGAAATTTTCAAGCACTTATATTTTCATTGACCAACTCCATATATTAAAATCATTCCGTAAACGGGAAAAGTGCTGCTCTCCATAAATTTTCCAAAATATCTTTTTTCGCGGAACTTCTGAAACCTTTTTCTCAAAATTCTCAATATAGTCCATTCCGCTTCAGTTTGTCAAGATTTGGTTCCCCTATTTCAGAATCTCTTTTTTTTTTCGAAACGCGCGGCCTACCTCTGTTTATGCGCCTTATATATGGTGGAAAATTTGAGGTTAATTTGAAGGCGCATTTGCGGAGACAGGCCGGGCGTATCTAACAAAAAGGTTTCGAAGCCCGAAGGAAAAAAAATCGCGCCAATCTGGCGCTAAGTGGGCTGTGTTTGAGCATCATAACCATCTAGATCATCAAACTTTGAAAAATAAAACAAGAAATACATCTTTTCATTTCTTTTGTTTGTTAAACTCACATCGAGACCCGGATTCAAAAGCTCCCGGACTTTTTCCGTGACCCAGTGGTTGAAGAAAGGATGGTATTTGTAAGTAGATCCATCGATCGCCACCAACATGTACGGCTTGGCGACGCGGTTCAGGACGCATGCGATTGCTAAAAGTTAATTTTTATGTACAGCGAACAAAATTATATTTCGAAGTTTATGCGTATTCTGATGAATGTAAAAATGGCGGAAAATTATATTACCTAAAAAAATCGTAAAACTCGCCCTTGTCGTAACACCAGAGTTAGTTGGCGATCTTAATAATCTTTCGAGGGCAAGGCTATTTGGTATGAAAATATCCATTAACTGAACTTGTGATAACAGGCCTCGAGAGAATTTTGAAATGGTAAGTAAAACCATATTCAAGTATAAAAAGTGGTGAATGAAATTACCAGGTTTTTGCTCAAACAGGGGCGTGGCGCAAATTTGCTCTTCGACATTAAAAAAATAAGTTTTTCATATACAGAAGCTTCTGTGAGAATCTTTCATATAGATTTTTTTGAGCATTTTTGAAAAACTATAACCTATGCTATATTAGGCCACTTGCCATTTTTTTTTTTGCGTACGACCTGTGTTTTCTTTTTTTTTCTTCTCAATCAAATCAGCTCAGACCTACAGGCACCCGCCCGGTTTGCACTGCGCAGTCTCCGCTGGCCATACTAACCATTTATAATAACTGTCCATATCTAATAAAATGAACACGGCTATTTTAGACGTTATTAGTTGAAAATTACAGGGAATATAATATTTTACTTACTTAAGACGGCGTTCTCAAATTAGACCATTTTTTAAGGCTTGCTGTCGTTTGCAAAAACTTTATTGTTAAAACTAAAGTTGTATAATTTAATGTCCTAATTGCGTTTTTCTTTAAATTTGTCTATTTTTTCGAACAATCGTTATTAACGAAGATATCGCCTAAAAACCGCGATCGGTGTATGCACAATTTAAACCTACAGTGTGCCAAACCGGACTGGCTGTACTGTGCAATACTACTTCGATCAACCAATTGTTGTCCTACTCACCAGCAGCAGCAAGATTGGCACTCCGCCTCGATACTGTGATACAAACTTCACGAAGAAGCAGCATATCACTGAAACTGAACTCCTCGATGCCCAACTCTCCCATGATCAAGCGAGTGTTCAAGTACGAACCGCAGTCATCGCTAAAAAATATTCTTATGTATTGTTCAAATAATTCTAGATCAATCGACTCAATAATCAAGTTATTTCGTACATAATGACTTTTCTGAATAAATTCTATTTAGAAAGCTTCTAGGAAAGTTTCAAAAAAGTTGAAAACTAGAAAAATACGTTTCCGTATTGAAAAAACACATTTCTTCCTTAAATATACTATTAAAATCAAATTTTTCGAAATGCTTCACTAAATATCTCCATATTTTTGAAATTTTCGGAATCGATAAATGAATTGTTTCACAGAAAATGGTATTCAAAACTCTAAAAACCAAACAATGGATTCAATATAACTGATCCCGAGCCAGCTTGTCACGGTTTTTCTTTTCTTCGGAGCTACATAACCCTTCCCTTCGTAGCGCGCGGCTTTTCTCTATTCATGCGCCTTTAATAACGCAAATCGTCGGTTATATTAAAGGCGCATGCAAGAGAGGACACGCAACCAGAAGACGAGAAAAACCGAGACAAGCCGGGGCGGAATTTGATATTCTTGTTCCTCGTTTTATCTTTCTCAAACGCATCAACCAAAACAATCAAAAACGGACTGCAAAATTTCGGAAATATATTTGGTGGGGAAAGTGTTGCGAGTGCTGAGCAGCTTCGATCCCTGTCCATTGAAAATGACCTCAAAAATCCTTGTTCGAATGATTTCAACAAAAGTAATTTTACCTTATTTTCACAAAGTCGCTCGAGGACCAATCTCACGAGTTCACCCATACACATTCCGGCAATCAATTTATCCAGTCTGTACGTTAGAAAAGACTAATTTGATGAAAACTTGAAGGAAAGCTCACGAATTGACCCCGGGATGATCTGATTTGGAATCGACAATTTTATCGTAGCGCGTGAAAATGTACTCGGCTTCGTTTCGGTCGCCAAAACCGCCCCACTCTGTGTCGATGATCATCTGAAGCCATAGATGAGGCGAAAAAATACTGTAAAAAAGAAGGTCTCAGAGCAAGGTTTGGTCAAACTTGGTATACGGTACTTTTCGCAGGATAAATGCGCCGTTACTCATACATTTGCTTTTTTTTCGAAAATGAAAATTATTCATCAAAATAGATGTTTTGATTTTATCAGCAAAGATTAAGAAAGGAATTCATGATTTTCAGGATTTATATGAGTGGAGGGATCATTTAAGGAGCTTGCCGATAACTTTTGCCCTATCTATTTCAGATAGTCTAGCTAAAGTTTTAAAAAAGGTTCCTAGAGGTGCGGCCTATTTCAGTATTACAGTTTCAAATTTTCTTTTTGCGCGAAAAAGGCTGGGCTGGTATCCAGCCTCTGTATGGACTCGGGTATATGATAATCGGGCCGCGAAAATCGAGCCTGCGAAGTCGAGCCGCCTTTTGTACGGGGCGAGACGAACAGAGAAAAAGAAACAGTGTAGAAATGAAAGCTCGATTTTTGCAGACTCGATTTTCGCGGCCCGATTATCATATACCCACGGACTCTCTTCAAACTTCTTCAGAACTTTTGAAAGATTAAAGATAAACAATACGAACTTTCAAAATATATAATCAAAGGACTTCAACTGTCACTATCCCTTTCTTTAAACAGTTCAAACACTTTTCCGTTCGAAATCCTCGGAATCTCCACCTCTTTATGCAGATATTCCTCGGTGGCGCTGGCCAAGCCGTGTTTGATGTTCTTCGAACTTTCCATATAAGACGCATTTGTACCAGTACCTGAAACAGAATAAGTATGATAAGCGAATAAAAATCCTACCAATGATAACGCCGAGATCGCACTTTCCACCGCCTTCATAAGCCGCGGCGACCATCGTACCCACCGTATCATTGATCAGCGCCACGATTGACACTTTCACACGCTGAAAATATTATTTGTTCTGAAATCTCTAATTTCGAAGCATTTCGCTTCAGAACGCACCCCGTCTCTTTCGATGGCATCCTCCAAAAGTTTCACGACATCTTTTCCGACGCATCCAGTCGCCGTCACTCCTTTGGTCCACCTAAAACACCAATATCAAGGAAAATTCAAGATTTTTATGCTTTACAGAATTTCTGAACTATCCTTTTGAAAATTTCTATTTTAGAAATCGTCTCGAATGCTTTTTCTTCACCAAAAACAAATATTCTTCAACTGTTTTTCCATCTCCAGACCTCAACAAGGTAGCCGATCGGAGTCCCGTCTGATCGCAGGGATAGGAAAATGTGAAGCCGACGGGCAAATTCTCGTCCTGGAGCTCCCGTTCAATGAGAAAATCGGCCAGAGCTTTGGCGATGTAGTCGAAGAGCTGGAAAATGATCATTTTCTCAGAAAATGCAATAATGTCGAAAAATTTATACGAGAACCATGAAATATGACAAAATTTCTCGCAAACTGCGTTCAAAAGCAATCTTCTTTGAAAAATTTCTTGATCAATATTACATATGGATCTTAAGATACGGATAAACTATGATCCAGAAATAATTATATCAGAAATTATCAAAAAAGAAAGATATCGAATTTAAACACGTGTATATCACTTCGTCAAATTGTTAGAAAAAGTTAAAGATCAGAGATTCCAAAAAGTTTTTGAAAATTTTTGTAAATTTACGAATAACTAGTGGCGTTGTTTTTTAGTTGTTTTTTTCCAAATGGGGAACATATATTTTATGCCGTGTTCAAAGTGATATCCGCCAAATGCCTGACTCTCCAAAATTCAATTATATTTTCACACTCTGACGGCTATTTTGAATTTTGTGGAAACACCTCAAACTTAATTGAATTGATGAAAAGAAGAAAATGAGGTATTTTTGTATTTCGCTCGGTTTCTTCGGACAAAAACAATTGAACTTTTGAAAACAAGGAAAAAAGGGCATGTCAAAAGAGGCACCTTAGTTCCGGAGCCATGCATGGCCGCGTTGGGCATTCTCGTGTTGAACTGTTTGGTTCGCATCGGCTCTCCTGGCTCGATCTCCATCAACATCACGCGAAGGTTCGTGCCGCCCAAATCCATGGCAATGTACTTTCCTCGTTCTGGAAACCAAAACATTACAAAGAACCGCTTTTTTTTTTTGAAAGCATCAACCTCTTGTTTGAAAAGAACTTTTTTCGATTACCTGTCCCGTTGGGAAGTTCTGGGACAAAGGAGGGCAACATGGCGATTGTCGATTTGGCTAGGCCTTTCTCTAATCCCCGATCCATGTTGTCCTAGAGAGAAAATCTTGAAATGCACTTTGAACTTCTTTTTTCTCACCGACATGTGAGACATCATCCTTCTCAGCGTTGTATTCGACAATTTGAACTCTGCCATCACCGATTCCAACTGAAAAATAGATAATATGTATAATTCAAGAAGACCGAAGAACATAACTTTTTGAGGATTTTTTTTTTACGAATTTTAGATTTTCCACTGGGAAATGAATCATTTTCCTAGTAGTTGAAGTTTTACTTCGTTTAAAAACTTTCTGAGACTTTTCAAAAAGCGAAGGCAAATTTCGAAAGAGGAACGATTATTTTCAGTCATTTTTTCTTTATAATCCAAGAAAACTGCACCTTCGAATACAGGCAAAAATTGTTGAACTCTTATAAAACTCGAAAAACCCGTAAAACTAACCGAAATAGATTCATCATTGAGTTGGTCGGCAAGCTTCTGCAAATCGGTCGATTTCTTCTTTGGCCGTTGAACCGAAGGACCATCTCGCCAATCTCTTCAAAATAAGGTTTAAGAATTGAAAAACTAAAATTAAATCAAAACCCAAAGTTTTTGAGTTTTAAAATATTCACCGTTAATGTAAAAAAATCAAATACACTACTTAATATTTTACTTTCACTACAAGATATTCAATCGAAGTTTTTTTAGAAATTTGAACTTCTTATAGTTCTGTGAGAAAGTCTAACTTTTGCTCAGTACATCAAAGAACCACGTTGAACCGGATAAAAAGCCTAATGATATTTATAAAAAAAGTAGCCCGAAGAGTTGAAAAAAAAGGCAAATTTAACCGATTCATGATATAATTTAATTTTTCTAGAAGGCTTGTAGTCGAGTTCTATGAAATACGAATTCTCACCGATATTTACATGCCAATTCCAATGTGGCGAACATTTTTCTTGTCAATCTATTGTAAAACTTTCTTCCTTCTTCCCGATTTTCTTTTAAAAGCGCCGAGTAAGTCTTTCCTTGTTCTTGCGAGGTGGAACTTCTAAAAAAGATCATTTAGAAATTTTGAAAGTAAAATGAAAATAAATAAAATGGAGAGGAACATCGAAAAAAGGCTGACGAAAGTGATTGAATGGATGGCGCCATGGTCATATACTGGTCAATAAAATAAATAACTGGCGATTATCACCTCGTTATCGAACACCTTATCAGTTTATAACTGGATAGACGAGGAATCGAGTTTTTAAAAGTTGCAAATTTCAATGAAGAACCATCGAATCAAATAACTTGCAAAGTGAAAAAAAAAACCAGAAAAATTCAGATTAAGTTAGAAAAAAAAAAGCAAACAAAAAAATTTCTTTCGAAAACCTTCAAGATTTAGAAGTTATCAACGTTTTGAAAAGAATTCACTCTCGAAAACGCTTTTTAACCTTTTACAACATTATAAATACAAAAGAAATTCGGAATTATTTTCAAAAAAAAAAATAGAAAAAAATTCTCAAAAAAATCTCTGAGGCTTCTTGAAAACTTATTTCTCTTCTAGAAGTACTACGAAACAGATGGATTAGCGTTGAGAATGCTTTAAAAAATCGAAAACCCGAAAAATCTATTAGAAAAAGAAAAAAAGAAGCGAAGTCTAGTTTTATGGAAATTTAGGTGTGTTGTGCATTCTCAAGCTATTAAAAAAATTTTTGAATCGAAAACGTTTGCACGCTTTACTTAACTCTAAAAATAACTGAGCAACTTCAAAAAACCATCAAAAAGCTGAAAAATAGAAGAGCGCCGCCGTAATCCTTTATCATTAAGGGCACGTGAATGAGCCGTGATTTTGTCAATATTTTTGAACAATTTCGTACTTTATCCGTAAATTTCTTTCTTTATTTTTGATGTATGTTTACCTGGAACCCCGGTATACTTATTTATATATCAAACTGTGGTTCGAAAGATACACACACAGCAGGTGACGTTTATTTACCTATTCAATTCGAACTTTTCAGCTGACCAGCATACCAACAACGAGTTTTATTGGGAGGATGGGATGGTTCGAAAAATGGTCAGATTGATTTTTCCAAGACAATAAGTTAAAATATATTATGAAGTCGGAAAATGAATTTTTCTCCAAATTTTTTTCAAGATTTCAAACTTCTGAACTTAATTATTTTTTTGAATTTTTTTGAATTTCGGGAATGACGAAATCATGGAAAAAGTCACCTAGAACTGCAAAAAGATCTTCAATTTTTTTGTAATTTACTGATACTATTTTTTTGAATATAAGTTCATTTTGCCGTAAACTTATCGTGCCAAAAAATTGCCCAATTTGAAAAGATTTTTGAAAATCTGAGCGTTTGATACTGACAGAAAGGTCTATTTTATGCAAAAAAAAAACTGATGCCGTCTTAAAAGTAGTTCCTCAAAATAAAAAGTAGCCGTCAGAGAGTGAAAAAGCAAGAAAAGTCGAATGAAGTTTCGAGCTTTTGGCAAGAGTTAAAGTTTCAAAAGAACTTCAAGATTTATTCCGCATCCTATATTCAAAGCACGCGGGAAAAGGTTCTTTCAAGAGTGCCTCCCACACGTACATTACACCGAACCGAACCACAACAACGAAAAGGAGAAGAAGAAGAAGAAGAATGTGTGTATTTGTGATCAATAAATATGTGGGGCCGTCCTATCGATCGATATTATCTTCATTGAGACATCATAAAATTCATTATCCACTGAGGCCGTATGCAATAAAGTGCAGAACTATTTTGCGCGATTTTCTATGATCTCGAAAATGACTTCAACTGGTCTTTTTACACTAAAATAAGTTCTCTAATGAGTGAATCTTCTTATGAGACCTTAATGCACCAAAAGAAGGTCAAAATTAAGAAATTAATAGCGATTTCCAGAAATTTTTACAGAAAAATGGTAGAAAATCATTTTCCAAACTATTGAAAACGGCCTCTGAATTGAGAAAAAATTTTTTGTATCAGATTTTTGAAAGAAAGACCCGTGATTTTTGAACTTTTATGAAATGAGTTTATACGAAAATCTCTTAAAATATTTTTAAACTCTTTTTTAATGCAAAGCGGTCGGAAAGCTTTTTCCTTCCGTCTTTCAAAGATTTTTGAGGGTTTCCGGCACCATCAATGAAACAAGAGATCAGAAAACTATGATAATATAAAAATAACTGTTTTTAAGGAAGAAGGAAAACCTAGCGAGTTTCCCGTAATATTGAAGGAGAAGCTGCGAAAATCTCTTAGATTCGAAATCTAAGTTTGCATCATTGAAAAGCATGAAGAAATGCTGGTGAGACTATGAAATCGATAAAACTCTTTTCTCGTTCAAAAAAATTGATATAAAATTTGAAAGTTATACAGGAAATATTGATCATCGAATTGATATTCATTAATCGAAAGTATGATTTCAATTTTTGAATTTTGTATATCTGAAGTTTCCTGAAGAGATGTTCATTTTGCTTTACATTAACTATAAGTTATATACAGACTTACTTTTTTTAAAGTTTTCACTAAGTAGAAAAAAAAATCAAACATTCATACTAAAAAAAATAAAAAAAATAAATAATTTCAGAAATAATTCGAAGAGGAATGAAAGAAACAAGTCTCTGGGTCAAGTTCAAAGCTTGGAACTCTTCGCGGCGGATGGCAAAAGGAGGGAGACAGCCGACGGGCTCCCGCGGGAGAAGAGACAACTCTGCCGCGGTTGTCCCTTCCCTTTCGCCTCGCATTCCGTTTTTCAGTGTAGAGCATTCGATGCAAAGGATGGATTCGTCGCCAACCGCCCCACGTGGCTCTCAACAACGTCATTCCCCCTTTGCAACCGAAAAAAAGTGTTCGCATTTTCGCGTTTCTCACGTTTGCCGCCGGCGGCGTCTTCTTCTTTTCTCCTTTTGACGAGAAAAAACTGAAAAGAAAACAAGTAATTTTTGAACGCCGTCTTCCGCGGAATTCGAAATAGCCATCAGACAGTAACAAGGATAACTAAAATTTTGATAGTCAGTTATAATTTTGAACTTCGCGGAAGTCACTTAGAAGACGTTGTCAAGCTTGAGATTTTTTAGAACAATTGAATACATATCCTTGGACATTTTTAAACAAAAATTGTTCAGATTTCAAGTGGTTTCCTAAAAAAATTCATGAACTATATAAAATGTCTTATTCATGAAGAATAACTTCGATTAGAATTACAAAAAAAAAACGCGAAATTTTTTCCAAGAAAAATTCAGAAACGTTTCTTTAAAAAAAACGAAAAAGCAAGCTTACTTGCATACCAATAGTATATATAGCCTGTTTTAACGAAACTAGTTTCATAAAAAAATTAATTTTGAAAAAAAGTTCCTCCATTTTTTTCCCTCAAAAATAATCAATCTTTTTTTGAGAAAAAAATCAAATAATTCAAGCTTCTAATATCATAAAAAAATATGAATGGAATTTTTACTTGTTATTTCACGTTTTTTTGACTTGGAAAAAAAGTCGATAAATTCATATATTTCTTAACATGGGCAAACTTTCAAATAATTTGAGTTATAAAAACCGAAACTACTTAAGCATTAAAAAGTCGTGAAAACGTCTATGAATTCAAGAAACAACGGCAAGAAATACCTCGGAAAAATGCTGAACCAAGTAATAACG
This sequence comes from Caenorhabditis auriculariae, assembly GCA_904845305.1. Taxonomy (NCBI): domain Eukaryota; kingdom Metazoa; phylum Nematoda; class Chromadorea; order Rhabditida; family Rhabditidae; genus Caenorhabditis; species Caenorhabditis auriculariae. Next base: position 935,806 of record CAJGYM010000004.1, read on the forward strand.
AAAATACAAAGAGCGGATATCCAAACGGACCAGGGAAAAGAAGGAAAATAGCCGATTGGACGGTTGTTTGCGGCGGACGTTTCCTGCAGTCCTTTGTGTTAAGCGAACAACCCTTTGGTGTAAAAGTGGCGTCATCGTTTCCCAAGGACGATAATGATTCATTAAAGAACAAAGAAGAATGATCAGATTGATATGATCCAGTCGGGCGAAGTTCGGAAAGTATTCCAAGTAAAATTAGAGACTTTGCGACATATTTCAGAGCAAAGAGCATTCTAGAATTGAAAAGGTCTGTAATAAGTCAGTTACCGAAAGAGAGCCGTTTTAGAGAGCCGTTTTTCAAAATAGCTCTCCGAAAGTTTTTCAGAATGCTTGTTTTTCAAGAAAAAAAAGTCAAATTACGGCTGTTTCTACAGTTTCGAATTTGCTCATCGTTCCGATTCCGTTCTCTTCCAGGAACGATATCCGGTGATAAAAACGTACTCTACATGTCGATATAACTCTTCATAAAAAAGTTCAGATCAATAAAAACAAAGAAATCTCAATGAAAGAGTTTTATGACAGTTGGAGGCAAAAAAATATTTATATACCTGAGCAATCTGAGATTTTTTCAAAATCGTCAAGTAGAAGAACAAAAAAAATTGCTCAAGCCACAGAAATTCAAATTATAAATAATTTGAATTTCAAATTATAAATAGAGGTTCAAAGGAGCATATTAACAGAAAATTCTGGAAAGAAAAAAGTTTCGCCTAGGTCCACAGAACAAACCTATAAGTTGGCCAGACGACTGTCAAAATGTTCTTTTTTTGGCGGAAACGCCCACTCCTTTCCTTATCAAGTTGATAATTGGATAAGGTAGAGTAGTCGAATCGTGACTTAGTCAAAATAATCAACTTTTTTGCCTGAGAATAACCAAAAAATTGAGAAATTAAGGTTTTCTAGAACTAGTTTAAAAAAAAACTACGTTAGGGATTTCAAAGGTCTTGAACTTATTTTTTCTTTCAAACTCAAGTTCAGAACTATGGTACGACGAAATTGGACTTCATCAGAACTACGGTACGACGAAATTGGACTTCATCCGTTTCAATATATTAAAATATTGCAATGTCGATTTTTTTTTTCGAATTTTTTTCACATTTTTCATAAATCTCATTGAGAACAGCATTCGAAAGCGTTTGAAAGTACAGGCTCCTTCAGTTCCTCGAAATAATATCAAAAAACATATAAAAAACGTATCTCTTTTAAAATTAAACTATTATGTGACAAACACAAACTGGAGTGAATAAAAATTAAGAAAAAGGTGGTTTTTTTTGTTACTTATTTTTTTGTGCTTCAATTGGTCAGTTTCAGCGAGAAGATAGTATTTCATGATACGTTCAAAAAACGCCTTAGAACAATTATCGTTTCTCTACAGGTAAATCCTTACTGGAATTTAAAAAAAAGTCCCGCTATTAAGAAAGACACTTTGAAGCATGCTGTTGTGAATCGACTAAATTTTCAATTTTCAGTAGAATACCCATTTAAAGACCGTAAAAAACAACGCGTGAGAGAAAATGAGAGGGTCCTACCGTTATCTACAGGCTTTTTTGGCTAGTTTTGAGTTGCTTTAAAGTTCCTGAAGCGGATAAACGGCTAACTTCAGCCATAGAGGAAACAGTCCTGCCACAATACAAGTAAAGATAGTGCCTGGCTGCAGGAGAGCCCAGACAGGCCACGCCCCTTTGGAGTCCGAAGCTATCCGTGAATCGGCTATAAAGCCTCATTTCAAAATTCTGCTAACGAAATGAAAGGAACGCAGAAGAAACCGTTTGCCTTGATGCTTCAGAATCGTAAAACTGCTTATGATGAACCTTCGATTGCAAAAACTTTGCGTATGAAGAGGCGGTCCCTTCATTAGATGAGTAAACTGCAAAAGTCAATAGAAACTATCACGCGCAAATTAATCGGATGCAAATGTTTGAACAAAAATTATCGAAAACTTATAATCGTTCCAGCTTCCGTTTGAACTCTAGAACTTAGAAATTCACTAAAAACCTCTCCGGAATGTTCCAGGTACTATCTCTATAGTACCTTAATGATACCTGTTTGCTAATTCAACGACTCCCGATTGATTTTGAAGTCCAGCTGATTCACGGCTGGCATGGGACAAAGGTGGGGGACTGTCTGTCCTCTCCGCTGACCGACTACGATTTCTTCTTTTATCCTGTCAGGACCTTTCTCGATGGCTCAAGCCAGCCATGAATTGGCTATAGCTACCCGGGAGCTACTTATATCCTCTTTCGGATTCATCTACAGTACTGGCCATGAAGGTGTTTCAAAATGGTTTTTTGGGCATCACTTCTCTGAAAATGGTTCAAATGTCTTAACGCTTCGCAAAAATTTCAATTAGCTATGCAATAACGTACTCTCAAAAGTAGAATTTTTTGCTCAACTTAAACTAAAGTTTTTAGAAAAAAAAACCGAAAATGATGAAAATGAAAACTTTGTTGAAATTCGAAAAATCATTCTTTCTAAGAAACTTTGAACTTCAATATGGACCTACTTTACCCATGTAAAAAATCTTTGGCACTCAAAAAAAATCTATTGAGCTCCCTTCAGCTCGACAGTGAGAAAGCAAGAACTTTGGAAGGCCCATGTGTTTCATCGCTCAATTGAAAAATAGGTGGCCGATTTTTTTAAAAAAAAAATACCATTTTTCAAGTTTCAATGCTTCAAAACATCTTCAAAAACTATTTGATACTGTTTTCTTGAGCTTCCTCACTTCATCCGCTCTTCAGTATCCATCAAATTCGCGAGGTCCAATTTAAAACCTCTTATTAGAAGCTTTTTTCGTGGCTTTTCGGGGCGTTTAGTTAAAACCTTGGTATAAGGCTTTTTGATGGCAAAAAGCGCGGGAAGCATACATCGACTGGATCCCAGGCCACACCCTGGTGTGGGATCCAGCCGACGTATGGCGAGAAGCCACTTCTAGTCGGGCGCGACTATGTTCCAAGTGCGAATACAAAATTGACTGTTCACCAAGTGACAGGTTCACAAGTACATAAAACAGGTGACACAGACATTAAGAATAACTGACGAGATAAACGCGAGGTCGGTGGCGGTACATTGACGAACTCGCAAACATGTCGCTTTTTCTAGGCGCGATCTCGCATTTTTCTGGGCGCGATCTCGCATTTTTCTGGGCGCGATCTCGCATTTTTCTGGGCGCGACCTCGCATTTATCTTGCATTTCGGAAATTTTCAAAATGCGAGAGAAATGCGAGTTCGCGCCTAGAAAAGTGCGAGCTCGCGCCCAGAAAAATGCGAGACCGGCGCGAGAAAAAATGCGAGATGTTTGCGAGCTCGTCAATGTACCGCCAGCGTCTCGCGTTTATCTCGGCAGTTATTCTTAGTGGAGAATGATTTCGCCAATCGTGCCGAAACGATTTCTCCAAGGCATGCTAGAAAGTCAGTCGTTTCGGTCGCTTTTTTAAAGAAGCCATTTTCTGAAAATTTCGACGTTTCTTTCTGTTCTAAATCGTATGAGAGTCCGAAACGCGTATATTCCTCGATTATGAATACGTTTTGTTAAAAAAAAACCAAATATTGAAAATATGGGAAGGGGCAAATAGTTTCAATCAAATTTTGAGATCATTTTTTGGCGAAAATACGGAGGTATAAAAAGACCCAAAGAAATTTCGAACGGCGACTTCTCCGATTTTTCGTATCGCTAGGGAACTTTCCGACTATTCCTTTTCCAAATTTTTTTCTCGATAAACTCTTCGTTTTGACTTTTCTTAGATAGTTGATTCACAGTTAAAACACAAAGTAAAATGAAAACATTCCTATTAATAGACATTTTATAAACCGAAAAACATAAGGGAAATAAGTCGGAAAGGAATTAGTTGGAAACGTCGCCGGCGGAAAGTTTCCTAGCGATATGGATAAGTCGAAAAATCTGCCGTTCAAAAATGCGCTGGCTTTTCTTTGTACCACCGAAAATATACAAATTCAGAAAAAACAAGTGAATTTTTGTGAATTTAACGGGCAAATTTTTTTGAAAACTGACTTCGAAACGGGTCAAACAATACATAAATACGCACTTTAAAAGCGTTAACACCTTAATGAAGCACAATAAACTTTTTCGAAATGACTTTCTCCATTTTTCCCTGCTCCTTCAAGGTTCTCCTGAGCTCTTCCTGATCAAACTTCATAGTCTGTTCAGATTTTGAATGTCGAGTCGTCGCTCAAGCTCCGCCCTTAATGGCGCTACAAACCAATCAGAGAGCGAGCCATCCACAGAGCGTTTTCGAATGACTTCATTGTACTTTTGAGATTCAAAATGCGAGCAGGCTTTAAATTCTCTTTACAACGAAAACATCAAAAATTTATTCGATAAAACAAAACAAGACAAAGAAATAAAGAAGGCAGACCGACCTACATACTTCTTTACATTCCATAACAACAATCCGTATGGGTTTGCAAAGAAGTACGTCGTTCAGTTGCCGTTTCAAGGAAACTTTTCGAAACAAACCTTGTTCACTCCATCAATACACAGTTATGAATATAGAATAACGAATATCAGTTGAAATGCCAGAAAAGTGAAAAAAAAGTTTGAAAGATCAGAGAAGAACTTGAAGAAATGGGCTCTGGTGCGATTAGCGAAAACTACAGTAACCTAATTGACAAAAATTTCATATAAAAGCCCAAATTTCCAGAAAGATCAATAAATACCTCATCGAAACCAATAAAAAACTACCTCCAAAGTTTCTTATCTACTTTTTATTATCAAAACTCACAAAAAATCATCACAAATGACTTCAAAAGCTGCAGGAATTGCAACGCGAGACATTATGAGCCAAAAAAACGCCCTTCTTGTCACCAAATTCTCATAGGAGAACTTAAAAAAATGAACTCTTGAGAGAAACTCAAAGAGAGTTTTTCGATAATGGCCGAAGTTTTCCCATGAATGAAAAAAAAAGATTGTACTAATTTGCGATTTTCATAAAAATGTACACTTTCTAAGAAGCTCCTACCAAGAAAAATTTCGAAACAAAACTCAAAGTTTTTTCGAATCTTGTAGATCGATAAAAAAAACTTATAGGATGTTATTTTTAAAAATTTTAATTTTATGACGCCTATTACCAAGTGATCCCAAAAGTTCCTGAAGTTGAGGAAAAACCGCTAAAAACATTGAAAATCCGTACTATCTCATGACTATTTCAAACATTTTTCTAAACAAAAGTGTTATCAATTTCTCGCTATAGCGCTCAAAGTGAACAGAAACGCAAGAGGGATCGAAAGAAAAAGTGCACAATTTTTTTGCTGTGTGGAGGGTGAGAGCCGCGCGGCTTGCAGTGCACAAACAGGCCTCCGTCCGAAACGAAAGAACTGCCCCGACATCGATCAATACTTCTCCTTCCCATCACTCCGGCCCCAGCTTCTCTCAGCTCATTGAGGATCCGTCGATGTCTCTCACTTTCTCAGAGAGATCCGTGATTTTATGAACCACTGGAAAGAATGATGACGATACAGCTGATAGTGGATAGGGAACACTCAAGAGGATCTAAGGTCGCTTGAGTGAACACTAAATTTGTTTAGAAGCGCTGACATCACTTAAGTGCTCAATAAACGACTCAAAAGTTCTGGATTTTTTCCTGCGTCTTTGATATGCTTATTTCATTCGAAGGGAGCATTGAGTGGGAGTAAGATCACTTGAGTGAACACTACATCGATCAGATGTCCGTCTTAACTTGTGCCAATGAGTGATGAAATTCAAGTTTCTCGTGTCCTTTTTAGAAGCGCTGACATCCCTTGAGTGGGCACTGAATGCCTCAGAAGTTCTTTAATGTTTCAGATTGTCAAAAGGAATATCTTACTCCATCAGAAGTTCTAAGAGAAAGCTCCGAATGTCTAGAGACCACTATAGAGATTGAAGCTTAGTACTACCTTGAATATAGGCCTTTAAGGTCCTTAAATGAGCTACAAGCCGGAACGAAGGGCATTTCTGAAAAATGGATAAAGAAGTCACATTGAGACCTTAAAACCTCCCATCCGTCCCACTTTGAAAAAAAAGAAAATCATTAAAAAAGTCCTCGAAAACCCGAGATATTATCCATAGATCCAGGCCGGCGGATTGCCTTTTTTCCTGCCTTTTTGAACGTTCCCCCACGCAAATTACGCTAAAATGAGGACGTCGGGAAGAAGGACGACAAAAGCTGAAAGTGAATTGAAGAGGGCAGCCGATTTTCGATTTTGTTCCGTATTTGGCGATCGACGATTAAAAAGCCGGATTTGGTTCAACTCGAATTAGCTTTGATTTGAATATGATGTGTTCGGAAATCCGCGCTGGGGTTTTTAAAAGGAGCATTGGAGAATCTAGAGAAAGCCTCGAAGGTCTTTAAAAATTCCAGAAAAAAATCATTAGAGTTAGAGTTAAATTTTAAGTAGTCGTAAACAAAAAAGAAAAGAGTTATTTTTAAGAAAAAAGGATCCTGGAATAATTAGAAAGAGTGCGTAGAATTGAGAGGGTCCTACCGTTATCTATAAACTTTTTTGGCTAGTTTTGAGTTGCTTTAAAGTTCCTGAAGCGGATAAACGGCTAACTTGAGCTATAGAGGAAACAGTCCTGCCACAATACAAGTAGAGATAGTGCCTGGCTGGAGGAGAGCCCAGACAGGCCACGCCCCTTTGGAGTCCCAAGCTATCCGTGAATCGGCTACAGGTTCGAGGAAAGTCAAGAAAAGAGCCCTGATAAATTGAAACTTTTTGAACTCGAAAAAAAAGCAGCAATTCATTTGAAAAAAATTCGAAAATTCCCATTCATTTCTTGGAAAAAAGCCATCGGAAAACTCCCGAAATTTCCTTTTGAACTTTCAAAAACCGTCGAAAAAGGCCCTCTCACCGAAAAACCAACAAAAAAGGAGCGCCTCAAATTCGGAGCGGGCCGGGGCTGATTCAACGGCGATTCATCCCCAACACAGACGCTTTTGTCTCTCTTACGTCGGAAAACGGTGGGAAACTGAAAGTTTCTTTTGCCTTTCAAAGCAAAAAACTTCAGATATTTTTGGATGAGAGTGCTTTCCGATAGCCATAGAGTCATTTGAAAAAGAGTATAATTGGAAAAAATTTTTTTTCCGAACTCTTTCTGGCCAATTCATAAACTTAAAAAAAAGCCTGATCCAAGCGTTTTTTTAAAATTAGAAACTTCTAAACTAAAATTTCAAAAAGTTTAGAAAGGTTATTGTGAAGATAAAAAAACATTTTGAGCCGAAAAATTATCTGAAATAGCTCTTACTTCAAACATGGTTGTCGCACTTGGAATGGCTCAAAGCGATACGCTTAGAGTCATGTTCCAACGTTTTTTTGAGGGCGAAAAGCACGATAAACCGCTTCAAGTCGGGTGCGGAGACATTCCGAGCGCTACCATGAGCTTCAAAATGGAATGTACATCAGAAATAACGTATTAGAATCTACTAGAACTATTGATATTTAACAATTCTTGCAATTTCCCATCCCTTCATTCACTTTCCCGAAAGTCTTTATTGAAATTTGAGAGCGTCCCAGACGTTTCTATTTAGATTTGTGATGATCCAAGGAATTTCTTCAATTTTTTCCCGTTTCCAAACTAAACGCAGCCTTAGACAAGTTTTATGAAGGGAGTTGGTATGAAAGCCGCAAAAAGCTCGATTTGCACTCGAATAAAGGTGAAAACAGGCTGAATAATTTGTTTTGAAACCTTAAATTTGCAAAATTTTTTTGCCAGTAATAACCAAAAATAAAATAAAATTTACATATTTTTCGATTATAAAACGTAGCTGAAGTTCCTAAGAAGTTTTGTAACATACAGATAAAAACTTTGAAAAATTCCGACTTTCAAAAACTCGTGAGTTTTCTGTTGTCGAATGAAAATTCCAGAAAAAGGCCTGAGACAGCTTCGAAGTCGTCAAAACTTTCGTGGAATAGTAGAAAAGTCTCATCAAAAACAAATCTGTATAATAATTATTTTCAGTTAAAAAAGGTTTTCAAGAAATTGAGGAATTGAGGACCTCAGTATTAATCTGTGAAGACTGTCTCATGTTGAAGATTACCAAAGAAGGCTTTCTAAAAACTTTTCTACGTCCCTTAGCACTAAGATTTTTTAATCTGATAAAAAAGTTATGATTTCCAAAAATGGTAGAAAATTAGAATATCCTAGAATTGTTAAAGAGCGAGAAAGTACTAGGGGCTGAGGAAAGTCTCAAACTTCGAAAAACCTAGCCTAGATGTTTTAGAAAAGATAATCCAACAAGTACCGGAGAAAAGGATCGAAGTAACCTACAAGAAAGAACTGAAGGAATCTTCGATAGCACTAGATCAAGTTCAAGAAAGAGACGTCGAAAACGAAGAGAGCAACAATAGAAGTAGCAGCAGAATTCAACTGAACCTTGGGAGAGGAATGATGCAGCCAGGTATAGGAAAGACGAAGGGTCGAGTGGCAAGTGAATGGAGGTGGGGCTCTGGATCCATCGGTCGTCGTCGTCGTCGTCGTCGACGGCGGTAGAGTGTACGGAGGAGTGGAGGAGGAGGGGGCGTGTCGTCGGTGCCACGCCCACGCAGCGTCTTACAACGACGAGAGAAGAGGCGTCGGGGAGAGAGAAGCTAGAAGCTTTTGGCTGGAGGAGAATGAAGAGGAGGAGGAGTAGGAGGTCATACCGTCGGACAAGCCGATTGTCCAAGCAGTTTTTAGTGGAACGACCTCGATTGAACTTGATTGATGACTTTTTGCTTGAAATGTCATCGAAAGTCTTATCCGGGAAAGCTTTCAAAAGCCGTCTTTTATCAGCTTCTTCTCAAGCCATTTCAAAACTAGCTCAAACGATTAATTATTGAGCTTCTTAGACCCAGTCCAACTCGGGCATAGCCGGAAAGTCTTCAAAAAGAATCAGGAGTTTTTTTTTGCTTGAAATTTCTCAAGTCCATTCTAACAGCATTAAGTGACAGCTCAAAAGCTTTCACCTCTTCAGTTTTTATTAAACAGCCGTCAGAAGCCACGTAAGCTGCCACTAGACTTCAAACTTCCAGTAGAAATTTTAAATACAAACAAAGTTAAAACAAGACGGTTAAGGTGGAACTGGTGGACCTCTGATGATATTCTAAAGCCGACCTAATATTTTCTAAGAACAAATATACTGGCCAAAATCTTATCGGCTTCTAAAAAGTCAGGAGATTTTGGAATTCACTTTTCGATGAAGCTGGATTCGCTTTTGGAACTCAAAAAACCGGCTCTGTCGGTCTAATGATGTTCAGACGAGCTCAAAGAGGTTTAAAAGATCTTCTAGAAGTTTCTGATCAAGGGCAAAACTTTTGAAGAGCTAGACCGCCTCAACTTGATTCCTGTTCAAGAAGAAAGAAAAAGCTCGCGACGGTCTGCCAAGGAGCCACAGTACGGCGGAGTTCTCCCTCCAACTGTTTGTCGAGGCATTTTGGAGAGGTGAGAGGTCGAGTGTCGCCTCGCGTCCCCCGCCCTGAGAGTTGCGAGAAGAGCAAACACGGGGTGGAACAGTACGTGCGCGCCGTCGCATCGAGCACTCGTCCGAATGCTTCTCCACCTTCCTTCTCCACAGAGGAAAGCCTCAAGACGCGCTGGCCCCAGTACTTGACAACTTGTTGGAGCGGCGGCCGTCTGTTTGCCGATAGGTTTTGAAGAAGGAGATGTGCTAGGGGGAGCAGCGATTATAGGTTGTTGTTTAACGACAAGTGGAGAGACCGGTCTAATAACCCTTAAGAGGCCTCTTGAAGTCATTAGAAGTAAAATGTCGTCCTAAAGGTTCTAATAGACTTTTTCAAGACATATAAACCTAAACTGGCTTCTTGAGATCGGTGTTGGAAGTTGATAAGTAAGTTTTATAGTGAATAAAGACCCTCAAAGTAAATCTTGAGACAGTCGATCTTACAACCCTCAAGTGACTGCTCGGGATCAAAAAATTGGGGTAATTCGCTCAATACTCCCAGGCGTCTCCTTGCACCTTTAAAAATCTGTGTAGACAATTCAGATTCCTGTTATTAAAGTGTCCTAACACGTAAATGACTTTTTATTTTTTTGAGACTGTGCTTTTTCCGGACTTCAAAAAGTTATTAATTAAAATTATCTTCAATTCAAAAAAATCTAAAAGAGTTCAAGTTTCAAAGAAAACTTTAAAATTTTGCGGGAAAAATTTTTATAAGTAAAACACTGAAAATTTTAACAGATTTCATTTTTTTTTCCACTAGAAAGCATACATTTTTTTCTTCGCATCTCTGTTACCTCTTCCTACAGTCCAAATCGTATTTAACTCGATGTTTGTTCTCCAACTTTTCCTTGCTCTAGCTCTAAGTCCATCTGTAAAAAAAAAAGTCAAGTTAAGAGAGCTCTGACGCATTTCAGTAAAACTTTACAGAATTCCAATTTAAACCTTATATTTTTAAAAAAATAAACATATAAAATTGAAAATAAGACGAATTTTTTTCTCATTGAATTTGTAGTAGAATCGACCATTTTCTTTGAATTCTTCCATCTAAAAATGGAAAGTTCCAAAAATTGAGTCATAAAAAGGATAATTACTTTTTCACGTGAAGAGTAGAAGATGGAAAGACGATCTTCTTATTGTCAAAAAGTTCTGTTCAAAAATAAATTCCTTTTTCAATGAATTCGTGAATTGTTATTTAAAAATTTTTTTTTTCAAAGGAAGCTCAATGAAGAAAACCACTTCTACGCTCGAGAATTCGGGAGATTCAGTCTTTCAAAACTTCGGCTAAAAACTGACTCGGACTTTGGTAACTTGAACCAGACGTTTCTAGTGACCACTTTAGTGTCGTCAACACTCTTAAGTGATCCCTAGAATTGCTCAGACACATCCGGTTTTCATTACCGAGGCCCGTGAATCAATTCAAAATTCGTGTGGATAGAGCGGACTTTGCATATGTAAGAAAAAAGAAACTCTTCTTCTTAATTTTTTACATTTTTATTTAGTATTGTCAAAATGAGATCGAGGGAGTTCTAAGCTGAGCCAAACTTGTTCTTTCCCAGCCGTGGGTCCGGCCGAATGGGTTACAGCCGGCGACAAGGCAATCTGAGCCCATTATTCATGGCAATAAGAGTGACGAAAAAAAGTGGTAAAAACCAGGCGGACCTTCTGATTCATAACAGCTTTCTTCAGAAGGCCGAGGCAAGAGTTGAAACTTCTTTAGGTCTTCATAAAGCTGTTATGAACGATTTTCCACATTTTTCTTCTTCTTCCTTGAATTCCATGTGCATCCAGCGAGCACTTGTCGCAATGTTTCAATCCACGTCGAGAGTTCTTGACGACAAAAAGCCGTGTTTTAATGACGTGGGCGGCGGTCCGTTCCTCGGAAAAGCGCCGCCGACTCGGGTCATTTCGAGGACATATGATAATGAACATTTGTCCCGGACATGAAGGATTAAAAATCCTACTTTTGAACCCATTTTAAAATTGCCTAAGTATCACTCAAAAATTTCCCATGGGAACTTTTTTTCCAAAGTTAACTTCAGACATTGGAAAATAATGAAAAAGGCTCCAAAAACTCATGTCATGCTTTAAAAGGTCCCTGAGACCGAGCCATCAGCAACCGCCAAAATTTAAAAGCGAAGGTGGGTTTTGACTCGATGTAAAGCTTGAAAACCTTTGATAAATTGTCCACCGCCTCCTCAATCTTATCCGGCGAAAGGAATCATTTTAAACCTACTATCTCAGAAAACACAAAAAAAAGATTTTTGGCTACAACCACCGCCTATACGGCCAACGGAGGGTTAATTTCGCAACTTTGAGGAAGGAGAACTTTTTCAAAGACCTTCCGGCAAAATCGATCGCATATTCTGAATCCAGTGAACATATTCTTATTGTGAGTTGAGAACATTTTAACACCGCCTACCTAGATAAGTTTTTCATCGCCTACTCAATCTTTTCGACTAAAAATACTTTTGAGATTCCAAAAAAAAAAAGAAAAAGGTTTTTAGCAACAACCGCCGCCTACACCGCCAAGCGAGGGTGAGTTTAGCAACCGCCTCGGCCTGAGAGGCTCCTCTATTTCAGTCGCATCCGACCTCCGCCTTCTTCCGCGCCGTCCCTCAGGCCGGCCGACCGTTGGCAGTGTAACAGGCGCGGTAAACCCTCTCTTAACACATTTCACCCCCCTTCCTGGCCAGCAGCTGCGTGGGGGTGGCCGCTGGTTCTACTTGGCTGTAACTTTTGAGAGAGAAAGAGACCCAAAAATCCGAGGGATTTCTGCCGACATTCGATACGCTTTGCAAGTACGGTAGAGTTGAAAGAGCGAAAAGCAAGTGAGGAGAGTTCAAGCAGAGGAGATTTCTCGGCAGAAGTTAGAATGACTTGAATCAAGAAACGAGAACCCGACTAATCAAAAATTTAATCTTATTGAGAAATGATAACAATTTTTTGTTTGAGATCTTGTCCTTCTTGCGTTTCTTGCGACATGCATTTCGAATGGTTCAGAAATCCCCAAAAAATCGCGTCAAACAGCGTAGCTTTCATGTATCTATATTATTCCATGATCTATGCTTTATGCCTTGTTCAAAATAATTCGGCGATTTCAAAATGGACGCTTTTTCGTAAAAAAAAACGATCAGAATTTCGAGAGCCGTTAAACAATGGGTCCCACAAAGATATATTGCGATACCTCCACGCGCGAAGTCCAAATTCAGAACATATTCACCGGAAAAATCAAAGTGGCGTGTAAAAGTCACCGCAAAAAATAACGAATAACGCGTCAATTTTGAAATCACCGAAATTAATTCGAACAAGGCATTACAGATAATTATTCTTTCGCAAATATCGAGCTGATTTTCTCACTTTTTTTTCGAATTGCTGAAGTTTTCCAAAGCCTCAACCTTAAAATAAGAAAATTGCTCTCATAACTGACTGAATCATTTAGAAAGTTCGGACACTGATCTTCAAGAAAAGATCAGTTGCCCTTCTCGAAATGAATCTTCGAATGAAGTTTATATGAAAGTCCAACTCGAAAAAGAACTGCACCTACTCGATTTATTGTTTGGAAAAGAGCTACGGTCCGCTTTCACGTTATAAAAAAGCGGTTGCGAAAGATGTAAAAAAAAGGACGGATTGACCGGGGAAAAGGAACGCGGTCAAAAAGATGTTTGCGGAAGTTGGGCTCAGAAGACGCCGCCGTGTTTGCGTCGAGCCAACACACAAAGAGAGGCGAACCGTCGCTTCTCCTTTTTTGGTAGGATCCCTTGGATTTCCTGTCAAACAACCGTTCGACGGAAGGAGCTTACAAGAGGTCTTTCCTACAGTTTTTCGGTCTGGAAACTTTTAGACAGGGTTCTGTAGCTCAGAGGTTAACAAAAATCGTCACAATTGACGCGGAATGGGCTATAACCAATCGAAGCGTGAACTATACCATTACCGCGAAGAAAAAGAGATTTTTCGGCATCGTTTGAGCGTCATACCTCTACTAAAAAGTAAAAGGTGCTATTTTATCGGACTGATTTATGCTCAGGATGTCCTAAACTACCTGCCAGCCGCTTTTCAACCTATTCTCAAGCGGGCACCTTTTCTACCTCCTTTTCCTAACTTTGAAAAATATGGAATATTTTACTTATTTGGCCTTTTCTAATCTTTTTTTACATGAAAATCTAGTAGCGCCCTTATAGGACTTTTTCTCGCGATTTTTCTGAAAATTGGCTCGAAGAGCTCTTGATGTACCAGATGAAGAACCTGGAAGTCTCAACCTGAAAAACTTCCCAGTTAGAACTGCCAAAAGGGAAAAAAACTTCCTTAAAATAGGCTACTTTGGGGCCTTATTTCTCGAAAAAAAGAGTTGAGTAGGTCGAGAATTCCAGAAACCTTCTTTGACATGCCAAGGAGTGTTCTGGCCAACTTTCAGGTGAACCCCAACCATAAAGTAAAATGAAAAACAGAATATTTTACTGATTCATATTTTTCTAAACTTTTTTCTCTTAACTCTAGTTCAGCCAACCTTCTCAGCCCTCAGTTTCAAGAAAATAGGAAATAGTCCATTTTACGAAACTTTTCAGTTTGAAAAGCTCCAGCTTCTAAATGAAGCTTCTCGAACTGATTTCCTCAATCAAAGTCCATCCCGCAAAAAGCCGATCGAGGTCATTAAGCCGAGGAGAGAAGCGAAATAAGATACGGATCGCAGTAAAGGCGCCAAACAAAAGCGGAGATGACCCAAATCCGAAGGACTTTCGATTCCTTTCCCCCATTGGAAGAAGGAACGCAAGTGAAATCGTTTTTCACTTTTTACTCAAATTCGTTTGTCCCCGTCGAGAAATCCGGGGGAACAATTCATCGGGTCATTTCCTCTTTAATAATTGCACTAGAGGTTTGGATAATTAGAAGTGGATTCTATTGAGAAATCGGGGATCTACAAAAGGAGTTCAAAATGGAAAAAAAAAGGAAAGATAATTTTTATTAGTATTTTCTGAATCTTTAGCATTCGCAAGGCATATGGTTGGTACAGGAAGATTATAGTCTGTTCAGATTCTGAATGTCAAGTAGAATGACGTCATTCGAAAACGCTCTGTGGATGGCTCGCTCTCTGATTGGTTTATCGCACCATTATGGGCGGAGCTTGAGCGACGACTTGACATTCAAAATCTGAACAGACTATATTAAGCTTTAGTCCGCTCTATCGACAACTATACTCAAAGCTTTTGTTTCGATATTGATATAGCTTGTTCACGGCTGGCTTAAGACAGCAACAGGCGGTTTTATTTTCGCGGAGAACGTAGATCATGACGACTCTACATGCGCCTTTAAAAAGTGCCCCATTTTTTGATTTTTCTTTTTCTTGCATAGTTCGTCGATTTGAAGAAAATCTAGAAACCAATGAGAAGAATGCAGATAAAAAACTGGCATGCTGAAAGAGTCGGTCGTTTCGGTAGCTTTTTTAAAGTAGCCATTTCCTAAAAATTTTGAAGTTTTTTTTGTATATTTCTCAGATTTCGTGCTTTTTCAATGAGTTTCCTGTCAACCTTTTTAAATTGACCTGAAATCGAAATATGATGAGTGGGAAATAGTGTTAATTAAGATTTGAGAGCATTTCTTGACCACAATAAAAAAATTCAAAAAAAAAAGTAAATTTTCGTAAAATTAATGACCAGATTTTTTGAAAACTGACTTCAAAACTGGCCAACTATGAAGAAATGCGCGCTTTACAACCGTGAACATCTTAATAAACCGAAAAGCGGCCGGCTTTTCCAACGTGCCATAAAAACTAAATGGGAAGAAACGGAAAAAATTCACCAAATGAGGCTCTTATTAAAGGCGCCCGTAGCGTCACCATTATCTACTTTCGCCGCGCAAGTTAAACCGCCCGTTCCCACCAAGATCCCCATCGATAGGGACACGGTGCATTCCGCTTTTAGCCCTCTGGTGCGTCATTGGGGTCTGCACCCTGCGATTGCTGAGTTAGCTGTCCCAAGCCAGCCGCGAAAGGGCTATAACTTTTTTTCTCCAAAAACTAAGCTTTTAGTGGTACTTGGAATTTCCAGCAACAATATAATCTCACTCGACGGATCGTAACATTTACTTCAGGGAAAACAGAAGAAAAAGCAAATAAATTGAAAACCAAGGTTTTCGATAACATCAAATAAGATAACACAAGGAGAATACACAAATACAAAAAAAAAAGTTCGTTCAACGGAAGCTGAAGCTCGCATCTATCGCAGACGTTAAATTCGCAACAAAAAAGAGCAAAATAATCGAACTATCGATCTACAAGTGGGTAAAACTAGAAGACAACAAGGAAGGAAGGGAAATAAATAATAAGTTCGCAGTTTTGCGTTTGAACAAGACAAGAAGGAGAGAGAAAAAAAAATTTTCAAAAATCTACCAATAATTTAAAATATGTACGAGAAGCAATAAGCGAGGTTGATCAGGGAGAGGAGAAAAAGAGGTTGGAAAAGATCATCAAATTTGGGAGGTGAGGAGGAGTCAAAAGAAGTAACTAACAGCGAGATCCGAAGAAAAACGAAAAAAAAAAAATTAAAACTACTCCACTACCGGATATGCGAGTGTGTTTCAAAACAGAACATTTCGAAAAGAAACAGGGGGAGAATAATATTCAGCAACATACAAAAGAAAAACGAGTCAATCTGACACTTTGATCGACTCTAGCGAGGCCCATAACGTTGGCGACCAGCTTGTGAATTTCGAACGCTAAAAATGATCACATCAAAAGATTAATGATAAAAAAGTGGAAAACCATTGCTGAAGCAAATATTGAGCCGCGTGGATCTGCGACTGAGTGCCAGTTATTGTGATGATTCGTTCGGAGTGGCCATTTGCCGGATCCAACGTAATTTGTGCGCCCGACTTTTCGCGGATTCCCGCGATTCGTTCCCCGCCACGGCCGATGATAGTTCCGCCCAAGTCAGATGGGATCGTCACCTGGAAAAATGTATTATTCGATTGCAATTTTGAAGTTCTTTGCTAAAATCTCTGAAGGCCCACATAGTCTTAAAAAAAACATTATTTTTTTATTTAAATGAACAACTTGTTCAGATATCTTCGTTTGAGCAATTGGAAAGCTAAACCAAAAACTTTAAATAGTAAACTAAGAAATTTCTTGAATTCTTACGCAATATCAAACAGAAATATTAGAAAATGAAAAAAATGATGAGAAATGAAAACTCAAAAAAACAAATATCATATAGCTCAAACTTCGTTTCTCCCGCCATTATACCAAAATGAGTCATTACCGAAATGGTTCCTTTTTCTTATTCACTATATTTGCGCCGCAGCAGGAAATTTCAAACAAAAACTTCCAGAATGATTTTTCATATTCTCCATTTTTCAAATTAACCTGCGCCTGAGTGATGGGCGCCGGCGTAAAGCCTCCGAAGCCAGCATAGCCGCTCTGAGGCAGTTCCGGAGAGTACTGCGGAGCTGGAGCGTAGTTGCCCTGGGTCGCGAATTGGTATTGAGGCGGAGGGAAGTCGTTGCGACCGGGAGGCGACCGCATAGGACGAGAGTTGGAGCTTCCTCCACTTCCGTTCCAAGAACCACCGCCAGAACGTCCGCCGCGCGTCGAAATCGAACGAATAGGATTGCTGCCACCGCTGTCGCCGCCACGACTGATCGAGCCTGTACCGCTGAAGCCTCCGTATTCGGCGACCGTGCTTGGATCATGGTTGAACGGTGAATATTGATTGCAATTTCCCTGAGAATCGTCACTATTACGGATCGCAGAGTCCACTCAAAAATTATTATTTATTTGTTTAAAGGAGAATCATCATAAGGGTTAGAATAGAACCTTAACAACTATATAAAGTCAATATGCTTTTGGGTCCTAAACACAAACCCTTATGGACACCATAAATTTTCAGCTAAAATAGTTCCAGGTTTTAATTTTAGTCAATAAAAATTCATTCTTACCATCACGTTTTCAAATAAGAGAAACATGAACGGGATGTAAAGAAAAACACTTAAGTGCATAAATCTGTTACACCAGCTACCGACTGTCCGAAATTCCCTTTTTTCATCTTCTTCACCTTGATGGGCAGCTCTTTGAGCTCGCTAATCACACTCTGTACAATATTCAGACAATCGGCCACTTCGCCAGACGTCACCAAGACACGATCGGTTGAATTTGGGCAGCAAACGCCGAAAATCTGAAACACAGAATTTTCAAATGTCTTAAAACAACGCTACCTTCAGCCTAACGTTCCATTTTTCTCTGAGTTCCTTGATCTTGGCACCACTGCGGCCAATGAGAGCACCGGCGTGAGATTGGTGCACAAGAAGTCTCAGCTCGCAAGGATCTTTATCAGTTGGAGCCTGAATAAACAAGGTGAAAAAGGCTTAAAAAGTAAAAACTACAATCCGAGAGAAAAATAATAAAAACCTCATCCATGCGAGGAATGATTTCTTCCATGATGTTCATCACAGTTGACGGCGCTGCGACAATCGTAACGACACTGAAACGTTGAAAATTAATTTTTTTTTTTCGGACCGATAATAATCTCTTTATTCTACATCAATCGCAAAAATACATCAACTGCGTAACGGTGAACCTACAATCGCTTTGAAAGTGATCAAGAATTGAGAAATGAATGAAGGAAAGGGTCATTTACCGTTCGGGGGAGTTGGAATCGGGGACCTGGATCTGTGCATCGAACTGAAAAAATCGAGGGTCTACAATATCGGTGGATATTTTCATATTTGTTCGCAAAATTTATATGGGTTGGAGCCGTTTGGAAAATAAAAAGTATGGGCTGAACAATTATGGGGACGCATAAGAATCGTCTTAAAAAAAAATTGAGGTCGGTAACTTCATAATGAAAAAACCAATGTTGAAACAAATATACAAGTTTCTATAATCAATTGAAGAAAATGAAGAAAAAATAAAACCAACAAACCGTAGTGCGAAGGCGACGGATGTTTTCTCCACCTTTTCCAATTATCCCACCAGCCGTTTTGCTGCTCACTAACAGCCGCAGTTCAAATTTTCCGTTAGCCAAAGCTTCGGAAAAGCTGAAACACGAAAAAATTAATGACAAAAATTAAACAAGGTTTTAACGAACCCATCGCCTTTGGAACGCTTATTGCGGTGTCCCTGGCGATCATCGCCATCGCCTTCATGTTCACGCTTCATACCTATATCGTACATAAACGTTTCTCGAGTTTGAAAGAGGGAAACAAACAATAAACACTTTTGAAAAACAAAAAAACCATGGAAAACTTGAAAAAATTGCAGCGCGCCAAATATTGACCGCGTGCCGCGACGCGCCCGACGAAACTGGCAGGTGGCAACCAGCCCGCCAATTCAAATTTGGCTAACAAAAAATCATTTCTAAAATTGATTTCATGTTCATTTTTTTTTATTTTTTGGCCGTTTTTCCGATCTGAAAGTACTTCTAAATTTGGATAAATATGTTTCGAGCAGTTTCAGGATGGGAAAGTTAGACCAAAGTTTTGACTTTCTCAAAAAAAAAAATCAAAGTTATTCAGAGCTTCACCATTTCCACTGTTTTCAAGACTCTTGAAGAGTCAAAAAAATTTTATTTGCAAAAAAATTCCAGCTTCCAGCGCAAAAAAATTATTACAGAAAAATAAACTCACTATGGAGGACACTTCGAAGTTGGTCAAACGAAAACATGAAATTGACCTTCCTCTGCCGCTGAAAGCGCTCCATGATTTAAAAATGTGTTTACTATTTTTTCATTCATTTTTTGATTTTAATTTTTTGACGTGAAACTTTTTTGCGTGTCTACTATTTCTAATTTACGTGTTTATTGGGATTTTTCGTCTGCAGCAGCCGGCGAAATCGCCCTACGATGAGTAGTGCTCAGGGAGTGTGGAGTGGCAGTGTACCAGCGGAATCGACGGCTATGAATGGCATTCGAAACGGTATATTGTATTTCTTTGGAATTATATGTTTCTCGTTTTTTTAAATTTCTTTCTAACTTTATTCATTTTTGGGGGTGAGTTTGAGTGATAAGTCAGAGAACATATTGAGATTTGCGATCCTGTTGGTCTGTCTGAGAAATATTTTCGTCCCTCCGAGGACCACTTAGGTTCAAGTCCTCCGAGTTACCACTTAAACTTACCACCAATTGTTTCAAGTTGCGCTACGCACTATTACGACTTTAAAACTACCGTAGCAATATAATTATTACTTTTAGAAAGGATTGTTGAATTTTGAAATTTTCGCGTTTTGGCTCACGATTATATTGGGTTTTAAGTTTCTTGCTCAAGCTTTAGAGGCGCGAAACTCTTGCACGACTCGAAATAACAATCTTCGCCTCCAGAGCTTATTGAAAATAGTCAATTCACTTTTTAATACTTGTGCAAGTGTTTTTGAACATGCCGTGTTCCTTGGAAAGCATCTTGATTATTTTTGAAAAGTGAAGGTTTTCTTAAAAAATGATTCTAAGCTCCCATTTTCGCATTCTCACTTTTTCGTGGAAATAGAGGGGAAAATTTGTTGTAAATTTAAAAATAGTGAAAGTACGAATATTCGCGGAAATCTTTCCTTTTGGATCGTTGTAATAAAAAATTGGAAGTCCTTTTTATTTTTTCCTATTTAAAAAAAAATTTCTGAGTAGATTTCAAATCGCTCTTTTCACGAATTATTCACGATTCCTATATTTTTTTCTTGAGGAGTTGGGGATATAGAAAGTATCAATACGATTTTCAATGGAAAAAGTATCTTACTTCATTTAAAACGCTTCAGGAACAACTGAACTACCGCCGCCGGTATCTCGCGAACGTCACGGCTCATCTGGAGCCAGTTCGGTGGCCTCGGTGCCAACCTATCCACAACATCATCACCAGCACAACAACGTCAACGGGTTTCCTTCGTTTCGTCGCGGTGGAGGGATGCGCGACTACGGAGGACGTCGGAGTACTGATTACAGTTTCTTCGTCGTTATTTTTTATTATTTTTTTTCTCAATTAGGAATGGCCGGTTTTTGTTTTAGCAGAGCGTGCGATATGCGTTTCTAGTTTCAATCAAAAAGTTGAATTTTTAGATTTTGCTCATGAGGGAGTACTTTTACTTTGCTGCCGGGAATTTCCTGAAGGCCAAAATACTTAATGTACCAGGAAGAAGATAAGGGAAGTTTCAACCTGCACAAGCTTCAAAATAGCTCGTTTTAACTGATTTCGAGAGTCTTCTTCGACTTTAAGGTGTCTTTTTTCGAAAAATAGAAACCTGGTCAGATTGAGACTTTCAGAACTTTTTTCCGGTAAATCAAGAAGTTCTCTAGTCAATTTCTAGGAAAATCGCAAACTAATATGACCTCCAGTGTTAGAAAACTTTTATTTGATATTTGGAATTCAGAGAACTTCACGTTAATCTTCAGACTTCGGGCGCCGCGGTGGAATGAGGAATTTTGACGATCCGAGAGGCTACTCGGACTACTACAAAGGCCCACACATGTCAATGCACGGAAATAAGTAGTTTAGGGGGAAAGAAAGGGGATTTTGTATGTCTTGGGATTCAGTTTCCACTACAGCCGCCAGTGGAACGACTACAATGCTCCGCGTGAGCGTCGGACATCAATGCAATATCGGGACAATCAGACCTTGTGTGAGTTTTCCGAGTAATAAGATAGTAGTTTTGATGCGGTTACCACAAGGAAGGTCATTCTACATTGAAGATGAGCGTTTTTGTTAAGATTTTGACTTGTGAATCCCTTGGCGTACCAGAAGAAAATTTTGAAGTTTTCTTCGACTTTCAGCTAATCCTTTTCGCTCAAAGTTCAGTTTGAAGGCGGTTTCGGAGCATTTTTCAGATTTCACTTTTTCCCGAGTGCAGTGCTTTTGAGCCAGCTCTCTAAAGTATTTCTTGATTTCATTTCATGTTTTATGAAATTGTTAACTAATTAAATCTGCACAGCATCGTAGTTATCGAGAAATGAAGGCTCCAGTTACAAATATGACCCGTTTTAAAGTTTTTAATCGTTTTCTTTGACTTCGAGGTGTCCTTTCTCAAAAACTCTGAAGTTTTTCAGGTTGAAACTTTCAGAATCTTCATCTTGCAGTTCAAAAAGTGCTAATGCTAATTTTGAGCAAATTTCTTAACCACTAAATAAAATCACTTTCCATTCTCAGGTGCTGAAAAATTTTAAGAGCTAAAGTTTTCCAAAAGGAAAGTTAAGTAGTTTTCAAAAGGTCAAAAGGCTGAGGCCGATGACCACAAAAAAAGAAACTGATACCGAGTAAAAAATTTTTTTTTTTATTGAAAAAAATAGTGGTCATTATTTAGCAGTTCTATGACATTTTCCCACTCGCTATTCTGACTAGGGAACTACTCGGACTCGGGTACGCGTTTCGAGTTGAAACTTTGGTGGCTTAGAGACTTGGGTAAGAGTACTTGGAAACAAGAGAGATTATCTGCTAAACACCATAGACTTCTGAGAAAATGCTTTTTGAAAATGAACAGTTTAGGCTTAAAAATTATCAAGTTTTTGCTTTCCTCCGTCTTTTAGCTGGAAAAAAGTTTTTTGAAGTTTATCATAGCCGGATCATTCGATGCGATTGTACTAAAGTATAAAATAAGGTAAAAAACAGTATTCTGAAAATTTTCAGGCCTAATTTTCACATTTTCTACAAATTTTTTCTCAGTTTTCTATTGGGTTTAGCAGATATTCTCACTTAGGTCTATAAACCACTAAAGTTTGAACTCGATCTGCGTACTCGAGTCCGAGTAGTTCCCTAGTGAGAAAAATTGTATTGTTTGAACAAAAAAAGGTTATAAAAAAATTAAACAGTTTATTTGAATGATGTATAGAAGTTTGTCTAGATCATCTAGTTCTAGAAAAAGTGTAGCGAAAATGATTTTTTTTCATTAGCGCGTCGTTCTTCACCGGTTCGCGCTCGATACGAAGATAATATGGAAGAAGGGAGCACTTTGCCGAGATACAGAGCTGCTGGTACAGCTCCAAGCAGTAGGTTGGTAAAGCTTGAAGAGAACTCAAGTTCTGGAAAATTTTATGATGAACATTTTAGAAAATAGAGGCTTTCCTACTGTAACAAAGGATGATGAAAGTACAATTTCGGCCAAAAATTGAGCTGATAAAAAAAGAGAAAATAAAGAAAAATGAGTACTTAGCTCAGAAGTCTGGGTGGGAAGCCCATGTGTCCTTCATCTCTTTTAAAAGATTTTAACCATTAAGTGATATTTCATGTGCTCATTCTCGTGCTCAGGTTCCCCAAAATTGAACGCTCAGAGCAGAATTTTCACTTTTGCGCTAAGTCGAAAAAGTGCTCTCAATTACTAACAATTTCACCACGGAAAACAGTGATCTGAGGTCAAAAATAGAGCGAAATATAGGTTTCATGGAGTGAGTCCAATTAAATTCATTTTAATTTTGACTGGAAGAGTTCTAATGGTGTCTTTTGAGTGATAGTTCAAAGTTCAAGTTATTTGGTTCAATCTCTTACTTTGAAAGCTAGTTGCAAAGTTCTCAAACCTGAAAATTGAAAAAAAAAAGTTTTTTAGAATCTTTCTCGGGGAAATAAACGTTATTCACGATAGAGCTTAATAGTCAGAGTGAATTTTTTGGACGTAAGTTTGATAATGAGCCTTAAAATTTGCCTAAAGAAGAACGGGAATGAAAGAACAGCAACGGCTTGAAGAGACGCTAGAATGAGAGTAGTTCGAGCTTCTCTCGCGTCTCTTCAGACCTTCATTTTATTTTTTTTTTTTTTTTGTACATTTGTTCTTCCTTTCAATTATTTTTTTAGAGCTGTAGTTCCGATACAAGTTGTAATGTTTTTTCCAGCATTTCACCGTTTGCCGCCGGTCAGAATCTAACAAAAAGCGACGCCCTCAATGTTACACGAGGTTTGAAAAAGTTTAAGTCTGCAAAATAGTAATCGCTGCTTTTCTTACATTTTTTCTCTCGAAATTAGGCATTTTTCAATCGAAAAAAAAACTGTCTATCACCTTTTTTTCCGAAATTTTGATATTTTTCAGAAATGTCTTCAACTACACCACAGTCCTCTCCGAATGGCGGAGTACAAAGTCAAACTGACAAGTAATTTTGAAAGAGAGAGAATGGACAAAAAGTTATTTTTCCAGAGATGTGGACTTTAAATTTTTGCTCCAAAGTGCACTATGGCAGAGTGGGTTTTGTTCTTTTCATTTTTGGCAATTTCATCTCATTTACGGTTCAAAAAAAAGTTTTTCGCGATTCGATCGTCTTGAATTTGACAAAAAGAAGCATCAGCCTATCCTTGAGTCCAAAAGGAGATTTAAAAAAAGTTTAAATAAGAGAATTTCTCCAAATACAATCGTCAAGTTTTTTGTAAAAGCTAGCCCTTGACTTTTCCGGCTGTGAAAAATTGCGAAGATCGGAAGGTTTTGTCGATTTATCCGGAGTTTTTTCTAGTATCTTCTACTTATTCGTTGTATGTTTGTGAGTTAAGGAAAGCTAAAGAATTATAATTACTGTCAGAAAGTTCATTTTTGGATTCTGAAATTCCATTTTAAAGTTCATTAATTTCATTTTTTTAAGTTCTTACATTTATTTTTTTGACTTCGAAAATTTCATAATTAACTTCAGAAAGATCAATTTTTTTGAATTTACAAGCTTCATATTTGATTTGAGGAGTTACGTATTTGGAAGCAAAATTGATAACTTAGAACTCAAAATTTCCTATTTGACCTCAGAAGTTTCAGCGTCTTCGCCGTACGCGACCGTCTCGACGCCGACCCAAGAAGCGGCTCCGAGCTACAAAAGCGCTGGGAACTCGCCGGACGGAAACTCGGAAGCAGCCGCCGCCGCCAGCAACTTTTCCGCAGCCTTCAGCAACGCGGTGTCCCAACAGAGCATGTACGCCTGGATTCTGCAGTCAGTTTTCTTTTCCTATTCTTCTTTTTTCCCTTTTTTTTTTTGAAACAGGTTTTATATTTTTAATTTTTCACGACTTGAAAGGCGAGATGGGTTAATTGGCAAAGGTGACGCGTTGCGTACGCGATGCGGCTTTTCGGCGGGGAAGTCAGAGTCAAACGCGAGCCGCTTTCATTTTTCATCTGCTGTAAAAAGTATAAAAACGAAAAAAAACATCTTCTTTTTCGAAAATTCATCGAACATTGCGTTTGACCTCCAGCTTTCCGAAAAAAAAAGCCGCGACGCGTACGCAACGCTTTGTTCTTGCCAATCTACCCATTTTGCCTTTCAAGTCGGCAAGAATTGACTACAACTCGATGAATGGATGAATGCAATGCGAAGGGAAAACTGACTTGTATCTATCGAACTATTCCGTTTTTTTTTCTTTTAGAAAATCATGGAAAATCAACATTCTTTGAGTATAACTCGGAAACGAATTGAAGTGATTGGCTTGGGCTTTGGGAAAATAATCTTGATTTAATTTAAAAAAACTTGAATGGGGAATGGAGTGATTTATTGATGATTGAAGATTGGAGATCAGAGAAATTTTCCATGGGTGAGTGGAAAATTAGAAGATGAGTTTTTCTCAAATTTTTTAGATGGTGAACCCGATTTTTGCTCATGTCATTAGGGTCACTCTAAAACTGTGAAATTTGACAAATCTGTTCTTTTTTATCCAGCAAAATTGGTCGAGAAATGAAACGAAGTTGATGCTTAATACTTTTCTGAATAGCTATTAACTATTTTTTTTCCGTCACAAATCATTCCTGAACGGCCGTGATTGTTTCGGGCAGTGTGACGCTTATTGCGAGACTGCGAAAGAAAAAAAAAACGATGGCAAAAAATGGCGTCCAGCCGCCGACCGGTCGCCCGGTTTCCGCCCATCCGAGTTTCACTTGATGGATTTCCACTTTGTGTGTGTGTGTGTGTTTCATTATGTTTGTTTTCGATAAATGCTGGATTTGGTCATCAAATGGTAGGTTTTGAATGGTTGGATCTAGTTCCTATTCTTCTGCGTATTTTTATTAGGATTTGAGAGGTTGGAAACGGAAGAAATGGCTGTTTTTTCAACTCTTCGATTTTTTGTGACGGGATTTTTGATAACAAACTAGCTTACTGTGTTGGAACTTGGTAGTCAAAAGTGATAATACAGAACAATTTATGGCAGTTCAAAATTTTTTTTAGAAAAAACCAAGTTTTCTGTAGAGTTGACTGAAAAGAGAATGTGATCTGATTTTAATGAACGTTGAAAAATTAAACAAGGCTTAATGCTTATGGATTTTAGTTTGGAAATTAAGCGTTATGGGGAAGAACTAGTTTGCCCAAAAGTTCTTTTTGGATTGTTTAAAGGAGCATAACCAATTTCCGAAAAGTCTCACTGGCCTTTAAAAGCCTTTTAGGAGATATTTTAGGTCACCTAATGCTTCTCCGCCTTCCCGAAATTGACTATGACGAGGAATCTTGAAAGGAGGTTATAATTTTTGATCTTCGAAAAGGTCACTTTCCCTAGATTGGCCAAAGTATCGACGATTATTATCTCTAATAGACCCAAAAACAAAAACACGAACTATGGCAAGGGATCTTGAACTAAGGTTATAATTTTTGATCTTTGAAAATGCCACTTTCACTAGATTAGCTGGGATTTCGTCGATTATCTGGAAACTGGACTCAGCAACTTGATCTTTTGAAATTATTTTCAATTTGGCCAACTCCAGTTTGCACGAAGGAAACGAACCCGGAACATGTGCGCGTTCCAATCGGCGACGGCGATTTTTGGGCTGTTTTTTGCTCTCTTCTCTGAATTTCGGTCGGTTTCTCACCTGGGCACACGCGCGCCACGTTTCGTCGTACGGGTTTGCGTCTTTGCTGCGTGCGGAGGACGACACGGTCTCCGCAACGGAAAGGGCCCCAACAAAAACCCGTTTGCCGACGATGACGACGGTTTTGAAGCATCCGCCAAGCATCGGATGGCTTCTTCAACTTTTTCCCCCTCCTCCTTTTCCTACTCCCCTCTGACGCCTATCACTTGCCATCAACATCGTGCCCTTCGTTTCTCTATCAATTTTTATTTCATATGTATTCTGGCATCGCTATTTTCACTTCTTAAGAACGCTTTGAGAAGGTTGAAGGTTTCTGAGAAGTTCTGTGGAATCCGTTTTTCAGTAGTTTATTTGCCTTGTGATTTCTGGATTCAGTAGATCTCAGACTTCTTCCAATTTTTATGAGATTGGATAATTACTCCAGAGGATTTCTATTCTTTTTCTACACTTTTTTTTGGATATTTACTGTTTTGGATAAGCTCTGAAGATTATCGTGGCTTTAACTGGTCACTGTAGAAGAGTCTGAGCTTCCTCTCTTTTTCATTGACTTCTACTTTGAAGGCTTTTGAAAATTATTCATTTTTTTTTCAAGATTTTCAAGAAACGTTTAATGGAGCCCGAATGGTAGTTTTAAAAGCCACATAGTGTTTTTGGTCTTTTCTTTCAGCTTCCCAAGCTAATCAAGGAATTTTTCGCTTTAAGAACTGGATTGTTTTTTGTCGTTTCATTTGATTCGAGAAGTTTGAGCGTTTTCTGAGCCACCATCTGGCTCGGTTGTTAAAGAAATGGTTCGAACTTTTGTGGTAAGTAGTCCCAGGTATTCTTATTCGAAAAGAAAAAAAAATTATCTGCTAAGCGCATTGGGCAACTGAGAAATAGTCTGTCGACATAGTACAAGAATACCCTATGGCGCTTAGCAGATATTTCTGTTCATTTTCGAGCTCTCATACCTAGGATTTTCTACCACAGAAATTTGGACCAGGTCTGCGAAGTTCACCACGATAATTGGAATTTTTAGAGCGTATTTGTAAAAAAGTAAAGAAAAGATTTTTTTTCAGTTAATTGTAAAGTCTTCCCGATCCCTTTGGAACAACGCCCTCAATTATTTTTCGAAGATTACGACTTTCCTCGACCCAGCGAGTTTCTGGCTGAATCTTTAAGCTTGCCATCGCTTTCCGAACACCTGCCGCTTTTTTTCTCTGTGTAGTTTAATGTTGTTCTGAGAATAGGTTTCTAGTGTACTTTTTGATCCGATTTGTGTCGACGTTTTTTTTTAACGTCGATTAGAAAGTTATTATCTTCAATTATAAAAAAAGAAAAACTGTAAGTTTTGGTTTTTTTCCTATCAGAATAGGGAATTTTTTGCAAAGAGTAACAAAAAAAGAAATGTATTCTCACCAGGTCTTTTGAATACAGTAGGACTTCTGAATGATGTGAGGCCACTAAATGCTTTTTTCTTACGCTAGTTTTGGATTTCCGGTCAAAATCCCTAACATATTTTTCTAAAAGGGCTAATAACGTTTAAAGTTTGAAAAAAATAATAATAGTTCGGTACTTCCGTATAAGCTAATTTTAGATGGCGGAGAGAGAAACGGCTCCCATAACCCGATTATTGATATGATCTTCAAAAAGGTTGCCATGTTTTGAGACAGTAAGTAAGCTTGTTCAATTTCAATTTCGGGTCTAGATAAAATTACATAAAAATTACAGACTTTTCTGTCATTTTCGAACGCAGATTAAGATTCAGCTCGAAAAGTTGTATCTTAGGAAATAGGCCCATCGGAAATTATCATTTTGAGCTGAGAAATTTTTGATTAGCATTCTAAGTTTCGAATTATCTTTAAATGTTCATAAAAGTGGATATCTGATCGAGGGCGTTCTGATTGAAATTATATGGCGGTTCCTCCGGATTCCAAGAAGTGAGATCAAACAAAAAGAAGCAGGAGAAAAAGAGAAACTTGGCCTTTCCCCTCTATCAGCACCTTCGATGAGTGCGAAGTGTGTGTATTTTGTCATTGTGTGTGTGTTTTGTTGCGGTTCTTCATCTCGACTCTGACGCTGAAAAAAAAGCAGAAGAAGAAGATGAGAAATATTCACTTTTACAGTACCTTGTTCTTCATGGAGATCTGAGAATTCACAAAATTTTAAATTAAGCGATTTTCGACCGAAACTTTTTATGGTTTGAGCTCTCTGCGATCTATTTGACTTCGCCCAATTTTAACTTTTATTTGGAATTCTGAACTTTTTCTGAGCATAGATGAGCAGACTATTTTTGAAGGCGACCAACCTATCCTACCGAGTTTTTTTTAAGAATAATTTTTTTAAAGAATAATTTTTTGTTTCTTTCTCATTATAGTAATTTCAGCTCTCCACTCGTTTTTAGTATAGATGATACTCTTTTTCTTTTTTCCTTGAACACTTTTCCTTGATAAGAATCGGGGCTGTCGCGTTTATTAGGCTTATCAGTTAGATAAATTCACTGGATACAAAGCTTATCATTATGGCCGATTCGATAAGAATTATTTAGTAAAAAATGAAAGTTTGACGGTTTGGTCTTGTTAAGGATCCTGTTGAAAGTTAATACTACTTCTTTATAACAATATAGTTGTTTAATCTTCGCTGGCGTGTTTGAAGGTATCTGAAACGGCATTGAAAAATGGCTTTTCTCTTCGAGAGCGTCCTCAAGTTTTATCTACGTCACTTCAAATGGAAGGAAAAAATTTTAAATATTTTTTCCGTCAAGTAAAACTTCTTTTTCCTTACCCTGCTGCTTTTTGATGTACTATCAAAGAACTGGCTGTGCTCTTGGAGAAAGTTTTTTTGTTTAATCTGCGGCGAACGCGTGGTGACTGGGTTTTGGTACCATCTTTCAAGGGAGATATGAGAGATATGAACGACTTTCAATGCTTCGTTGCCTTTCGATTCAATAAGTTCATCCTCATTTAGCTCTTAAAGAGTTCTGATAAAGTTTGAAAGTAGAATACCTTTTCTAGGACATACTTTTGGCTTCGATAAGCCATTTTTGATTCGAGTTATGAAAATTTGATCAACGCCTTCTTTTTAGGACAAACTTTTGCAGGCCATGTTAACCTTCCGTCGTTTTTAGGTTTTTTTAGATTGAAATTTTTAAAAATTAGTATTTTTTTGGTAGGTGAGACGTTTTTTAAGGTTATTTTTTTCTTGTTTATTAGAGAATTTTTTTATACTTCTTTTTTCGTTTCTTGAACATTTCCGAGTTAAAATGATCTTTCAACGGTTTTTTTGAAGTTTCTTGGTAGCGATAGCATGGTTTTCGAACGTAGAATCAAGATAAAAGAAGTGGTTCCTTCTTTTCGTTTTTTTTTTTCACATGCATATCAGTGTGTAACGTTAGCGGCCTCAGTAGCAGCAGTCCCACTGCATTGGCTTGTTGGAGAGATTGTTCTGCGAAGGCGTGTTTTGTTTGCGTTTTTGTGTTGCGTCCGTCGTCGCCCCCCCCGGTTGGTCCGTTTCTTCTTTCCAAACACATACACGCACCGTCTCGGTTTTATCTTCCCTTTTTTGGACTCATCCGTTTATTTGATTAACTTTTTTTTTTTACCAAGAAGACTTGGATCTTTTAGTGTATTCTTATCATAATTGCGTATGAGAATCCTCTGGAACTTCTTTTTCCAAGGAGTACTGTAACAGGGAGTCCGCAGTTGCTCGTCTTGCTGATAAAGTTTTTAGTGACCACTTTAGGGTCTCGAAGTTTTAGGGGCCACTATAATAGTCAAATTAGTGGCCACTTTAGAAGTCTGAGTAGTACTACTAGATTACTAAAGACTGCTAACGTGGCCACTGAGACGCAGAATATACCAAAGGTTGAAATTTTCAAAAAGCATTGTGGAAATAATAAACTTGGAATTTCTGAAAAAATGATGACATTAGATTGCAGTTTTTCAGTTATAATACCGTAGTGGAAAAAGGGAATAAAGAAATTTTTCTGTAGATCTGCCTTTTTTTTTTTAGAAGGTGAGAGAATTTTACTCTTGCAAAGCTTTTTTTTTTCCCGGTGACGTAAAAAGTATCTAAATTATTAGCGTATCAAATATTTTTGTCTCAAAAAAATTTTTGAAATAATTTTAATAATTTATTTTTTTAGTAAATGCATTGTAAAATTCATAATTTCTTTCTTCATAGTTGAAAAAAAGGTTTCGAGGACGGTTGAAACGATTCTCATTTTTTCCTGACGTCCAATTTTTCTCGATTTGGCGAATAGTTTGTTTAGCTGTTTTTTTGGGAAATGTCCTTTGATGGTTGTCTTCTTGAAGTCTATTAATGGCGCATTGGTATTTCGGTTTTTATATTCTTTTAGATTCTGAAGAAACTGAAAATTCTGAGGTTAGCTTCTGATTGTTATTTTGATTTTTTTGCTGATAAGTGTCGGGAACTCGAAAAATTTTTCTTACTCTAGGGCTTTAGGGTGACGAAGAAAATGAAAGGAAATAAATTTGAAAATTTTGACTTTCAGAGAAAGTTTCTACTTAGAAAATATTCATAGTAGTAGTAGGTTGATCCTCTTTTTTTTGAGTTCTTTCAGTTTTTTTCTTTGAAGATTTATACTAATATAAACTAAATTTGGTCTTTATATTTTTCAAGTTCCCTTTCATCTCCGAAAAAAAAGAAAATTTTCAGGCGTTGGTGAACCAACTTTTTATAACCTTAAAAATGTCGGTTTTATTCTCTTCGTAGGGTTCATAAATTGCTATTTTTATTTCTTTTTTATTCAGAAACGATCCATTGTGAGTATTTTTCATTTTTTTTTTTCTTCTTTTTGTTCAGACTTGGTAATGTTCGTCGTCACTTGTTTTTTGGGACGCTTATCTTCAGAATCGGATGGTTTTTGGCGTGTTTTTACGTGAGACTTGTGTATTTTTTTTACGCTTCTTTTTTCACTCGGTATATCGATATCAAGTTTCTTTCGGAACATGCTGCTGTAGCGTTTTTGAGTTGTGTAATGGCAATGAGGTGGTGGGGTTCGAAGAATCGGCGGCGGGAGTTGCGGAACCTTTTTTTTCGAGGATTCCATGATCTGTTCAAAAATCTTTATTTCTTGGAAGAGAGTGGAAGAGTTCGATGAAGGTTTCGAAGCGAAAGTCTATTTTCGCGTCGTATTCTAGCGTTTCAACTATTTTTGGAAATATTCTTACCATTAGTTACTTTGAGTCAATTTTTAAATTCGAAAAGTTATTAGAAAATTTTGAATCTTGATTAAGGCGATTAGTTTCGAGTTGGAATACAGCTGCTTTTTTTGATGAAAAAGCAAATGAGTTTCTGAATTTGTTTTTAAATTTTTAACTCTCATCTTTATCTCATAGCCTCTTTCGCTCATAAACAAAAAAAAACATTTTAAACGAGTTCAATCATTTACGGAACCTATCTGATCGGTTATTTTCATACTTGATGATTACTGGTTCATATAAGAAAATATTTGTCATATTTGTATCACTTTTTTCCGCAAGGTCAGCGGAAAAAACAGACCAAGGGCTGATAATATAATGTTTTGAACGTTTGTTTGGTTTTTTTCTCTCGAACAATTCAATCTTTCGTTTTCTTCATTATTCCATTCTACCATCCTTTTTTCTGCAGGTAAAAGAGTGAAATTTCTACCGTTTTGCGCGAAGAAAAGAAATTTTTGCGCGAAGTCTGAACTTTCAAAACCTTGAGACTTCCCTCTGAGAGAGTTGGTTTTACGTGTGAAAATCAAGGTCCGAAAAGCGAGAAGTGTTGATCACACTTGAAAAAAAGAAAGTTCGAAGAAACCTGCAGTGGGAGGTGGGCGATTGCGTAAGCGTTTGTAATCACTCAAAAGTGCTGCGAGAACAAAAAAAAGATAGAGAAGAAGAGCCTGGCGTCGGAATGGAATGAAAAAAAGTGGTACACTGGATCCAGTCGGTTGATCTGCAACTAGCAAAGTTCAGCTCAGGGGGTTGAGCTCAAAGAAAATACTATTTTTGAAACTTTTATCGACTTTTTTTTTATCATGGATACTTGGAAGCTGACAAAAAAGAGCCTAAAAGGGTATTTTTGGCCAGTTTCGTCCGTGGAGTATACAATCAGTTGAAAAAGTGACCTAAATTTAATTTTGAAGATTTTTAAGCTCTCTAGTTACGTAAGTAATTAAGCTAAAAAAAATCGGAAAATGTCTCACAATTTTTTTGAATTCCTTTCTGTCGAAATATTGAAAATATTTGTGCTTTGAAAAACTATCCTTGAGAATTACCCAAAATTGTCTGTGGAGAACAGGTATAGGTCGTTGACTAGCCCATTGATAACTTATTAAATTTTTTTATAAGTTGCTTAATATCGAAGAATAAACTATCTATCTCACTCTGATTTAGGTGACAGTGCTTTTTTCCGTTCTGAAAAATCATTTCCAAACCCATTAAACTTCTAGTCCGAGCGTCGTGAGTTGATTCATTGTCAAGCTTGGATCTAAATGTCCTTTTATTAAGTGCTTGACGGCAATGTTGTATGTTTTCTTGTACGATTTTAAGTACTTTCTATGGTGCCAGGTTTTTAGATTTTTAGAGAATTGAATCTTGAACTTTTGAATTCAATCATTTTTTGTCGTCTTTTTTCAATCTGTTTCAAGTTCGCCTCTTAGGCTAGTCATAAAAGTTCTCTCGATTGGAGAGGTATCAGAAATTGATAGAAATATGAGGGGAAAAAAAAAGCGGAGATTCAATCTCCTTTTTTATCACTTTAAAGACCAGTAGAGCTTGGAGGGAACTTTTCAAAAGTTTTTTTTTTTTGATTTTCTCTTCATTTTTCAATCGTTTTGAAATCTCGGCTATTCATTTTTTGAGGTAAATGACTGGAGATTTGCGATTTTCAAAGCTTTATCCTCTTTTTTTTTTGAGTTTGTTTGATTTCGAAGACTGTTTCATTGGACCCCTCTTGACGATCAATAGGTTTAGTAGGCCTTTCAGTGACTGGCGGCGGAGGATATTTACGCAAAAAAAAAGACAGGAAAAAAATAGGTATGGTGCCATTGGACATGGGATGATGAGAGGCGAAGAGACAGAAACGCAGGTGGCACTCTGACGCCGCGAGGAAAACAATGAAGAGTGAGAGGGAGAAATAGTTGTATAGTTTCGGAATCCTATTTTTCCAACTTGAATTTCTGTTTATTTGCGTGTTTGTGAGTCGATTCGGATTTTCACGTGATCATTTTCGAGGACTGCTAGATGACTGATGGGTTTTTGAGGATTCTGAGTTTTTTTTTTGTAATTCCGATTGAGCCGTTTAAACTCCCTAAAAGGACTGCATATATATCTTGAGTGACTTTCATTGAAACTTTCAGTTTTAATGAAAAACTCAAAAGTTTTTAGTGATCAACTTCAAAAAACTACGCGCAGGAGAAAAAGTAGCTCTCCGAAAAAATTAATCTTGAACTTTGAGCTTTACTCGGTAAAACCGGAAAAAAATTCAAATTTATTTTTCGTAGTGCAAATGATATCGCTTAACGCATTGCAGATCTTGAAATTCATTTGGTTTTTTTTAATGCCAGCGTGCGCAAGTCGTTTTGGATCGGTTGAAGCGAAATTTGCTAGGCTTCGCGACGTTTCAGCTTCGATTCAGAAAGTTAAACATTTTTCAGCTTCAAACTTCTGTTGCTGGGGGCTTTTTGGTTTGATGAGCTCAGATGAGCATATTCATACTGTTTGATTGGAGTGATGCATCTTTTTTTTCGGCTCCCATTGTCCTCCGGGAAAAGAATGGAATAAAAGGTGCTCCATTGTCGAAGGCTTTATACTGCTACTCCTATTTATTATTTTATTCTTGCGCCAGATAATTTGTCCAATTTTTGTTTGTTTTTCTGCCGTGCGAAATCATTGTGTTTGTGGGGGAGGACCCGTCTTTGTTTTGCAAATGACGTTTTTTTTCACGAAAAGAGAGTTTCTTCTAGTGCTTTTTCCCCGTTTGTGACGTTTTTATGTGCAGTTTTTGACTGGAGCCGTTTTTGAATATTTTTTTTTTAGTTCATGACACAAACTTGTCTTTTTTCTGAGAAGTTTATCTAGATTTCGGGGAAAAAAACGGAAGATTTCACTTACAGTAATTTTTTTAAAAAAATATGAGCCGGGAGTTTTTTTAAAAAGTGCGCCTTCATAACAGTTTCAGAGACTTTTTTTGGGAAATTTTTGCGATCCTGCTATAAATTTTTCGAAAAAAAGTATTTTTTTCAGGTTAGGCTACAGATTCCTTCAGAATTTTTCGCTCTCCTTTTTGATTTATAAAAAAAGTAAATTACAAAATTATAGAAGATGATTTTTTTGAGACCTTCACCATTCTTTTTCAGGCGACTAAACTTTTGTAAACAGTCCCAGAAAAAAGAAATATTTCACATTTTTGAAATATAGACCTAAAAAGAACGCTAGATCGTTAAAAATATATTCTGATAATTTTTACTAAAAAATTTTCCCTCGCCAATATTTTTCTTGAGATTAAATGAGAATTTTCTACGCAAATGACATCAAAACAAGGTTTGACTTTGGCGGAAATTACTCCAAAGAGATGACCTTCAAAACTCTTCACATTAAGTGGAAACCTATGGTTGTTCTCCCATCTAAATAGTAGGAGATATCTTTTTTTTTCTTAAGGACGAATTTTTTTCCAACCTTTTCACACTGTCTTTTTCCCCCGATGCCGAACGATCGACGATAGACGGACCCTTGAACACTTTCTTTCTTTCTTTCTTTCTTTTGTTTCGCTCTGGCGGCTAACCGAGTATCAGTTTTACTCCCCTTTTTTTTTGTCTTTTTTACCTTCCCCATTGTTGTTTTTCATGTCTGGCTGGCAGGAAATGGCTTTTATACCGTTTTTTGAGTTTTGTTTAGCGATAGGAGATGTTTGGGCTATTTTTTGTGATTCTTCTTATACTGGTTCCAGAGAAATTTAGCCACGGGACTCACTTTTCTTCAAATCGCCTCGGGGTTTTTTTTTGAGAGTTTTGTTAGTATTTTGAAAACTCTCATGAAATTTCCCTTTTCAAATAAAGTTATCTAGGTGAAATTAGAAGTATTCTACTATCACTATCAGTTTAGCGAGTTTAAACAATTAAGCAATCAAAAGAAGAAAAAACTTTGTACGAGAAGACCTCGTGGTAAGAAGTTTCCTAACGAGTATTTATCATACTTCAGGTTCAGATTTTTGAGAAAACTTTTATTCGAAGAGTTTTAGCCGCAGAGCGCGTTTCAGCCTGCAAAAATTGCCTCAGGATGGTTTTTGGACTTTAAATGACTTTTAAACGGAATAGCCTTATCTCTTTTTTGTTTAAGGGCTTTCAGCCAAGGGGCGCTTTTCAGGAAAAAAAAAATTCGTTGTGTTGGTTTTGTTGAGAACTTTTCAACTTTCGCTTATTTTCAGAGTTAGTTAACCATAGAGCTCACTTTATTCCAGAAAATTGGAGTTTCTTCATAATCTTAGAATTAATCCAATCGAACTTCTGAGGCCTACGTCACGAATGTTTACGGATTATGGTAATTGGTTGGGACGATCAATGAAAACTTGTTCGTTTTGGTCACGATATGTAAGGGAGAAGTGGAAGAAGGAACGGCAAATGTTTTTCTTTCCTTCTGTTCGTCTCTCATTTCGCCTTCTCTTCCTTGGCTGGCTTGCCTGCTTGTACAATATCTTGTGGAATGCGGATCATCCAGTTATGAGTCATTAATCAATTGGCGAATCGACTGTTTTCCTTTGGCACTTTTTTCGAGTTTCTCAGCTGTGCGGCGCACTTTTTCTTTGAAAATTGCCTTGTTAATTCTTTAAATGATATAGCGAAATACATTTCTTACTTGAGAAATGTCCTATTTCTCCGGTTTTTATGAATTTTTTGCGGTCAAGCGTGAATGACAGTCAAGCTCTTCTTAAAATGGTTTGGAAGTCCTTTTAGCCGTAGTGCGTTTTTTCATCTCATAAAGGGCCAAGAATTTTGAAAAAAAATTTTAAAAACCTTCTAAATACTTTTTTCTGAAGCGTTTCAACTTCCGAACAAGCTTTTCTCACTCAAAAGTATTAATTATTCTTCTTGAGCGTGTTTTTAGCTTTAGAGTACATGTTTGCACAGAACTTTTTTCGTTAGAAATCACTTAGAGGCGTCGTTAAAAACCGAGTTTTTTTTTCCTAATCTCAATATCAATGCCAGACAGACTATCATTGGTTCTATGGTATGATGGAACTGTTTACTTGTCTCTTCTCTCCATTAAGAAAATATAAAAAAGAAAGAAGAGAGTTCCTGCTTTCCCTTTTTCGAGTAATTAATGTCTTTTTGGGCGACGGCACAACGAACCCAATGACCGGGGTGCAGATAGCAACAAAAATATAAGAAATTTTTTTCTCCGATGGTCACATTTTTCCACCTCGTTGTAACCTTCTCGGTCGCCTTTTTCGGTATATTGAAAGGGGAAGGGAGCGTTCTTCGACCATTGTCTTCGAAAACGAGTTTATCTTCATTTTTGTTCACCTTTGAAGGAGAGCTGTTGTTTGTAGTTTGGATGAGGAAGGAATCTAACCGATTTTAACAACGTTTTGAATGGTTTCAAGAACTTTGCAGTCTGAAGTTATCATTTTTCAACTTTTTGAAGGTCTTATAACAATTTTTCTGTATTTCACGACATTGGAATTTTTCATTTTTCTTTGTACTAGGCCCTGAAATTTGTAATAAAAAGGTTTATCTGGTTTATGTCAAATAATATCAATTGAATCTTCCTTATTTCCCAAAAATTTTTCTGTCTATCATGTCTCAAAAATTCAAAATTTGATGATAAAAATCGAATTTTTATAAAAAAACATCTTTTTGGACCAGATCCTTGACACTTTTTTCTTTCCTTTTTTTTCTGCTGTTTTCCTGAAAATTAATTCAAATCTTTATGAGTGTATAGAGGACGATTGTTTTAAAGTTTATTCAGCATGTCTCAAAAAGATTCAAAAGATAAAGGAACCTAGTTACACGCCTTTTTTTCTATCCTATTGTGAAGATCTCTTTTTTTCCCGTAAACTTTAGTCGAGGCTCATTTTTTTTTTTCGAAATAACTATAGCTGTTTCAATAATGATACATACCGAAACGTGCGGCCATCCGGGGGAGTTTCGAATTTAAAAAAAAAAAAGAAAAAAAGTTTTTTCGAGTGGTGTTGGGAGTGTTTTTTTCAGCTGCCAATCAACTATTCTCCCTCATGACCCTCTATTATCAACTTTTTTTTCCTTTCTTTTTGTCTATTTATTGGTTTGTGTTTCGTTTTAGTTCAGTGTGTTCATTTTCGGCCATATAGCCTTTTTGAGAACCTTTCAATTTTATTTCAAAGCGAACGTTTTCAGTACGGTATTTTAGATTTTGGTCTTCGAATTTCACAATTGATATCGATCTGAAAATATGTTCAGTTTGAAATAGTCTGTGTATCAAAGCTCATTCTACTTTTCACGGCTTCAAGCGTTTTTGTCGAATTCGGAGTGGAAAGATGCGTCGCGGCTGAAGTCAACAGCATTTTCTATGGATTCTCTATACCGTAAAGCGCAAGCCGTTCCGGGTGGGGTGTCTTTAATTTTCGAATCTATAAGCTTTTCATTTTGAATATCTGGATCTATTTTTAAAGCTACAATACGTGGATTTTTTGAACAAAAACGACCTATCCAATGAAAAATCAGTGGTCCAAAGTACATTCAAAAGATCGAAAAGAGAACCCCCTATGAATCTTGTAAAAACAGAAATATATGAATTTTAAAATTTGCTTTTTTTTTAACTATCATTCCTGTATATAGTATGGGGAAGTTGTGTTCTGAACTCCAGTCTTTCTCTGTTTACGAATCGGTTGAGTTAAGAAGTTTTCACTTCTTTCTTTTTGTGTCTTATTGATAGAAATTCAAAGAAGTTTTCAGGTTTTTCTTCCTTTTTTTTCAAATTGGTCACGTCCGATGAGATTCCAAAAGTTGTTTTTTTCTGAAATTTTTAGTCTGAAAGTTTTTCACCATTATTCTCGTGTACCGCATGGCCTCCTACTTTCTACAGATATTTAACTTTATCAATTTCTCGTGTCCTTTTTTTCGTCGCGCCTATCCTTTTCGGTACTGAAAAAAATTCGTTTTTAGAAGGGAATCGGCAAATTCTTCTCGTCTCTGGCATCATCGCTTCGTGTTGCGCATTTGCAACGTCATAAAAAATCGAGAAGAAGAAGCGAGGAGTGACGGAAAACAAGAAGAAAATCAACAAGGCAAACTTGAGTGGCGGAAAAAGAGTTTGATTGGCCTGAAGGCTTTTTCTCGCGCGGAAGAAAAAGTTGGGTTCGGGTGTGACGGAGTAGACGTCACAAAAACAAGTTGATCTGACTGAGAGGATCAAGTTCTTCTCGCTTGAAGGAACGCCATTTTTTGGTGGTCAATCGAAGAGAAAGCCCCTGTCAATTTGGTGCTGTCATCATTTTCCTATCACCTTTCGACTGGTCTGAAGAATGCCTTACTCGACGGGCTCTATCGACTCTGGCTACCATGGTATGCATCGCCATACGAAACGCCTCGAGTCTCGGCCCAAAACCACTGGCGGACTGACCGTCTTCGATTACTACGAAGCTTCGAGCAACTCCTCGGACCTCACTGCGATGAGCGTCACTGGAACCGACGAGGACGACTCGTTGTACTTCTCGACGACGCCTGGGACTCCCAGCTCTCCTCCTCTCGCGGATACTCACCTCTTGTCGGACTTCCTCGATGTCGCCGTTCAGCATCATCGAAGGCACATCGATGAGAAGAAGGGTGCCACGACGATTATACCTCCGTCAAAGTCTGGCCGAGCTCGCGCTCGCCGCTCCAAGAAGAAGCTTCGTCGAGGTCCCACCCAAATGTTTGACATTGGCTCGGCCATCGGATCTTGTTGCTCCATGCCTGGCAGCAGTGCTCAGATGATGCCGAATGATATGGGAGGCGGTAGAGGTCGACGACGTCGACCGAACCAAAATCGATCCCGACTCGAAGACCTCGCCTTCCAGGTCTACGTCTACTTCCAATCCCTGCTCGCCGTCCTCGTTCAACAGCTCGAAGACGTCGAGAAGAGCGATGCCGCCTCGACGTCTTCTTCTTCTTCTTCTTCCACTCATTCTGACGGTGCTGCCTATTATTCTCTTCTGACTACTAGTATTCGGGAATATTTGATGTTTTTGGAGAGGTGAGCACTGTAAAGAGAGAAAATGTGCTCTGAGGAGATTTTTAAAAACGATTTTGAAGTATGAATACTGGTTTCAAAGGATTCACCTTTTTATTATGGGAAAAGATATGACCTAGCGTTTGAGGGGGCCTGGCTTGACTCGTTTTCGACGTCGAAACTGCGTCTTTTTGTGGTTTTTGTTATTTTTTTCGGCGTTTACGGTGTTTTTCCTTTCGATAGTGATC
Source organism: Caenorhabditis auriculariae (assembly GCA_904845305.1). Lineage (NCBI taxonomy): Eukaryota > Metazoa > Nematoda > Chromadorea > Rhabditida > Rhabditidae > Caenorhabditis > Caenorhabditis auriculariae. Next base: position 975,386 of record CAJGYM010000004.1, read on the forward strand.
TCAATCTTTTTATGGGGCTTTTTCAATGAAAGTCGACTAGTGGACGGATTACGGATTAATTGGGAGGCTTTTTTTGCTGAGAAAAACTTTGGAACTTGTTAATGAAGACGGGTACTAGAAGAAACTGAGATCATCCAACTTCATAAAAGTGTTCTTCAAATAAAGGCTTACTTGAGCAGATCCAGTTTGCTTCGAGGAAAAACTGATTTTTGGTGAAGTTACTGTTCGGAAGACTTTTAAATAACTCGAAGTTTTTTCATTGAAATTCCCTAATTTTCAAGTTTGAGAGGATCTTTTTCTTTTATACGGAAATTGCTCTTCGAAAAACTACTTTCAATATTTTTTTATTCATTTGTATGAAGTAGTTTAAAAATTTTCAGTTTTCGAAGGTTTTTTTTTCTGTCTTTTCTGTTTGAGAGAAGCTTTTTTTGTTTAAATTTGCCAGATATCTCTCTAATAACTTAATTTTTCAACACGATCGGAAATCTCTGAAAATTCCTATAATGTTTGCTCTCAGCGGCATTTTTGTTGTGCGAAATTTTTAATATTAAATATTTTTTTCTTTCGAAGATCCATTTAAATCAAGTTTTTTTATGAAAAAACATTGATAAGTTTTGAATTTGTCCTATCTATGCATATTGACAGGAATTCACAGTTCACACTACTTTTCTGAGGAATTCTGGAGGAGGAACTAAAGAAGTTGTTTGGAGTTGATAGATAGTATCTTGACCGAAACTGGCGCCGTTTTTTTTTTTCTGAGTTTTGTTGTAATACTTTGATTTCGCTTCTTGATTTCGCAGCAAAAGTGTCAAGAGAAATCGGATTGAAAGCTGATGATAAGAATTATAGCGAGATTTTTGATCATAGATCGAGTTTTTACTGGCTTCTTAGGTGATAATTTATTTGAGAAAGGTGTCAGTCATTGGTTTGAGTGACATTGGAAGTTTTGAGGAAGTGAAATTCGAAGGAAAGGAAACTCTAATGGAAAATAATTAAATGATTAGAGTCAAAAAGTGTTAGTTAAAACCTGTGCAAAGTTTTATTTACAAACTTTGAAACTTTGAAACTTTTATTCAGTCTTCAGAGTAGGTTCTCTGCTGAATCATGGAATAATTGAAGAGTTTTTTGTCGGTTCGAGAAACTGTCGTTGATCAAGCGTAGGGGTCTAGTGGTTAGGATTCTCTTCATTTACAGCCCGAAAGAAAATTTCCTCGACTCAAATTTATTTAATGTGGAGATTTCATCAATTTTTGTTATAGTTTAGTCGCCACGACTTGAAATTTTCCGACTTGCCTGCGCTTTTTTTTCTTTCTCGTATGAAAAATTTTTTTCATTAGGAGTTGAAGCTATATTTTTCCTTAAAGAAATGAAAATAATTGAATTAAAACGTGGATTTAAGAAGCCTACATGCTGTTGGAAGATATTGACAATTTTTTTATGAACTTTTTTAACCGGTTTCTTAATTATTTCCGAGAAAATTAATGGTTTATTGGTTTTTTCAGAAACTACGCCTTGAGCTGCCGAGCACAAAACGCCGGAACTCAGACGCCGTCGTCATCTTCCTCTTCGAGTAACGATGCGACGAACAATATCGATTGGACACGGGTTTCGCGAAGTATGAGCTTGCAGTTTGAGCTTGAATGAGACCATGCATTGATTATTTTTCAAGAAAAACAAGTTATATTCCGAAGCTACGCAAAAATATCTGGAAGAAAAAAAAAAACTTTCCTTTCCAGCAGATTTCGCGACGAACGAGGATGTCATGCGAGCCGTGCAGCAACTCGCCAAGAACGCCAACACGTCAGCTGCAGCAGCTGCAGCCGCGGCGGCCGCGACTGCTGGCGCGATGCCGATGACGATGCCGTCGCCGCAGCTCGCTGCGATCACGGCCGCTGCAATCGCCGGCGGCTACCAGCCTCAGTTGGCCTACATGTCGCAAGACGAGCGCAACAACCTCGAGCTCTTCTCGCGATTGAACGGCCTTCCGTCGTTGCCCTACTATCCGCATCCTAGGTGAGATTGGAGGCTGGGTCTAACCTGCAGCCTGAACTAAATTAATTTACTAGAGAACTACTTTGGCTCGGGAGTGAGTATCGAGTTGAAACTTTGGGTGCTTAGAGACATTGGTAAAAGTGCTAGGAATCACACACGAGAAATCATCTGCTAAACCCTATAGGCCTCTGAAAAAAAGCTTCTCAGGGAAATAAAGGAAGAGTCATTTACGCGTCCAGACTTTTCTTATCGAAGTGTCACAGTGGTTAAAGGGCCAGTCTCATGGTTTGTAAGCCACCAAAGTTTCAACTCGGTACACTTTAAAGTTGAAGAGAAATCGGGTTTGTAATGTTCAAATAGACGTAGAAAGATTTAATTGAATGAAAAGTGTGTATGAGCATCCAGGGTGAGAATCAACCCGACTTTTGTCTGGCAGTCGAACTATTAGGTTGCGAAGCACCATTTAAGGCCACTTTTCCATGTTTTGTGTATTTTGCGAGCTTTAAAGCGTCATAACTGGACTATAGGACAAAAGTGCAGCAAGTTTTTTTTTTATTGTTCTGAACTAGAAGGTTCTAGTTCACTTGAGATAAGTTTCATCAAAAGTCTAACTGGGGCAAAAATTGCGTTCCTCGTCAGTTCTGAAAGGAACGTTTTGCCAAATGCCTCCAACGAATAATTTGCCTGCTTCAGCCTATCGCACAACAGACCCGGTAGCAATGGTCAGCCGCACCTGACGTCCCAGCCACCGCCTCCGGTTCTACCGCCGGCTACGGCGTCGACGTCACGACATCCGTCGTCCTCTTCGATGTACGGTGGCTCCAATAACAGCATAAACACTCTCGGCGTCAACACGTCGATTCCGCCGCCACCGACGCCATCGTCGCTGAGTTCGGCCAATCGAGTACTTTCTTAGCGTTCACACAAAGTTTCCAAGGAATTCTTGAAGGTGCAGCATCCGCCGCCGATTCCGAGCAAAGATGCGCCGGTGAACGTTTCGAGAAGCTTGTCGGGAAATGTGAATGGTGTCCCGAAAGCCAACGAGGTTCATCATGTTGCTCCACAAAAGGTGATTATGAATCAAAGAAAATTTCAAAGAATGAAGATTTCAATTCAATTTATTTATTTTTCGCAACATCGGGATGGTATGGTGATGTTGCAGGGAGGGAAAAAGACCACTAGGTGGATTAACTAACCCCACCTGTGAAGAAAAAAAGTTTTTTGTGTGAGAAAAGAAACTTAGAACCATAATAAGTAGATATTTAAAACCAAGTTGATCATGGCACAAATCTGTGAACACTTGAAAGAATATGCTCGACGCCCACATTTTCTGCATACACTAAAAACATGTCCTTAAATTTTTTCTTGTCTTCCTCTGCCAATAATTGATGATCAATGTCATTCCAAACATTAGTAATGCGATGTGATAAGAAACTGAAGAAAACCAGTGAAGGTTTCGTTTTTATTAATTTAAAACCGTTTTCTCTGAGCTGACTGGGACGGTCAAAGTTGTTATGTACCTGGATGGGAGAGTCTGACTAGCACTTATTATGCACTTTTGAATTATTTGAAAAGGCTTTCATAAAATTTTGGTGTCATGAAAAGTCATAAAATTGTTGTTTATGAAAAATATTCTTTTTGAGAGTCAGTTCTATTTTCGAACTAGGACCAAGCTCAGTCTGAAAAAGACAAAAATTTTCTGACCAGTTAGACCTAACTGATTACATTCTGTTCTGAGAAAAACCTCGAGAAATTGATTTTGAACAGCATCTCCTCGATTATTTCAACTTGTCAATATGTCTATATTAGGAATGCTACTCGGCGGTTCTGCAACGAGGGAATTCGGACGCCGAGAGAGATCGACCAAAAGTAGCTGTTAAAAAGGAAGAAGTGCCCGTTAGGACAAATCAACCGGCAGAGGCGAATCGACGTATATATTTATTTATTTATTTTTTTGAAAAAAAGAGCGATTCGTATCGGAGTTGAAGCTTCTGGTGCTTGGAATGATGGAACGTCCGGAAATATGCATGCTTTTCTAGAACCAGGTTGATCAGTCGACGAAATGTCTGAGTTTGCAGATTATTGAATAGACTTTGACCAGAAATTCGTTCTTATCTTGGTCTTTTACAAATAAAATTTACACTTTTGGACTTGATATTGGGAACATTTTGCGTTCTCATAGATTGTGGACTTGTTTATTTTTATTTTTCAAAGAAAAAAATGGACTGAAAAAGATCATACTCTAGGTTTATTGGCCTATCTGTCTGAAGGATTGTGATCGATTTTTGTTTTTGGAAGCGTTCAACTTGGCCTGCTTTCGAACTAATGAAAACTTCTGAGTAAATGGACGAAAATAAAGACAATCGAGAATATTTTATGTGGTTTAAATGCATTTCTGAGATGGGATTTTTTTGGACTTTTTCGATTCTCTCAGTAATTTTTATTCATTTATTTAATTTTTCATGCGATGTAGATAATAATTCATCTCTTTCTCATAAAATTGAAAAGAGAAAAATTTTTTTCAACGTCAAAAAAATTTTTTTCGTTCGAGAATAGCCCTTTGGTTTTAATTTCTTTTGTTATTAGGTCAGTTTTTCAAGCAAAGTCCATTTACATTTTTGGCTTCTCATGAAAAATCGTAGGCGTTCTCGAGGTTTGTATCTAATATTTTTACACAATTAGAGCTTTTTTTCTCCCGAACTCGATAGAGAACAAAAAAATAAATTGAATTTAGGCCCCCTACGCAGAGGTTTTTGGCTTGATTTTTTTCAATTTGTTTCTCATGAATTTATATTTTGTTTTTCAGTTTTTTTCGGAAAAAGTTAGATTTAAAAATCTTCTACTTCTACTTGACGAATAAGTTTGACTAAAAAAACTTTGAATTTTGGAATCCAAACCAATTTCAGTGAGAATTACTGAAAAATTCGAATTTTATTGCATGTCATATGAAAAATTTGACCATTTTGCAAATAAAAACATTCAATAGCCTTTTGAAAAAAAATTGGTTTTCTGAAAATATTCTCAAGAGAGCCCTTAAGTAACCTCTTTGTGGTAATTTGAATATGAGCAAATAACCAACAACAAAGAGATCTCTGAAAGAAGTGTGATACTTCAAAATTTTCACTTTTAACTGAGTTTTTTTTCTAATTTCAGAAAATTTGGAAAAAAAACCAAAACACAAAAAAACCCAATTACCCGTCACGTGTCAAGTGTTTACGGCGGTTATTTATATTTTTTTTCCCTCTTTTTTCTATTTCAAGTTGATTCGAAAACTCAATTCCCATCCCAACAAAGCTTCATTGTGCAGAGATTAGCTGCCTCCGCGGAGAGTTTAATTACTTGCTGTGATTGAAGTGTTTTTTCGGCTTATTTAGTGGTGGTCCCACTCTTTTTTTTCCTTTTTTCCTGTGCCAATCGACTCTCGTCGGATGATGTCACGAGACGGAGGCCGAAAAGCTTGATGGAGCGCTTTTCCTCACGCTTTTCGCTGGTCGTTTATTGCCTTTTTTTTAGCGTGTATTTGATTCTCTGGGCTTTTGCGCATTTCGAAAACGCTTAGGTTTTATTCAGAGTAGTAGTTGAGAAGATTTGAGATAACTTCTGATTTTGAGTTTGATTTTTCTAAGAGAAGATTGCTCTCAAGCCTTATTCTCGAGGATATTTTTTTTTTCTTGAAATTCGATTCCAGTAAAAACTTTTCCAGTAATTTTAAATATTTTTTGTGGCTTCGGTGGTATTTAAATGAGAACTGACCAATGTATTGATCCAGTAAGAGGGGAAGATTCAGTCGGTAAAAACCGATTTTTTGAGATCTTTATATCAATTTCATGTAATCAAACTGATTGTTTATTGCCTTTCCTCTGAGGTCCAGCCACCTTTTAGATGTCATTTTCGGAATCTGAAATTCTCAATAAAAGTCGGAAAAAAGGACGATTGACATTGGATCGGGCCAGATACTATGGCCGTGTTTTTTGCGGGCAGTTTGCCTTGAAACGAATCTTCTTCTTGTTTTTTTTTTTCTTCTTTTTCATTCCGGAATGCGCGCAGGGAGTGCGTGGCCGCCAACTTGTTGACGCATTTTGAGTTCACTTTTTCTTCTTTTCATCTTGAAAAGGGCTGAGTTTTCCGCAGGTTTTTCAGTTTTCCGATAGAAATTTGTTAGCAGAATAATCGGTCTCTTCTGAAAATATGAATGCTCATGAAAATTTTCAAACTTGGTAAAATTTCTTTTCGTCTTCAATCATATCTACGAAAAAGAAAACACTAATGATAAATAGTTTCTCAGGACGAGAATAAAATTGAAAGCAAGCCATTTTTCTTTTAAAATGACCTTCTATATTGCATGGGAAACCTCATCAACGCCTCATTTCGCCCTCCGAAGAAGAAAAAAGCAGAAAAAAGAAGCCACAAAACGACGACGGAAGTGCTCGAAATCGTCCCAATAAGTGGTCAATTCAAAATTCTCAATTGACTATTTCTCTCGCTTTTTTTTGGCCAGTTTCAAAGGGTTCGAAAATCTCGCTTTTCCACGAACTTATTTGGTATTTGACAGAATAAAATTGTAAGGAAGTAAATTCGCCGTTTATTCAGGGCTCTATGAGAGTTTTGCATTTTGAGTTGGTAGTAGAATTGTTCACCTATACATCTAACTTCAAAAAAGAATGTCTAATATATTAGAAGGCTTAAGTTGGAAATCCGGCGCTGTTTTGAAGTTTTTCTACAGTTTTCGTCTAGTTTCGGCAATTTAGTGAGACATTCAAAAGTTGAGTTCTTTTTTTTGGACCCAAAATTATGGAAATTTCACGTTAAACTCTGGGGAAATTTGGACTTTCCATTAAGGTTGATAAGTTTCTTTCTGCACATTTTACGCATCCAAGTTCTCCTGAAATTTCTAGATTTTCAGATTAAAAATGAGCCTGAAAAACAAATAGAAAGAACAGTTTTGTTTTGTTTTTTTTTCTTCAGTTCCTCTCTCTCTCTCTTTTTTGGCTGTTAAAATATGCATCCAGTACACACATACACACTCACATATATCGCATTGCCAATGAGCGACGAACTCTTTTTGGTCCTCTTCCTTTCTCTCTTTTTTTGGCGTTCTCCCTGTTCGATTCGACAAAAAACAGCGAAGTTCGAATTTCTTGCGTTTAAAACAAATATTTGAGGATACGGTATATGCATAATCCGCATACACTTTGACGTAAACTTGAAGTCAAGTGGGAAATGTTCCGCGTTTAAATTTTTTTCATTCACGTTTTCGCTCTACTTCTTTACCTTTTTGCATGTATTTTTTTTCGAAATTAACGAATTTTTGTATTTTTTTTGACAATAAAAGTAAAAAAAAGTTTGAGAAATTTGCTAATTTTTTTTTTATTTTCAAAAATTATTTCAGTCGGCCTCTCTAAGGACTTTTCACTCTTTGAAGTTATTTTGTCTTGAATATTCACAAATCACACCAAACATTTTTTGGACGGACAAAAATTCCGGTTTTAGTAGAATTTATCAATCGTTCGGGTACACAGGGGCTCACATAACCCAGGATTTTCTGGTTCACGCAAAGAATTTTTTTCTTCTCCCCCGTTTTCTTTGCGCTGTCTGTCAAGAGGAGGGTTCTCTACGGCGTTCCCGTTTTTTTTTTGTTAGTTTTTGTCTTTTTTTTACGCGACGCATTTGCGTTGCTCAGTTGGCTTGAATTTTTTTTTCGGTTGTATGATAATTTTCTCAAAAATTCAAAGTTGGAAACGGGTTGACAGCTTTATACTTTGCTCTAGATATGAGGGTAGAAAACTCAAGTTTGGCTTATTTAAAAAAAAGATAGCTTGAAAAAGCTTCTAGTAGATTTCGAATATTGTCAGCAGCCGCTTTTATCAATTTTCATCCGTTTACCGGCTTTTTGAGTGATTACAACAATGGAGAGTGTGGCGTGTGTAATGAGCGTCATTATTCGATAGACCTTTAATTTTTTTTCCTTTCTCATTGGTTTTAGACTTCAATATTGGTTTTCGTCATAGGGCTGAAAGTAGCCCAAAAAGTAGTTTAGGTTTAGTTTTTTACACCCTTGCAAATAATTAGACTTGAAAACTGTGATTTATACTTTTTCAATGCGATTCTATCAAGAATTGGTCTATGAAGTGAGTTTTTTGATAGAGTTATGTCCAAATTTTAGATTCGAAGTCAGAGTTTTGGCTAATTCATGAATGATTTTTTTTTAAGCAAGATTTTTTTGTCCGTTTCAAACGCCTGCCTAGACATTCATCACCACACGTCGTCGTTGTCGTCTGCCTCAAACTTTCTTTCTTCTCCTTTTTTTTGTTTCTTTTTTGAGGCTGCTGTTTCACGGTTCCTTTCATTTTTACCCATCCACGCACCGCCTCAAATATTTTTTCAACTTTTACCTTTTTCCAGCTTTTTGAATGAGAAGAAGGTTTGATCTCGCATGCTGAGCAGGTGTCTTAACGGGTGTACCCGTATTAAACCCGTGTTTCTGAGGTTATTTTAGTCTCAGTTGGGCTAAAACGGGGGAACAACGGGTGTAAAAAAAATATGTAACCCAGCTGGGCTAAAGCGGGGTCTCAGTTGGGCTAAAAAGTGCCAAAAGTTCTATCAGCTGGGCTTATACGGGTTTAATACGGGGGCACCCGCGGAGACCCCGTGTTAGCACGGCTGGGTTACCCTGCTCAGCATTCGAGATAGTACTGGAATTTAAACAAACCAATGGGCTTGATTTATTTTTATCTTTGCGATTGAGATGGTCTCAAGAGAGATGGATTTTGAAGGGAGTTGTAGTATCGGAAATACGCAATTCTAAAATGAAGTAATGTAGTTTTTTCAAATCGTTTCAAATTTGTACAACTGTTGTTGCCTGGCGATTGCCGCTCCAATTTGAATCAAGAAAATATAAAGTGCGCTATAATTACCTTATTTGCTAGGTAGACAGAACTTCAGCATTTTTACGTGATCCCATAAAGAATTCGGTCTTTAAATAGGTTTTTGAGCGCAATTTTTGAACTTTCATGATTGCACAAGGCTTATATCCTCATTTGGAAAATTTTTTTTTTCAATTTTGAAGGTAGAGAAGTAGTTGTTTGAAGTGCCGATCAAGCTTTAGCATTTTTTGCTCAAAAGTTACCTTTGCAACAACTTTACATGTAGTTTAACGCTAATCATGGGTATGAACTATATTAAATGTGATCCCAACTGTTCGCAGTCTGAAAATCGATGCAAGATAACAGAAAGGGATATATTCTCACCACTGTTTCCCTTTGAAAACACCTTGGAACGGACTTTTTCTCCCTTTATCTCGCTCTGACCCTCTTTCAAGACGAACTATCTTCTTTCTTTCTTCTTTCCTTTCCTTTTTTCTCTTCCTTGTCCGTTTTGTAATGTACGAGTGATGGCCGGATCGCCGTCGGGTTGCCCTCCTCGATCGGTGCGATCTTTCGCCGTCTCTCACCATCCTCTGGGCAATAGTTTTGGGACCCATTCGCCTCTTTCTGCCTCGTTGGAGGAGAAAGAGTTTCGGCGGTGGTGTCCTTTTCAAATCGCGTTTTTACGTTATCGCCACCAATACTACCTATTTTTCTTCTTTTTCTTTTTAAAAACACTAATTATCGGCATAAGCTTGGTTTGGTTTTATGGACTAGGAATGGGTTAGACAATGGCTATGTTTTACCTAAATTTTTTTCGGTTTTTTTTTTGACACCTTCACATTAAGCTTTTGAATTCGCGGTATTTTCCAGATTTTTTTCCAAACAGGGAAATAGTAAGATGGGCTGATTTCTTCGGAAAAGTTCCGTTTTATGCTTTACTCCCACCTTAGAATAAGCTTTTGGAATAGGAAAATATTAAATAAGATTAGGACACCTATGAAGTGACTCGACAGTTAACCCTACAACTAAATATTCAGGTTTAAGTTCACATATGCGTTTATTAAGTATTTGCAAGTTTTCACTTTGAGATCTGCTAGTGTGACTTAAAAATTTTTATTTTGTTTTTGCGCATTTTGAACTGAACGTAGACTGATAATACTAAAATGACTTTTGAGACTTCAAATTAGAAAAAAAAACTGAAAAATCGAAACTTCGTCTTTATGCTTGTTCAAGGTTTTTAATAGAATGAGCTTTTTGATTTCCTTAATAAATCTCTTACTTTTAGGCCTCCCGTCTATTTAAGTTTGATTCATTTTTTTGTAGGATTTGATTCACTTGACAATGTCAACAGCATAAACTATTGAATTATTTCAAATGTATCAAATATTAACATATATTTTCATTCCGAAAAAAATTATTGATTTTGTCACGTCAAAGTCGTAAGTTTCAAATACGCCACACGCCTATCAATACGGGAAATCGGCAGCCAAAGGGGCTGCGCGGCGAAAGTTTTTATGGCCTTTTTTGTCGCGTCCACACTGTTATAAATAGTTTGAAATTGAGAATTTTGCGGTTTTCGGAAGACTATTTTCACTTTAAAAAAAGCTTGAAAAAATCGTGAACTTTCAAGAGGGAAAATTATCCTTATATTCTGTTCTGTCTATTTGTCTGTACAAACAAGTGCTTCGTACTCAGTGATGCTTATCAATTCGTATCAGTCCAATTGATCATCGCAAAAGTGTTATGAGTTTGGCAGAATGTTAGATTGATCAGCTTTTGAGAGACATATGTCATTCACAAGGGCCTCTCACTTGAATTTTTTTGGTTTGAGTATTAGGAATAAAATTTTCTGACTGATTTCGGACTTTGGCTCCTTGAAGTGCTCTTTTTTTCTAGAAATTAGATTACCTTGGACCCGCGGGCTCTTCGAAGCTTGAAGTGTGCGCTTTCTTGATAGTTTTGCTGCTTTGTTGTTTTTTGTACCGAATTTCCGAAGGTTTTGTGAATTTTCGTTTCTGAATCTACTTTGAGCTCGTCAAGTACTCATCTCAACTTCAAGGACTTTTGAAGAATGATTTTTCGAGTTTGGATAGCTATTTTGAGATGGAAAAATACTCTATCTTGGTGAAAGTTGTATTGTTCAAAGGCGTACACAACTAGGAGTAAAACTAGGGAAAAAATGATCCAAATTTGAGTTTTTCAACTTTCAAGACGCATTTGAGCTTAACAACCGACTTTTTCTGATGAGAAAACCGCATTTTTCTTTTTTTTTTTTCTTTTTTCACCGTAGTAAAAAATTTTTCACTGCTGTTGTTTAGAAGAGAAAAATCCATCTACCTATCTATCAACATTGGAAAAAATTCCGTTTGCAGAAAATATAGCAGCTGTTTGCGGCTTTCTCTTCTTTAATGTGATGAGTAGAAAACAAACAAAATTCTTTAAATATTATTTTCCGCTCAAGAAAAATTGTTCTTTCACATTGAATCTTTACGGTTGGCTGTAAAAAATTGTTTCTCCTCTACGAAAAAATGAGCTCCCAACTCGTAAATCTCACCCACACAAACATGCTATTTGCGGTTTTTGTTCTTTTCCTTTTTTTTTATTTGCATCTCGTGCGAAATTTTTATTTCCCAACGTAGGAGTGATGTCAGTTTTCGGCTGTTTTGGCTTGATGAATCTCGCTCTAATGATAAATTGCGGTTTTTTGTTGTTGGCTTGAGAAGTTGCGCTTCATTGATAAATTGAATTGGAAAACTAGGAAACTGTAATGGATTTGGAGATTAGAAAAAGTTTAATTGGTTTCAAGTTCGAAGAAAGTTTTCTTCATGCTCGATCTGTTTGAAAAAATTACCTTGCTATATTATTTGAAGGCGCATTAACTAATTCCAGAAGTAATATCAAGGCAAACGGCCGTTTTCAGTGTTTTTAGGTCTCGTTTTAGCCCTTTCCAACATCCCAGAACAAATTTTACAAAAGTTTTCCGATTTCAATTTCTTCCTTCCAATATTTTGATTTCTTTTCCACGGAAAGTACACATTTTCCTCCCCCTCTTTCTCAGGAATCCATTAAACGCGGTAGCGCGTGATTCGGGGGGCGTTTTTTAACACCAATAATTGTTCTTTTTTCACTGTTTTCGTCATTTTCGTGCGTCCTGTCGGCTTTTCTGGACTGACTTGAAGCTTTTTCCAGAAAGAAGTGCGAAAAAGCCTTGAACTTTATTGATGTTGACGCAACGACGCGAGTTCGTCTGCTCAATGTCACCGTCCTCATCAACGTCTTCATCGGCGATGACGTCGATTCGGACGACGTCGAGGACGTCTTCTTCCTCTTCGACAAGTGTCACTGGAGGCTACGAGACGATGAGCGAGATTTCTGCGGACCGCCTGAAACCATCGCCAATGTTTGTCTTGCCGACTGTCGACACGGTGCCGCCTTCAGTTGGATTATTCGGCCAGCAACCCTTCGGACGTCTTCTGAAGTGCTCGCCGATGGTGGGAGCCTTCACCATGTTCGCCAACGAGAGTGAAGCCGTCAAGCAGAAGTCCGATGAAATCCGACAGTTCGAAGAAGAAAAAAAGGAAGAGGAGGAAGAAGAAGTGGAAGAAACCGAGGAGTCTGAGGACTGCCAGAGCTCTTGCTCCTCCAGCAAGCAGACTGAATGGTTTAACGAACATGACGACTCCTATTGGAGATCTTGCGGCGGAATCCGACAGTTTCTGCCGCCGTTGGCTTGGAGCTCTTCCTCCACCTCGCCTGATGACGATTCTGAGGATTCAGATGAAGACGAGCAGCATGAAGGCTGTGTGATTGTGCCTTTGAGCGACGCCGACATGGCCTACGTCGAATGGGCCCATTCTGAGAGCCGACTTTTGGAGATCTACGCCCAGCCTATGCATCGGTTCCACGTGATGCCGCCGATGTCTTTTTGTCTTCAGCAGGTCTTGACTGAGACTGGCACTGGGCCTTATTCGTATCTAGGTGGCTTTGGTTGGTTTTTATGCTGTGTTTATTGAACTGATAGTGCTCGAAACTTACCAAGCTAGGGGTAATCAGAGAACAATGAAGGAAAGTGAAAGACTTCAGACAGTTTTTCTGGCGTCTTTTGAGGCTGGTCACTCGGGAATGAGAATTGACAAAGCGGCCGGAGTAATTGAAAGAGAGAGATCAACGACTCACTGAAGAAAGGCCCAGAGAAAAACCTATTCTCGAGCTTTCCTCTTCAGACTAACATTGATCTTCCGCTTTCCCTTTTGTCCCCTGTGAAGAAAAATTTCTTCGAAATTTAAATCACACTGGAAATTCCCAAAAGTCTACTCTAGAAGACAATTGGAGATTTTAAACTCAAACGTCGGTCCTAAACGGTGTTGATCATGTTGATTGAGGGAAAGTCTAGGAGTTAGGAAAAAAACTTAAAGGCAAAAGTGGAACTTTCGATACGGATCAAAGGAAACTATTTTTCATGTTAAAAACTTGCTCTTAGGATAAAAGAATTGGAAAAGAATTGAATTTTATTATTGGAGCCCTTTGGATTGTATTTTAGCTTGAACAGAATTTTCAAAGCTTTTTTTAACGTTATCCATTTTCCAGCCAACCTCGATTCGTTGAAATCTTCTCTGCCGACCGTCTCTACGGCCACCAATGGTAGTTGATGAAAACTTGATAACTTTTCAAATTGTCATTTTCCAGGAGATGCGAGCAATACGGTCAAACAGACCCTCGAGCTCATCAACAAGGACGTCATCAAGGACTCGACGATGCTCTCGGGACCGCCGCCGCCGACGTCGGCCTCGATTCTGGCCAGCGGACAGTTCCAGGTCTCCAAGATGGACGTGGTTCGTTTCTCGAAGATTATTCGACCATCTGTCAACTGATCTGGTCCAAAATTCTAGAGCAGGTAGTCCTGCGTATGCGTATTCGAAAACAAAACAATAAATTATTGGCAAGCGAAAAAAGCTGGTCGGAAATAAACGCATTGATTTTTTATCTTCTGAAAAGCATAATCCACTTTTTTCCTGAGGAGTTGATTTTGAATCAAACCAATGTCTTCAACGTTCAGCTGAGCGAAAATATCTGGCACTACCACAACAAGGTGGCGCAGACGGACGCGATGCTCCACAGGAAACTTCACCTCCGCGACATGCTCTACTACGCCATCGCTCCTGTTTTCCCCAGTGAGTATGGATTTCATTGAAGAAAATATCATTCATGTTCAAGTACAGAAATAAATTATTCTAGGAGGAGAAGCTCAGAAAAACTCACATATAAAAAGAAAAAATGATTTTTTTTAGGTCAGGGAAATTGTGTTGGCAAAAATAAAAACAAGTCTAAGCCTTAGGGTTAACTTCATTTGAAAATATTTGAGTTGGAGGCTTTCAAAAATGGTTTGCTTGTGTATGAGATTGAGACAAGTGTGCTCCATTGAGATAAGAAGATGACTTTTTCATTTCTTTCTTTTTCCAGTGTGTGGCCTGTACGTGGTCGGATCGTCATTGAACGGTTTCGGAAACAATTCATCGGATATGGACCTTTGCTTGATGATCACCAACAAAGAGGTCATTGAACTATATTAAATGGTGATTTATTATCTTTTCTGTTTCAGCTCGACCAAAGAACGGACGCGGTCGTCGTCCTGAACATGGTTCTGTCGACGCTGCAACATGAAAAAATCGTCGTCAGCCAGCAGTTGATCTTAGCCAAGGTATAAGGGGGTACTTTAGGGAAGTTGAAGGGGAAATTAGAGGGTTTTCGGAGGAATTTCCAACAAGTTTGAGTCATTCCAAATGCGGCAATAGGGATTATTTGAGTTTTGAGATCATCCGAATTGATTTTGGAAAGTTGTCGTTCCATATTTTTGTTGAAAGAGGATGAGTTGAGCTATTTCAAACGCGGACATAGAAGAGACCCTTTTGAGACATTCCCAATGCGGTTGTAACGCTCAAAATATTTTTGTTTGAAAAGTCAGAGTTTCAGATATATATATATTTTTTTGAATTTTTTCTGTCAAAGTTGAACCATTAGGTACGGAATATTGAATATTGGCATTGAAAGCAATATGAAACGTTTTTCCAGGTGCCTATAGTTCGGATTCGTTTCACGGAACCCTTCCTCGACATCCAGGTCGATTTGAACGCCAACAATTCGGTCGCCATCAAGAATACCCATCTTTTGTGCTATTATTCTTCATGTAAGTTGCAAAATCCGAAAAATATCGAATTAGAAGAAATTTCAGTTGATTGGAGAGTTCGTCCAATCGTCTCTGTAGTGAAAGAGTGGGCCAAGCGCAAGGGAATAAACGACGCGAATCGGTCGACTTTCACGAGTTACTCGTTGGTCTTGATGGTCATCCACTACCTTCAGTGTTGGTTTTTTTTTTCAGAGACTTCTGCCCGAAAAGTTTTGGGAAAACTTGAAAAAAAAAATTTCCGAGTTTAGAGTTATAACTTCATCAAACTGTATTGTTTTTTGAAGTACTGGTAAGAAATTCATTGAAAATTAAAAAGTTTTGCGCTTTAAAGTTAGCTTTTTGCACTATTTAAAAAAATAAGAAAGTTCGTTACTTTTTGTGGCTCATAGAAACGCATTGAAGCTTTTTTTAGAGCAAGAAAAGTTTTTCCAGAAAAAAAAATTGAATTGAAGTAAAATCTGTAAAAGGAATTTCCCCCGATTTCACTGTTCCTCTTTGAAGACGGTGCCGATCCTCCGGTGCTGCCAAACCTGCAGAAGATGTACCCGAACCGGTTCTCGAACAAGTGCGACGTGAGGACCTTGAACGTCACCCTTCCACTGAGCCCGCCCCCGGAGTCCACCGAATGGAAGTTCAACGACTCGGCCACCCTCGGCGAGCTTCTCATCGGTTTCCTCGACTACTACGCCAGCAAGTTCAAGTTCGAAATTGAAGCTTTTGCATCGAAACCCCGAGAAATGTTCAGTTATGACCGTGACGCGATATCGATCCGACAGGGAAGAAGAATCGAGCGAGCGGCGGTGGCGCGACAACGCACCGGTATGTCTTCGTCGTCGATGTCGTCGTCGTCGCTGAGCCACGGAGGCAGCAATATTCCGGCCACGGCCTGGAGAGCCCAGTGGAGATGCGTTTGCATCGAGGTGAGCAGTCAAGGACCTAGAAAATGGACCTATTTGGTCCGAAAGCCTGCGAATAAAACTTCTACACTTCTCGGTATGGGTAGAATTGTTCACCGCATCTAAAATTTCAGATGGAATTGGTCTAGGAAGCCTGGAAGATGAGTTTAAGCTGCTCCAAGTTGGGATATTTTCTGAAAGTTTTAGCTTGTCTTTTAGTGTCTAATGAGAGAAATTTTGTGGTAGAACTGGACGAATTTTATTTTTTTTAAACCAATAGTGTCAGGTATTTTTTCCGAGAATTCATGGTTTCATTTGTTAAAGATGAGTTGAAGACGCGGAAAGCTGAAGTTTTTGTAAACCATCGGACAGTTTCTTTTTGACTTACAATTCACATAAAATTTGGAAATAATAAACTTTTTTGAAGGTTAAACTTGATAATTTTCTAAGATAATGCATATTAAATATTAAAATGAATATCAAAGATTGATTTTCCAGAACTTATTCTTTAAAATATTCACCTTTTTTTAGTTTATATTCAGAGATTCAGGAAAATTTTTTTGTTGATCAGCTTTTGAAATTTCAACAATTTAGGAGCCTTTCACGAACTCCAATACGGCCCATTCTATATACGATGAAATGGTGTTCGGGGCGATAAAAGATGCCTTCCGGGAAGCTCACTCCGAGTTGGAAAGAAACCGGGATCTCAGTCGTCTTCTCGACTGCAAACCGATAAACGTTGCAGCGCCGGTTGGAGGGTTTTCGAAGTCTTTTTGAACTCATCGAAAGTTTCGAATTTCAGAGCCATCGTTTATACGACGAATTACGAGGAGAGAAGTGTCATCACGGCCACGTCGGCTCCTGCACCGCCTCCATCGATCGCCAGTTCGATTCGGAACATGCTCCCGATGGGCATGTTCCAGCAGCACAAGCACAAGCAGCAGGTCCAGCGCAACTTGCCTCATCCGTCCCAACAGCAGCATCTGCCTCAAGCGGTCGCCCAAGCCTTCCACGCGTCCAACGTCGCTCCTCCTCCGCCGCCACCGCCGACCACAGCCAACACAGTCACGACCTCCGCTGTCACGACGGCATCGTTGACTTCATCGGCGGCCACGACACCGTCCGTGTCACCAACCCGACTGCTAGACGACGTCGTTCCTTCTGCGGCTACGAGTGTCGCCGTGCAGATGACGCCTGAAAAGCCCCAGCCAGCCAAGCCGCAGCAGAACGGAAAGACATCCCAAAAGAAGGCCGCGCCTCAGAAGAGCAACACGGCGGTGAATAAGTGAGTTTCCAGTCCGATTTTTATTTTCAAGATGTAAAAAGACAAGCTGCTACTAAACAGAGATTGTTTTCAGTTCACAGTGAGACTTCAGAATGATATTTGGTGTATTATAGCCCATTCCGCTTCAGCGTTTCACCATTTATACAAAATATAGCTACAAAACTCTTCCGGGAAAAATATTTTTGCCAGTTTTAAAACGTCTTTTTTTCGAAGTTCATTTATCGAAACAATTAGCCAGTAATTCCAGGTCAAACAGCTCGGCAAACCATCACGGCGGTCAACAGCAACACAACCCGAACCAGAATTCGTCGCGGAAATCGGCGGCTGGCGGAAAAGACGGCAGCAACAAGGAACGAAAGTAGAAGACTTTGTTTTGGGCTTTTTCATGTCCCTATTTTTTGGAAAATCTTTCTGTAGTCGTTTTTTTTTCTTATTTTCTTCATTACTTTTTCCTTTCTTTTGTCTCATCTTTGTTGCGTTCCGCCTGTTATTCCTCACATTCTATCTTTTTTTAATTCCAATTTTCTTAAAATTGCAAAAATCGCACAAAAAAAATGGTATAATTGCTGTTATTTATACACTGTTTGTTTGAGCCTTTCTTATCCAATTTCGAACCTGTTTGTAACATATTTCCCTTCCGTTTTTATCATATACTCTTATTTGTTGAATTGCCATTCATTCCCCAAAAAAACCACCACCATGATATCTTTCTTGTTTTAATGACTTTTTAAAATGCATTTTAATTTTTTTTTTATTGCTCACAAAATGTTGAACGTAGTTTGGTTACACAAAAGTTGCAACAAAACGACGTTCTTCCAAAAAAAATTACACAAAAATATTATAAAAACTCCCAAAATTAGCTCTTCGTGCCAGTTGTACAAGCTCTCAAGGATTACGGTATCCATCCCTCCTACAGTAATCCACTGACGCTTTTCCACTTGGTTTTGGAGCCCAAAAACATTTCATTTCTTCTTCCTTTTTCCTTCTCTGTAAATGTGTTTGGTTCCTACACATTAAGTATAATTTTCACTTTGTGTATAGAATCTGTTCGAAGGTTTTTTAAAGGAGCCTCAAGTAAAAATGGTCTCGAAGGGAAGAACCTTTAAAGAGTTTTCGAACAGAATGTAGGGCCTTTTTTACACCATATTTGATTATTTTTGGTGTTTCCCTCGTGGAACTGTACCTATTTTCTCTATATTGTTTAAATGCACCCAAAACCCCCAGTGCTGACAAGTTTGTATCTTTGTTTTTCCTTCTTTTTCGGGAACTGTTATAGCCTTTTTTTTCGATTTTAGTAATGGGTAGTCTGGGGGTCCATTTTTTTCCCCTCAAAAATTGTTTTTTGTTTTGGGTCTATCTTAGAAAATCAGTTCTTTCGGATGCCCTCCATCCTCGATCGTTACTTCGATATGGGTCTTCTTAGATCAAAAGTTTGTCTTCTTCGATTGTATAGAACAAGTCCGGTTTTTTCCTCTCGTTGTTTTTCCTCCTGCATTCCTGTGACGGTAAAAAAAACAACCTGGAGCGCTTGGGACCTTTTCTCTCAAGTCCCAAATGCTCTATTCTCTATTCTATTCACTCTTTTGTAGATTCGGCCCCACACCATCTCCCCTTACTTCATCAAAGCCTAGTACGTCCTTAAGGGGAGATGCACTTCTCAACCGTAGTTTTTTTCTAGCTTCATCTTTATGGCTTTTTTCTACGGGTTCCCATCCATATATGCACCACCTTTTCTCGTTTGTTGTAAATTTTTACTTTCTCTCTTTTCGGTGAATAAAGTAAATAAAATATTTAAAACTTTGGTTTTTTTTTTATTCTATCGAAAGTGTGTTGCGCAATTTACGTGACTTTCTGGTCTATTATATATATATATATATATATATATTATATATAATTTCAAACGAACAACGCGTCAATTTCGAAATCGCCGAAGTTCCTTTCAATTTTTGCATTTTTTTCAGGAGAAATAAGAGATCTTGTGTCTTTTTTTGTGTCAAATGTGTCAAAAAGCGAAATAGTGTTCATTAAAAATTTAAGAGCTTTTTTTGCAAAAAAATGGGAAAATTCAGAAATAAAAAAAGTGAACTTTTGTGAAAAAAATAATGGCCATGAATTACGAAAAAAACTGACTTCGAAACTCTTCAATAATGAAAATTGACACATTTATAAACCCCTTCTTAAATTTTGAAAAACTTGGAAAAAAATAGGCGTCATAAAAAGTGACCTGACCTTCCCCATTAACTGAGGATTACACGATGAAAAGACCGCAAAACATTTAAATATTAAAATATAACCTTAAAAAGGAAAAAAAAAGAAATGAGCTTGAAAGGCGTGTAGAAACAAATCGTTGCGTAAAAATGAGCCACAGTAGTAGAAACAAAAAAATTTTTTTATTTTCATTCGTCCACTTTTTCAAGTTAAAAAAAATTCAGAGATTTCATCGATTGAAAAAACGAGTAGAGAATGATAGATTACCTTATCAGGGAGGAAAAAAAGCCTCAGAATAAAGGGAGAAAAAAAGAATTTAAAAACATCTTTTTATTAGCATTAAAGGAGATATGAAAAAGAAGACAGAAGACTTTCAGGGTAAATTTTTTTGGAGTACCCGGCTGTAAAATCAAAAATAAAAAGCATAATAATGAGTTTTTTTAGATGTACATGAAATGAGGAAGCGAAGACAACTTAACCTGAAGAAAAAAATAATATACAAGTTTGGTGATAGTCCAAACCAATTGAATTTTATAGATACAAGAAAAAAAAAAGAAATTTGAATAACAAAGTTTACAATCGAGACATAATAGCTCATAGGAATAATATTAAAAATAATGATAGTTATGAGGAGGATTGGAAGAAGCGAAATACGAAAGGAAAGTCAGGATTTTGACTTGACGGCGACCGTCTCGTTGAGCGTCACGTTGTTCTCGTCTTTCCGGTACAACATCAAGTATTTATGCTCGTCTTAAAAAAATAAATCAGCAATTAATATGTTAACTGAGGATTTTTCAAGGCCGTTCCTACATATCCCCTCTGAGCTTTCGTTCAACCAGCCCATCTTTTATCCCTATTTGTTAAAGTCCTCTTTTCTATAAAAATCGTTACCGATATAGGCGGTCCTGCAGCGAGACTCATCATATAGAAATTCTTGTTTGACACGGTTGTTACGATCTCTTTCGGCGCAAAGGAGTCTGAATTCCGAGTGAAGCTCCTTCGGGATCTCGAAATCTTTCAGGAGGACGTCTATCAGCTCCCGCACTGACATGTCGTTCACCAACTGAAAAAAAAAATTGAAATTCAGTCTTGTTAAAAATTTCTTTCGAAGATATTCAAGTTCGAAGTGCTAGGAAAGTTATCGACATGAAGGTTTTACAGTTTTTGTCAGAAAAATATATTAAGTTATTCACTAAATTTCTTTCTTTTTTTGAAGGTTTTTTTAATAAAGTTTTTCAACCAAAAAGCGCACAATTATTTTTTTGAGAAATCTTGATTTTTTTGGAAAAATTTTTTGCGATTTTTATATTTTATCTTACTTTTTTTCAAAGCTTATCATTTCAACAAATCACATGAAAAATCGAGGATGTTTTTCTTTCTCATGAAAGTTTTCGCTGGCCTTCTGGAAAAGTCGGTCGGTTTGGTCACTTTTTATGATTTTTATTTCCATTTTTTCCAGAGAATGCTCTTACATCTTAATGAACGATATTTTGCACTCGACACTCGACACTTCGATTGCAGGTTGAGTTAAAAAGGTTTACATGAAATTTATCGAAAAAAAAAAAAATCTCCTATTTTGAGCCGCCAATATTTGATTTTTCGAAACCTACAACTTAACCGTAACCGCAATCGAGAATTTTGGACAATCCAACAATTTAGAACTAAAAAAAACTTTAAAATTTTGAAAAAGTCGCCAGGAAAAAAACTCAGCTTCAAAAAGTTCAGGAAGATTGAGCTCTCTAGAGGAGAGTTGTGAACAAAATAATTTTTTTAGTGATTTTTTTCTGACGCGTTTGTACACGAGCAGACCATTTATTAAGCCGCCCAGGATTCTTCCCAAGCCTTCCATAAGTGAAGCCAGTACTCTGAACTTACTTTTATTTTTGGAACTAAAACATATTTTTTGAATTATATTTTTTTTTCTAAAAATGCTCCTAAATCAACCCCATTTTCTGGAACTCGTTGATTTGTACATTGCTCAGAAAACCTTAAACGAGCCTTTTTTTTCAAGGGTATGTTTTTTAAACTAGGAAAAGTAAACAAACATAGACGAGCTTTGGGACGGTGCCCCAAGAGAGGTATCGAACCCGAACCGGCATTGCCATGTCTTTCTCATCGTCGTTTTTAACGTTTGGCATCGTTATGCGCTGGTAAAGCACCTGAAATCAATGAAATTTTTCTCTACCATTGAAAATTCATGAAATTAGAATACGAAATGCAGATAAAGAGGACAAAAATCCCATAAAACTTTGCGTCGGCGCCAAAAACCATGGTATGCAGCTTGGAGCGTGCTCGTAAACTCTTGAAAGCATAAAAAAATTTGAACATTGATCATAGGCTCCGCAGGCTATTACGTTAGCCATAGCAAATTCCAAACCCTACGCTTAAATGACTTTCCACGTTAGGGTATGAGAACCTTAATATTAAAGTCGGCTATGGCGACTTGGAAATTGCGGCTGTCGCAGCAGATTTCAGCCCGGCGGAGAACTTCCTTGTGTTTTCGGTTCGTGATTGTCAACCTAAAAATTTCCCTGATTTTTTACGTCTAACCCTCCAATTTTTTTTAGTTTTTTTCAAAAGTCGAAATGCATTGATAAATTTCTGATAACTCCAAGAC
The DNA here is from genome assembly GCA_904845305.1 of Caenorhabditis auriculariae. Lineage (NCBI taxonomy): Eukaryota > Metazoa > Nematoda > Chromadorea > Rhabditida > Rhabditidae > Caenorhabditis > Caenorhabditis auriculariae. The sequence goes on from CAJGYM010000004.1 coordinate 997,434, forward strand.
GTGTTCAAAGGAAAATTCAGAAAAAAAAAGGCTCAACAATTCCTCTTCTTTCGCTTTTTCTAACATCGAGAAGAAAATAAGTTCGAACCACATGTTTTCCGGGTTTTTGGGCATCCACATGTGCGTCAGACGCCGTCGGACCTGTGCGACGACTTCGTGCATCTGATAGAGCACGGTTGTGTCCTAAAAATGATGAATAAATATATATAAATTTTTCCAATTCTTTGAAGCCCATTAGCTGAGACTTGAAGCATTCTGATTTCTCTCCTCTCAGCGACGATCTAATGTCCACATGCTATTCTGATGTTTCCATAATCTCGCCGATGAGGGAGAAGAGTGCGCAGACAGGCCAGACTATTTAAATTCTGAGCTATATTATTTTCAAACAAGCTGTGAAAATCTAAATTATCTTCAAAACATCATGTTTCCGGAAAGAATGGGAGCCCATGGAATTATCTTTTTGCTGAACATTTTCCCCAACATCTCCAATCACCTTGATCTTATCGCCAATCTGAATCTTTATCTTCGCGACTTTATAATGGTCGAGTCCGTTCGAGCCCTTCTCTACGATGAAAGGGTGCGATAGAGCGCCTTTTGCAGATATTCTGAAACAAAAAATATTCAAAAAACTTCTCAAACTTAAAATCGTCACCTGAAGTTTGGATTCGCTTCTGTGAGAAGAGCTATGAGATCCCTGGCGGCAAAGGAATCGATTTTTTCGTTGAACTGAAACTTTTTCTTGTGATTTTCAAACACTTGTACTATCTTTCGACCTCTGTCAGATCGGCGCCACTCTGCAAAAACTTAGTGCTCAAGACTTCGGCCAGAACGACACCAAATCCATAGCAATCGACCTGTAATAACAGTGCAAACAACAGCTTTAGACGATCTTCAAGATGAGCCAAGTTTTCATGACACGATTGTTTCTGGAAACCTTGGACCCATAATTAGAGTTTCCATCGACTTCGGGCGCCATGTACAAGTCCGTTCCGACTTTGCTGGTCGACGATCCTTGCGTATAGATTCCGAAATCGGCGAGCTGCAAACTCTCATTTCACAAGTTACAGTGAAAACAGGGTCAGAGATAGGCAAAAATAAGTTTTTTGAAATTCAGAAAGAGAACTCCAAAAAAGCGTGCAACGTGGTATTCTGCTTATCTCTGTTCCGCGCCAATTTTTCACGTTCTTCTTTTTTAAAAAGGGAAAAAACAGTAAGCAAAGTTTTTTTTGAGCGATTTCGCGCCTGCGCTTCGAGACCTATTATCCGAAGGCATACGGTATTCAGAAAAAAAACGTGACAAGCTGGCGCGCAATAAACAAAACTGACAATCACAGGTGAGATAAGTTTATCGCCAGTAGAATGGATTAACGGGGAGCCTTAAGTGAGTAAGAAAGCGACTTCATAGTAGATATTGCCTCCAGGGCAAGCTATCAACTTGCAATCAGAACCGCCGCGCGACCGCAACGCGTCGAGCCATTCTACTCACGACTACAGGGGCTCGGGTTTATCTATCTACCTTGTAAACATCCTTCACTCGAAGGATATTTTCCGGTTTGACGTCTCTGTGAACTCCCGACTTTTCGTGTAAATATGTCAGGGCCCGTAGGATGTCTCCGCATAATCTAAAAAAATAAATATATATTACGTCTTGAAAGTTCGTTTTTAGTGTATAACGACTCTGACTGGCTGATAACGCCTGTCTTTTCTGATATTTTCGACTTCCTGGATTTTCTAAGCCTAAAGCTTTATGTAATTCTATTTTATTAAACGTTTAGAACCATCACGAAAAAACTGTGATCTACAGCACTACGACATAAATAACAAACGCGCCCCAGACGTTTCTAAGCTGTTCAAGGGGTCGCTTTAGCAGCGATAGCCCTCTTAGAGAAACGTCCGGATTTCGTTACCAAGGTCCGAGCATTTTCGAGGCATTTTTCATCAAAAAATAAAGAGAAGAGATAAACCAAAATTCAGAAAAAGATACCTAGAAGCGGCTGGAAAGTCAAAAGATATTCCCTGGTTGATCTCATCATAGAGCGAGCAATCGGCAAGTTCGATGATATGAACCAAATCTCTGGCCCAGCAATCTTCTTCCAAGAACTCCAGTATGTTGGGGTGACTGTAAAAAGGAGCGTTTCAAAAAAAAAAGTTATTGTAAGAATCGATTCGATCTAACTTTCTCTCTAATGCCACTCTACAAAAAAAATTTCGAGCAAAGATCCCCGCTTTTAGGAAAAAATTAATTGCAAACATGTCTATATTTACACCTTTTCTAAAAATTTCTCCTAACTTTTAAAATGCTATTTTGTTTTGTTTCAAACTTCCCTAGTCCTACTTTTCTAATAAGAGGTCTTATGGCCCTTAGAAATGTTTTATTTATTGTAAAATGAATAAACTGATGATGATGCTGATGAAAATTTTAAAAATTCGCCTTTTCGAATAGGATCGAACCCAATTTGAAAATATAACCTTTTTTTGAACAGATATTATTCCAATGTTCCACTCAAATCTTCAAAATTAGCCTGAACGATGCTAAATTCATTATAACTATAACACGAACTTCGAAAAGTCTTCTAAACGTATAATTTTCCCAAAATAAGATTTTTAAAAAAAAGTTCCACTTCAAATTCCTCAACAAGACGCTTTCATCCAGAATTTTTCGCATCTCCGTCTCTTTATTGAACACCTGGAAATGGTAACTTTTTACCAAAAAAATATCATTTTAAAAAAACCTTGACAGCATATTCAACGCCGTTCCGCAGATATTCAACCTTGTAGACGTCCGCCTGAGAGCCCTGGAAAATTGATGTTCAAAGAACCTTCAAATGGTTCCAGGGCTGATAAAAAGGCAATATTCTCCCTAATAAAAACAATTTCCCTAAAATGAATAGTCATCCTAACTTTTTAACCATTCCCATTTGCTCCTGATTGGATTTTTCCCTTCCTGAACATAATATCTTTCAAAAGTTTGTCGGTTTTTTTTTAGTCCGTATGACTTTCAATACGTTGTAAAATAACTGCGAGACCTCAAAAATATGAGAAAATGCTCTAAAGTTTGATAAACCTTCTAAAATTTACATTTCGGACCAACTTTTTGGGATGCGCATTTGATCAAAAAGGTTATAAAAATCGCGACAGCATTCAAAACTGTTTCTTTGAAGCAACAGAACTGGTATAGTCCGTCCGCCGCGACTTGACAGTTTTCGAGTGTCTGAGTCTCTCTGTTCCCTCACCGGCGAGGTCACAGAAACGCGAACAGAGCGCGTCAACATGAGAGGGTCGTCGAGAGACGAGGAGGACGCAGAGAAGTCCCGCCCTTTCAAGTCGCAAAAAACGGACTATAGACGTAGTATTTCATCTTCAAAGGGTTCTTTTGAAGAATCAGTTCACTTGAATTCTGTTGAACATAACGCGTATATTAAGCTGATTTTAAAATGTTCATGGAAAAACAATGATCGTCGGGAAGTTCAACTTCCTAAGAAGAATGAGAAAGATGTTCTACGAGCCTTTCCTGGTCAACACAAATGCAACTTTTCATCTACCCCATGATTAAGCAGTAAACTTCTGTAAAGACTGAATGAATTTGGAAACTCAACATATTCTATACTCGTCTTCAATTGTAGTCTGATTACGTCATAGGGTTCATATTTGAAGGTTTTCCTTCTAGAAAGTTTCACATCTTCTCAGTTTTGCTTTATCTTTCTAGAAAATTTTGATTCGCTCTCGATTGTTCTATTGATTCCGGAACGGATCTCTAGAACTTCAGAATATTCCATCTCATACTCTAATCTCAATACTCTCTAGACTCCCCTTTTTTTCTGGTATTCCATAATCTTTGGAATCTCTTCCCTCAGCCCTATATGAACTATTCTAAATAGCCTTGTTTCTTGTTACTCATAAATCTTCTACTATAAGGTCTACCTGTGGGCACATCAAATTCAATGCAAGTTCGGCACAAATTATTGCATGAAACGAACGGATCCAAGTTTGTCGAGCACCCGACATTGCGCGACTTCGACTCTTCTCCGTAACTTGGCCTTAGGCTCCTCTGAAGGTTCGACGGCTTCCGGCTCGAAATTCCTCTTCACCGGCGTGACTTTCAACGGTTCAACGGCTGGTTCCTTCTGGACGGCTTGAATTTTCGGCTTAGCCGTCGGCTTTTTTCCTTTCGGGACTTCTGGGACGGCAAAAGTCACGTTCGCTTCAAAAAATACGTAAACTTTCCTTTTTCTGATTTTTCCTTACCTTTCGCATTATTTTTGGGCGGTTTTAAACACTGCTCCGTTTGGTTAAGTTGTTTTAAGGGGTTTCGCTTTCCTCTAAGCTGAAATCGGGCTTCATTTTTTTTTTTGAAAATTGAAGCTCATGAATAAGATGTAGAGAACTTTTTTTCAATACAAGTTGATGTGGTAATGTTCAACTTGCTAGCTTTGAATCCATTAACGATTTCGAATTTTTGAAACCTACCGTTATGTTAGTAGTAGTAGTATCAGAAGGAGAATCTTCTTCTTCAGCTCCTGAATCGGAATCATCTGGAAATTTCAGAGTTCAGGCATAAAAAACTACCGATGAAAAATAAACAAAGAACATGAAAAATAATTTGCTCTTTTTTATGTCGTAGAATCCAACAGTTTAAAGAAGTTCTTCGGAAACTTAAGTTCAAAAAATTGATTAAAGCTCTCAATAATTCTGTTAATGTCACCCGGTACATCGCCCGCGGCGCTTGTAGAAATTTCAACAGTCTTTTTTTACATCCTTCAAAGTCGCTCATTTTCTATTAAGTAGACTCCAAAAAATCCAAAAAAAGTTCTTCTCTAACTTGAAACTGTTTCGACTTAGTTAAATTATATCAACTCGACTGACTCCACAGAAAGCGCCGATAAGTAACTTCGTGACGGGCCGGCAAGCCTTTGGACTGTTTATACGCCAAAAGTCGCGAATTACTCGTCACGTCTTTCTCCATCAACCATTCTTGCTTTCCGCTACGCCATTTGATCTGCAAGCACAAAATGAATCTAGTATCAGTTTAAAAAAGTAAGCAAATACCGAATTTCACAAAAACTCTTTTCTTGTCGGAATTAGCTTAGAAAACGATGAAAAACAGCAACACGTGCAAAGTTTGTTTCAAACCTCCGCATCTCATTCAATTTTTTCAGGTTGCAACTCTCAATTTTTACCGAGTAAATGTATTTGCACTGTTTCGTCGAGTCTTGAACTTCTTTTGACGGTAGATAATCCAATTTCTTGCGCTTTTCAAAGGCGTCAGCAAATCTGAAATCAAATTGTTACTTACGAAACTTTTGAAGGCTACCGCTTGAAGAAAAACTCCATTAAAAGAAAATATAATGCCTTTTTACCTATTCAAACGCGTAAATGTAAAAGCCGTGATTTATTTTTTTCAATGAAACTGAATTAACAGAAAAAAAACAGCTCTTCGCTTTGAAAAAATCAAGGAGTTTGTCTACAATTGCAAAAGTTGCACGAAAGACAAAAAATGATGGACTTCATGTGGTCGACGATTGTGAAACCCTCCTCAGGGCTTCTCCTGCTTGGTGAGGATTTCCGACTTCGGCGGGTTGCCGGCAAAGTCGCATTCAAACTTTTCCCGCCCTTCTAAAATGACATTAGCTTTAAATATCACGATTTTGGGCAAACTGTTTGCTTTTTTGGAGCAGCTTGTGTTGTATTGAGGTAGTGGGAAGTGATGTCGGCCAGTTTCCCACATTTCCTCGGCGGCATGTCAGAACCTAGACAGGAAAAATAGAAGATTCTTTGAGAACATATAAGCGAAACAAGTCGACGTAACGCAAGAAATACGCGCAGAAAATGAATCGATAATGAGATACATGACAATTTTCAAAGAGAATTTTTAAAAAACGTTTCAAACCAATCAGCATGTCAACATCTTGAACATTCGGCTCGCAAAAAATCCTCCAAGATCATCTGTTTCGCACCTTTTTATCTAATCATCTGAGTACTTGCCTCTGACTTATCTCTAACTACATATCATTATTAAAAAAAAGGTGGTTAATGATCAATAAGGAGCATATCAGGAAACAAAAAAAAATTCTGAAAACAGTACGGAAAAAAATCTACAATTTTGGATGGAATAAAATAATTAGGAGAATTTTATATGTAGACATGTTTGCCACGCCTCGAAATGAGAGATTTCTTCGATCTTTTTTTTTCGAATTTGAAGGTTAAAAAAATTTCCCTATGTGTGTAAATTGAAGAAACATTTAAATGAAGCCACGGAGCATGTCTCGAAACGGAAAACTGTGTTAAGAAAACAAAACAGTTTTTCGAAGGCAGAGTAAATGGTACAACAACAAAAAAATTCACTTTTTCGTTCTTTTAAAAAAATTTCCGTTCAAGTAAGGACCATTGAAAACCGAATATTGCGAGGGAGGACAGAAAAACAGAAACGAAACAGCGGTTACTCCCCCCAAAATGACGGAAAAACAGAAGGCAAGTTGCGAGGTGTGATTTTCCTGAAGGCATTCTTCATTATTAACGACATCTCTTGAAAGAGGATAACTCCCAATAAATCACAGTAACATCACCAGAAGGCCGTATCTCGTTTGAAAGAGGTTCATAAGAAATCTGAAAATGAAGAACTGCAATGGAATCGGAAAAACGGCCGTCTTCTGTTCAGGTCCATTTACAGAGTCCTTGTGAATCGAACTCACGAAGTACAGTAATGGTAGCGAAAAACGAGAAAAAAAAAGGAACGATCAATCAACCGATCACGCTAATGCCGTGTTCAAAGTGATTCCGCGAAATCCAAAACGACCAACAGAGAAAGGAAAAGATAGCTGAATTTCGGATAGTCAGAGATAATTTTACATTTCGCGGAAATTACTTTGAACACGACATAACTTATAAGTAATCATTAAATTTAATGAAAGATTTCCAAAAATGCGAAGCGCGGGCCGATCAAAGAGGAGTAGGTCAAAATGCTTACAACTTCCTAACTTCAGTGATTCATGTACTTTTTTTTTGATATAAAAAAGAAAAAAAAACATGACCCTTATTAGACGTAGTCCAAAAAAACTGAGTGAGAAAGTTCACAACGCAAACAAACTCTTAGGACTTTTTATTTATAACCCTTTTTCGAGACAATTTCGCCCTTTGAGCTAATAATCTTCGATACAAAAAAATCAGAAGAATCTTCATGAAGAGAAAAAGTAAAAAAAATTCTCACCAGCGAATTTTTTTCACCCCCGGTTGAACTTTTGCTGAAACTTGGCTGAAGAGTACTTTACGACCCCCTGATTGCAGATCAAGTAAAAAATGTTTCTCAATAGATCTTGTTTCCGAGTTATGGAGCTTCAAAGTGTGCAAAATACGCAAATTAGGCCAAAAAAGCGCTATTTCGGGCTTTTGAAGTGTCCTAACTCGAAAACGAGATCTAAAAAACGTTCCCTAGCCAGGATTTTCCGTTCTTATTTATATACGGTATTCGACTTTTTTTTTTGCTCCATGTCGAATTTTTTTCTCACTTTTCTTTCTTTTCATTTTTGCTGTGAAAACTATTTTTCGATTACGTCGAACGCTGTATCACGTCTCAAAAAAATTTAAGAAGACTAAAGGAATTTTCAGCCTTTTGGTTTAAATCGAACGAAATTTTTAATTAAAAAAAAGCGTTTTGCAACTGGCACACTCTTCTTTCGCAAACAGCGCACAGATCCGTGGACGTGAGGTTTTACACAGAAATTTTTAAATTTATTTTTACTTCAAGTTCTTTATAGTATTCACTTCATTGTTTACTAGTCGTAGCACTTTTTCCTGCCATTGTTCAAATACAGCATTTTCAGGTTCGATGACCGAATCGAGGACAGAAAGCATGCCGATGGACGAAGGAGAAGTTGTGTACGTTTTTATATGTTTCCTTTAAAAAACACGATATTATATCAAATTCAATGAAAACTTGCAAATATTTCAGAAAAACGAATAATCAGCCGACGGAGAACCGGCCATTCGCTCTGAAACGCTGGAACGCTTTGGCCGTCTGGGCCTGGGACGTCGACTGCGATACTTGCGCCATTTGTCGCGTGCATTTAATGGGTTTGTGTATTTTAAATTCCCATTTACTTTGAAATTTTTTTTAATTACACAACATATTGTTCAGGTTATTGTCGATAAGAAAATGCTCTATGCTTTTGATAACCATTCATACAACTTTTTCCAATAAAATTTCATTTTTAAGAAGTGTAAAACTCAGCAAAAATCGAACTTTAGCGTTTTTGAGAAAACTGCAAACTTTTTCATCAAGAATCAAACAGTTAAAAGACTTCTCAATCCTACCGATTTCTATTTTTTCAACATTATTTCCTCTAGTTTCTTTCTACATTATTCAATAACGTTCCATACATTTCTAAAACTCTCCAAGTTTTTCCGAAATCTTCCTTTCAAGAAGAGACTCGAAGTTTCACTTTATACTATAATTTCTGTAACTTTTATAATCTATTCTAGAATATTCCATAACTTCAGGACTTTTGTCCTATATTTTAAGTGTTATAGCTCCTCGTTAATAATTAATCTTCTACTCTAACCTCTTCACGGGCCAACGCGTTTCATCACCAATTTTTTCAGCCTTGAATATTTTTCCATCGTGTTCTCCAATGGAAAACGGTTTCCAGAAGAATGCCTTCGATGTCAGTCGGAGTCATCGACGGAATGCGTCGTCGTTTGGGGCGACTGCAATCATTCGTTCCACAATTGCTGCATGAGCCAGTGGATCCGTCAGAACAACCGTTGCCCGCTCTGCCAAAAGGTTCTTTTCATTGTTTCATTCGGAAAAATCTGAGCAAATAAAAAAAAAAAAACACTTTTACTAGAAAGTTTCAGCCAATAAACCTACACTGTGCTTTTTGGAACGCAAAACCTTGAAATGTTTTGTTTTTGGAAAAGCTGCTCCTTTTTAAAGATTCTCAATATCTCAGATCCTTTGAAAAATGTTTAGGCGCAGACTTATTCTGCGCCATTTGGCTTTAGGCTGGGTTGTGGAAAAAAAGGGCGTTTCGTTAACTTTTTCTCTTAATCGAATATGTTGTAAAACACAATTTTTAGGATTTGTAAAACACAGTTTTTAGGACACAAAACCGAATATCCTCATTCAGCCAGTTTTCGAGATACGGTAGCTCAAACTATTGCGGTAAAAAGAGAAAAAAAAAACACACAACTTGAACTCAACAAAAATTGAAAAAATTTTCACTGAAAAAAATATTCCCAAATAGTTTGCCAAAAACACCAGTTTTATTGCCAGTAAATGTTTCCTCAGTGTTATTGAAGGCTTAAAAAGGTTAGAAATTTGAATCAGAAAAAAAGATTCCTGAAACTTTTTTTATGATGCTAGTGAGTGATTTTTCCAGAAAGGTACATAATTTGGGAATATTTTTATCAGTGAAAAATTTTTCGATAGATTGAATTTTCGATTTTTTGTTCAGTTCAGGTTGATTAAATTTTGAGAAACTGCGGGGGAAACCCAAATCCTTTTGTTTTTTGGCTCCCCCAAGATGGCGACTGGGGTTTATATTGCAACAGCGTTGAGTTTTAGTTCAAAGATTCTTTCAACACTAAGAAAAAAAGTTGTGTTCAAAACTCAGCTTTACTAAAAAAATCATTTAGAAAAATTCGCGTTTTTCTAAAGGTTGACTCTCTTTGGTTTAAAAATATCTGAAAAATTGTTAAAACAGAACATTCAAACTTGAAATTTTATTGAAACAATCATTTTTTTCTTCTAGAACTGGGTCGTTCAGCGGATCGGAAAGTAATTCAGTTCATTTCACTTGAAAATAAACTTTTCCGGGTATTGTTCACTTTTTCCGCAATCTCGACTTCTGTGTATTTATTGAAAGAATTTGGAATAAAAAAAATTTTTTTTTGTTTATTTGGTTTTTCATCGAGTGCAAAATAAAACATCAAGTTGAGGTGTTCAGCCTTGAGTCCCTGATTCCTAGGAGATAAAATCGCTACAATTCAAACATCAAATTGCGAAATTACACGGTGAAAGGTGTAATTTTAACTTTATATAGGCGGAAAATCGAAGGAAAAAGCTAGTTTTTTTCAAATCTTTTTTATTCAGTTATTATTTTTATATTTTTTTGAAAAAAATATTGTCAGAGCACAAGTTTTTTTGATATATTTTTTTGACGTTAAATCGATTTTTTCTACGTTTAATTTAGCCTCCAGCTTGTCCCGAAACTTCAAGAATTGGGTCATGACACGACCAGCCAAATATTATGGAAAAATAAGTCAGTTGGCAATAGAAATTATTTTTTCAACGTTTTCATTTACCGGTGCCTTGAGACAACGTTCAAGAATGGTCTTTAAAAGATGAGCAAAACAGTGTGCAAAAACGAGAGATTCAGACGTCTCTACAGTAAAACTTATTCTAAGCGAGCTGTAATTATAGTACAAGGCCTCAGGTATTTTTTCTTATCTCAAAAAGAAGCTCGGAAAAAAGTCCGACGTCACGATGCGTCAGCGGAATTTCAAATCCCACCAACTTTTATCTTGATCGGATCGCTAATGGATGTCTCTTCGCCGTTTCTTCTCAATTCAAACTCGCTTCATGCATCTTCTCCCTGATTTCCTACCCCTTTCCGCTCCAATTTCAACTCATTTTTTCGACGGATCATCTAAATTACTCTTCCCACCGCTATCTTGTCTTTTTCGAAGAGGGAATAGTTTATTTTAAGGCTTTTTGTAGCCTTGCAATGAAAAATTGCAATTTTGTACTGAGAAAAATTCTAGTGGCCACTTGAGAGCTACCTCAAGGACTCCTTGGAGAGGACACAAAAATGATCACTGAAAGAACCTCCATAGAAACCACTATAGTTGTTGTTAATGCACTAGTTTTAATTTTTAATGGTCTAGCACTTCGACTTCTAAAAAAGGCCACTAAAATTCTTTCCGCAACAAGAAAAGCTAGTGGAAAGCGTTATCAGCATTTCAATCAACTAGAAATGTGGAATTTATTTTTCCAATTTCATTTCAATACCAATAAGGACCTCATCGTGATGTCTAAGAGTTTGTTTTTAATGATATCCCGGAAACTATTTCAAATAAAATATCATAGGCCAAGAAGAAAATGAAACTGATATCTATTTTCGAATGCCTCAGAGTTAAAATGACATTTTAAATGTTTTCCTCGAAATGGAAGAAAAAGTCTATTTCTCAACTTCTTGGATCCGTATAGAACTATTCTCAATTCAAAATAACTCCTGAGCTTGTTTAAAAAATCACCACCGCCACAAGAACTTGCATCTTACTATAGCTTAGTTTCAGGACCGTTTTATTTGAAAACTTAACTTCTTATTCAAATTTTCAGCTGGCAGATAAAGTTACCATGCGAGGTCATTTTTTAAAGGGTTACCTTGGTAAAAAAAAAAACAAAGACCTTTGAAAAACGCCTTCAAAACTTCAAAATCCTCAGAACCACACCATTCCTCTCAAAAATTCTATACTTTACCCTTGCAAACAGGGAAACGAACGGCGGAAAAGAATAAAAACTATATCAATGCCATGTACAGGGGCGGGTAAACAGCCCGAAACCGTCTTAAGAAAGATACCGACGTCGTGTTTTTCTTCACGTTTTTCCCCTTTGGCGATTTGTAAATTCTTCGTCGTTTGCGCAAATATATTTTTTTGTTTTCATTAACTTGACGTCATTAATTGCTAAAGTTTCACGAGTTTTCAAACTTGAAGAGAAGAACAACGGCGCCTCTCGACTTATCAGCGTCTCGAAAATGCTCACATTTGTCCAGTTCAAAAGGTCAGTTCCTTTATTCATAATCTTTACTAGTAATTTGGAAAAAGACGGAGAAAAATTGAGCAAACTGCTTGAAGAAATCGATTAAATGAGAACTCATAAAATAGGAAGAACATAAACACAAGGAAAAATTCTATCTCTGAAAGTTTTCAAAGATTTAATTTAGATATCTGAATTTTATAGAAGGCTACATATCCTCAAAATATGTTATTTTAAACTGAAAAAATTTGGATTTAATCTGTTGTCACAACTTTTTCTCTAACAATTTCAAATAATTACCCAATATAACTTCAAGATCATTATCCTCTTGTTCTCAAAGTCGGATTTTTTTTTCCGGCAAACTAGAACCAGCTGTCAAGTACATCGAAAAATGCCTTGCCCTTTCTGCTTGATGAACATTGCTCACGAGATGAAAAAAATTCAATAACTTTCCCAGCTTACATCTCACGCTATCGCTTTTTTTTTTTACTTGTTGTAACCTAAAAACCTAATCCGCACTCTACAGACCACCGAGAACATAAGAAATAATCTCAAAAAAAACTTCAAAAAAAAAAAGTTACTAACCATTTTATTATTAGCTTGAGACTCGGCTTCATCTCATATTCTCATGCAAGCCAAAGCATATGCCCTTTGAAAGCCTCCGAAAATGCCACCAGACTTAGAAACAAGGGATAACATAAGTTTTTTTTAAAGTGAAGAACTGCTTTCAAACAAAATTTTGTTCCCCTTTCAAACTGAACGTTTCCCCCTTTTCTTACTTTTTTTGGACTTTTTGGACCCCCACACTGTTCCAAAGGATCCATCCGAATAATTCGGAAAGTTCCCGACAGTTTAAATATCAAAGGGTCCGTTAAACCCCTCATTGGAAATGCGAATTTCGCGTCGGCCGCCCGTGAATCATTTCCATTCATTTCGTCTCCCGTTGACATTTTCCGAGTTCATTCACTCATTTTTTTTCCCAGCTTCTCCTGTCTCGCCAGATCTTACTCAAGTTTTGAGAAAAAAAAATGAGCACATTCACAAAATATGTGTATCAATCACAGAGAATATGCGTAACTGAGCAAATATGAAGCGACGAAAGTTTTCTTTTTTTTTTGTCCTTGGCTTGACCTTATTTCCTTTTTTGCTTTATTGTTTCGAGTAGTTAATTATAAGAGTCAACTTTTCCGGAAAGTCCGCAGTTCTTTTAAAAGTAATAAGAAAGAATACATTTCGGATCAACAGAAAATTTTGTTTCTTTTTTTTTCAACGTCCACTTTTTTTCGAGAACCTTTTTGAGAGAATTTTTTTCAAAGGTTTTTTACGTTTTACGTTTTTCAGATCTTTACGAGTAGATCATATTGCTGCTGCGTTTTCTTAAAAAAAAAAAACGAAAAAATTGAAAAATGTGTTTGAATTTCCTGAAAGCCCCCCCAAAAAAAACTGAATTCTTCTCCTTCACATCCTTCCTCTTATTATCGTTAACTTATTAGCTTTATTATTCCTTTTCCATTTTTTCCAGCAACTCCTCCTCAGCTGGCCAATGTTTTGAAAACAAAGACGCCCACGCAATTCAAAACACCCTTAAAAAGCCTCGAAGCCTTGATGCTCCATTGGAGAAGAAGAAAATGAACGAGGACGCTTCGAAACCACGTCTTCTGCTTCTTCGAGTGCGATCCGTACTCGTCCGACGGAGCTCGGAGACGTCGCAGAAGCTCTCCAAACTTCATCGGAGTTTCAGCGCCAAGGTGACGAACAATGAACGACGTCGGATGACGTCATCCAGCTCCAGAAGCTGCACGTCGGCTAGTTCAAGGTAAATAGGCGGAAAGGACTTTAGGCTTTCAAACAACTTCTCGGTACTTGAAACTTTCTTCGCACTCTTGCGTTTTCCCTGCTATTTTATGCTTTTATGACCTCGCCGGTGAGGAACTAGAGAGTGCAGACAGGTTAGACTGTTTCAAGTCATTTTATTCATTTTTATTATGAAATCCGCGACCGGTAAAACGCAAAAATTTACTTTCAACGTCTCCTTAGTCAGAATCAAATTTATTTTTTTTTTGAAGTTAACTACTCTTGCTTGACTCCGCCCATAAAAAAAGTCTTCCAAACCACTTTGACCATCTTGAAATTATTTTAACTTTCTAATAACACGTTTCTTCCCTTTCTTGATGTTGACCCTTTCAACTCGTACAAAAAGATGAAAAGTTTCAAAGGGTGTGTGGATAAATAATTACGCTCCCGGAACTACAATCAATTGTAAGTTCGGAATTGTTTCATGACTATGCAGTCTAATTGCTTTTGCCATGGTCAATAAAAACCCAAAATTTAGAAGGTTTTTTTTAAAAATCATACTAGTTCAAAAAAAAAACTGTCCCTATCGACCAATTGTTTTATATACTTCTGTAACCTGAAAACTCACAACCTCTCCATTATCAACTTGTCCAATTAAGGCTCAGTTTCCCAAATCTCGCTCTGAAGAAACTTTCAAAGCAGCTGCTAAAAAATTAATCAGCCAATCAGAAAAAAATGTCCGTTAGGTCGAACATTAACGTTCTTAAAAATTGCTAATGATCACACTATATACTACACTAGACCTTATCTCTCACGATCACCCAAATCGGAGTCTAGTGACTTTCTCAGACGGAAATATCTGTTTGGTCCCGCTGATCAAGTCAGTGATTGATAAAATTGGCTCGGGCGAAAAACGGCCTTCATGTCAATACATATATGTTATCAGCGGCTGATAAGGAAATATTATTCAGTCGCCCGGCGCTTTCCACCTCATCGCCTCTATTATCAGTGCGGCCTTCTGTTGTACAAACTGAGAAACGGCCGAGGCTCGTCCGGATGGGCTCAGTTCTGCCGATGAGCTCCGCGGAGCAAGACAGCTTGGAGCAACTGCCGAATCGGCCGTCGGAACTCGGCGGCGAGCAGATTCTCGAGAATCGCGCCTTTTCGGCGCTGTCGCCAGAGTCAAAGTGAGTGTTTGGGTGAAGATTTTTTTAAACAGTATGAAATATAAATTTTGCTTGCAAAAGTTCTTTCAAACTGGAGTTTATATTCACTGGCACTTGCCGGAGCGTTCTAAAAAGCATGGAAGTTTTTTTCAAAAAAAATTTTTTTTTTCTGTTCATGAATTTTCGTTAATGATGCTTTTTGGATGAATTCCTCTACCGATAAATAATGACGTCATCCGTCTGAGATGACGTCATGATAATCAGTTGAAGGGGCAACTTTCCCGAACATTTCCGGTCCGGGATTTGTTTGTCCTTGCGGCCATTTTTTTTTTCTTCCGAACATCTCGCCACCTTTCTTTTTCTTTCCATTCAGAGCGTTTTTGCTCTCTTTTTTAATATTTTAAACCTACTTTTCAATTCCGGATTAGCGATACCCTTTGAAGTATTTTTGAAATTCCATATGATCTTAATTATTTTATTTTGTTCCACGTTCTATTATCGATTATAAAAGAATAACTAAAAATATCAAAAAAGAAGTTTTAAAACAGAAAATGGTGCAAACTTTTGACTCAACTATTTTTGAGTGAGAAAAGAGGTTCAAAAAAAGTGACGTGAGTGAGTCAGGTGAGTCTCCAGTGAGCAAAAAAAGTGGGCGGAGCGAGAGCCCGTTTGAAAAACAACAAACAAATAAACAACAAAAAAGCGGAATTTTTACACTGCCTCGGGCGGTTTCGAACTCATTTTTTCGTTGAATATTCCAAAATATCATATATTCAGATTAAAACTTTGTTTTTTAATGTTCCGCAAGTTCAGCTGAAAACTTTCCGCTTCAAATTTTTGTCTATTTTTATACTGTTTTTGTGAAAATCTCAGTTAACGTCCGTCCATTTTTTTCCTGAAGTGAGTTAGTCTCCATGTTAAGCGAACCTGGAACTTAATATTTGGATATATTTCTTATCAAGACCAATAATCTCGAATTCAATTTACACCACTCTCTCAATTTCCTCAATCCTCTTTCGAAATGACTTATTCCCTTAATGAAATATAACTCCCACATATGACTCAATAAACTTTGATCATTAACAAAATAAAAAAAGCTTCAAAACATACCTTATCGCAAAAGTTCGAAAACAGAAACATTCGATCGCGTCGTTTCGATTCCCGTTCCATTCTTTTTTACGTCTTTCGTTTTTGAAGATATGCATATCGGCGATGAAATTGACAAGTTTCGGCGTCGGAAATCGTTCCGGCTCTTGTTAATTAAAAGATTCCTGAAAAGTCTGAGGTAAAACTGTAGAGAACTGTTTGATATTGAACAATTTTAATTTAAAAAAAAGGACATATTCGGATACGGGGCGCCTAAAGATCGCCACAAAGCTTTCTCTGACCTACAATATTTCGTCGTTTGCTTGCAGCTAGATAACGACGAAATAGGGTATGTCAGACAAAAAGTTGTGGCAATCTTTAGGCGCCTTCTGTCAGAGTGATTGATAAATTTGGTGTATACATAGAAGATAATGTCCCTGAAAATTGAAAAAAAAAAGTCAAACATCTTGTAGATGAATTGCGTTTTTTTGAGTGTTCCAAAAGAATACTTAATTCAATTTATAACTTGTCTTGCTTCGATTCACGGTATGATTTTCCTAAAAATAAAAATCTCTTTGTTGAAATATCAAAATTCGGAAAAAATACCATTGAGAAACGAAAGTTGTCTAGCAATTGAAAATATTGATAATTAGCCTCCAATTTGTCAATTTCCTTGATTTGAAGCATATTCGCTTGTTTTTGAGACATTTTCATTTGCAAATAAAAGTTTGAAACAAAAACTGACCAACAAAATTTGTATAAAACTGAAAATTATCTTCGAAATGCGCTCAAAATAGCACATTCCTCCAATTTAAAGGCATTTTCAATTGACTTAAAGTGTGTAACGTTACCACTGTCGGAAAATAAAAAGCAAGAAACAAAAATAGCAGAAAAAAGATGAGTGCGCAAAGAAGCTTTTTCTGACGCCTCTCCCTTTTTGGTACACTCTCGCTTCCCCATGGGGCAAATCTCAACCAAATTCATTAATTTTTCTTCATTTTCTTTGGTCTCTCTTTCATTTCCAAAATTTCAGGTCCAGTTCGATAGAAAGGCTTTCCTGCAACGACGAGGACTTTCTCGATAATGGACGGTTTTGTTTTCAAAAATTCAAGATGGAAAATTCAAATTTCAGTAGACAACTCAACGAAGAGAGACGGAAACAGAGCAAAAAAGCAAAGTATTTCGCTCCAAGGCATGATAAGAACATTTTCAAGGTTTTTTCTTGTATTTTCTTTTGACTTTTCTTAAGTATTCTTAATTTCTATTCAGAAAATGCTGCACCCAAGTTATCACGACAGGAATCGACACTTCAAAAAGATATTCGTACAGAAAGGACGCGTCGAGGAGACGGATACTTTTTTGGCTTGTAAGTTCCTTTCAAATGTTTGGAACATTTCAAGGCGATTTCAGCCTATTCATGTGCGCTCCAGCGAGATATCCTCTGCCAAGGACGGATGTACATTTCACAGCGATCCGTGTGTTTTTATTCGAACATTTTCGGCTTCGAATCGGTTCTCACGGTTCCGATGACCGACGTTTTGGCTATCACCAAGCAAAAAGCTGCCAAAATCTTCCCCAACTCCATTCAGGTACAACTAGAGGCCACTTGAGGAGTTTAAAATTGCAGTATGGCTGAAAAAATTTCAAACCAGCGTTCTGAAAAACATAGCTCGAAAATGAAAAAGCCGCAATACGCTTGAAAAATGTGCTCCGTGGCTAATTGGAAACAAAAGATTTTGCAGTATCTTTCCTACCAGTTTCTTTTAAACTAAGAAGCTTTATTTCTGAGTTTCGAAAGGTGTTTCAGGGCAAAATTTTCAAATCGTTCAAAAGCTCCATTTTTTTTTTGAACTTTGATGTCTTTTAAGCCTTATCAGGTAATATTGATGTGGTTACAATTTTTCATTTACAGATCAACAAAGCTCAACGATAGATCAAAAATTTCATAAAATTCATATGAATTAAGATTGAACGGAAGTCCGGAGGGAAGCATTTTTTCGCGTCTTTTGTCAACCGGGACAAATCTCTCAACGTTCTTCAGACGGTTTTTGACCGCGTTAATACAGGAAATGTTGGTTTTTTTTTAAATCATGGTCGCACGTGGAATGGCTTAACTATTGCATGAAAGTTTACCCGGACTTGAAACGAGTTGCGCGAGAATGCATCGAAAAGCGCGACGCTCTGAGCCATTCTAGGTGCGGCCAAGTCCATTCCAAGACGGTTTTCGCTGTCCTCGCTATCAATTCCGCTCCGCTTTGCTTTCTTATCAGTGAACTATGCGGAAATTATTATGTGGTATAGTTTTGCCTCGCGTGATCTTGTTTAACGATATTTTTTATCTTCTTTTTTTGGTTGAGGCAGTGTTGAAATATTTGAGTGATAAGGAAGATCATTGAAATTTTATGATTTTTGCTATTCTTCAAACTCGATTCACTGATAGGCTGTGGTAATAAAATCGTAGGTTTCTGTGAGGTCTCTTTCTTTTATACATTATTACTCGGCGTTTTTAATTTCCACTCGATTTTCGATCAAATAGAAGACATATCTCTTTAGAAATGTTTCGAAACAAAATGTTCCATCCCAAAAACTTCAACATTTGAGAACCCCTCGAATATTCAAATTTCAATATTGCTGTAAATCATGCAAGAAAAGTGTCAAAAGGCATTCTAGCGGCGAAATCAACCAAAAAATTCTTCACACAAACACATTGAGGCGATAAAAACGGAATGGCTTTTTTTCCCATCGTTCAATTTGCGTATTTCATTTTTCAGCCCATTTCGCCGGAAGAATTGTGGGAGAAGATGAATATCGATTCCGATAAGGTTCGTTTTCTATTCTTATCGAAAAAAATAATTGTTTTTTCCGTTCTTAAAAATCTTTCGGGTTATTCCTACGAACCCGCACAAATTTCAAATTAATTTCCCTACAGTGATCACACTATCCATTCCCAGACCCTGATCTCTATTATTTTTTTCTTCTTTTTCTGCTTTTGATCTATATTATTACTTTCTTATTTTTTTTTTCATCTATATTATTTTTTCTTCTGCTCAAAGTCAACAAAACTGACGTGATCACCGTCGTTTCACGTTGTTTGCGCGACTTTTTTTCTGCTAAAGATTTCTGTTTTTATTTATTTATTCATTTTCCCTGCTTCTGGAAGGTCCATTCTTCTTTTCGGAAAGCCATTTTTCTGATTATTTCGTTTTTTTATTAATTTTTATATAGTTATTTAAATAGGCATTTAGAATATCACCAAATTAGTGGCCACTAGAGTTTTTTTCAGAAGATTTCAAGTTTTTTTGAGAGGTACCGGACAGATTTTTCTCTCAACAGATTTTTTTCCAAAGTAAAAAAATTTTACTAATCTAATTCTCAAAAATTTCACAGAAAGACCACTTTAGTGAAAACGTGTCTTAAATGACGACTATTATCCTCCTTCAAGTGCCCCCTGGACCTTTTATCGGTAGTCTTAGAGCGTGAAAGCCAGTGAATAATTACACCGATAGTACTCGAGGGTCCGAACACGAATTAGCGGGCTCGCAGAGCAACTCCTCTCCTTTCCGCTCCAAACGGAATTTCGATTTTTCCTTCCTTCCTGCCCTAGAAACCTGCGCTTCTACGATGTTTCAAGAAAGTTTTTGTTGAATTTTGTGGGCGAAGTTGTTTTGAGACAAAAAAAAACTTATGGTTATTTCACTTTTCTTTTGAAAATTTGTACAGGAATTATGATATTTTGTTTCAGAAACTTTTTGGAATTTTCCAGAGATTTCTAATCTTAGATGAGAAAAACTGTTTTCTTTTTTTCAATTTTTTTCAATTGAAATATCAATTTTCTAATCACCGAAAAAAATTCAATGAATCAGTTCTAAATAAATTAAAAAGAGTCTAAACTGAAAAGGTCCAAAATTGACGAACGAGCGCCGATTCAAGAGGAAAAAAGCCATTTTCTGAAACTTCTGGTTTATCTTCAATACACCTTCAGATTCCTACGAAATTTCATAGAGTACTGGAAAATCTTTTTCTATACTTCCTATTTCCTTAAACGTTCCAGAACCCCTCTTCTTGTAGAATACCTCGAAATATATTCAAAATTTCTTTTTTTTTTCTCTGTTTTGAGCTGAGATGTTCGTGCTGGCGGGTGCCACTTCCACTTGTTTTGATCAACTTCGATTTTTTTGAAAAATATCGAAGTGTTATTCAATGGACTTTGATGAGGATGGAACTTCAAAATTCCAAACTTAAATGAGTCAAAAATGAGAAATAAAGATTGAGAAGAAGGAGGATAATGATAATATATCAACTAAAATCAGTATTTGAAGCTTCAAAAGTGATTCCAAAATGATCCGAAATAGCCTATTTCAACGACTTTGAGGTTTAATTCTCAAAAACTAGAAAACTTAACAGGTTGCGATTATCAGAACCTGGAACATAAAAGAGTTTCCTCGCCGATTTTTCCATGAACTCCCGAGAGCGAAGTAAAATGACTTTCCTCGTTGAAAAACCTAACATTTTTCCGGTTGCGCTTCAATGATTCTCTTTTTTTCTGCTTTTTCCTCGTCCGGTCCGTTCTATTTGTTCCTTTTCTTCTCCTCCTCGCTCGAAGATGCGCAGGCCCCTCATTTTTCAAGCCGACTTGCCGCTCCGTATTTTAGCGCCGATTCGAGTCGGTCCAATTCAATTGGCGACATTTTTTGACCTATTTCTTACTGGTTTTGCGGTTAAAAGGCTCTCGGCCAAGCGTCGCGGCTATTTTCATCCATTTTGAAGATAATCATTCGAGATTTATGCTCAAAATTGACTTTTACTGAGGTTGTTGTTTACTTCAGCCGAGTCACAGTTTTTATTTTGGCGACTCGCCTATTTTTTTGTCCTCGTCCATTAGCTAGCCGATCAGCTTTTTCCTTTGTCCCCCCCGGCTCAGCCACATATATTCATTTTTTTGTGTTTATTTTTTTTCGGTTCCGCCTACTTTTTAACCATGTCGCTGAGAATCAAAGTATGGCTCTTTTCCAAGGCTCCGCCCACTTTCTAGCTCTTTGTTTCTCCTCTTATCAAATCTGCATAATACATTTAATTTAATTAAACCGTCTTAGCCAGAAACTTCTTTTTTGCGACTCGGCTAATTTCTCGAGCTCCACCCAATTTCCAAAACCATTCCAAAAGCGTTTGCGCACATATTGACCCAACGACTTTGGACAGTGGTCCGTTTGGATTCTTTCTTACGGCAAAAAATGACCTTTTCCTTTTTAGGAGCTATTTTTAGTCATACTTGAGGATTTTTCCGAATTTAGTCCATTTCTTATATGGACTTCACCCTTTCAATAAATAAAATAATATTTCAGGGTTCATCCTCGAACGCTCCGCCAACACCGATGGTCGACAGCCCAATGTAAATTTCTTTTCATTAACTTTAAAAAATGACGTCAAATGTACGCATTTTCGAGATTTGAAATGACTTGACGTTGAAAATAAGTTCATTCCTTCAGCACGCCAACAACGCCGAGCGACGTGAGAATGAACGTTGATCAGAAGCGTCCTTCGGACACTTCTCTTGAAGCGGTTCGTCTTTGGAAATTAATTGAGCTATATTCGAGTGCGTTGTGAGCATTTCTCATAGTCAGAAGGTGGCTGGTTCAAGTCCTGTGAGTGCAATTTTATTGCGGAAAATGTACATTATGAAGAAAAATCCCTTTATCTTTGATGCTATGCCAAAGATATGCGTTCTATTATATTAAAATTAATATCCTCGAAGCTTCAACCTGTACAAAATCCTAACTCAAAAAATAGCGTTTGAACTTTTTGGTTATCTGCATAAAGTCGAGGCGACCTTCAAAGCTTCGATTCTCGAAAAATAGAAACTTGACAATTTCAGGTTTATTATCCATTACACCACAGGATAATTTGAACCAGTAACAAAGTTTTTTGAAGTATGATCGCCAATACTTTCTCAATAAGGCAAAATATAGTTCTGGAAAAGAAACGCTTGAACTTTCGATGCTTCCAGGACGACGATGAAGAAGTTACATGTCCTTGCGGCGATCATGAAGGTCGACTCGTCCTGGACAGTGTCTTTCCGATGAATATCAAAAGACTTCGAGACCTCATCTTCACAAACAGCGATTTCTTCGCCAAGTTCAACGAAGAAGCCAAGACGACGGGCTACGCTTCGTCGGAATGGACTTTCGACAAGGACGGCGTCCAGTCGAGGAGCGTCACCTACACAGTCGCAATCAATCAGCCGATGGCCAAGCAAGTCTTGGCCAATGAAAGACAGGCAGGGTTTCAAATACAACTTCAAGCTTTGGAAAGGCGTTTTCGCCGATCATAGAGTTGGAATTTTGGAGTTGTGCCCGCCTTTTCGGCTTAGTCAGCTGCGAGAGACAACCGGAATCAGATGGAACGTTAAAGAAAAAACTAGGATAAGTAGTGAGGTTTTTGAATTTTCCCCTACGTTGCCAGTTTGTTCGGAGTGATCGTGAAAATCTTCATCTGTTAGTTTCATTCTCCTTCCGAAGTGTCTTAGACAAAGTAAAGTATAGAGTGGCGTTCAAGTCGTGGAATGTCGGGCGCACGATTTGAATAAACACAATCAATCAAGAAATTGCTTTTCAGATCATCAACTACCTCCCCAAGCCTCTCGACGGCTTCATCGTCACAAAAGAGTGCCAAAACTCAGGTGTTCCCTACGCTGAGAACTTCGTTGTCAATGTAAAATTGATTTTCGAGAAATTGAAGATAACAAATTATTGGAATTACAGTGTACTTACTGTATCACAAGAGTTGGACGGAATCAATGTCGCCTCAAGGTTCATGGCGGCGTCGTTTTCAAAAAACACACGTTCTTCGTCATGCGGGGTTCGTTTCTGCTCATGAAATTTAGAGAAATAGTGAAATGTGGGATTTTAAAAGCTTAAAGGCGCTAAAGGTTACTGGAAAAAAATTTTTTCTTTGAGTAGGCACTTAAGAGGTGTTTGCCTCTTTTGAGGGATCACTTGAGTCAAAAACAGTACTGGTTCCGTCAGAGTCCTTTATGTCACGATTGAACTTAAAAAATCATGAGAACTAGAGTTCACCAAACCGATCGTTCGACCAAACGTTCAACCAATATTTTCATGACATGTTACCAAAAATATGATTGATTAACATTTCTTGCTACCGAACGATTAACATGTCTCATGATTATGATCTCTCGTTTTTTCGACATGTCAACATTTCATTTAAATGAGAGATCATTTTGAATCGATCGTTCAGTTTTCGATTGATCGAAATGTTGTATTGAAAATATTGGTCGAAAAAATGATTGATCGAAATGTTGTATTGAAAATATTGGTCGAAAAAATGATTGATCGAAATGTTGTATTGAAAATATTGGTCGAAATAATGATTGATCGAAATTTTATGCCTAAAATATTGGTCGAAAAAATGATAGATCAAAATTTTGTATTGAAAATTTTGTCAAAAAAAATGATTGATCGAAATTTTTTATTGGAAATTTGGTCGAAAAAAATGATTGATCGAAATGAATTTTTTTGTTAAAAAGTATGTTTAAAAACTACTGTTTAAAAAAACCGCTTCTCTTTCAAATGTTCATCATAATTTCTTTTTTTGATTTTTTTCGTAAAGAAATATCATCATCTTTTTTTCTGTTTCTCTGTGTTCACTGGTCCTAAAAAGCAAAAAAATTTCTACAATGCCATATAGACTATAACAAATAAGTTAAAGAAAAAAATGCAAAACTTTAATTTGTCGGAAAAAAATTAAATATTTTTCACCTTTTTCACTAGTACTCCGAAAAACCTGCCCCGTGTGAGCGATCTGTTTTTGAAAATCGATCGCTCGGAATTTCGATCGATCAAAATTTTTATACTCAAAATATTGGTCAAAAAAATGATTGATCGAAATGTTGTTTTTGAAAAATATTGGTTGAAAAAAAATGATCGATCGAAATGTTGTATTGAAAATATTGGTCGAAAAAATGATTGATCGAAATGTTGTTTTGAAAATATTGGTCGAAAAAATGATTGATCGAAATGTTGTTTTGAAAATATTGGTCGAAAAAATGATTGATCGAAATGTTGTATTGAAAATATTGGTCGAAAAAATGATCGATCGAAGTGTTGTATTGAATATATTGGTCGAAATATCGATATATCAAACGTTAAAAATCCAATGATTGATCATTAATGGAAGAGATCAAAAAAACTGATCTAATAAACGATCTCTCAAAAAATGACATGTTAAAATTTGGTTGAACAGTGACATGTCAATAGTTTGATCAATTGAAATGGTTGAATGATCGGTTTGGTGAACTCTAATGAGAACCCATGCATACAAATGCGCTTTAGGCTTCATCGAGAAGAGCACCTATCAAGGGCTCGAAGAACACTACCACCTGTTGGAGACGATGCTCCGCGAGCTGCGGCCCAGCGAAGACCTGACGTCTCCGGGCGACGGAGACACCGCCAGCAACGGTTCCGCCGCGATCGAAGACCCATCACCGATGGAGCAAGGAACCGCAACCGTGCAGACCACGCCCAAGACGTCTAGACAGACGACGTCGGCTCGTTCTCCCGCGTCCAAAGTTGCCCAGCCCGACTACCGACGGCAGATGACCATCATCATCGTCTTGTTGGCGCTCCTGCTCTTTTTCAACTTCGCCTTTGTGGTCTACCTCACGACGACCTCCCACAGCAGGTATTAACCCGATCTTAAAAGTCTCAACTGGCGAAATTCTTCAGGAGCCTGAGCTTCTACAGTGACATGGTCAAAAGTTTGTCCGAGACGGTGAACGAGCTTGCCAGCAAAGTCGAAGTCGTTCAGAACAACGTAAACGCCATTCATGTACCGAGAACCGAACTTTGAAATAACACAGATTTTTTTGAAACCTCCCTTGAATCGATTTTGATTCTTATACTTCTCTAATTGGATGGAATTCTTTTGAGAATTTTCTGAAAATTGACGAGAAAAAAGTCTCAACCTGTAATTCCTACTTTCCATTCAAAAAAATTGCTCAAAGCCAAAAACGGTTTTCTGTAAGGGAATTTTTCTCAGAAAAAGGAAGTTATAGAGGCTGAAGTTTATAGAATCTTTACTTGGTACATCGAGAAGTATTCTGGTCAAGTTTCAGAATTTCTTCCAAAATCTTTCCTTGTAAGTCTCGAACGGTTCTTACAAGTAGTGTTAGATTAAATACTCTCTAGGGACCATTTCGATATACTTCCGCGTGATACTTACACTTCACTTATTCTCAAAATATCACATTTTACTCACAAACCGATTAATACATGATCTCATCCTTCTTTTAGGCCGGTTCGCCTTGATTCCGTTTTCTCCGTCCCTTCTTCGCCTATTTCTTTCCCCCCTGTATTTATTCATTTTTTGTCATTTTTTGATCAATCCTTGTCTATATATCATTCAATAATATTATATGGGTATTCGAAATTGTAAAATTCTTCTTAGAACGCTTTTTTTCCATAAATAATTTGAAATCGACGAGGATTTTTGTGGGAGTTCCCAGAAAAACAAAAAGTTGGATAGTTAATGAAAAAAAGGATTATTATCTCGTGCAGTTCTTCTTTTTCGGTGATGAGCTCTTCCGAACTGAAAAAGGTCCAAAAGAGCGAAAAACAACCTTGAAGTTTTGAAACTACGCAGAAATAAGCGCAAAAAAACGTTACTTTCTTTTTTAATTTTTTCAAACTTCTGGAATAGCTTTGAAATGTTTTTATCTGGCAAGAAAAAAAGGACAATAATTTCTCATTATTTTTTTATCACTTCTACATCATTCATTCACAAAAAAAAAATTAAAATAAAAATAGACCGTTTCGAAATTCGCCCTTTTTATTCTTGTGAAGGGAATCCGAAAAACTGAGTCCAATAACAAATTTGTGGCGTGCAAGCCCCGCCTCAAGGAGAAAAAACAACCACGCCTCATTTCCTCACTCGGAGGTCCATACATACCTTTCAAAATTTTCGTTATTCAAATTTCTTATGATTGTTGAAATTTCAGCTTCTCCGGGAGTTAACAAACTTTAGCCTCTTGAAAATGACTCGGAATATCAGCCTCGGGTGATTGAGCAGTCCCTTTATTAACAGGAAAAAGTTCCTAAAAAATAAAAATTTATTTTAAACCCTCAAATGTTAGAAAATGAGTTTGGGAAGTTATTCTTTCAGTAATTCAATAGAGGACTGCTTTATCGAACGTTCCAGGCTGGGTTTTCTGAGGTTGTTTTTCGGTGGCCTTAACTTTTCTTCAACGTTTGCTAAAACTTCCAAGTTGAACCTTTATAGACCCGTTTCCCGACGGAAAACTTCTGAGGATGAGTCTGGAGCTGAGAAGAAAGAAGCGCTACAAGTTGCTCTACAAGAATGAAGTGCGGTGCGCGTGCTTGGAGCACAAAGGTCGGCTCGTGTTCGATACGACCTTCGCGCTCCCTCCCAAGCAGTTCCGCGAGCTCGTGTTCACCGACAGCGAGTTCTTCAAGAAGTTCAACTTGAAAATGAATACGACCGACTTCGAAGCATCCGAATGGACTGTCGGCAAAAACGATGTCGAGACGAGGATCACCAAGTTCAAAGTCGCGATCAGGCAGCCGGTTGGGCCGCGGAAGTGCCGAGTTGAGGAACGACAGGTGAATCAACTGATTTGTTCCGATTCTTAACGTGAAACTCTCCAGACTCTCACTTACTTGCCTTGCCCAAATGACGGCTTCTCCGTTCGGAGAGAGTCGAGAGGCTTCGGATTCCACAGCTCGGACAACTTCTGCGTCATCGTCAGTTCCATCAATCCGAACTTCTTCACGATAATCACAACGAGCATTTTCAGAGCACCCACTGCGTCACAAAAATTCCTCCTGATCATTGTCGCGTGAGAGTTCACGCCGACATCATCTACTGGAAGAAGACGTGGAGCAAAGTTCAAGGTCCGTTTTCCCTGACCAGGGACCACTAGATGCAGTTTCCACGTTTGTTTCGAACTTGGAAATCGCTGGAAAAGTCTATGAAAAACTGCGACTGATCAAATTGAGGAACAAATATCTTGTTTTATGAGATTTTGAAAAACATTCCCGCTATAGCCAAGGCTCTACAAAAAGTCAAAGGACAAGTTTTACTTGACCAGAGGATCTAGAACTATTTAAAGAAGACTTTTAAATAAGTTATGGCGCTCCAACTTTGAAAAAAAAAATCGTAACCAGGAGAGGCTTCGTCGCTGGAATGCCATAAGCATGTGAGCAAATTTTTGATAGCCAAACATTGATTAAATATATATCCGAAAAAGATACAGTAGCTTTTCCGTGACCGACGGAGTTTACTAACTATCTCAGCCATCCGTGCTCAATAGGTTAGTCGATCTGAGATGGATGATCGCGAATCATTCAGTTTTTTGAATAATTCTCAATTATAGGTTTGATTCCCAAAGTTGCTCAAAAGAGAGCCCGGAATTGAGCGTCCATAACTTTTTATTCAAGCATTCTAGGTAACTTTCGAGGCAAGTCGGAGCGATGATGATATTATGCATCTTAAAACCTAGTTTTCATTTTCAAGTTTAATTGTAAGCTAAAATAACTATCTGATAAGCGTATTGGTGAGCATTTCACTTATTTAAGAATACATCGACGAGATCACCTACGATGGATTCGAGGAATTCTTCACAATTTTGGAGGAGATGCTCCGCGAGGTGCCGGCAGAGCAAGAAGACGACTTCGAGCAGGAGAAAAGCTCTCTTGCAAAGTCAAAAATGGTCGTCGAAGCTGTTCCGGACGAACCGAAGTCGTCGACGAAAAAAGTGTCCAAGGAACACGTCAAAACTCCTTCGCCCAACTACCGTGCCCAAATGCGCATTATCATCGCTTTGCTGGTCGTTGGCCTTGGGCTCAACTTCGGACTCCTGGTCCACACATGGAAGAACAGAAACAGGTAAAAGTCAGACGACTTGTGATCAAGACAATTAAATTCGTTTCGAGCAAGAGAAATGGCCTTGGAATGAATCAGATTATAATCGAGTTCACAGCCAATTCAACAGTTTTCTCTAATCTCTAAAAACATTCAGGCTATTCTGTCCTTTATCCAAAAAGCCTTACATTTTTTCTTTTCAGCGGTGAGGAATCTATCGCAGCGACGATCTACAGTATGAAGAAAACGGTGGAAGGCGTGACGGACAAGATCTTCAACATTCACAATCAAACCGAGATCTTTGAAATTCCGAAGAAGAACACGGTCTCCAACATCCAGAGACAGGCCAAGAACGTTGACATTCAGAATGAGATGCCTCTCTTTAAAACTCCGAAGCAGAAGATCTTCAACCTTCAGAGACAATCCAAGATCCATAACAGTCAGAATCGAGTCTTTTTTTCGGATCAGACCAGGATCTTCAACACTCTGAATCAAGTCTTCGAAATTCCGAACCCCACCTCGATTTCCAAAAACCAAGAACAGGCCAATTTCTTCAAAACGCCGAAACAGACAGAGTTTATGTGCGAATTGTAGACTTCCTTGTTCATCATCAACCACTTATTTTCTTTTTCTTTTTTCTTGGTCATATATAAAATCTATAATACAGAAATAAGCGATTGAAACTGTCCCATTCTGATGTTGCCAGGTTTCCAAGTTTATTCTTTTCAGCTCCTCTTGATAATATTTTGCCCTAAATAAAAGGTTGATCAAACATTTTAAAAAATTTATTCACGCGAAAAGAGAAATGTCGCGTGGTAAATGTAAATCTCATCATCTTTTGTCTGGGAATTCTCGGGGCCAACTATTCCCGGTGGATCTTCTTCTTCTTCTTATCGTCGTCGTTACGGAGTCGCATCAGAATGGCCTCCACAGAATCTTCCTTGTCGGCGTGGTCTCGCGGGATGTTCTTCAAGAAGGCCTGGTCGACGTCTTGACGTCGAATACGCTTCAGATTCCAGTTTCCGAATGCTTTCTCGACGGCGACGGCGCGATGGTGGCGGTCGTGGCTGCTGAAGGCGTTGGAGACGACCGACAGAAGCAGAAGAAGGAGCAGAAGAGGTCTCATCGTTGAGCGGTCATTCCGAGTTGTTTTCGTTCGTTTTATATGAAAATTCACGTGACGTTGCTGATTTTTTTTTCTTAGTGAGAATTTTTGATTTTCTGTATCCGTATGATGAAGTATGTCTCTTGGCGGTTCGAATCCCGTTCTTTCCTTTCATCAGCTTCCAGTTTGATGTAGAAGATCTAGTCCTCTAAACAAAATTAGAGTATCTTCAGAAGGTAAACAGACTTCTTTTGTGCCTAGGCAGGAGTCGGTTAGGTAGGAATAAACTATCTGCTTTGAGACTTTCTATAAAAGTATACCTACTTCTCTGGCGTCTCTCCCGGAAAATTAGAAAAAAATTTTCAAAATTATTTATTAGTCCTCTTTTATCATTTGATTCTGTGTTTTTTTTTGTTTTTTTAGACAGAGTTTCCCACAATTCCTTTCAATCGATTCTCTGAATCGGAGTAAGAAGAATGGTCGCTCAACGAACTTATTTTCTGCCAGACCGATAATTTCGTGAGAAAACTTTTCCTGCGTCATGAAAACAATAATAAAATCAAGGCTTGTTATTCACTGTACACGATCTGTTCATCAGTAGTAGAAGGAGGCAAAATCATCAAAATTGTACACGGATGAGGGGTAGGGCATGACAATTGCGAAGAAAAAACAAAGCAAAAAATAGATAAAAAGGTCAAATGTCCTCATCGAAATTGATACGGCCAACGAATCTCTCCAAGCCGGCCGCCACGTTTTGAGCCATGTATTCCTGGAGACATTAGAAGATTGAAGAGAACTTTTCGAATCTTTTATAGACAATCAAGACCCTTCACGATAACTACCTCAGAAGTCTAGACTGCATTCCTTCTTTTTCTTTCAGAGTATCATTCACTACGACTTGAAACGTTCTGGTCGCATGTAGAATGGTTCAACGCGTCGCAGTCCAGGCTTGCCTTTCAAGCGTGTCTATTCGGGAAAGTTGCATTCAGATCGGGCTAACCGCTACGGAGCCATTCCACGTGCGACTAACTTCGCGGCCCATCTACTTTTCTATTTTTTTTATTCCGCTGTCACACTGTAATCATGGCTTTTTATGTGTTTCTCATCGAATAAATGTTTCGAGCTATAATTCCCTATTCTGCACTGTCTCTATATCTTCGTATATTTTTTTGAAACTTTATTTTTCAAGTCATTCATTCCTGTCGTATTCTACCGATGAAAGCCCATTTCGAGCTCAAATTTTTCAATCTTTTAGGCTTTCTTTCTCTGAAACTCCTACTTCATACTTTTTTCATAAATTTTTGTGCTTGACCATTTTTGTAAAGTTCAATGAATTCTCGTACCTCAAAAGACATCTGCTTGAAGACTTGTTTGATGACGATCCTCGGCTTTTTTGGTCCAAGGCCTCCTGGCGGCACGTTTTCCTTGTCATCTAGCGTCCAGACCTCATAAGAGGTCCCTGAAGGGATCGGCTTGATTTTTGTGCTAGTTGATGTCTGAAAGATTATCTTTTTCTGAACTTTGTTTGGTGAAACGTACGGATGGATCCTGGTTGATTCTGGTGTTTACAGTATCCTTGATACCGTATCTTTCAATGTGGACGTTCAAATCGTGTACCGACATCAAGTAATTGTCGTCGTCGGCGTTGGCGCGGTCACAGACCTTCAATTTCGAAATGAGAAGTTGATAAAAATAATTAATTTCCTTCAATAACTACCTCGAACGGGTGCAGATTTCCTTGTATTTTCGGAGAATTTTTTCGTGCCGAGTTGAGTTTGAGCGACTTTTGGTGGGGATCCGCAGCAATGGAGGGCAGCCGGACGATTGGCACTTCTGGACCATCGCCAATCGCTGAAAATTGTCAATTTTTTGAGGGAAAATGAAATGTTTTTGGCTGAAAAATTATTTTGTCGAATTTTCTTCTGAAAAACTGATCCAAATGAAATGAAGAATCAGCTTTTCTCAATTTTAATGTAAACGAACTGGTCAACTGCGTGAACGCGACGCGGTGTTCTTCCAAATCATCTTCCTCGCCATCGGAACGTTCTTCCATTTCTCGCCGCATTTCTCTCATCTCCAGAGCGTCTTCGGCGTCGTTTATCGCCTAAAAATCCAGTTACTAATATGACATTGTTAATAATTGCAAGACATTTTTTTTTCTTTCAGAAAAATGAGTACAAGAAGAAATTCCAATTATTGAAGGCTTCTAGGGATCTTTTTCAACTATCTGATCTTACGATGAGAAATTAGTTTCAAAATAATGTTTGAAGTTGATTTTACAAAAAAAAAATGTTCTCAATGACTGAACCTCTAGTAAATTTTTCTATTTCGCAGTTGCTTGAAGTATGTATTCAAACTTACAACAACACAGAAAAAAAAAATTGTTAAGATGTGAAAGGAACGTTTTCTACCTCCCGGTTGAACCTTCGATGGAATTTGCTGAAATGTATTCTAGGACCTCCTGATTGCACCACAACTCAAAAAAACATTCCCCAGTAAGCCATTTGAGCATCTCGAATAGTTTTTCATAATTTTTTGTCACTACTTGATATATTTCGATCAAAGTTTGTGAGACCTTGAACTTCAAAACCAAAAAAAATTTATATATTATTTCATCTACCTCTTTTTCAATTTTTCCAATCGCTATCGAGCTGATTTTTTTATCATCAGGCACTGGACGCGCTTCAAGCGGAGAAGTGCTGGGAGTCTTTCTTCCTATTTTTCCTTTTTTTTTTCCATCCAGGCTAAAATTTCGCCTTCTCACTTTTATTTTTTCTTTTTCTTATTATGATGATTATTTTTAAGCGATACCTAGCGCATAAAACTGAACCATAATAATTTTTTTTTCATTTGAATATGGTGCTAAAAAAAACTTTGGCCGAATTACTTGAAACCGCTTCAAAAAGCAAGGATGCTAATTAATATCATAAAAATAACAACAACGCGTCTAAACAATCATTTTTCCATTCAAAGGGCAAAAATGCCAAAACCCTGACACGTTCCCGACCAGTGCCCTTTTCATTATTGAAGACCGTTTTAAACCTCCAGAGGCACAGCCGCATTGGTTTTAGCCAATAAAAGAACTCTCCGAGCTTCGACTCGAGCTCCAGCCAACTCATTGCACTGTGACCAGCGGACATACATCGAAGCACATCTGAAAACTTGTTTTACTGAACTTTTACTCCTACAAGTATCGAAAAAAACCTTATCAACGATTTATGGCTGACCGCATAGTGATAGATATCCCTTGCGTGGCCGCCGCTGTTGTCCGCCAACTTTTCCCAAATTTTCAGCATTCGCTCGTCTTCGCGATATTTCTCTATGAATCCTGGCCTAAAAATTCTGAGTTATTGACAAAAAAGATTTTTTCAGCTTACTGTGCCACAATCTTCCAAAGAAACTGGTAATAAAGTCGATGATGCCCGATAGTGAAATGGTTCTCAAACCAGGTACAAAACTCCAACGCCAAATTTAACGCATCGCAACCTTCTACTGTGCTGTTCTCCAACACCTCTTCCAACTTTCTTCTCGCTTCATCTTCGTCAACTACCGTTTCTACCTAAAATTCAATTTATTATATATCACTCGACGTTCTTTTAACCCGCTGAAGAGCTTCGACTCTTCGGCCGCGCCTCGTTGGTCGCATGTTCTCGGAATAACGTTCCCAGTCATTCTCGTCCTCTTGTTCAGGACGAGGAGACAGGGAAAAGACGTAATCTGACTTTGAAGCACGGTTTTGATCACCTTGTGCGTTTTCCATTCTGAAATTTTATGATAATTTAATCTATTATGAAGTCTTGATTTATATTGACGATAATATCAATAAAAAAGCACACCAATCAAGATATCTTGAAAAAAATATACAAAAACAAAAAGTTTTTCAAAACTGCCGCCTGCGGAGGCGTCAATTGGAATTTCGTACTCGCTGCTCCGCCGAAAATGACGTTTTTTGAAATGTCCGACCGTATTTTTTTTTGTTTTCAAATAAAATTTATATTTCCTCACTGCTCTATCCGCTGTAACATTTTTTACTCAGCTGTAACGCATGCATTTTTTAATCATCAAAAGTTTGGTTGTTGGAGGTATTTCAAACAATCCGTGATCAATTGCATCATTCTCTTTTTTCCTCGATTTCACCTAATTCTTTCAATCTTAAAATCCAGTTCGTTTTCCAGATGATTCGAGGTCTTGTTTCCAGTAGGCAAATTATTGCACGCGGGTTGGCTGTTCCTAGAGCTTCGATTTCTGCCTCCAGTTCTTGTTGGTACAGTAATGCTGCTCCAAAAAAAGGCGGTTTCATCAACAATCTCATCGAAAATGTCAAGGAGGAGTTGGAGAAGAACAAGGAGTTGCATGTATTTCGTATTGTCAATTGTTGAGATTAATATAATGTCTTTAGGAACACCAAAAGCAACTTCGAGCTCGAATGCAAGAGCTCAATGACAGCGAAGCTTTGAAAGACGCCCGAAAAAAATTTGTCAGTTCCGAAAGCTTCTATAAATCAAAAAAAAAGCTATTTTCAGGAAGTTGTGGAAAAGGAAACGATGAAAAGCTCGCAAGTAGTGAAAGTGAAAATCGAAGAGCTCAGTGAACAAATGTCTAAGGTTAATAAATCTTCTTAAAAAGGTAAAATTTTATGTTTAGATGATCAAAGAGATTCAAAAGACTGAAGCCGGTAAGAAGATGACAGCAGCTGGAGAGGAAGCTTTGAGACAGGTTGGGAACATTCGTTTCCAACAAAAATAAGCAAACGTTAGTTAAGGCGAGAATAGCGGCCGAGCACATGGAGAAAGTCGCCGAAAAAGTTGGCGACACTCAAGTTTACAAGCACGTTTCTACTGTGAGTATTTCTTCATGAGTTAATTGTTTTTAGTACACTTTTAGTCAATGAAAACTGTGAAGGATGAGATTGACACAATTACCGATGTCCGGATGTACAGCAGGCCAGGTGATCGGATCAATGTTTCATGATGAAATTGAATACTTTTAGACGTTTTGAAAAAGCGAACAGATGGCTTTTCCACTGAAGCAAAAACCGTAGCGGCTAATGAGTAAGTTTTTTTCTATCATAGTCTGTTTGAAATGGAGCATCGGTGGCATTTTAAGTTGTTCAAGACTACCGTTCCTCTGAAAACTGACCTGTTTGTAAACCTTTTACCTGGTTCAAAATTTAATTTTTGAATTTAAGCGACGCTACAGACGTGACACTTCATAAGGAATCGCGATGGTACGCCGGTTGGAAGGAATTTTCTGAAAATAACGCCTACTATAATAGTTCGTTTCGTGTTTTTTAGTTCCCCCTTCCAGCTTAAATTTTTCTCATGCAAAAATAATGAAGATCATTTTTTTCAGAAGTTCTGGATTGGAAAATTCGTTACGATGAATCGGATAATCTTGCCGTCCGTATGATGCGCGGGATTACGGAGAGAATCGGGAGTGTTTTCAGTCAGTTTCTTTTTTAATCAGGGAATATTAAATGATTTGATTTCAGGCGGTCAAAATGAAGTGAGCGAAGTTTTGACGGAAATCAGAAAAATCGATTCTTCATTTGATAAGGCCGAGTGGCTGAAGTTCTGCGAAACTAAGGTAAGAAGGGGGGAAAAATTACTGGCTTATTTTTAGAATTGAGCTTATAGGTTTTTCTTTGTTGATAGTTTTGCTCCCAATTTTCCAATTTCAGATCATTCCTAACGTTTTGGAAGCGTTCATTCGTAGTGATCTCGAAGTATTGCAGGACTGGTGCCATGAAAGGGTTAGTTTTAATTTTTTCTTTTGTTGGAAACAAAAGAACATGCTTTCAAGGCATACATCGCCTTGTCCAACGTCATCAAGGAATACAAAAAGATGCACTTCAGTATGGCTGATTCGAGGGTTATCGACGTCAGCAAAGTCGAGGTTTTTTCATTTTATATCATTCGATAATTTGGCAAAAAAGGATGTTTCAGATGGTATCCGGAAAGATGATGGAACAGGGTCCAGTCTTGATTATCACTTTCCAAGCCTTTATGATCAATGTGGTGAAGAATGCTGAAAAAAAAGTCGTTGAAGGAAGTCCGGTTGGTTTTTTTTTATTAAAAGAAGTGTTAGTGCTTTGAAAACATGAATATGTTTTTCGATGAAACTAAGAGCTTCGAAAGCAAGCGTTGGAAGTGAAGAATATAAGATTCGTATAAAAAAAACTTCTTTCTTATCAATAAAGATATTCTTTAACGGCGCAATGGTTCGTTTTTGTTACAAGCCAATATTTTTTTGAATTCTAATGACAGGTTTTATTTTCCCTTTCTCAGGAACTTGCTCACCAGGGAATGGTCTCAGCTCACAGTGGGACTTCTGAAAGAGACCATATTTTCTAGATGTAGTTTTTTACGCTGATTCCAAATCCGTTTTCAGAAGCTGCCACCGAGGTCTGTGAAAAAAGTTATGGACCCTCAAAAGTCGAAAATTTCATAGTCTCCGATCGAGCTGATTTTTAGAGGGTATATAGTCCTTGTTTCCCTTGTCACGATAAACCATCAAATTTTCTCAAAAAATGTTTATGAGCCAAGATATGAGCTTTCAAAGCCCCACCGCACACAAGAGAATGCGCACGCGGTGTCCTATTGCGATCTGACGGCTGTCGAAGCAACGGCGGCGAGGAGCAGTGGAAAGGCGGCGGACTGGGGATCACCAGGACAAAGGTTCGGTGCCCACGCTGTGCAAACTTTTTTTGCAGTTTTTTCTTTTTTGGATATTTCCGGTTAAGTGCTCCTTTTCTGAGTTTCGAAGCGTAGAAACATGAAAACACTGCGTTTTGAGCCTATTCAAACAGCTAGACTTCTTTTTGTCGCAAATTTTTTTCATGGATTTTTTCGTGATTTTCCATGTATATGAGCATAGGTTAGAGTATCAAAATTTTTCAGAAAAAAATTTTTTTATGGCTTTTTAAAAATCTTTTTCTTTTTTTCTAAATATAGTCTAACCCGAAGTCATCATGGCTACGCTTGTCGATCACAGAAAAAAAATTTTTTTTACTTCAATAAACTCTTCGTGCTTTTCAGTGGGCTCACCTATGACCGTCGCCTTTTGCCGTCTGACTATGAATTTTCAGGAATTACATTGAACGAAACATTTTTTTGGGGAGTTCCGAAAAAAAAATGTCTGCGTTTTCTACCATCGCAGTTATGAAAACTTGCGTCTAGCCAGCGTTCAAAAAGGAAAAGAAAACAAAAAAAATTTTTCTGAAAATTTTGACACTCCAACCTATGCTCATACACATGGAAAATCACGAAAAAATCCATGAAAAAAATTTGCGACAAAAAGAAGTCTAGCTGTTTGAATAGGCTCAAAACGCAGTGTTTTCATGTTTCTACGCTTCGAAACTCAGAAAAGGAGCACTTAACCGGAAATATCCAAAAAAGAAAAAACTGCAAAAAAAGTTTGCACAGCGTGGGCACCGAACCTTTCCTCGCCGCCGTTGCTTCGACAGCCGTCAGATCGCAATAGGACACCGCGTGCGCATTCTCTTGTGTGCGGTGGGGCTTTGAAAGCTCATATCTTGGCTCATAAACATTTTTTGAGAAAATTTGATGGTTTATCGTGACAAGGGAAACAAGGACTATATACCCTCTAAAAATCAGCTCGATCGGAGACTATGAAATTTTCGACTTTTGAGGGTCCATAACTTTTTTCACAGACCTCGGTGGCAGCTTTCGAAAACGGATTTGGAATCAGCGTGAAAAACTACATCTAGAAAATATGGTCTCTTTCAGAAGTCCCACTGTGAGCTGAGACCATTCCCTGGTCAGTAGCATTGAAAGGATCATGAACGAAAAACTTTTTGGGAAAAAAGGATATTTTTGGCGAAAAAAAGACTGTAACGCAAGTTCCAATTGAATATTAGAAACAAGGCGGTAATTTAAGGGATTCAGTGAGTTTCAAGCTTAGAACCCATAAAGGGATAGGTTTTTGTGGCAACTCAAATCTTCTCAAATTGAAGTCATCATTGTGGTTAAAAGGTATTTATTGTAGTCAACACTACCTTCCTGAGTTTGAAAATAATTTTTACTCGTTGCTTCGATAAACTTTTGTGAGCCAATCCATCACTTGGACGTATATAGTCAATCTATCCCGACTTGAAAGGCAAGGGAGACGGAGAAGTTGGCGAGACGCGGTTCTTGGCACTAGTTCAATTCAAGCGCCACCGAATATTCAAAAAATAAATCGGTCAACGCTTTTTTGTGTCTATTCTACTATTTTCTAGTGCACAGATGAAAATAATCAATGAAGTGTTGAAAAAAGATATGAGAAGAGCGATAAACGAGCTCTCCAGATAGTTGCTGGCGATTGAATTGATCTGAACCGCATACGCGCACGCTACGCGTCCCGCCCCCTTCTCGCCTCCCTTGCCCTTCAAGTCGGGGAAAATTGAATATGGTCTGTCCAAATTTTGAATGTCAAGCAGCTAAATTCGTAAACAGACCGGATTCAGCTCGGGGCAATGTATGACCCTGATTTTCAGGACAAAACAGTACGGGTTCACCACGTCTGGGTGCTGTGCCGCGACATGGAGGAGTACAACCCAGCGTTGGCGTGGAAATTGCTAGAAGTTCATATGCAAGAGGGAGAACTCGCTGTTTAACCACTTATTTTTGATTCCTGTGTTGAGTTTCTCATTTTTTGGATTGAGGACAAAAAAGCCTGAGAAAAGACGCGCCTTAGGCAATTTTGCACTTTTGATCCAGTATACTTCGAGGAAGTTTAATTTCAACGCGCAAAGAATTTTTAAAAAGTTCATGGAGTTTACCGCTTTTCTCATACAATCCTTGTGGAAAAAATACTTTGGAGAGCGCCTTTTTAGACTATTTTTGTCTTATACCCATTCTTTCCCACCTGTGATGGAAATCATGTAACTCGTATATTCTCAAAGAACGTTAACAAATGTATTTATGCACTTTCCTCCATTTTTAGGCATTAGTTCTAGTAGATTTCTAATAGGAATATTGTTTAATATTGTTTTTTTTTTGCTTACGTATTATTTTCTTGTTGTCGATTATAGCGGGTTACCGTTTACTTGTCCTTGTGTCTCAATTCATTTATTTTTTTTTTGCTTCTTAGGTTCGAGGATATTCGTTTTGTTACTAGTTAAAACCGTACCTGTGCTTATTTTTAAGATTTTTTTGTTAATATAACGGGTTTTTTTCAAATCAACGTCCGTTATTTCAAGCTTCGTATAGACCTTTTTTTAAATGTGATACTCTTTTTTTAAAAATTTCTTTTTTTGTCATCGAGTTACTTTTTGAAGATTTTACCCATGCAAAGTTCAAATGTTTTAATTTTTTTAAAAGATTCTATAAATTTATCGAATTTATACCTGATTTCAAATACGTTTTTTTGATCTTCAATTTTTGATCGCCTAAAAAAATTAGTTTATAGTTGACCTACCGATCACAAGTCAAGATTTTCTTGAAACCCTTGATCCACTATTGATTGATACCAAATTTTATCTATTTTTTGACTGCGACCTCTTAGTTTCATCGCCTATGAATTTCTATTCGACCCTCCAGGATCTACGAAATCAATATGGACTTTTCTATCTTTCCCAGATAAACTGAACGAAACTGCAAGTTTTCAAAATACCATGCCGATGTGTTTCTGAAGGACATACTCTATCGCCTGAGAGTCGTTCATATTATGATTTGCTCGTCAGTCGCTGATCCACGGGAGCCGTCTCGTTCCGCGTTTGACTGACGTCCGTCGAGTCGCACGGGCTTTTCCTTGTCACTTGTTATGTTTTTGGGACGTCCTTTACGTTTTTGCTTGTGATTTTTTTTTCCGCATGACGTCTACTGGTTGAGTTTCTTTCAAAATCACGTTCAATTTGAATCGTTCAAGAGATTTTTGCAGAATGAATCCGTTAAAAAGGAAGTCCATTTTTTTTCCGTTCGGGATTTTTCATAAAATTGGCCAGAAAGCTGCTTGATGTACCAGTAGAAGATTCTGAAGTTTCAACCTGCACAAAATCTCGTTTTTCGAGAAAAGACGTCTCTGAAGAAAACTTTCAAAATCCCTTAAAATAGGCTATTTTGGGGCTTTGTGCCCTTATTTGGCCAAAACTAGAAAGTTGTGCAGGTCCTGACATTCAGGATCTTTCTCTGGTACATCAAGAAGTGCTCTGAGCAATTTTCAGGCAATTCTCAACCTCAAAGTAATTGTAAGTAGTCTCCAGGCAATATTCATTCAAAATATAGCGTTGAAATGGAAATTTTCAACACACTGTTCTATTGAAATTTAATAGAGTATATTCTTTTTTTCTACAATTTCTCTCGAAAAAAATGATATCAAAGATCTCTTCTTCACAAAATTATTTCTTTTTTTTTCTATTTCCGCTTCTCTTTTTTTGCAGAAATTATATGATTTGATATACTTTAATTGAATGATCCGATTAGTGATGATTAATCCTTATTTCTCAGCAAGGAACACATTTCTTCAGTGGCCATATCTCTTTTAATCGAAATCAATAGTCAACATTCTGATTTCGAATTTTCAATATGATCCTCCTTTTTTTTGTAGAGCTTCCTAAGCTTTCGAAGGGGAACAAATCAAATTTTAAAAAACCCATAAAATACAGCCAAAAGAAGCAAAACCCTCTTATTTTACTTGTTCAAAAAGCTCCTGGAACCACGAGATAAAATGTAAAGACGACGAACGAAGAAAAAAAAAACATGGACGGATGAGTGATGAAGAGGAACACGGAAAACACTTGTTCGTTCGTTTTTTTGCTTGTTATTATTGGGTCACCTGTTCGCCTTTCCCAATGAATTCACTCAAGTTTTGCTGTTTACCCTGTGTTCCTTATGTGACTTTTTAAACCAATTTTCTGTTCTTCTTCGATATGCCTAAATCTCTGAAGCTATGCAGTTAGAACTATATTAGACTTTGTCTTATTTTAGCCTAGTACCTTACAGTAGCTTACTGGGCTTAAATTCTACAGAGAGGTCTCTATAGGTAGGCACCACAAGCCATTTCTCGAAAAAAGTAATGCATAGTCGAATCCTACACCATCTGATAGCACATGCTGTCCAAAAATCAAATCAGTTTAGCTTTTCGAAAAATTTTGTTTTTGAGCCGAGTTATGAAGCTTTTAGTGACGCGCGAGAAAACCAAAAAATCTGGTGTTTTCCCAATTTTCGGCTGCCGCCGCACTGTTTTGACTCGTTTTCCATTCATATTCAACCGTTTTTCAATCGGTTTTTTGTTGAAAACTGATGAGAATGCTTCTCTGATTGTTATTCGCCCAGTTTGAGGTTTTTACGAGAAAAATTAGTTCGAAAAATAAGAAAAAAGGATCCTCGGGACCAACGAAAAAACTATTATATGATTTTTTTTGTTCAAATCATCAAGAGAAGGCAGTCTAACAGTTACATAAACAAGATAATGACAAATAATATCATATATCATAGAAAAAAACAAATTTCTGAATTTTTTTAATTTCGGATTTCCAATTTTTTTCGCCCGTAAAACACTTATTTTTCCTTCAGAACGGCGCAATATCACACCCACGACACGCTTCGACGCGCAAAAAAATAAAATAAAAAAATTGACCGTTTTCGGTCATTCAAAAAGCTCATTCTTTTTTTCGGCACCGCCAGATTTTTTTAATTTTTTTCTAAAAAAATGTAAAATTGTAAAGGCAAAAAAACATATCCAAAAAAAGAAAACGTGAAACGATATTGCTCTTGTGAAACGCTCCAAAAAAACGTAATTCATTTTTTGCGGGCGTTTTTTTGTAAATACAAATTTAAACTTATTTTTGCTCGGTTTTTTTGACTTTGTTTTTTTCTGTTTTTCACGTTATTTAGATTTTTTTCAATTTTTTTAAACAAAGAAAATCACTAGGCTGTCGCTGAAATTTTTTTCGCATTTTTTTGCTCCAAACTTTTTGTGTTTTTTTGAGTGTAACTTTACAAGCTTCGTTCTTTTTTTCGACACCGCCAGAATTTTTTTGTTTTAGTATATTTTTTTCGAAGGATGTTATAATGAATAACATATCCAAAAATTCAGATGTGAAACGCATGTAGTTTTTGTGAAACGAGTTTGTTTTGTGAACTGTATCAACTTTTTGTGGCAGTTTTCTTCTTTTTTGGGATAAATTTCGAAAATCGCTGGATTTAAAAGTTATCTAGTTTTGTAGAGCGATGTTGATTACATAGGAAAGTAAGAAATATGAATTTTTCAATTAACGCTTTGCTCACTAACAGAGCTTCAAACCAGTTTTTCAACCGAAAAGTCGTCAATTTTGGTGCGATGAAGGGGCGAGGCTTTGCGCTCCCTATCTATAGGGGCAACCTTAGGGGTTTTTGGAGGCTCCCTTTGCTTTATTGGAATGAAAATTGTCAACAGAGGATAAAACAAAAAGACCTTTTTTTTTGAATTTCATATCTAAACTTGAAATTAAAAGACCCTATAGGGATCATTTGAGCGTGAGGGGCTCAGGGATCAGACCCTTAACACCTACAGGTACCACTTGAATGTTACCCCTATATGGCGCAAAATAGGGCTGTTCTTTTTCTAACCCCTATAGAGATCACTCTGGCGTTCCTTAGATGATTTCAAATCTCCTGGTCTATCTATAGTTAATCTGGAGATTGGAAACATTCTCCAAGATTCGTCAAACAGGGAGATTTTTTTTTCTATGAGACGAAGAAAATATTAGTATTTTTACGTTTTCGAATATAACTAAAATCACAAGAACAATGTCCAAAGTCCTTTCCGACATTCATATTTTCACATTTTTCTCAAATTTTCTCGAAAAATGGAAGAAGCAGGTGAAATACAAAAAGGTTCTCAACAAAATCTTGGCCTATTCCAAAGGCCAAAGCTCAATCTGTCTCAAAGAGCAAGGGCAACATTTTTTTTCTGTTCTTTTGAAAAGGCCAAATCCCACCTGAAATGTCAAGTTTCAAGCAAAGGTCAGCCAAATGGAAACGTCTTTCAAGTCAAGCGAATATCCGCAATGAGAACACGATCAAAGTCCCAAGTCTCATAGGATTGAGTCATCGATGGATATTCAAAGGCACTTGGAAATTTCCAAAAAAGATTTGGACAAGAATTGAACAAAATATAATTGAAATAAATTGTCATCTTTGATGAAAAATATGCTAAAAAGTTTATAAAATTCTCAAAAACGTTATTTTTTTTCTTGTGAACTCTATAACTACTGAATTGTGCCAAATTACAAAAAAACCCGTTTTTTTAAAAAAATTTTTATGTAACTTCAAATCCCTGCATCAGAAAGGTAACTTTTTTTGAATGAAATACATTTATTTTCGATGAATTTATGAAGAGAAAAAAAATAAAATGTTACAAATACCAGCCCGCTGAGATACTTGAAAGCGTACGAATATACATTTTGTCAAGTTTTTTTCAATGTTCGCGTCGAAAAATGTTTTTCAGGGTTTTTGGAGATTCCCTAAAGTGTTCAGGAAGGAAATACGAACCTTTTTAATTCTTTTTTAATTTTTAAACTTGGTTATTCCTATACTCCGTTTTTCTCGACTTAAAACTGCATTGTTCTCTGCGCCCTCCTCGTCTCTAGATGACCCTCTCATGTTGACGTGCTATTTTTACGTTTCTCTGACTTGGCCTGTGAGGGAACAGAGAGACGCAGACACTCGAGAAGTGTCAAGTCGCGGAAGACGGACTATATGACAGTATTAGAAAATCACGAACATATTCGACACCCCGAAGAGTTAAAATCCCTTGAGCACTGTTCGGAAACCGCGTCGCATCGTTCCAGTCACGCGTCGCGGCTCACCTAGGGACCGCAAAGCCACGCCCCTTTTCGCGATAGAAAAAGTGGCTTTTTTTTGGTTTTCAACTTTCAATTTGTTGTAGTTGCAAAATATATGGAACTGGATAATAAATTTTGACACACATGTACAGAAAAAGCTTCCTCTTTCGTTTTAAAAAAAATATTTCACGCTTTTTTTGATGCGTTCTCGCGGAATGTCGTACAAAAAAACGTGAATGCAACTAAAAAAATTTTGTCATTTTTTTGCTTTTTCATGTGTTTTTCAAGTCGAACGCACTCTTTCTTTTTTTATATAATGATTTTTAATTTAAGTAACGGTAATTTTTAAAACAATAAAATAAAAAAATTCGTCTTTGCCAAAAAAATTTTTAGGGAGTGCCGAAAGTCATACTTCAAAA
The DNA here is from genome assembly GCA_904845305.1 of Caenorhabditis auriculariae. Lineage (NCBI taxonomy): Eukaryota > Metazoa > Nematoda > Chromadorea > Rhabditida > Rhabditidae > Caenorhabditis > Caenorhabditis auriculariae. The sequence continues at coordinate 1,040,419 of CAJGYM010000004.1, forward strand.
ATATCGTTAATAAGCGAATATAATCGAGTTTTTTTGTTTTTTTCAAAATTCAGACCATGGGCTTACTTAAATGTTTCTCCACAGCATATGTGCTTGAAAAAAAGTTGTTTAATACGCCAAAATGCTCTTGAAAATAGAGAATAAAATTAGCGGCGTTTATCACAAAAAAAGCGGTCGAACGCAGGTTTTTTTAAACGATTATATGCATTTATTAGTAAAAAAATCTTTCAATTAGAAGAATAAAATAAAAACTTCGTCTTTGCCAAAAATTTACGGGGCCGTTTTAATGCAGCGATCGTTGAACGAGGCAAAAAGCACTAAAAAAACAGTTTTTTCGAAGTGAATTTCCACAGAAAGTTTGAGTAAAGATTTGCGAACATATTCTGATAAAAAGTAGCTAAATTACTTCAAATTTTTATTTTTGAAATAGGCAATCTGTGCTATTCAAACGGCTCAAAGGGTATGGCGGATGAAAGCTCTCCTTGCTGGACTCAACAGCTTGGCGCAGCGCGTGCGCTGCGAATTTTCATTTTGTGGTCGCGAGTTCGATGCCCGCAAGCGCCAGTTTTTTGTTTTCTGGAAAATACCGACTTTTTCGGCAAACTAGCAAATTTTTATCATTTTAGCATTCTATTATGATTTGTTACATCATAATAGACCAGTATCGAAACTTGTTCTAAAAGAAAAATCGAGAAAAACGTCAAAAATGGATAATACCAAAATTTCAGTACTAAAAAAATGGTGCGCGGCGCGCCACATTTTTCGTCATAACTTTTTTCATCCTTAATCTTTTTCGAAAAACTAAACGGTTCTGACTTTTGAATCGAAGCAGCTATCAAATCATACAAAGCTCGATGCTGAAAAAAATTTTTTGAAAATTCGTCTGCGGTCCCTAGGCTCACCTGAAAGTACATGATTCTCGTCCAGGTCTGACCACGCCTACTTTTCCTTTTCCTTTCTTTTTTTTCTCTATTTTCCACCGGCTTTTCCAAGCGTAAACCTAATCGGATTGCCTTTTAAATATTCAAAACGGGCCATTTTTCTGCCCTTTCAATTCTGTTTCAATTCCACTTTTCACATAGCTCCATTTCGTTTAAAATTCAAAATTATTCTCATCACTCCAAAAATAATGAACTGGTTGGTATGCTGAAATTCCCGGTGGTTTTGATGCTAATTTCAATTCAAGGTTTCGTGGTTTTGAACAAAAAAAAGAGAGAAATCTAAAGAAGCGAGGAAAATATTTTGAAAATGATGGGTTTTGTTCTTTTGGTTTTTCATCTTCCTAGAGAAAAATACTGATTTTGACAAGCTGAATAATTTAAATTTCCGTAAGACTGCCAACGAATTTTGCTTTTCAAATGTCAACCGTTCTCAAGTTATCCACGCAGCGCACTTGTCAACAAATCACGGCTTTTGAATCGAAATAAATATGGTTTTTTGATAATACCCCCTAACACCTTTTTCATACTTACAAAGATTCTTTAACAACGGACACGGAAACGCTAAATGGAGAGCACTATAGTAGTCTTGCCAGTGGTCACTTAAGAGTAAGTAGGCTTGAACAAACTTCGAACTTTGAAGACCTAAATTCAATGACCACCCGAGAATACAGCCTCAGATTATCATGAAAATATTTTCACATTGAAAAACAAAAAAGGAATCGGAGAAATTTTTGGGGTGTCACCCAGGGGCCGTCGCCTGCACACACCGGAAGCGTTTGATTGAAGCCTCGGCAATTCACTACTTCTTTTTTCTTCTTCTTCTATTTCTTCTTCTTCTTCTCCTCAACACAAACAAATTTGGCTTTTCCGGCCATGAAAATGATTAGAGCGAAATGGCGGTTCTCCGTTCGTTCGCCAACTCCAAAAACTTTTTTTTTCGCTCGAATTCCTAGATTTTTGGAGCGTTTCCCAAGAGGTTCACTGTTATTAACAGAATCACCAAGAATCGTGTATTAGAACTATTTCAAGCGCTCAAGCAGGTACAGACATTTTCAACAGGTTGAAGCACAAGGGAAAAGTTAGTTTTCCCAAGATCTCAAAGAAATCAATTTTCGCGTCGAGTCAGAGATGAAAGGACTATGAAGCAGTTTTCAGACTTCATGGAAAAAAGTTTGAAGTTTTATTTGCAATCTTCAGAGAAAGGTCAAAAATATACACTCTCTTCTTCCATGTCTTGTTTCTTTACTCGTTTTCGAAAACTTGATCGAAAGTTCATGCTCTTTAAAATTTTTTGTTGAGTCCACCTTCTAATCATCACAGCAGAGCTTAAAATCAGTTTACCTTTTTTTGAAAATTCCATGTTGCTTCCAACTTTTACCAAACCCAGCGATGAATCAAGTAGAGAGCTTCATCTTTAATAACTCAAGCTTCAGAAAACCCGAACACTTTCCTCAAAACTTGCAACCTCTTCCTTTCTTTCTCATTTTGCACATCCGCAAGTATATATTTACATTTGTGTCGTCGCCTTCCAAGAAAAAAAATGCCGGAAGAAGAAGAAGAAATACGAAGCGCGAAGAGATGATCTTCGCAAGAGGAAAAAATTCCTTTTTTTTTTTTGCTCGGCGTTCGGAGGCGAAGAGAATGGTGGTGGATGTCCCAGGAGACCTGGAACCGTGGACCACCACTGTCCCTATCCACATTATGGCCATTCGTCTCATTTGCCACTCCAGAATCCGACGCAAACATACAAATGCGGCGAGAAAAAAAAACGAGACGCTCGAAGCTCTTCTCGCCCAAAATGGAACTCCTTCCACTTTGGACCCATGTGTATGTGTTGCAAGTTTTCCAAGTTCCATTTCCATTCTTTGCACCTTCGATATTCACTTCTCAAGCCAAGAAGTTTCAAACTCCAGATTCAAGACCTGATTGTGAAGATTTTTAAGATAAAAAAAAGGCTTCCTTCCCGGAAACTCGTTAAGGCAATGTTTCTTAGGATAAATTAGACCTGTCTTATCCCTTCATTCCAGCTCTTGAGTTCTTGATAAGAAAACTTCAATTTTTGATTTCAAATGATAAGCTTCGAATAATTTAAAGTAAGCGTGCTCCATAAACTTCAAAAATAATATATTTTTCAGAATTCAAAAAACTATATTGAAAAAAAGACATAGAAGTGGACCCTATTAGTTTTTTTTCAAAATTCAATGTGATACCTGAAAAACTTTTTGAAGAGTAATCCAGCCTCCTTGCTAATCAAAAAAAGCCTTGCTCCAAAAAAAGGTAGAAATTTCAATATCAGAAAATAGATTGAAAAAAACTTTTTCTTCTATAACGTCTAGGAGCTTAAACTGGAAGAAGACAAGAAGAAAAAAACCTAGAAGATAAAGAAAGAATATCGATTGAGACATCCGGTTATGGTAGCTCTAGCAACAAGTTTTGTCTGCAAATGTACGTCGACTTGAAATGCGTAGCTCGTTTTGAATATTTAATCAACGAAATTTTTTTATGGTCATCTTACGGGTTTGCTTGAAAGATTTTTGAAATTTGCATAAATTTGGAGGTTTCTTTCCGAATTGAACATTATTATAACTTTCGGTCGTTTTTAAAAATTTTAAGAGTGAGCTTGGGTCCTATAGGGGTCCGAGAAAATAACAGTCGCCATAAGGAACAAAAAAAGCGCCTCCTATGGGGGTTGAGAGGCTGAACCCTGAATCCTTAAAGCTTAAGTGATCTCTATAGTCTTTTTAAATTTTCGTTCAGCTTTGAAAATCAAAAAGACAAACTTGATCGATTTGTTGATGTTTTTATTCAAAAGCTAATTCATTGAGATTTTCTCATGAAAATTTTTCTTATCATAGAGTTCATACCGATAATCGACTAGCATGTCCCCGATAGAGGCCATTAACTGAGCCTCTATAAGGGTTTCTTTTGCAAGCTTTAGTGGTCACTAAAGAGAGCCTTCAAGGGACTTTAAGCTCGCCCCTACAGGGCCTCTTTTGCACTCTTTAGTGTCCCTCATAACCGACTTTCATGGGCTTTTAAGATTGCCCCTATAGAAATCACTCTGGAGTTCCCAAGCTTGCCGATGTTGTTCTCACGTTGAGAAATTAAGTAAATAGAAAAAAATCCCGAAAAAAGGATGAAGACTTTTTGGAAAGAACATCGCTTATTGTTGCGTTGGTTCGGCTCAAAGGATAAAGTTCGCTATCAGAATCCTCGCTTCATTTTGTGTTCCTCGTCGAAGACAGAAGAAGGAAAGGACGGCAGGGACGGACGCCTACGAGCTTCTCCAGTTACAATCTTCTCGCCCTCTGCCCCCCGCTCCTCGGATTCTCTTCGCACTCACCTGCTCTCCGGGCCGACACCTTTTCCTTTTTGGTCAATTCTTCCTATTATTATTCTTTTTGTCCCACTCAACAATTCTTCTTCCTTCTTCAGGATTTTTCGTGAGCTTTTTCTGGTTTTGTATTTTCGAAAAAAATAAAACTCGGTCGTAGGGTCTTTCGAACCTATTTGAAGGTGATATTTGAAAAAGCCCAAAAAACTGAATTTTTTTTCAAACGTCTTATTCTCGCGCACTTGTGTTTCATGGAATATTTTTTGTAGAGGTTAGTTTGAAATTTTCAGCGGACGCCGTTTCAAATTTTTTTTTTTCAAAGTCATAGAAAATTCTTATATGGCTTGAAAAATGCTTTCAAAGCTCCCTGTTTGTTTTAATTTCATTCATAAAAATTCTAACATACAAAAAAAGTCAGAAGACAATCTTGAACGGCAAAACTAACATTAAAAAGAAAATTTTTGAAGGCATGTTTTAAAAAATACAGTAAAATGTGCTGCACATCACACGGCAGCGCACGATTGCAGACCAAATTCTCTTAGACCTACAGTAAATAAATTCGAGCGAAAAAATCGTTAAAGCTTTCTAACTTCTTTTATCAACGTTGAAAGAGGGCAAAAGGTGGAATAATAATGACTTCATTCAAGTATTTGTTTTTTCTCGTTTTTTTGTCCCCCAAAGTGGATTCAATTTTGAGTTAGCAAGAAATCTGAAGTTCCATTTTTTTTCCAGCTATCCATTAATGAAGTTTCAAATGTCGAAACGCCTGTTGTTCCGTATGGATTTCACTTTTTTCTTCTCTTCTCATAAATATTGAGCTAACTATATATCAGATATCTTATCAACTCGCGAAATCAAAATGTGTTTTGAGCTTAAATCATTTTTTCAAAACTCCAAAATGGATCAGAAAATTTAATTTGAAGACATTTAGAACTGAAAAAAAAAACAATTTTTATTTTCTATTTACGACTTCGAGTTTCAAAACAGTTGTTCATGGTTCTTCGAAGGAAGCCAAGTTCAAGGACCCTTTTTTTCCAAATAATTCAGTGCAGATATTCTTTCTCCCAACTTTTTTCCGCTACACACAATTCTAAAGGCCTCAAGTTCGAACTTTTTTCATGAATGGAATTTTCTTGCAGGATTTTGAATTATTATAGGCGTTCGCCGATGATTTCGAAGCACTTGAAAAGGGGCAAAGAATGGAAACAAAAGGGAAAGGAAAGAAAATGTCGGAGAAGGCGGCCGCCTACATTCTATGCTCATATTAGTTGGTCTTGTTGCTCTCTTTTGATTCAATTTTCTGATGATATCACCTTTTTTCGCGACTTTTTCCAAGAAGTTATTCTGTTCAGTTTTCATTGACTTTTGATTATTTTTTTTTTTCAACAGTTTGTGCCTTTCCCTTTACATGCTCATCCCAATCTTAAACTTCACATCTTCAATTACATCGAGTCTTAGAATATAAACAATGAATTCATCCCATTCACCTATATTTCTCAATTGTATGCTCTGCATTGCTTCTAATTCCATTCCCAATGAATTTCAGACATTCCTGGTGAGTTGGAAGATCGCCCCAATTAAATATTTATCGTCGTGGGATTAGGGGAAATGGGCTTCTATTTTCATATCATCAGCGAAAAAAAGGTCTGCAGAAGATTTTTGTGGACTTCAACTCAGACTTTCGGAACTTTCGATTTTAATTTTTTTTTTCTTTTTAATTTTTCAAACTTTTCCAACTCGAAAGAAAATACTTTCAATTTACGAAGTGTATAACCAACGCTAAAAATTTCTTTTTTTGATCTTATATGTCCACAAAAACGGCCAAAACGTTTCGCCTTTCCCACGCCTTATCTGCTCTTTTTAGCCTCGAGGTCTAAGATTTTCAACTCTTAAAATATTCTCGTGGGCGGAATTTGAAGAAATTCCTCTTGAATTATGCTTAATTTTTGAAATTCATTTTTTACTTACTTTTTTTCGATCATAGTTTTCAAGGATTAATTTCAGTTGAACTTTTTTTTTTGAATGCCTTTTTCTATTATTTCAGTTTTCCTGTGTTTTCGAACCTCTCACAGTACCTTCAAAGTTTGGGCTTTCTTACTGACCTTCAAAATTTTCAAACTCATCGTTTAATTTATTTTCTACATCGGCTCTGTAAGTTCTCTGTGTGCCTTTAATAACTTTAAATGGGCCTTCAAATTTCCCAGCCATCTTTTTCCAACAGCCATACATTGTTAGGTCTGATACAATCTCAATCAGAAACTTCATCAATAGGGCGATATTTACCCTGCCCCGTCGGCTATTTTCTCCGAGATCTGTTCAAACTCCAACCAACAATAATTCAATAATATGATGTCGAAAGAAGTCGAAACGACGTGCCAAAACAATAGACGAATGAAAGAAAAAATGGCGAGAATGGGGACATATATTTCCAGCCACCACCACGGCAGAGTCCGCCGCGTTCGTTAAAAGCTTTTCCATCACTTCGTTTTTTTTTCCTTTTTTTTGTGCCATTCTCCTTGGCCCCCTGACTCGTTAATTCCATCGCATCTTTCCATGGACCCTCCTACGACGTTCCCCCTTTTTTTTTTTCAAATAATCATTCTTCGTCTCCTTCTCATCCTGCCTTCAAGTGCAACTTTTTGAGCTTTTTCGATTCGAATTTTTTTGTGATTTTGCAAAACCAAAACTCATCTATACATTCAAAAAAAACATTTAGAAATAAAAAAATTTAATTAGGCGATTTTTAAGCTATTCTTAGGCTCACTAAGCTCATCTTCAAGTTGAATACAATATTTTTAAAACTGAATTTCCGGTGAAGTATGGCCAAATTTTTCTTTTTAAAGAAATTTTTTTCGTACTCTAACATTTTTTTCCAATTCTTTGTTTGAATTTTTTTAAACCTGCAGATTTGAAATTAACTGATAATTCATTGTTTTTTGTGATTAAAAAAACTTTTTTCTCCGTCTTTGTCCAATTTAATTCAATTTCAATTTATTCAGTCTTCAGAGTAAGATGAAGAAAAATCTCCGCTCAATCATGGTATAATCGAAGAGTTAGTCATCGGCGCGGGTTACAGTCCACAATCGTTGTCACAATCGTTTTTTTTTCCGCCCTTTGGCAACATTTATACTGAGCTTCAGCTTGTGAGCGTTGATCTCCTTGTTTTACGACGATTACACTGAAATCTTTTAGGGTCTCTAAGCGATAACTCCAGTGATTACGGTAAAGGCCTCGTAAAAACTGAGCTAGAGACATCAAACTTTATTATTTTTGCTTGGTCTTGGCGTAAATAAAAATAGAATTTATCACTTTTTTTCTTTTTTTTTCTCGATTTCTTCTAATTTTTTTCGCAATCTGTTGACATCCATGGGAAAATGAGTCAGAAGTTCCAAAAAACCAAAAAAAAAAAAATATTTCCATTGTATTCACGACTTTCGCTAAATTTTGGTCTGATTGTTTTGAAATGTTCGACTTTTTTTAATATCTAAAACTTTTTGAAGCATTACATATCGATCATGTGACACATTTTCACGTTTTATTTTCTCGAGAAACTCAGAAATTATTACTTTTTCTGTTTTCTTCTAGAATATTTTTATCTCTTTTTTTCAAATTTTTTTCTTTTTTTAAATATTCAGAAGTTCGAAGTCTCAATTCTAGTATGAGTTCCCAAAAAAATTTATATACTCATTCTGGACCTACCAAAATATCAACAGATCAAATTTCTATTTTTTTGAATTCCAGAAAATATCTATCTCCCCTTCAAAATATGGCCTAACTTTTTCCTATTTTTTTCCGAAAAATCTTTTCAAAAAAATATAGAAAGTATACCAACCTCGAAGTAATTTCTTGCAAACTACAAGTTTTTAAGCTAATATCGAGCCTATTGATTTCACAGGGAAAAGTTCGTTTTTTTTTCTTTGTTGCCTAGTTCTTGAAAAACTACAATTTTATTCATTCGCATATTTTTGTTGATGCGAATAGAAGAAGACTACTTTGAAGCTGAAATTATTTCAAACATTTTGAATCATAAAATATTTCCGATTTGGAAAAGCTTCCATCAGAGATGCTATTTTATGTTTCAGTGCTCTGAAATCAGCTCTTAAAAACAACTTTTCTCTTAGAGACTTCTAGAAATTCAGTTTATGTTCCTTTAAACATTTCTGCACGCTGTTACGGGCAAAGTTCTCCATTTTGAGAGTTCTTGGAGTGGTTGATGTTCATGGCAGTTGAGCGCAGATGGGAGCCCGACTAGATGCAGAACATGTTGAACATGTTGAACGCTTTCTGACTTCGAAAATGATAGAATCTTTTCCAAGTTACAGAAAACTTCAAGCGACCGGTCGAAGATCGTTTGCGCTTTGAAGCTGTAGGCTTCGATTTTGTCGTGGTCGACATGCCATGAACAACAGTTCTGCATCTTTACCCGGTTGTGTTATGTCGAGAAAACAATTCAAATTCAATCCACTCGTATCGAAATAAGTCGAAATGGCTTCCCATAAAAAAAACATGCTTGCGTGACGTTTCACGACATCTGAAGACCAGTTTTGAATCTCATTTTGAAGGGAAACTCTTCCAAGGTACACACGAACAAGGTAAATCGGAACGCTTTCCAAAAGACCGCCACCAATTTGCTCCCGATCCGCCCCTCATTTCCCGTTCGTTATACCTAATCCGGCTCTCCGGAGCCAATCTCCTTCTCGATTCATCCGACCGCCAATTTTCCAGTGCTTCTATTCCTATGATTGTTTATCACTAGCCAACGTTATCGCTCGAAATTCAGGCAATCACCGCGGGGTCAGTGGATACGCTCGTTTGGTGGGGTGCAGAGAGCAGCAGAAGAAGAAGAAGGACCGACAATCGCGCCCCTCTTATCAGCCGACAAACGTTTTGGGCACCGAGCCAGATTTTTATGCTCAAACGCTATGCGCTCTGTCGCCGCCATCGAAATTGTCAGTTTTTTTCCCAAAATTAATTTTCAAACTTCTTCATTTTCGCTTCAAAAAGATAATAAGTCATATGTAGATCCGAAAGAAAGCTCCTATTTTTTTTTCGAATCAAAAAAGCTCAAAACAAATTTATTTTTCGAACTGCCTGATTTTTTTTTTGCAAAAATATTAACCGACCTTTTGAATATCAAAATCTCCAAGGTCTTTTTGTTTAGGATGATTAGTCTTCGTTTTGGCTATAATTGAAAAGCTTTTCTTCTGACCGTAAACATATTACGTGTTAGGTCATGCTTTATAACATCAATTTCATCCGAAAGCTTTCAAATGATGTATCGTGACTTCCTTAAACAATAAAAAATCCTGATAATTCAAAAAATGAAGTGAATTTTTTCAAAATATTTTTTTTGGTGAGCTTTTTTTTTAATCGAGGTCAGTATGTCTTGAAATTTCGCAAGATATCATGCTATGAAAAACGATCCAGAAGGCACCAAGGGATGAGATAACCTAAATAGGAGCTAGGTCAACTTGTTTTTTGTTATCCGAACTTTTTCCAAATCACTGATTTTTGTAGGTGTGAATGCTTGTCGTGCGGACGACGAGGAGGCGCACAGAGTCGATCAGCCGAAGTGCGACGCCGACGACGAAGAAGCTCGAGCTGCTGCGGCGCCGTCGACGAAGAAGGCGTGACGCTTGCTGACGACGTCGTCGCACCGCGACATGCCAACCACTCTGCTGGTCGTCGCTGTCGTCGTCGCGATCTCAGCCGTCGGCGTCGAAGCTCGTTCGATCACCCGTGGCGACCACGTCGTCCACACTCCGCTCGGCACGATTCGCGGTGTCGGACAGGTAAGAAGTCTTTTTCACTCAATAAAGTCTTTCTTGTTTTTTCTTTGCTTCGATCTGTTGATCAAAACGGAGTGAGAGATTTTCTTCGTGTTAAAAGCTTTGAAAAGACAGAATTTTCGAAAATCACGCCGAATATTCCTTGATTTACTGAGTAAAGCCAGAATTCAAAGTTTTCTTCTATTTCCAGTCGTTCGACAACGCCAAAGTGTCGGCCTTTCTGGGAGTACCTTACGCCAAGCCTCCTTTAGGCTCGAGGCGATTCGGGCGACCGGAAATGATCGAAAGATGGACCGGTTAGTGTCAAAACTCATATGATAAAAGGAAATTCTTTTCAGGCGAGTTAGAAGCACGATCCCTGGCCAAGACTTGCTATTTGACCATCGACAACTCTTTTCCGCAGTTCCCAGGCGCCGAAATGTGGAATCCACCAGGCGTTAGTCTCTCTAGTTTTCATTGGAAACCTTTCTTCTTTCCTTTAGGCAATTACGGAGGACTGCTTGAACATGAACATTTGGGTACCAGAAGAACATGACGGGTCTGTTATGGTCTGGATTTATGGTGGAGGTGCGTTCTCTTCCAAATTAATCAATAAGATTCATTTTTCAGGCTTCTTCAGTGGCTCCCCATCGTTGGACTTGTATAGTGGGACGGTGCTTGCGGCCAAGGAGCACACAATTGTTGTTAATGTTAATTACAGGTTTATTAATGTTTTTCTAAGTTGATGAAAGCCTTGTTCACCATACTTGAAACCGAAAATTAGATTTTTTGAATCTCCAATAAGTCCTATGCAAGATTTATTCTGCTTTGAAACAAAAACGAAATCTGAAGACTTTTTTTTAAATCTTAAAACGAGCTTTAAATCTGTCAGGCTTGGTCCATTCGGGTTTCTCTACCTCGGCGACGACTCGCCAGTCCAAGGCAACATGGGCCTCCTGGACCAGCAGCTCGCTCTCCGTTGGATCCACGAGAATATTGGTAAATCTCTTATCAGTCGATTATCATCAATCAATAATAACCAGGTGCCTTCGGTGGCGACCGGAGCCGAGTGACGCTGTTTGGTGAATCCGCCGGCTCAGCATCTGTCACGGCTCATTTATTTGCTCCGAATTCCCATAACTACTTCCAGAACATCATTGCAAAGGTTTAATCAGAAAAAAGGCGAAGAATATCGACTTCTTTCAGAGCGGCGCCATCCTGAACAGCTGGGCAAGTGCCACGCCGAATAAAATGTTGGAATTGTCGCTCAAACTGGCGAAACGGGTCAACTGCAGCGGCGGCGTGGAGCAGGTCACCAAATGTTTAGCACTAGTGCCGGCGCATATCGTTCAGGTGAGGATCTGGATGGAATCATGGTTTCTCATATATCGGTGCCTAAAAATAGCTTTTTGAAACCTCTTTTCTGGTAATATCAAAGATGTCTTACCAAATTAATAAACTACCAATAAAATTCTCATCCGTTTAGAACGAAGCCGACAAAATTTCGATAGAAATCGGTCTTCTGATGTCGTTCGCCTTCGTGCCGGTCTCAGCCGACGTCACCTTCTTCAAAGGCGATATCTTCCACAAGCTGCGGACGCGACAATTCAAGAAGGACGTTAACATCATATTTGGCAGTGTGAAGGTTTTTGACGTCTTCCTTTCTTTCTTGGAATTGGAATTTAGGACGAAGGAACATATTGGTTGCCTTACTACATGGCGGCGCCGAAGTTCGGTTTCGCCTTCAATCACACCATCTCGGCTGAGGATCCACACAACCGAGCTCTCATCTCCAGGTTTTCAAGACCTTCCAGATGACGTTACAATTACGTGTTCAGGGAGCAATACGGAGAGTCGATGAAGGCGTTCATGCCATACTTTGCCGGATCGCCATTGGTCCAGAACTCGTTCATGTACACCTACGAACACGTTTCCGACAGTTCAAATGAAAGGTCAGACTTTTTTGGAGGCTTATTACAATATCGATTGTAGAGAGCGATATCGCGATGGCGTCGCTCGATTCCTCGGTGACATGTTCTTTACCTGTTCTTTAATCGAGTTCGCAGATCTTCTTTCTGAGCACGTCTTCGGAAACGTTTACATGTACTACTTCACTTATCGGTACGCTTTTTTGAGAAAAAAAAAGTTTATTGATGAGTTACACAGTTTCGGTTTGCAGGTCCAGCGCAAACCCTTGGCCGAAATGGATGGGCGTGATGCACGGCTACGAGATCGAGTACGCGTTTGGACAACCATTCTGGCGTCCTCACCTCTACGACCAGGTGTGTCTCAGCCTCAAGATTCCGTATTTAATGAGTATTTCTCAATTTTTGTTTCAGAACGAATTGGAAACGGAGAAGAAGCTATCGTCGACAATTATGCGTCTTTGGGCCGATTTTGCCAACTCCGGGTTTGTAAAGTTTGAATTGAAGCTGGTCCACGGATAAAATTCTGAGCCATAATAACAACAATATATAGTACTTGAGAAGAAATTGTCGGTTTTTAGAGTAAAAATAAACTTCAAGAAGTCAAATTCAGTTTGATGAAGAATTTTTATACAGAAATCCAGATGAGAATATTCCGCAGTTTTTGAAGTTCAAATCCAAGAAAGATTGTAAGAAATAGGCTTCAAAATTGTATAAGGAGAGATTGAAGGTTGATTCTAAAAAGTTACTGAATGTTTATTCACTGTTCGTAGTCAAATATTAGCTTATCACCCTTCAGGAGATCCGAAAAAGTCGAAAACTTTCATTAAAACCCAAGTTCGAAGTCCAAGAAAAACTTAAAAATACGAATTAACCTTTCTTCCTAACTTCCAGACAAATGGGATCGTTCTGGCCCAGGTACAACAAAATCGAGAGGAAAGCCCTGGTTCTTGATGAATCGATAGTCTACGAGAAACATCGAACTCTTGTCGACGTCCACGGCCCTTATTGTCGACTGATCGACGAGGCCAAAGCTTTCGCTGCCCATCGTGAGTTTTTGGGAAAAGATACAGAATTTTTTGAAAATATTTCTGCCGAATAAAAAAAATTATTCAGCTCTAAATAAAAGCTTCAAGCCTATAATGTCCAAAAAGATCAGCAGCAGGCCTGAGTAGACTTTTTTTGACGGCACTCGAAGTATAAAAAAACAATATTATTCTCAAAGTTTTCTAACAAGTGGAGAAAACACTTCGAAAAGTCCACGAATAGAAAATTACAATGACCAGGCTTATGATAGGTCAAAATTTGCTTTAAATTTCCTCCCAGAACCTTCGCGCATGCGCAAGAAAAAAAAATTGAGCAACCTGTTACGTTTCGAACCCCGGCTACAATACCGACATATTGATACATCGCGAAAATCTAAAAAATACTCGAAAAGACCTTATTATTCAAAATGTAGGGAGCGAGAGAGTAGTGGCGCCTTAAAGAGACGTCAGAAATGAAAGCTTCTCTGGCGTTCCTTCAGGCCGGTGTTGATCTCTGTTTTCTATGTTTTTCGGCTCAAAATGACCACAAGAAGGGATTCTGTAGCGAGTATCCTACATTTCCCAAGTCCAGCTTATTTGAACCAAATTATAAAGGAAACTAATTTCAGCCAATGACTGCCGAAGCCGGAGAACAGAGCCCGAGCCGATCGTCGCCTCGATAGCCAACTCTAAACCTTCCTTCGCCTTGTTCGCTCTTCTATTCATCTCATCTTTTCTTCTACCGATTCTTAACCGAGTATAACTTTTTTCCGCTTCTTCTTCTTCTTTTGCTCATCGCTTCTTTCGAGATCTCCTTCATTATCATGTGGTGAATCACAACGAAAAGCTCTATTTCGAAGTATTAGTCTTGAAGTTTTCAGGGTTCCTTTACTCCTTCATTTATTCTATTGGTTTCAAGAAAAATAGCCTCGAAAAATGAGAAGACAATTTTCAGTTTTTTTTTTTTGAGAAATATAAATACAAAGTGATGATCTTCTCAATGGCTATTTTTCCGAAATTTTTTCGACTCATTCTACCCTTTCATTGCTCATGCTACCTTATTGATTTATTACCCCGAGTGTAAAAATACACCTTTTTCACTTATCGATTCAAATTTTTCATAGTTTTTTTTTTCTAAAATTTCTCACCTACGAAGAGATTCGATACATTCCAAGAACTGTATAGCCAATTATTTCTTTTCGTTCATTTCAATATATAAAAACTATATTTTATCAAATTTTCAAAGTGTTAGCTGTTGGGCGTTTTCAGCATTATTTTCATGACAGTTCCATGATATCGTAGCCTGGTGGGATGCGCGCTTATATGAAGTGGAGAAGGGAAAAAGTTCGAACCCGGCTACCTACTTTGATTGCTTTTCTGTGGAAAAAGAGTCAAAACAGAGTAAATTAATATAAACAAACGACGTACCTAATAATCTTCTGTGGCCGTATCGAGGTAGTTGAGAACGTCTTCAGCCGTGTGCCGGAAATCCAACGGCGCCAACATTTCATCGACCAACTCGACGAGTAAACTTGGCATATTCTAGAAAGGATGATTAGATGAAATTTCAACTATAATGTCTCAAGCTTCTCGAATTTTTCGACGAGAATAATATCATATTTAAAAGTGAAATCTGCTAAACGATCAGGAAAGGCGAACTCGAAGTGTCCGCGGAGAGCCGATGGGAAGTAAACAATAGAAGATCGGTGAGAAAACCGAAAATTCGAGATTCAATAGGAAGGAATCGGTGAGAATAGGGGCGTCCGACATCGACACCCGCGGACTGTATTTTTTTTTTTTGGTGAAGAGTGTACCGCCAGTGTATGAGTTTACAGATTTCGCTCACTTCCCGCTTACCTTTCATCGGTCCTCCGCGGACCCACTCATTTTCTGTTTCCATTACGTTTTCTCCGCAAAAATCAGCCTCGGGGAGACTCCAGCAGTGTTTGAGAAACAAAAATGATCTTGAGAGCTTATTAATGCATCCGGAGTTGAATAACAAAGAAATTTTGAAAAAGATGAAACCTAGGAACATTTTTGCTCAGTTAAGGTCAAGGAAATCTGAAGTAAAGTCTTGGCGTTAAAAGAAGTTTGCGAGATGATTCCAACAGTGTCTGATCTTTCTTTGTTGTTAGAAAGCCACCCACAGTCATATGCGGCTTCACAGTTCGATGGAGTATAGGAATCTGCTCCTTGGTCTGTTTGCTGACGTCCCAGGGGTATTTTCCTGTGGACATTTCGATGACGATCACTCCGAAGCTCCAGACGTCGGACCTCGCGTCGGAGACGTTGCCGTCGACGACTTCTGGCGCCGTGTAGAGCGGCGTCGTCCCATGGCGTCCGCCCTGATAATTGGGCCGGTTTTCGAAGTCAGACCATTGAAAAAGACTTACAATCGACCCGAAATCGGCAATTTTTACAACACGAGAGTCGAGATCACCTCGTACCAGGATGTTCAAGGGCTTCAGGTCGTGGTGAATAATGTTTTCGGAGTGTAGAAACTTCAATCCGTCCGCAATCTGAGAAAAAAATGATAGATTTTTCGGTTCACGATCTTCCAATTTGAGAATATATAAGAAGATTTCCTATCGCGGAAACTGATTAACGCTTTTACGTAGCATTTACGGAGCGTAAAGTTTCATGCATTGAAGGACCTGCAAAGTGTAGCTGATGACGCGGTCCAGGCTGAGAGGCCTCTCTTTTTTGATGCAGTTGTCGAGGTTGTCCGGCATGAATTCCATGAGAATGTGTATCAAAGGCTGACCTTCCGGATCGTCGTAGACCGCGTAGTAGCGCGTGATGTTCGGGTGCTTCAGTTTTCCTGAAACATGTCCTTGGAGAATCATTTATATAAGATAAACTAAGTTTCCATGGACCTTTCCTCAAACCTTTTGAACGAACACGGTAAGACTTTAGGAGCATCTCGGAAAAAATGGAGCCAGCCCGAAAATTCCGAAATTTCGAAATAAAGCTAGACTTCTAGGTGATTATAAGGTTTTGCGAAATCTCCTGATGGCCAGGTTTCTCAACGGGTGTACCCGTATTAAGCCCGCGTTTTGTTGAACTATTTGAGGCTCAGTTGTGCTCGAATGTGGAAACAACGGGTGCAAGAAAAATGAGGTGCTAGAGTGAAAATTGTCAAAAGTTCTACCAAAAGTTCGGCTGGGCTGCCCTCATCAGAATGAGAGTTTCAAAACACTAACAAGCCAAACCAGAAATTAAAAAAAAGACTTACTCAAAAACTCAATATCCGACTCTGTAGGACAACTGGCGCCCTGCTTCTGAACCGTCTTGACGACGAAAGACCGGCCTTCTCTTGAGAAAGCCAGCTTCACCGTTGAATACGTGCCCGTGGAAATGATTCTGAAGACTTGAAATTGAAAATGAAAAGGTATGGGAAGTTTTTCAGACTCTCTCGTCTTGTAGGAATCTATCGCACTCATCGTGATGTCGCTGAAACGTGACGAGTCCGCCGAACGCGCTTTTGAAGGCCGGAGATACTTCATCGTCTGCGAAACGAAACACTGACAACAGAAAGAAAATTTTATTCGGAACGCATGAAAATTTGGAGTCTCATATCGTTTAGTATTCCAATGAAAGATTCGTCTAATTTTCGGAAAACTAGTTCATTTTTACTTGTCCTGAGTTGATGGCAACGTTTCGCCGATTCCACCACTCTCAAAATTAGATATTTCCTTCTATTAGTCATTTCTGAATTTTGGGCACCATTTTTTTCGACCTCGAGTTTCCCACCAAAAAGCCGTTGCCAATCAACCTATCTCGCCTTTCGAATCGAAGAAAAGGAACTATACGTGAGCACTAAAAAAGCGCTCACACCTCTCAATTGTTCGCTAATTGGCACAGATTTGTCCAAAAGACGTGAGGAACATTTGTCTATAGTCTGTTTAGATTTTTTTAATAACAATTTTTTTACAATTAAGTTATTCGGAAACATTGTCTATAGTCTGTTTAGATTTTTAATAACAATTTTTACAATTAAGTTATTCGGAAGCTCTCTGATTAGTTAATCGCCCGATTAGAGGCGGAGCTTGAGTGACGATTTGACTCAAAGTCTGACAGACTATATCCTCCCATCTGTGTATGAGAAAGAGCAAGACTCAGACCCTTTCAGTGACCACTTTAGGGGTTCGCTGCTCACCTTCGGCACGACGTAGGCCACGTCCGTCGGAACGCGAACGTCCGGCTGAACGACCTCGGCCGTGATGTTCAGCTGCAGAACGGGCTGACCTCGTCGTCGAACGGCGTCCTGTGAAAATTCTGCTCATGGCTGTTTTCGGAAGCAAAAGAACGTTTCACTGTCTGTGTTCTTTATCAACCAGATGTCATTTTTCCGTTTTATCGTGTCAAGACCTTTTTTCGACGGCTCAAACCAGCCGTAAACCGGTTAGAGTCGTTTTTTCCAGGCTTGAAAGACGATATGGCAGATTTCCAAAAGTAGCTTATTACGTCTGCGGTTTCTGGAGGGGACTTGATTTTTTTTTAGCACGGAGGAAGCAAAAGTTTTGACAAACTGGCGCGCAATGGCTACAACAGTGAAAACCAAAAAGAATCACATGAAAATAAGAACTCGAAAAAGTGGGAATTCGAATGATCACCTGCCCGAAATGGGCTTCATAAAAACTTGAAACTTTAGAGATAAAATAAAGAAAGAAAACTGACAACAGCGGCGTCCAGATCGCGTTGGTTGGAGATTTTTTGGGCCTGACGTCGGTCGGCGTCGTGGTACCACATCTCCGGTTCGCATTTCAGATCCTTGGCAAAGTTTTCTTTCAGAACATTGAAGTATAGGGAGGTATCCGGCAAGGCCAACACCGACCGCTGTTCCCACTTCCTCGCCACTTCTGGCGTCGGCGAAGGAGTTTTCGGGGAGGGGGACGGTTCTGGCGAAGAGATTCCTACAAATTAATATTACACAAAGAGCTAACTTGAAAGGATTTCCACTCAGATAAAGTCCAAGAGGAGCTCGAAAGAATTTCGAAAAGAGGGCATTGAAAGGGATCTTTTGCTGACAACGTTTTCAGTAAGAAATATGAAATCCAAAACGGATTCTTTCATCAAAAAGATCAGAAAAAAGCTAGGAACAAACATTTTGCACTTTTTCCGACTTTTCAAAGATACTGTCGTCCTACTCCTAGTTTTTCTGAATTTTCCCTCTGGGGTTAGATTCTAAAAAAATAACCTCGAAAAAAACTTCGAGCTGTCATTTTTCCACTTTCAACCAGTTCTTCTCGTTTACCTCTAGAGAAAAATTTTCTTTTGCGAAATACCACGAAAAATAGCTTGATGCAAAAAAGTGCAGTTTCCTAGTCGAATTCGAAATGACAACAATTTTCAAATCGCTCCCAGATATCGCTTTGATTTTTGAAAGTCGATGAGAAATGTTTTGAAATTTCTGGTTTGACTCACCCTAAAACAAGAACTTTTATCTTGGAAAGCACAAAAATATATTCGAACGGTGAAGCTCGTTCCGCCCCAGTTTTTCACGAGTCTTGTTTTCCTCCGAGCTACAGAACCCTTTTCTTCGACAGGCACGGCTTGTTGTGCGCATGCGCCTTTAATATAACGAAAGCAAAATTAAAGTCGCACGTAAAGAGACAGGCCGCGCACATCGAATGGAAGCTTCGTGGAAGGGTTCCGTGGCTCGGAGGAAAGCCACAATCGTGACGCACTACAGTTTTTCTTTTTTTAATAGCTAGAAACCTTCATATATAAGTATTCTCCAAGGACTCTCCTCATCTCTTTCCAGCAACCCGTCAACTTTTTGGAGCAAAAAAATTGAAAAGAAGTCAAAAAAGCCAATGACATAGGTAAAACTGAAAAGTTCCTTTGAGGATCCTCAAAGGATCCTGAGAGGGAGATAAAAAGCTTCCTCTAAAAGCTCCTAAAATGATATAAAAAAGCTTTTAAGCACCTTTTTCATAGCCTCAGAGGATCCTTTTTGAACCCTCTCGGATCTTTTTAGTTGCTTTCCAGCATCCTTTTTGTCAGAGGATGTGAAAAACACGCAAAAAAGAATTGAAATGATGTAAAAAAGATCTGCTGGGGACCCTTTCAAGGTCTTTTTTTGAGAAAAGCTTTTGGGGAGCTTTTCAGTTTTGCCCGAGGAATTACCCAAAGAAGATGGAGATAAGCTGATATGCTGATCCTTCAAAGTATCCGATAACTTCTCCACTTGCAATAAAGTTCTCGGCCGTTTCAAGTCGGCTTTTTCAATTATGTCAATCTGCAAGTCCTCCAATCGATGATAGAAACTTCAGATAAAATTTCAAGCTGAAGATAAAAAATTGAAAAATTCCCACGAGACTTTCGGCGTCCTTGATAATATCTACAATGCCGATAATCGACTGATGTTCTTTTTGAAGAACTTTCGCCTTTTTCAGAAGCCGCAGTGCGATTTTCCGTCCATCGCTCAGAAAATCTTCCAACGGCGACATTCTGAAGTCTGAATTGAGAGAGAATATTCGAGCGATTACATGGCAAACAAATCAACCGTAGGAAAAGTTCTATTCATAACTTTTCCAACCTATCGAATCGATATTTGCTAGTATTTAATATTGATAATTTCTTTTCTTTCATTCTTGTAGAAGTATTTAAGGTTAATTTTCGAAAAAAAAGTTGCTAATTTAGAGCCTAGGGTTCGTAGTTGAAAATAAAATGCAAATTTCGTTATTTTTCAATTGAAAACCCTCATTTTACACATATATATATTACGCTTTTTTTCATGTGTAAAATGAGGGTTGTCAATTGCAAAATATATATATATATATATATATGTAAAACAAGAAAACAAATGACGTTGAAGGTTGGGCAAGGTGAAGAACAAAGCAAATTTTGAGACGATAAACATTGCCAGAAGAAAAAAAGGAAAAGATAAGAGCTTCTTCTCTCACTTTTAGTGAGCCTGTTGTCCTTCTGTGACGTTTTGATCCCTTTTTCAAGAAAATTAGGCCTTAGTTAAACTTTATAGTTAGGAAATAACATAACCTTCTAAACGGTCTTAAACTTGCTCGAGAAGAAAATCTTCCAAGACAAACCTTGATAAGCATCCTACTTCCGACCTTCAGAACCGTAAAAATTCTCCGAAGCTGGAAAAATTCTATAAAACGAAAAACAACTGCTCTTTTCCAAAAGTAATCAACTATACGTGTAGCCGGAGAAATGAAAATCTGATTTTCGAAATAAACAAGAAAAATGAATATAACTTTAATCGAACCAGCAAAACAACGGTTACACCCGTTTTGAGAGAAAAAAAAAGATAACTATAGTACAAAGCAGTAGAATGAATGAATACAGTGCATAGCGTTCAATAAACTCGATAAATCTTTAAATTTACATTTATAAAAAAATTTTCTTTCAATCGTCTTCCTCATAGTTCTCATCGCCCGACGGATTGTAGTCTTCGTCTTTTTCTTCCTCGATTTTTTCCCGTTTCTTCGCTTCAACCTAAATTTTTCAGATAGAAATTGACCTTCAAAACGAAATTGTCGCTTTTTTACAGCGCAAAGTTCTGACTGTGAATAAATATTCTTATAAAAGTTGGCTATGAAGCTAAGAAAATATTGTTGTTCTTTTTTTCTGAACTGAGCGTTATGTTAGTCATCGGTTGAATCGGTTTGAATTGGAGGAAGTTACAAATTTTCAACAATATACATATATTTTTCCATGACTCTTATTAACAATTGAAATCAAGCTGAAATGATCATTGAAACCTTTCCGGTTTAACACGATTTAACTCCAAAAAAATATAAATATAGAAAAACCCGGGTTTATAAATACACAACTTGGAACCTAAAAAAACATTTATTCCAAACTTTTTTTAGTGAAGCGAACTTGTGGCAGGAAAAATGATCTTGTTATTTTTTAAAACAAACCTTGTGAGACTTTTGATGGAACACGAAAGACAAGGATCCGCACTCGAAAACCGCTCGCAGGACGTTGTCAGCCAGCTTTGAAAAGTGTCCGTTATTTCATTATTCATTGGTAATGCAGAGGTGCATTTGTTTTTGAATAAGGAAGCTTAATATGTTTTTCAAAAAAGATTAAAAGTTAGCTCAAATGAACTATGCTTTTTTGGCTCTAATAGCAAAGAAAAAAATGAGAGTAACCAGAAGCTATTTTTACTTGTCGAAAACTGTTGTCATGAATTCTTGACGAATTTTGAAGATTACTTCAAGTGCATTGTTTAAATCCATAAAATTGAAAATTACTTCAAAAGATGAACGATAGAAGAAGTGAAAACTAGAGAATTAATGTTATGGAACGAATCTCTCATTTTTTCCATGATTCTTCAAGAAAAGTTACTTTTCTAGCATTCTTCTGAGCGTGGAACCACAAAGACAGGTCGCTGGAGCAATCGGCATTTTCAGGCGGATCAACAGATTCGACGCCGTTGATGCAACGCTTGCATTTCAGTCTGAAAAAGTTCTGAGGTTAAGGAGAAAATTGGTATCTTTGCTAGAAGTTTAGGGTTACAGAGTTATTCGAAAAGCTGGTTTTTCAATACGAAAGCTGCAAATTTCCTATGATGAGGATGTTGGGGCCAAGTGAAGTTGAATTTTGATGAAAAATGTTATTTCGCAGGAATTTTAAGGTTTAAGAGTCATTTGAAAAGCTGCTATTTCACATAACTTAAATACTTTCATAGTTTTTCTCCGAATTGACTCAAATAAGATAAAGTAAAACACGTAAAACAGAACTTTCGCGACTTGGCAGCAAATATAAACTTCTACATCCGCGCAACTTTCCGTGAAGACATTAATTCGAAGTTAAAAAGAAAAAAAATTTTGAAAACAGTTTTTATCCTCGTTTCTTTAATAATTTTTTTTTTGGTTCAATTTCTTCCAGAGACCGTACTCGAACTTCGGTAACGGACGCGTCTCGGACGTTTCTGGGCGTTTGTAATGAGAACTTAAAATTGCCGTGGCCGCTGAAGGGGTCACTAAAAATACGCAAAGCGCGTTCGGTTTGCATTGTCCGAATAAGAAAGCTGACAAAAATGGTAAATAACTCAAACTTACTTTTCAGAAGTCAAAATAATTTTCAACCCGTACAGAACCTTCTATAAGAGTCTTTCATACAAGGTTCGAAAACAAAGTGACATTTACAGCCTTCTATCAGAAGAACAAACTTCTCATGAGTGTCAGAAGCCGAGTTGGACTCCAATTTGAACAATTCTCGCAGCTGCTCGCTACTGAAGTGCCGCGCAACGTCTTCGCCAGCGTCCACCTAATTTATCTTCATTGAAAAGGTAATATCACGTTTTTCTATCTGACAGAAAAGGTCATTTTCCTTTGAGGTTGGAAGTTTGCTGAAAATTGCCCATCTTGAGACTTTGAGGATCTTTTTCAGGTACGTCGAGGAGTGCTCTGGACGATTTTCGAAAAATTCCCGATTGCAAAGTAAATTCACCTTTTTTGTGAGAAATTATGCAATAGTTGCCTATGTCTCTATGCCTGCGCCTATCATTCAACCTTCGAATTATTTCAAAGACGCATGCACAGAGACAAGCCGCATATAGACCGGATGGCGCGGAAAAGGTTATATGGATATTTTAGACTCGAAACACCAAACGAACCACACAGGAGCTCAAGGCTTTTTTATGCGTCTGTCTCTGGAACATTTTCTCCTCAATCGAGCCCGTCTTAACTCATGATCTTTTTCCACGAGACTTTCTTCAAGAAACCGCCAATAATCGATAAATGAAGCAAGTTTTCTTCTGTCCGTCACGCCAAACGCGCGCCATCGCCTGTTCGTCGTTGGCAGGGTTCCAATCCGGATCGAACATCACCAATCTTCAAATAATGATAACAATAATGATGAAAAAATGTTCATTTGAGGTCATTTTTTGATAAGTTTAGGTCAATTATTCAAGCCTATGGTCACACAAGGTTTAGCCTCAAAAATCTCAAAATAATTTTGAAACTGAAATTCCTCTACTTTCATCGGAAAAAACGGAACATGTTTCGAAACGCAAAAAGTGTTGATCGGCGTCTCGAAATTACTCTAAAACAGTACTAATTTCTGTTTCGAAACAACTTCCTTGCGTTCCTGAACGATTTCCCTTTCGTCTGATGAACACGCCATCGATAATCTGTTTTTTCTTTCACCTATTGGCCCCGATCAAATTCAAGCCGCATCCGCCAGCCTTGGAAGAAAGCAGGAAGCAAAATTCGGTGCTCTGAAACACATCAAAAGCTTGTCTCAGTTGATTTCTCTCTTCGAAACTTCAGGATTATTGAATTGATCGACGATTTTGGAGCGCTGTTTGATGGACATAGAACCGTCCAATCGCACGAATCCATAGCCTCGGAGACGGCACAACTGAAAATTGAGGACAATCGGCTCATCGTGATTTTTTCATTCTAGTCATGAAAGTGCCCCCTATGGAGCTAAATTTAGGCGGTCTTATGGGAGTTGAAGGTCTGATCTTAGAGCCCCTGAAGTTTAAGTGGTTTCTAAGGTCTTTTAACTGTTTGCTCAGAATGGAAAAACTAAAAAGACAAAAGCAAACAATTCATCTTCTGTTCATATTTTTCTTTCGAACCACGTGACCTCATTGAGTTTTTCGCATGGGAATTCTTTTTCTCATAGAGTTCATGACAATAATCGACTGGCACGTCGGGTCCCTAACATGTAAGGTAGCCCCTATAGAGATCACTCTGTAGTTCCCAAGGAAAGAAGAATCAAGTATTGAAAAGATGAAAAAAATAGCCTGTTAATGATGAAGAATCAGAACTTTCCATACTTTTCTTGTCTATGAGCGGTTTTTTTTCAATACTATGAAATTAAAATTTGCTGCTTCTTTCGTATCTACGCGGGAGAACTCCCAATTGATATTAGAAAATCGCTCGCATAGGGAATGGCTTAAGAAGCAAAAATCCTGATTAGAAATCTAACTAGTGAGTTCAGTACAAACATAGAGACATATTTTGCTTTCTTTATAAAATTATTCTGAACCTCAACGAACTGGTCGATAGTTTGTGTGTAGTTTGACACTAGCACAAACTTATCGTCACTGGTTTTCTTCGTAACAGCCAGGATATAGTCGAGGACCTGAAAACAGTAAAAAATTGAGGAAGAGCTTTCAAAATGAGCACCTTCATTTTTCCAGAGAAAGACGGGTCAAATGACCTCGGATTGAACGATTCGGGGAACAAGTTGATGCACTCTGAATAAATTTTCTGACTTTGGAGGTGAAACAATTTTAATTCCGGAATTCCCACATCTTCCTTTTTTTTTGTACCTCTGAACCGATTCTCGGGCTTCATCAGCTCCTCGTAGACCAAATACGGATGATTGCAAAGCTTTTTCAAGTGAGTAATGAAGGAAAGGGCCGAGGCGGTGGCTCCCTGGATGATTTTCCGTTTTTCCGTTATTCCCAGTTGAAAAATCAACCTTATCCTTGTCCAAAACGCGATTCTTCTTCTCGCATTCGATCAACTTATTGTACAAAGTTTCTTGCAACGTCGTGTTTTGGCAGCAAACAATGTGTTCGTATTTCACCTCAAAACGTGATAATTTGAAAAGGAAATGACTAAATTAGCAAATAATGCATGAAAGACATTACTGGAGAAGAGGAAAGAAATCTATTATATAAGATAAGAGGCTAAGATTAAAAGACTGAAAAATTTACCAAAAAAAGTATTCTTTTTGAAAAAGATATTATTATAGGACCAGCCAAAAACATTTCGCTGAAAAATTTTTGAGTCAGGATGAAAAAAATCCTTCAATGGATTCACAATTCAAAAAAACTTTAATGAGGCCCAAAGACGGGGCCGGGCCGGGACTGGCCAGGCCAACCAGCTTGACGTACAAGCCTGGTCAGAGGTCAAATTCTGGTAAGACAATTCGTTTGACTCTAAATTTGACGCTTCACTACAACCCCCTCGAAAAATTTGTACGTACCGGCAAATAATTGGTAAGAAGCGAGGAAGTTCTTCTGATGATACACCTTTCCACCAAAGCAACCATCTCTTTGGTCCTCTCCTCGCCCTGCTTCTGATCGGCGTCCGAAGCGTCCGCGTCGCGGCCCCTAATCGATGAAACCATTCGAATATTTATTTCTCAAACCACCTCAAAATGACGTTCTCATACTTCTTCCTGAACTCGATGGCCGACCCTAGAAGGCCAGGATTGACAAAATTGACCAAACTGAAAATCAAAGCTCGTTTTGTTTGAAAGGTACCGCACACCTGAAGTACTCCAACAGGTCATTTTGAATGGGAGTTCCAGAAATGAGAACCCTTCTCGCGCATTTCAGGCCGCTCAACGCGTGGTAAGTCTGATTGTCGCTGTTTTTCAGGCGATGACCCTCGAATTTGGAGGTTCATTTGTAAGAATAAACTGACTATTAGTCCAATTTTTTCTCGGGGAGTTTTGGAAGCTCTACTTGAAACAATATACATTAAAGTGGGAAACCATTTTCGGCAATATTTCTGGAAATGAAATAAGTCTTCAACTAGCTATTAATTAATTACTCTCCACTTTTCCTGATATAATATAGTTTTTTTAGATAGATTAAGGTATGAGAGAAAAATTTCCTTTGTTGAAGAAGGGTCGCTTTTTTCATTTACAGAAAAATCGGGGAAAATCATTTTTCATCCGACCTTTGAAAAAAAAAAACGGCAAATGGCAATTCGTCTCGAGAATTTCATGAGCTTTGTGCCTGCTCCTTCAGGAAATTTCCTAGAAGGGTTTGGAATTGACTATGAACTATCATGCTAATCTAAAATGATGAAAAGTAAATTGAAAAAAAAAATACGTGGTACAAGAGAGTTTTAATGAGAATCTTTGACAGTTTTGTTACATTTTCTTTTTTTGAAATGAAATATCTGCAAAATCGTGATAAATTACTCCATTTGAACTTTTGATGAGAGGAAAAAAAGAGACTTTGAAGAAATCGAAAAAAATGCAGCCATCTCGCTATGAGAATCTTCATATTTAAATGATGGACTATAAAAAAAATTAGATTTTCCCAAATTATCTGCCTCAAAACATCTTTTTCCGTTTTATATCGGAAACCTCATCGCAAATGACCATCCCAACAGGACTCGAGTGCAGAATGTCGGCATAAAGACGGAAAGTTTCATAGGAAATAATGAGAACAGGAGTTGCTGATCGCACTCTCACGTCCGTCATGAACGCTTCTAAAATTCGTTTTTTCTTCTTTCTGAAAGAATTGAACTCATTGAAGAAATCCTTCTGGGGTTATTCGACCCTTTTTTCACCATTACACTGGGAAAAGCTGGAGTGGAACCTAAAGAAAGTTTGAGGTTTAGTGGGTCCTGCAGGGAGTGTATTAGGACCTTCTAAAATGGAAGTCTATTAGTCAACCTGCGTAGGTGGCTTTTTTTTCCTACCTATAGGACTCACTCCAGCTTCTCACAATATCAATCAGAAAGAACTTACTCAGGCCGGCAATAATCAAATCCTTTTTTCCACTGTCCATGGGCAACGCGTTGACTCTCTGTCCCAGCCATTTCTTGATCTCTTTGTCCCAGTTCTGAAAATATTAATATTCAGAAACCTGTTACCAATAAATTTTAATTAGGAAATGCACTTTCAAAAATTCTTTCAAAAATTGAGAAAAGATGAGAAGACTTCCCATGAAAAAGAAAAACTTCCTTGTCAAATAAGGACTTCTCTCATGATGATCTTGTGTCTCAGCGGGTGTACCCGTATCAATCCCGTGTTTTTTTTGAAGCTATTTGAGTTTCAGTTTTGCTGAATCAGAGAAAAACAGATGTGAGTATAAATAAGTGACCTAGTTGACTTTATTTCGAAAATCTAAGACCCAACTGTGCTAAAAGGGTGTCTCTGCTGTGTGAAAAAAAGAGACCCCGTTTTAGAGCGGATGCTCAACCTGATCAGCATGAGAGTTGCAGGGAACTTCCAAGTCCAAAAACGCAAAAAAAAAAACGCTCGGACCTTGACCAAACTACTCGGACAGACGATAATGGCCTTGGAGAAAGTCGGTTTGCAGTCGGGACTTTGACGGAGTAAAGTCCAAAGGAGCGTGATGCACTGAAGGGTCTTGCCGAGACCCATTTCGTCGGCCATGATACACCCGTGATAGCCCTCGATATTCGAGCCCGTCACACAGTCGTACATGAACTTGACGCCTTCCCGTTGATGTGGTCGTAGAACTTTGCACAGAACCGGGTCCACGACGACGTGAACCTGAAATGAAAGCATTTGCAGCTAATTTTTCAAAAGTTCAGAAAAAGCTTCTCTTTTAATTGTCACTTAGAAAATTTTGAGTTCATTTTCACATGCTCGGGCCTTGGTAACGCAAACCGGACGCACCTCGAACGTTTCTAAACGTTTCTAGTGATCCCTTTAGCGGCTTCAGGACTCTTAGGGGGTCCCTTGAGCTGGATAGAAACTTCCAGAACGAGTTTGGTTTCCGTTACCGAGATCCGAGTAGATGCAGTGAGAGAAGACAAAAGAATTTTTGGAAATTGTAAAAAATTTTGTTCGAAACGGATGTCACTTTTTTTTCCAAAACTTTCGAACTGTGAAACCCTTTCAAGACATGTCTAATTTCAAACATAAGGTTTTTTAGGATTTTCGAAAATGATACCCTAATAATAAAAAAATAGACACTAGAAACAGTTTTCAACAAAAATCTATGCGTCCTTGTCGAAAAACTATCAATTTTTCTTATGCCGTGTTCAAAGTAATTTCCGCGAAATGCAAAATGATCTCTGACTCTCCAAAATTTAGTGATCTTTTTCTTTCTCTAACGGGTATTTTGCATTTCGCGGAAATTACTTTGAACACGGCATTAGAAAAATTCTTGAAACTGCTCAAACTTTTCAGAAAAAAAAATTGGTATGAAATGAAAAAAATCCGGGAGTGTCCTCTACCTGCTTATCTTTCTTATTCGCTTGCAACTCCTCATGAGCCGTCAGAATTCTCGGAGCAAACAATACCAAAGCTCCTTCTTGGTACGGATCGTACAAAGCGGCGCGAGTTCTCGAATGGCCCAAACCCAGACATCTTCCCGATACTAGAAAATGAAACTTTCTCTTAAAGAAACTGTTTGATCTTTCTGAAAACTGGCAAAGACATCATTCGGTTTACAAAGTCGGTAACCTGAAAGTCTCCACCTATTCCTTATAAATTAAGAAACAAAAATGACCCGTTTTGTTATTTTTCATTGTTTCTCTGATTCCGAGCTCTTTTTACTCAATAAAGCAATTTTGGCGCGTTTAGGCCTTCAGGATCACTTCGACATCAAAAAGCGAGATTTCTCTCTTTCCAGCTTTCCACAGAACTTACAATTATAGCCTTCCATTGGCAATTTAAAAGGCTTCGCAAGAAGTTTTGTCAGAATGGCTTCGTGGGCCGACGAGTCCGATGCCAAAGATTTCGAGATACTTTCAACGAGTTTGAAACGGAGTGGGTCCATCAGTTCTTCCTTATCAGGCATTGTCGTAGAAGTGGCTGCTTTTTTCCGCTTTTTTGCGCCTTTGGTTGGGGATTCGGAGGCCGCCATCGGGCTTTTGAAAGGTCGAATAGACAATGCTGACGGCTGATCGCCTGTTTTTTCCTTGCTGTACCCAAGGCTCCGTCGCATTTCTGAAAACTAAAAAACGTTTGTCGTATTCAAAATTGAACCTGACTCTAAATCTAGCGAAAACAAAAAAAAAAGATCAAAAATTTTGATTTCGAAATAGGCAAAACTTTTATCTTCAAACATGATCGTATCAAAAGACGAGAATTAAAATACTGTTCAAAAATACGAACCTCATTTTCGAGTTCAAAGGCCTATGGCAACTCTAAGACTATTAGTCGGAATATGAACTTCTTGATTATAAAAAGGAAAAAGGAAAAACATCTAAAATCAGACTTCTCAACTTAATTTGAACTTTTAAAGCTGATCCATCGCAAAAAAAAAGTTTAATTTTCTGAATAAATGAACTAATACGGTCAAAAAAAGCAAAACTAAAGATACCGGTTAAGAAATTATGATTGAGAAGGTAAAAAAAAGTGGGAAAGACGGAAGCGAAATAAATCTTTAAAAAGTTTGAAAGAAGCAAGGCAACGTTTCTTGAGCAAGACAACTCAATTTAAACAGCAGAATAAAAACATCCGAATACAAAACCGGCACCAAAAATAAGAACAAAACAAATATAATCAAGATCTCAATTTTTCAAAACTTACATTCGAAAAATCTTTTTTGCCGGGCTAAATACGATTCTCTCAAATTTTGCGCGTTTTCGTGTAAGTGCCTGCGGCGTATTTGGAATTCCAGACCACAAGTTTCCCGGCCGCGAATGAGTCGTCGTCGTCGTCTAAATTTTCGTTGACTTCGAACTTTGTTCCTTCAATTCGCCGTGATTTATCAATGTTTGAATGTTGTCATTGGTTCAGAGCGTAACTTTTCTTGTTTCTGGCGTTCTCTGCAGTTGGTGTGGCTTCTGGCGTTTCACTTTTAATGAGGAGGGCAAATATTATAATAGTTTACTTTTTCTATTCGTTTACACTATTTGGCGCACGAAACCATTATATCGGCACATCAAACAGTTTCTATCGATTTTTCTCCATGCAAAGCAGGTTTCCGGACCCTTTTTGAATTAGTCTAGTGTTTTACAGCGCTGATTTCTTAGTTGCGCACATCATTAGCCATTTTTTTTTTTTCGATTTTTCTCCTATCGAAATTTTTTTTTTGCTAATGCCTAAGCCATCTTTCGCTTGAATTTTATTTGAAAATGCTGTTTCTCAAATAAACTTTATAGTAGTGTATTTTTCAGTGGTACAATGGCAACGACCGCTGCAGCCACACAGCGATTGCAATCAAAGAGACAAACTTTGGACGAAGCTTACGCACCGCCTGCCAACTTCCTGGAAATTGAAGTTCAAAATTGACTGTTGTCACCTTTAATTTAGTTAATTAAGGTTGTGAATCCAATAACTCACGGCGTTGGCAAAAACCGATACACGGATTACGAAATCCGGATGAGGGTTTGTGCATTTCTTTAATCATCTTATATTTTTTTGCTTTTTCAGTCGAATCTCCCAGTTTTCAAGCAAAAAGAGTCGAGCGTCCGGCGCCGATACAGCGATTTTGAGTGGCTCCGCGGAGAGCTGGAACGAGACAGCAAGGTTTTTTTATTGGCCTAATTTTTATTTGAAACGAGATGAGAAGTGTTTAGATCGTCGTGCCAGCCTTGCCGGGAAAATCTTTGAAGCGTCAGTTACCATTCCGGTCCGATGATGGCATTTTTGAGGAGGAGTTTATTGAAAATCGCCGCAAAGCGTTGGAGCTTTTCGTTAATAAGTGCGTTCTTATTCATTTTTTTTTTCATAAAATTAGGCAATATTCGGTTTGAACGATGTCAAATCTGTAAGGCCAAAGTCTCCGGAACATTTTTTTGAGGAAACTTTTTCATTAAACTCCAAAGATCGAATTTTTCTTTCTCTTTTTGAAATACGTAAAAAGCACTTTTTGATTTTTTTCTAATATATTTTAGTTCTCCGTATATTCCTTTATTCACTTTTTGTTTCTATGAATTCAGCTGAATGAAGCTCATTTCTCAATCTAATTATTGAAGTTCGAAAATTTCTGATACCCTGAGAAATTTAAAAACTGATTGAAGTTATTTCGACTCTAGTATTTAACTGGAAATTCGTGATTTTGCCACTTCAGTAGTTTGTTCCTCTTCATCAACTTTTCCAGGTTTTAATTTCAATTCAATCTTTTTTTTTTCTCAGAGTAGCCGGTCATCCGTTGGCGCAAAACGAACGTTCGTTGCATATTTTCCTGCAAGAATCGGTCATTGACAAGAACTACGTACCCGGAAAGATCCGAACCGCTTGAAATCGACGCCTTTGTACAGACGAAAATCTATATTTGCAAGTATTTTTTTTTTACTTTGAAACTCCTCATCTTTCTTTCCATCCATAATGTAACATAGTCTTCAATCTCATAACTTATTCCCATTATTAATAGCAATTTAGTGTGTTCCTACGGTGTCTTCTTACCATTATTCTTAATATTTTTGTACTCAAAACCGGAATTTCCGAATATGTGGTTCTTTTCCCGAGATGAATACTTTGTAAATTTCTCTATTTGAATAATCCTGGCCAGTTTGTCACTATTTTTTTCTTCTCCCGATGGATTTGGTGATCGTTTTATACCCGTTGAAAAAACTGATTTTATATAACTTAATTCTTGATAAAAGATACATATTAACACAGCTTCCACCCGAGAAACGAACAAAAAAAGGTAATTCACATGAAAACATGCTATATGGATTATGAAAGGAAATTTTAAATTTCTAAAAAAGGAAAAAGAGGCGATTTGGCGTATTAGCGGATCACATATAGTTTTTTTTTAAAAATCATTATCTTATTAATCTTATTACCACTGAAGAAGAAGAAGATATTTGGCCAAGAGGAAATAAATTAGTACTCGCAATTTCGCTATCATATAGAAACTTTTGAAAAATGGGATTAAGCAAAGAGGAAAAATAAAAGGTAGATGAAGAGGCTAAAAATCGACAATTTCAATAGGAAGCCGCTGATGGACGATTTTTGCGGATATTGAACCGTGTGCACCTGAAACGGAACGATTCAAATGAGAAAAAAACTTTGCTAGCTATTTAAACGAATTACATTTCATTAAACAGCTGCTGTGGTGAATTTCATCTTTCGCGAAATTGAAAATTACTTTTGAGTTCTGAATTCTGTTATCTCTCTCACGCCCTGACGATATTTTTGATTTTGGAAACAAAAAACACGGCATCCTAAAATCCAATTAAAAAAATCGTGTGGCCAATAGTGATTTTTAGAAGACTCAGAAGTATTTATTTTTCAAAGCTAGACCAATGAGGATCCTAACAACAGTATTAAAAAAAGTTTTACAAGTTTCGATAGCACCTTACGCACTGACCTAACGGTCGATGGACTATTTTGCCATTTCCTGACCTGAACACTATTGTCGGCACTGAGAGAGACGAGAGAAGCTTGAGATCCGGCGGCAGGTCCCGGTTCGATGACGTCTTTGCCGCGTTCGTCCTTCAGGACGACGTCACTGGCCGTCTTGTCGAGGAATTCGATCGATGTGACAAAGATGCCGTGGGTCTCCTGGACAATTTGATCGTGCATAATGAAAAATTTTGGGGTTTTTTTTACTGGAGCAAATAAAAGTTGCCGGAAATCGTGGGTGTCGTAGACGCCGACGCCGCCAGACATCGTCCCGATGGCCGTGAAATTGCCGCAATCCGTCACCGACAGGGCTGATATCGCCTGAGTAGAAGCGAATGAAAAAACGAAATTTAAAAAGAAGAAAATAATAATGGTCTTGCCGTATTCAAAGTAATTTCGGCGAAAAGCAAAATTGTCTCTGACTTTCCCAAAATTTAGCAATCCCTTTCACCTCTGGCGTTTCGCGGAATCACTCATATACTGACAAAACTGATGAAAACCGCACTTCGTCTCGAGACGTTTTAGAAAATGTTCAGGTTTCTTTGAAAGGCACAGCAAGAACTTGGCTACAAAATATAACCCTGAAAACCGGGTCAATGTTCAAAACAATTTCAGCGATTTCAAAACTGACAAAATTTTCATTTTAAGTTATTTCGCGAAATAGACAAAATATGAATCCGGGAAAACTCCGAATTGCGCGAACTCTAAATTTTGAAATTATTTGAGCATTTACAACTTTTCACACAAATTTACAAAATTTATATCCGCGCGTAGAGTTCGCCGTAAAAAGTCACATTTCGCGATATATCGTTGTAAGATCTTTTTTAAATAACTCCCGGATTTCTATTTTCGATTATTTCGTAAAAACATTTTACACGAATAACGCGTCAATTTTCAAATCGCCGAAATTAGTTTGAAGACGAGATCAAGCTTCAGCCGTACCTCAGTGGCGACTTTCTTGACAATGACAGGCCGCAGAAGCTTTTTCTCGGAGTTGAAAGCCCACAAGGCCAAGTAGCAGGCAATATCCTTCGAAGCTCTTGAGATAGAGTTGTAGGCGGCGACGAAAACCGTGTTGCTGCTGGCCGCACCGAGATTCGTGCACCGGACACTTCTCATCTGAAGAATTTCGAATTATAAAGAGATAATCCCTTTGAGAACGAGCATAGTATCTTTTTAAACTCTTATCGTGATATTTGAATGGGCATATGCTGATATAAACAAGGTCTCGAGGTGAAAAAGCTCATCCTTTAGAGATATTGTAAAAAAATATTGCGCCTTCAAAAAAATCCGCAAGAATATAAAAAAAATTATAGCCATAAAAAAATCTCAATCGTCGCAGACAGAAGCTAGTTAACCAATCACATCCCTTCTACCAAAAAAAGTTATCTCCAAAAAAAGATATTCTTTCGAAACTTATTTGTATCATGATTTTTAAAAAAACTATCAAAAAAAATACTTTGAAACCACGAGCAATTTCAATCGGAAACGGAACATCAATGAGCATTTCGCCAGTTTGTGTGCTCCATAGGAACGCTTTACCATTTCCAACCGATCTGAAAAATAAAAAATTAGAATCTACACGAAAAAATAGATGTATTTTCTGTTTTTAAACCCTTCAACAAGTGTTTAAAGGCATGAAACCCAAAACACTGAAAGGAAATTTCGCTTCGAAAACATTTGATAAATCTATGCGCCTTTAACATTGAGAAATGATTCAGAGCAGAATATCATGTCGAAAATAAAATGTTCACAAACATCAAAATCTTGGAATCATAGGAAAAATCGATATCATCGACATCGGATTCGTGTGCGGCGACGTCGTGTAGCGGTTTCGGTTCAGGGTCTTTTTCCTACAAAACAAAATTCTGATGGAAACCAAACTTTTGGAATACGAACACTTTTTCTATTAATGGTCCTGGCGTCCCAAATTCGTACATGGCCATCTGCTCCTCCAGTCGCAACCATTTGACCTCGGTATTGACGATCAAATTTGACGCATTTCTTGAGAAAATTATGTTAACTAAGTTTCAGAGGTTAAAAACCTGGTAGGACATTTTGGTGTGATGATCAGTCCTCACACGACCGATTTGCTTGAAATTGAACCCGATTTTCCTGTCCTCTTCAGTTAACTTGAAGCCTTGCGTGATGTAGAAGTCGCAGAACTGAAATACAAAAATATTGAAGCTTGTAATTTTTTTATTTTTCAATTTGAAATGTTTCTTAGACGAATGATAACTGATTCTATTAGAAATAAACATGTTCAGTTTTAACTACCATTTTATATTTTATTTTATTTCAAGCTAGACTTTTAAAAAAACTTTTTTTCCAACAGGAGCTACAATGTCACTAATAATCTGTCCTATTTCATTACTCCTTGACTTTTTTGAAGAAAAACCAAAAAAACTTATAAAAAATAATTTTCAAGCCAGTCACTTGTTCATGGCCAGCGGCTATTAAAAAAATCTGCCATCGATCGGATTTTTCGGTTAGACACGCCACATCCATGTTCATCGTCGCGAAGGGACCCGTGTCAAACTGAAACAAAGATACGTTGAACTCACAAAAAATTTTCAATCAAAATAACTTTTGAAAAAAACCTTGTCAACGCACTCGGCTCGCATCGTAGACGGTGCTGCCGAATTTTCCTTCTCGAATGATAATAAATGCGTCTTGAAAATCTTCTTATGATTGAAAAGTTCCTCTTTTTCTTGTGAAAAAACCTGAATTTCATTGGCGACGCCAGTTTTCGAAGAGCCGCCACCACCGGCCAGAACCAGGTGTCGAGAGCCGATTTTTTTCAGACAATACGCGGGAATATCAATGTTTCCAATCACTGCTGACGGCTTTTTCCTGTGCTTGTCCACCCAATCGACGAGATTCGTGCCAAGACCCATTCGTCACTGAAAAAAACAGAAAAAAATTCAACAAAAAGTTAGCGTAAAATGCATAAAACGATTACAGAAAACTAAAAAAAAGCAACAAACTTCTTCATCTCAAAACGAGATTTCAAATTTTTTTATACACTCTGAAAAATTTCGTAACTCTCATGCTCAACAAAAAAAGAAAGCCCGTTTTTGAAAACGTTTCAGGAATGAGTTGGCACTGGGCAAATGGAAAGACATGTTGAAATATTTAAAACTTCAAAGAAGCCGCGTGGTTAATATCCTGATTCTGTAGCTTATTTCAGTAACTGGAATCTATAAACGAGTGAAAAAACGAGAGAAAGCAAGATAATTTAAAAAAATTAAAAAAACTATCCGTACGTAGGCAGGCGGGGCGCAAGAATTTTGCAAAGTTCATGTAGAGTGCACGTCAGTTTTAATAATATATCGCTCGATAAAAATCTTTTCTATGATATACAGTATATCAGTTAAGAAGATTCAATATTAATATTTAATTTAATCAGAGTATATCATAAACTCTAATTAAACTTTTACAAGGAAGTATATAAAAGAGCTTAACCATGAGAATCATCTAACAACCAGTTTCGGCTACGTCGAGGTGCAATTAGAGGATTATTAGTCAAAAAACCGCCGAAGGCAGCGATTTTAAGCTTTTCCGGCATTACGCAACATGGGCTTTGTAGAAAAACGATATATTTACAGGTGCTTATTCTAAGACTACGTCTTGGGGCGAGTTATGAGTCGTCCTCCGTAGGAAAAGAAATATTTCTCCAAGAATTGAAAGAAGTTAAAGTTCGATCAGAAAAAATAAATTAACAATGGCAAAAAAATATTTTATGATATTTTTTGCAGCTTATTTTCTCACATCGATGCGTACTTCATGTTCAAAAAGCTAAAAAGTTCTCTTTCAAAATATTCGTCTCAATTTTTACAGCAAATTTTTCTTCCCTCCAGCTCGAATAGATTAAAAAAAATGGGAAGCGCTCGAAACGAGGCGTGCCTTGAAGCGTGTAGATAATCCGACCCGTCAGAAAGTCTTGCACGCTCCAGTTGCCATCGGCCAAAAGATCCGGGGTCCGAAAAACGGTCGATTTCTACGCACTTTTTGATCAGCATGTCTTCACATCTTCACAGGACTCTCAACTTTTCATTTTACTGCTTGATAATGATGGTTCGAGCTGCTCCATGGCCAGGTGGGAATGGTTTTTGAGTGAATCTTGATCTTTTACATTTTTCCGCGAGTTCTGGCCTTTTTGAAAAACCAGGCAGGTGAAAAAATATCATCTGAAATCCAAAACTCTAACGATCACAACTGAAAAAAAAAAACGAAACTCCCTCCAGACTTTCTCCAACCTTTCTTTTTCTCAGAATCGGAACAAATGCGACAAGTCGTCGACGCCTACAATAAAAGAGCCCTAGAAATCGAGATGATGACGAAGCAGGCAGCGATCTTGAAAAACCAAGTAGTTTTTCATTGCACACAGTTCCAGAACTTGTAAAAATTGAGGAAATGGCGATGAGTTCGACTCCAACAACTATACCACCTCCGATATCACCACCGCCATCGCCTAGACCTAGTATCGAGGACGACAAGACGTTTGTTGCGAGTAAGGTCTTGAGGCGATAAGTTACGGTATCTGATAGTTAAAGGAATGGAAGAGCAGGCGCATCTCGTCAATCAACTCAACTTCATGGCGGCGCAGGAAGCCATGTCGAGGAACAACATTTTGGGTTGGTTTTGGAGTATTGAATTGTCTCAAACTTGGAATTATCAGTAATTTCGTGGAAAAGGAAAAAATGAGAAGAGGAACTCAAATCTATCGAAAAAAAAACAGTTAAACGTCTTTGAAAAGCTTCGGCCTAACATCGATTCTAGGTATAACAAATTAATAAGGTCACTCTCCGCGACGGTTTATGAACCAAAAGCTTGAAAAACTATCTGATTTCACGGACGTCCGGTTTTAATGATTTTCAGCCGCGGAGGCCTCACTTCTCTCAGCCGCTCTCCGACCAATGATTCCTCTACCCATTGGACCACCACCACCACCTCAGCAAATCTTCCACTTTCCATCAGCCTCTCAAGGTATAATCAAATTTGCTCGACTTGAAAGGCGAGCGCGTATGCGGTTCTTGGACTATCTGGAGAGCTCATTTGTCACTCTTTTCCTTTCTTTTTTTCATTTTTTAATCGATTGGTCACCTCTGTACATTAAAAATTGTGAAATAGATACAAAATGAGAGGAGACCGAACTTTTTAAATAGTCGAAGGCGCTTGAATTGAACTCGTGCCAAGAAACACAATTGCGTCCCGCCTCCTTCTCTGTCTCCCTCGCCTTTCAAGTCGGAATTGATTGACCTTGCGTAGTTCCTGAAGATTGTAAAATCCCTTATCAGCCCGGATCGAAATGGAAGAAGGCCCTGCGATAGTTTCGAGACCAATAAAGACTTACGAAGCTCTGCCGCCGCCAGGAGAGCAACTACCCTTGAGGCGCGACTTTGCCCCATTCGTCAAGAAATCCCAGCAAAAAAATGAGACTGTGGAAGAGAATTAGACTTGAAATGTGTGGTTATCGTAATTTATCGCGCTCAAAATGTTTTTCTTTCATTAATTTTATGATAACTAATTGCTTGTCTCCAACATTTTTGATGGAAATATCCAAAATTCCCACGAGCGACAGAGCGTGGTGGTTCGAAAGACTTCAGGAAAGGAGAGAATTGCGTCTCTGCGAATCTCACGCTCTATCGCTTTCCAGACTTCAATCAAAGAACGAAGTATGGCTCAAACGCAATTTTTAAATTTTCTCAATTTTGAAGCAATATTGATTTTCGAGACATTTAACGTTTTTAAACCCCCAATGTTCTTATTTTCCAAAGGTACACAATAGCGATCTCAAAATAAATACTGACATTTCGATCAACCCGGCTTTAAATCTCAAATCGAAAGAATTAATTCATCATAGGCCTCTCAAAGTGACGTCATGGTGCGAAAAACTTGCCTAGGCTTCTAGAAAAAAAGTTACGATTGTTCGCACTAGAATTTTTTTCCGTGGCTTTTGTGGGCGGGGCTTTGCGGTCCCTACCTATAATTTCTCTCATGATGGCCAGGTTCCTCAGCGGATTCACCCGTATTGAACCTGTGATTCTGAGGCTATTTGAGTTTCAGTTTTGCTAAAGCGGTGTCTCAGCTGGAGTGGAAATGCCAGAATTCTGAAAGTAGAAAGTTCTACCAGCTGTGCAAGAAAGTTCTGTTAGCTGTGCTTATACGGGTTTATACGGGTGCACCCGTTGAGAGCCCGTGTTAGCACGGCTGAGCCCTCATCAGCATGAGAGTTGGCTTCTATTTGATCTACGGAGGTCAAAACTAGCCACCGGTTTTTTTTTTCGTCGAGATTTATCCGTTGGTAACTTTCGTCAAGATCGGCTTCCACAACCTCAGAAGCTCAAAAAAACACCTAAGGCCCTTAGGCTAAGGGTTAGACTTTGAATTTTTTTCGATTTTTTCGAAAACCATTTTTTTTTTCAGATTTTCACACTAATCGATAGGAAATAACGTCAGAAGCCCAAATATCCAGGTCAAAAAATCTCCAGGCTTCTAAAAGAAAAGTAATGATTTTTCAAATTAGGAGATTTTTGTGAGATCATAACTTAATTTCTAGGAACCTATGAACTTAGATTTCTAGTTTTTCTTGACCTCCTTGGTCTTCTCTACTCTCATGCTGGTCAGGTGCTTCAACGGGTGTACCCGTATTGAACTCATGTTTTTAAGGCAATCTCAGCAGTACGAGAGAGAGAGAGAGAGATGTCAGTATAACGTACGCGGCTTTTGGCTCGAAATGAAACTACTCAAAAGCGAGTGTTAAGAAACGAAGAAAACAGTGATTTATATTTATCAATCGAGAATACCACGAATGACAGATGTGATTGGAAATTACCAGTAAACAAAAGTCATGAAACAAGGGGAGCGGCTCACGTTTGACATCGTATTTTTCGCCAGACACCGCTAATTTGCTACCGCAGTCGTACGTCCATCACCTTTAAAACCAAAACAAATGAAATTGATTTTCAATGAAAATTCCAGTCAGTTCTTATTGGCTTTGTAGGCTTGAACTCGTCTGAAATTCCTAGAATTCGCCAAAAAAAAGTCCATAAAAGACGCAGTTTTGGAAAAAATTTCGAGATTTTCGTCAAATTTGGTGTCATGACCAACACGAAAAAGCGAAACCAACCATTTTTTTCAACATTCTTAACATGTTATTTTCCCTTTTTTTCATTCATTATTTTTCAAACCTGATTAAACTCGTCGAATAAAATAGTTGTATCCTCTTGAACTCGTTTCCCAGCACAGGCCAGACGAATTCCACGGGGAACTTCAATTCTCTTCATTATTTCAATCAATTGGAGTTTTTTTTTTCACCTCGAGGCGGGAGGGAGTAATGGTAGTAGATGGTTACGAAGGCGTCTTTGACATTCCCACGGACAAATTCCTTCGAATAACCGGGAAAGACTTCGGCGAAACCAAAACCCCCGGTCTGCTCATATTCTGGGAAATTTTCAATCCAACTTGACGAGAAAAATATATTTCTAAGGCCTAAATTGTAGTTGAGAGTATGAAAGTGCTTAAAAGAGTCAAAACTAATTTATAGACACAATCGAAAATATCTCAGACATAAAATGTAACGAAAAATTCTATTTTTGGACTACTCTGTATTTTTTTGAGACAAAATCAAGAGAAAATATATTTTTTTCATTGGATTTAAAACATCTTTTGTCCCTTGAGAAATCAAAAACTTGAAATTCACCATTTAGCCTGAACTGAATGTAGCCGCTGGCCGCTTCCCCTGGAATTATTATTTTCGCGAAATCTGAGCTCTTTCGAGTAGAAAAAAATTATACATATAAAGAAATATTTTCATTTTACACCAATAGAATTTACCACTAACAATCCTGAGCATTTCCTCGAGTTTTCGCTTCGAGGAACCTTCTGTGTCATCAACAGAGACGAAAATCGGGCAATCCGACTTGTTGGTAACGATCGTCGAGTAGCTAGTCATTCTGGAGAGGATATCATTTTGAAGCAGAGCTTGAAAAACAATTTACAATTTAAAATCTATTCACTCGAGTATTATGACCAAGCACAGGAAGTTGAAACGGGAAGTGTAACTTTCTGAACGTTCTTTGAAAAAATTATGAAGACAAAATAGATAGTTTGCAAAAAGTAGAGCCTTTAAAAAATTGAGAAAGGGCTTTCTCCAGGATTTTGAGTCCTTTTAACTTCCAAAATTCCAAAGAATAGTTGATATGCCAACCAGAAATCCGAAAAAAAGGTATAAAGAGATGGGCGTTGACTGATCCTCCTTCAAAACTTGATAACACAGTCGTTCGAGGAGTTCAAATATTGATAAAATGACGAGAAAAAGATAAGAAAAAGCTTCGTTTTCTTATCATTCTGAAATTGAAGAAGAAGCATTAAAAGAAAAGGTCATAAAGCATCATGACACACAGATTGCTGGAATTTTCAAAGGCGGCGAAATTGATAAAGGTCTTACGACGAAAAGTCTCTTTCAGTGTGATTTTTTTAGCCACTATCGACTTCTGCGCCTTCGAACATTTAGCAAGCGTTTCTGAACAAAAATGAAGAGTAATAGAAACAGAAAATGACATTCAAGCCCATGAAAATCTGTGGCGTATTATTTTTAAAAAAAGAAGAAATAAAAGGTTAAATCTTTATCACATGCAATCGATAAATAAGACAAACTCGTAATAACGTATCAAGATCATTCATTCATCTGATTTCACTCGGGGAATGTTGGCGCGTTGCTTCTCGGCTTCAGCGAAACGTTTGAAGGCTTCTTGGCGGAGATTTTCATCTAAAGGGCTTTTCTGGAACTCTTCCAAGAGGCCCTCGTGCGTGACAACCTGCAAAATATAATATTAACAATTTTGAAAAGAAAATTTGGAAAAGAAATCAAACATTTTTTTTTTCTAAAGTTGTCCAAACGGTCGCCATGCAAAGACCACGACATAATTCGTCCATTTTTTTTTTTTCTTCAAACCTGATTAAACTTGTCGAAAACGATGGTCGCATCGTTCTGAACACGATAGCCGGCGCATGGAAGTCGAAC
Source organism: Caenorhabditis auriculariae (assembly GCA_904845305.1). Lineage (NCBI taxonomy): Eukaryota > Metazoa > Nematoda > Chromadorea > Rhabditida > Rhabditidae > Caenorhabditis > Caenorhabditis auriculariae. The sequence goes on from CAJGYM010000004.1 coordinate 1,081,394, forward strand.
TCCGCGGAATACTTTAAAATATTTACATTAAAGGAATAGTTTGATTTCGCGGACCTCGTGGAGGCAAGGAATAGTAGTGGTAGATTGAAACGAAGGCGGTTTTGGTCTCACCACGGACAAACTTTGCCGAATAGCCGGGGAAAACTTCCGTGAACCCAAAGGAGCCTGTCAACTCGAACTCTGAATAATTATGGAATTGGGAGGGGTTTTCGGTGGCTGAGCTGTTTGAAGGATTTCAAAAGTATGATCGGACGTTTTTATAAAATTATTACTCAGACGGTTTCTACAAAATAAAGAATAATTTTTTTTCAAACAGTATCTGAAGTGTGTAGAAATTATGTGTGTTGTACAGTCTGTGTGCCACGACTTGAAATTTCACCGAACGACATTCCGCTGTTCCGCTGCGTCCCTTTGCGAACCTTGGTCGCGCTTTTAACTTGTTTTTCTTTTATTAAGGTATTCTACTTTCATGTGCTCCCAAAGCAACAACAATCAATTGAAAGCGTGACCTAGATTCGAAAAACGCTTCGCAAACGCACGCAGCGGAATAGCGGAATGTCGTTCCGTGAAATTTCAGGTCGCGGCACACAGACTATAACTAATTTCCCAAATTAGGCGACTTCTGCGAAGCGGAGCATTTATGTTTGACTTGGTACCATTTTCAAAAGTTGAATCTATTCCTTTTCAAAACCAGAATGGGCTATAAAATAAGTTAAAATAGTTTGAAAAAGCCCATATTTTTTTCCAATTCAGAAGGTATTTCTCCTGACATCCAAAAAAAAACTAACCAGACGGCTTGCTGGCGTTGTAGCCGTTTTCGGGCTCGTCTGAAAATTCGTTTCATTAATAATATTTTCCTCGGTGAAAAAAGCTCACTGCTGGCCTTCTTGATCATTTCCTCGACTTTTCTTTTGGCGGAGCCCTCAGTTTCATCAATGGCAACGTAAATTGGGTATTCTGACGTGTTGGCAATGATCGTCGTGTGGGAGGCCATTCTAAATTAGAAAAAAATTTGAACCGAGCGGAAAAACAAAAGACAACGAAAAAAAAACGTGGAAAATTGAGAAAAAAAAGACAGACTTTTCCCTAATTATTCATCCAACTCCAACGAAAAAAAAGACCGAGATAACAAAGAAAAAAAGAGAGAAACTGAAAAAAGGAAACGAAAAACGTTCAAATACGAACATCGCAGGGGGGAAACCCAGTTTAAATAGCCCACTGAGAATCGATTTTGCAGTATTTGAACGCAAGTTTGCACCATTTTGCAACGCGATTGTGAAACTATTTGTTTGAATCTTAGGAGGCGGAAAAGGACACGTAGCCTAGCAACTGCCGGCCTTGATTCCATTAATAACAAAAAGCGATAAAAGAAAATCGAGAAAAAAGCAAAAAGCTCCTTCACTTTAAAAAAAATTGATAAGAAAATAATCAAATCAATAAGGGCGTTGACCTTCAAGTCATCTACACAGGAAATGACGAAAAAAAAAGCGAAAAAGACTTCATAAACGAATCGAGAAAGGGTATCGCGAGACCCTCTGAGGTATATCGCAGGGTCTGAAGTCTCACGATGGTACCACGAGGGTACCTCTGATGTCTTTGAGCAAAATGAGATAGACTTGAGGGAGACTCTCAAGTCCCTCCCAGATGGATCAGATATAGCTAAAAAGTACGCCGGAGGTCTCACGATGGGCTCATTACGGGGTCTTCACGATCCATTTTGAGAGGTACCTTTGTGTACACATTATGGTACCTTCTCGATTCGCCTGTGTTTAATAAATCGAACAAATTTTTCTCCCAGAAAACGTTTTGAATTCAAATATATTAGGCTTGAACTATTTTATGAAATTATTTGAAAAAAACCGAATTAAAAAAAGAATCTTTTACAAACGATGTTCTCAGGGAAATTTGAAAGAAACCAGTTTCTCAGAACGAATGAATAAAAATTTAGAGATATCGATAGTTTCCAAGTTTTCAAATTGTATGTTAAATTCCAAACTCTAGCTCAATCACCACTGATTAAAAAAAAGAAAAACAAAATCGAAAAGTGAGAAACCGAATGAAACAATCGGAAAAATGAATTGAAAAAAAGAAAATGATAAATTTGATTTGGTGAGAAAAACTTACCACGGAAAAATGGTCTCACGTTATGCTCACAGTGAGACTTCTAATGGGACCGTGTTTTCTAGATGTAGTTTTTCACGATGATTCCAAATCCGGTCTCAAAAGCTGCCACATAGGTCTGTGGAAAAAGTTATGGATCCTCAAAAGTCATTAAGGGAAATTGGCTTAACCTTTTTTTCGGCAAAGGCGATGGTCCTAAGTAAGCCCACTACTCTAACGAAAGTTGCGTTGCACCCCGAGTCGAACTTTCGGTGCACCCGCAGTGTAATCATGGGTGTACCTTATTTATATTTAAACGCCTGATAGTTTCTCCGTACACGATTTCGAAGTGATTTGATTCCCAATATCATCACTTTCTACAGTTTCATCCTAGGCCGTTACGGTAGCTCAAAAAAAAACTTTTTATTTTCGACTGGTTGCCCCAGAGGTGCACGCCATCCAATTCCAACCAGGGTGCAGCGCAAACATCAACGAAAATATCACTTTTTTTGGAGTTCACTGCGGGTCCTCATTTACACCCTCATTTTTGGTAGAGTGCGACTCACGAACAATTATTGTAAGAAACAATTTTTTTTTGCATTTTTTATCAGCGTAGCTAGGATAACTTGGATCTAGACAGCCTTTGAGAAAGAAAAAAAGAAAAAAAAACAACCAAAACTTTTTTTGAAGTTTGCACACCGATGGTATCGAACCTAAGATACTGTAGTTTAGAAAACTGACCGTTCGACCGACTGTTCAACCAAAACTTTTGCAACATATCCTAATAAATGGTCATTAGTCAAACGGTTGGAGTTTCAACATTTCAACACGTCCCTTCAGAATGAAATTTTGGTTTTTGGGCCGTTCGAAATGTCAAGTTCTGGTGGGTCTGTTTCGTAAGTTTCAGAGACTGGTCGGTCAAACGAACGGCCAGAAGAACGACATGTTATGACCGTTCGAAAACTGAACGGCTAAATCAGTTGAACGGTCAAATGGTTCGAACGATCAAATTTTAGAGCACTAATTTTAATTACCATTCCGCCATCTTCCCACTGCTCCTCGCTGCCGTTGCTGCAGACTACCGCCGAATCGCAATAGGACTCCGCGCTCGCTTCCTCTTCTCATCCGCTGGAGCTTTGAAAGATCATATCAGGCCTCATATCACTTTTTCCACAGACATATGTGGCAGCTTTCACAATCGGATTTGGAATCAGGGTGAAAAACTTCATCTATAAATTATGGTCTCATTCAGAAGTCTCGTTGTGAGCTGAGAACACTCCCTGGTTAGCGTCAAACGCAAAGCTCTCAGTTTCTCGTACTCCTTCCTGTACACATTAAAAAAGTTCAATATTCTGACGAAGTGAAGATTTTTCTTTTTTTTTTTCAGAAAACGGAAAAGGTTACAACAAAAAGTTGTTCAAAGTTTCAAAAAGGTGGATATTTTCAGGCGCTTTTTTCCATTTTTCACCTGGAGCTCCCGCCGAAGTTTCAAAACTGAAACTTTCACATTCACAATCGTCTCCTTGAAATGGTTCGGTCCCACTTGAATATCACTTTGAACGGTGAGAATTTTTCTTTTTCCAAATGACCCAAATTTCCAAACCATCAATTTTTACACTTTATACACGGAGAGATTATTTTTCTTCTAAATTTCAAATTGAACAGTCAAAAAATGATAATAAACTTTGAAGAGACCCTCATGAATTGTGAAATCGAATGGCACAGCGCTCTGCTGCTCACTATCGAGGTCTTCTACTGTTTTGCCGACTTCTTGGGCGTTTTCGCCGTTCTCATCATTGACCGACGCTATTTACCCAGTGACCGGTACTCCTGTCTCTCCTTCCAGGTAACTTTGTATTTCTTCAATGAAAAATGAGCTCTTTCAAGTCACCAGTTCAAAGTTTTCGAGTAGGTGAACACGAACACAGATTGCGACCTCAAAAACGTTGCGAGATTTAAATTTCAACTGCCAAAACGCAGCTCAACTGCGGCGTTCTCAGAAAATTCATGACGTTTCAAGTTACGCCCAAATTAAAAATTACAGATCGGTACAGGGATAATGGCATTTATTATCTGCGCAACCAACAATGTTTTTATGTCTTGTCACTCAGCGGAACTTGAATTTTTGGCGGTAATTTTCTTTAAACTCATCTTTTTTAAAGCTTGATTTTCATTCATTTGAAAAAATTGCGTCCTAATGTCCATTTTAAGGTCGTTCACGCCTCAATCTTTGAAATTTCTTTGGGATTCGTGTTCCATATTTTCCTAAGTTGCTACCAGGAACTAACCCAAGCCAACCGGATCATTTCTTTCGTTTGCTACGTCCTTCTGACCAATTTCATGTATGCTCTATTGGTAATTGGCGCACTTGTTATGGCCGCAGTTCAAATAGTAAGTTTTATTCCATTTTTTTTTCAAAGTGAAGGAGCAGGTGAAAGTTTAGCGACGTTGATTAGAAAACTTTTTTTCCAGATGTATCTATCAGCAACCTGGTCCCACTTAATCCCACAATCAGTTCTCATTATAATCATACTTATATGCTTTCGTCTATTGAATCTAAAGTTATCCCTCAAGGTCAAAGGAGCGTCGCGGATAAGGAAAAACACACAGAAGGCTCTCAAAATGGTAAGGGTTATCTAAAATCTTTACCTAAGGTTACCTAAAATCTTTGTGGGCTGGAAAAAAAGACACCATCTACTTAACTTTCAATGGGTCGGTTTAATTTCTTGTTGACAAACCAGAATAAAGCTTAAACACCTTCAGTAGCTACATGGTCCCCTTAGAGGCTAAAATAAAAGCTTTTTTGCATTTCGAATTTTCGAAAATGCTTATGTTAGAGATGACTGGGAAAAGTCGAACATTACAGAAATAAATATTAAAATATTTTCCAGGTGTGCCTTCCTCTGTTCATTTTGTTCCTGAATGAAAATATCTTCCGAATTCCTATGATTCTCGGGACGGAGCCTCAAGTCTATCTGTTTGTGGCCAAATGTTCCCACGTCCTTTTCTACACTTCGAAATATGTCGTCTTCTACATCAACTACAAACAAGCAAAGCTACATAGAGTTCATACGGAAGAGATAACAACCCGCAATGTTTCTGATACCAAATTCTAATTCTTCTTTTTTTCATATTTTTTTCATTGGGACTTTTGATTGAACTGTGCATTTTTTTGTGTTTTTCCAATCTTAAAATAATTCATAGATCTCCCAGTTGTGTACTTAGGAATTTATTCTCCGCCCATGATTCTACACACTTTCACAGCGCAGGATAAAACAATTAGGAAAAACTGAGAGTTCAGAAAAGAAATTGGAAGTCAAAACAAAATATTTATCTGAAGAATTTCCCCTGGAACCAATGTGTTCAGCGGAGAAAGAAAGAGGGCTTTTTTTCCATTCCGGCCTGTTGATATCCGTTTCGGGATTTCACACTTGACCGTCATTGGAATCTTCAAAAAACACTTCGAATTTCTTCCAAACGTTCTCTTTCGTTTCGTTACTTCTTTGTAAACGTTGATTTTGTCTTGGTAGTGCTTGGTTGAGTCAATCTTGGAAAAAATAGAAAAAAAGTCATGTCTATTTTTGTGTTGGTGCAAAACCTGAGAAACTTTTTTAATTTTCCCTAACAGAGCTTGAAAAAAGGCCGTGTATAAAGAAATTGACTTTATAATATTCGAAACCTGAACCCATGTAAAGTGCGAAGATTGGCAAAAGTCGAGAAACACCTCGGAATTTGTGTTTGTATTTGTATTTGCATTGGCTATTCGGACCAAGAACTTGGCTTGGCTTGGGGCGTCTCATCCTCGGCTAGGAAATCGCCTCCAATTCTCCCATCCTTGTGTTGGCGGCTACCAGTTTTGTAGCGTCGCCATGGCCGTTTGCCAATTTCTCTCCTTATTTGTCGTCAATATGTCAACCATTTTTTATTGCGTTTCAATTTCTAAATGAATTTGGAACCCTGAAGTCCATTGGCACTAAACTTCACGGTCTTTGTTTGAAAATTATTTGGCCTTTAGTTTAAAAAAATTTATATACTCTTTCTCAAAAAAAAAGAAAATAAAACACCCAATCTTTACGACTTTCTCTAGTTTTTTGGCATCAAATCGTCCTTTTTACTTTTTCAAGTCCCAATTGAATTTCGAAAACCAAATGAAGCTCAAAGTTCTCTGGTCACAAAGCTGAACCTTCAGACTCTTTTTTTTCGGATTTCAGCTCCTATAGATGTTCATTTCAACCTTATTGTTTCAAAGAACATCCTCAGGCTTTTTTGACCGATTCCAACATTTTTTTTCTCGCTTTTGCTTCGAAACTACCTACGATCGATCTCAAGAAAAGAGTCTTTCCGTTCGCCTCGTGTTATTAAAGCAACTTGTCGTTTGGTCGGTTTTACACCTGATCGCGGTACGCCGAAAATCTACGGCAATTATGCGCAGAAGCTTGTTCATCTCTTCTTTTTTCTCGCACGCTTATATTTTGTAGTTTCATTTTGTGAATTGTAAAACTTTTTAAAGAGCTATTCCGACTTAAAATCTTCTTAAAACCACACAAACTTTCAAACTGAAAATCCACTCCTCTATTTTTCTCTTCTAGTCAAGTTTGAGTTGGATACATGAAAAAAAAAACACTTGAGAAGCAGGAATAATCCCTCCTGTTCCCAGTCAAAGTCATATATATTTCGTTCGTATCAAAAGCAAATAATCGGCCAGTTTCCACAGAGGGAAATATCTCGTTTTGAATCTTTTTCTTTCACAAAACGTCGGAATCACTACAGTTTGTGACGGCAATTTATTAGAAAATCGTTGATTGGAAGATTCAGAACCTCACCTACTTAACTTTTTTCCGACAAGGTAGAACTTCTAGCCTTTTTTATGGATTGTTTTTTTTTACGTTTTTTCTAAGTTTTCCATTTGAAAATTTTGAAAATCAATACAATGTTCCGTAAGAACGTTCAACGTTCACTTCAACGTTCACAACTTCGATCACTTCCCAACATCATTTATCGGTGAAATCAGATGTTGAGAAATAATTTTTGAGCTATAAAAAATCCTCTAAGCTTTTCCCCAGTACAATTAATTATATTCTTCTCATATCAGCTCAATAAACTTTGTTCTTTCCAATTTTTTCTATTCCAAGTTTCTCAAGTCCACCCTCGCATACATTCTAACGGCTTATCCACTTTACAAATCGTCTCGATGCTAATCTAATTGTTTTCTGACCGTGATACCATCTTGCCGTTGCAATTCCAAACACAGGAAAACAATGGAAAGAAGTTTGCGCCAAAACAAAATCCATATAAGGACGACATAAAAAAAGTGTGGAGGGTGTGGTTCTGTTGGACTTTCGGAAGGAGAATGGTTTTTTTAAATTGTCGCCGATTGCGAACGGCAAAAGTTGGCTACAGAAAGAAACAGTTCAATCAAGGGTTTTGCTTATTTCCATTTTTTGTCTGTCCTATTCCTTTCCTGATAGTATTCTTATCATCAGGAAATGGTCTAAAATTCCAACGGGATTTCTGAAGCATGTCCATAGAAACTGTTTTTATTAGTGCCCATTTAAAATCTGTGCTTCACAATCACCCCAAAAAAGGTCTCTCAAAAAGTTGGGACCGCTCGAAATTGAAAATTAAACTTTCCGATTGAGCGAATCGAAATTTCCATCATTTCTCTTTCCTACAAGAACTATCTAAGCTTTTCCCTTATCTCCAAATTTAATCGAGTTTGGGATGGATGTTGCGCAAGCACGCTGAATGAATTTCTTTTTTGTTTTGGTCGGCAGTTGAATAAACATTATCTTTGGACTAACGAGGGACCGTTGAAAAAACCAAATAGTTTTCTCTCCATTTTCGCTTTTTTATAGATGGTTTTATAGGATAATTTCTGAAGCTTTTTGAAATTTTTGCTCTTGAAGTTAAAAATAATCCCCCCTCCTTCCGAAACAGTCACCATTTTTCGAATAGTTTTACAACAGACTCACTGATCTGCAGATCTCAGAAAAACGGCGGAAGCCTATCAAAGACCATAAAAACCCGAGCAGATCATTAATATTTTCTCAACCGCCAACCGGCCTTCACAAATGGTCCCACCCCTTTGAAAAACTCAATTATTTCCCGTTTTCTTCGTTGGCAACGACTTGTGCCGAGGCGTCTGAGTGTGAACTCGTTCCTTCCCGTCGACGGCATCAGTGACGTCATCGATGACGGAGTAAAAGTGAAAAATTCTCATCAGTAGTGAGATCACTTGGAGCGCTTCGAAAGCGAGACTTTCCATTTCTTGATTTTTTTTTTGTCTTTGAAGACGTCGAACGGCAGCTAGGTATGCGTCATCGATGCCATTCTCATGCTACTGCTTTAAATGTCGGAACCACTCGGTTTTTGAATCTCTTTGAGCTTTCGGAGGTCAAAATTTGATTCCTCGAACTATCTTTGTTGTCTCCGTCTTGTGTAGCGTTCAATCTGAATATGCTATATCACATTCTTCCTAGTGAAATGACTTGGGCCATTCTTGAGACTTTCCTCTCGATCTTTTGGCCCGAATCGAGTACCTGAACATACTTCTGGTCGTTCAAGTTTTGAGAAAGTTTCAAAATGTTTTCGGTATTTGAAGACATCGAATTATGCTCGGAAAAAAATTCATCTGATTATCGTACTATTTAATAATGAATAATTAAAGAACTTTGGGTTTTTTCCAAAAAGCGAAACCTTATAAAGGCAATTTCAAAGGTTTCGGGTCTTCACTCAATTTTTAAACTTGGAATTGTTATTCTTTCAATTCCGAGGCGTATCTCTAAAATCTGAATTTTTAGCTTCTAAGCTTCAACTTTAATCTTCTCAACGCTGAGCCTTATGAACCTATTTTTCTCTCTGAAAAAAATATATGAAGTCCAGTCTTTGAGCTTCTTCTATTGACCTTGTCACCGCCTACAAAAATTCATTCAAACTATCAAACACCAAATAATTGGATTCCAATCCAACTCATCAAAACAACCCAAGAGATGAAGAAAAAAACGAGTCGCAAAAACGGTCGACGATTCCGTGGGCGGGGCGACGTTGTAGGCCACAGAGAGAAGCCGATTTTGGAATGGCATCCGACGACGTTCGCCGGTGATTGTCAGCGTCCCACAATGACTACCAACCAATGGCAACATTCCAACCAACCAACTTTCCTTCCTTATTTTATTCCCTTCTCTTTTTGTAGTGTTGGGGCTTTTATGTAAACCTGCTACTAAGAAATGAACCTACTTTTGTCTTCAACGTTAATCTTTGAATCTTCTACAGGTTATTCAATATTTGAAATAACGTTTTTTCACCGCTACTGATTTGAGCTTGAAAAACAGCAATGATTATTTCAAAATTTTTTTCTTCTCTTAATCTTCTTTGTAGAGTCCTTCTCAAAACTTACAACGAAAACTGGCTTTTCTTTCGAACCCGGAAACTCGAAACACGAAAGTTTTGTTCCCTTCTTCTTTCTTATATTATGCGGATTACGATCCTATCATTCAACATTGAAAGATGCTTTTTTTTCAACTGTAGATTTCTTTTCATTTTTTTCTGAGCTAACTTGTTAAAAACTCAGTTTCATGGAATTATTTGGAGCAGCACTTTCCAATTTGAAAAATTTACTTTTTTTTTCTATTTTTTCAAGGGAATTCAGAAAAATCGAAAAGCAATAATTTTTTTTTCTGAAAAACGTAAAACTTTTGGAACTGAAAATTTTCTCTTTTTCTTGCAAATTCTTCAAAATGTTCATTTTTTTCTCAGTGATGCCCTTGTCTGTTACATTGTTCTGTTTTTCCTTACCTTAAAATTTTTTTTCATCTGATAAGGTAAAACAAGTATCCAGTTTTTTTTTCTTTTCTTTTGAAATATTTCCTACTCCTTCCATTTTGAAAACCGGGAGTTCTGTAATTTGTGAACTCGAACTAGCCTAGCAGAGTTATTACGAAATAATCGGATCGCGTTCTTTTCTCACCTTCAAAAAAAGCCGGAAAGATTATAAGAAGAGAAAGTTGCGAAGGATATTTCAATAACAATAAAAAATGAAGTCGATCGTTGGAGCGAAAAACGAGTTTTTGATATCAAAAAATATATTTTCACTTGAAAATTTTTTTCCGATTCTTAAGAATCCTCTATTTTTCTTGACTGTTCTTACAACTTTGTCTTCTATCTATCTGTGCATACATTTCAAGTCAGTTGACTAGCTGCTCTCACGACTCGTATAAAATAACTTTTTTTACCTTTAAATTCACATAAGTAAATACATTTTTAAGTTAAAAAAACGAAAAAAATTTATTCTGCTCCATGTAGGGCTTTGAAACTCAAAAAATCGATAATGCTCTCACTATTAAAAGAAGCATAGCTTAAAAGACAGATTAAAGTGTTTTGATATATGATGTAAAAGAAAAAAATCAGTGAGTATACTTTTTTCAATTATTATCCGGCTCATGTGCTATTGTTTTACTGAGCACATTGTAACGACTTCGATCTCTAATCTGCCTTTTTTCGTTCTTTTGTTCAGAGGCCGTTTGTGAGAAAGTAGAAAGGGGTTCACCAAGCAATAGAAAGAGCCTGATATTGCGTATTATTTTCAAAAAAAATCCTAGCTTTGTATAAAAGGCTCTTATGGAATATTCTTTTAAACGAAACACTTATTTTGACTACTAAAAAGCCATTTTTAGCCTTTCATCACATATGGCGAAAATGGCCGTTTATCATTTTCTTACATACGGTTTCATATGAAAAACGGTTCTTGTCAACAGTTTCATCAATGAAAATACTGAAAACATCGAAAAAAGTTGCGTCAGCTTGTTAATCGGGAATCGGTCCCGCGATCCCAAATACCAAAGGCGACAATCCGTTTATGCAAGAGGGAGAGAAGCTTAGCAGTTGCGTGGGAAAAGCTGAGGTCCATCCTCCCTTCGGAACCTGTTTGATGTCGATGTTGCCTTGCGCAATATCATGGCGCAATCAGACCCTTGCCAATTGCCTTGAGAGAGACCAAGCAAAAGCCGCTTTAAACGGTTTTCTTTCATTCTTTTTGTGTTGAGACCAATTGAAGTCATACAAAAAAAATCTAATTGTTCCTGGAAGAATTTTATGGCCGAACGATTTGATTTTAGACCTTGCCGATTGCTTTTCGGTCATTTCATTCAAGCTGTCGCCCTTCCTTTTTTTTAGATTCTTCTTGGTGTTTTCTTTCAATTTCTTCCAGAGTTAGTGAAGTATCTCAAAACTTTCTCTAACGTTTGTTCAGGAATCTATAATTCTATAAATCTTCAAACACAATAACTTATCAAAGCCAATAAAAGTATCACAACGTCAAAAAATCGCTGAAAACTGATTCTTCACAAGCTTCTTCTTTTTCAAAACTTTCCAAGCACAATGATCCAACTTAAAAGTCCAAACCCGATGTATTCGTCACACAGAAAAAAAAAACCAGCATCGAAACCGGCCGACACATACAGAAGAACGTAACATTATTCAAACGGAAAGCGACCGACGAGACCACCAGATGAATAAAGAAACCAACCAACCAACACATAGGAAAAAAACGAACAAGCGCGGGAGGAGGAAAAAAATCCAGTTGATGCTCAAGGCCACGGCTTCTCCTTTGGTCAATCACTCACATTTCCCCTCGATTCCCCCTCCTTTGGCTCAGTAGACAAGCGTCTTGACTTCCGCTAGGAAGGTCGCTAGATCCGTTTCGCCTGTAAAATTTTGTTCGCTGTTCTTCGAAAAAAACTGGTTTTATTTGGCAAGGTGTGACTTCTGGGAAGCCGCCATCCGATACTATCTGCTTTTATCAGTTTTTAGAGGAAGTTTTGGAAATTTTCTTATATGGTCGTGAAAAGAAAGTTAATGGGAAAATTTTAATTTGAATATATTTTTGATCTTTTCTTCTCAACCGTAACACAAATAGATTTCTTGTGCCTCCCATTTCCAGCCCACTGACCATTTCCTCGGTCTGCGCGTTTCCCAAATTAAGAAAACTCGCTAAAAATCAATGTTCCGCACCGATCGTCGTTAATTTTTCTCGTTGAAAGCCCATCAGTCAATTTGAAAAGATCTTCTGGTGGCAAGATCGAAAAAGATATGTTTCGGCATGTTCTTTTATCTGAGGAGATCAACCGAGAAATAATCCAGTGGGTAGGGCCTTTATAAGGAAAGTTCTGAAGCTAAGAAAAAAAAACGAAACTAAAAAACGCCTTTTCAAAGTTCTACATTTTCAATGAAACTGCGGATTTTTTTCCGCCCTCCTAGGTATTTGGTAACGAGAACGGGACGCGAATCGGACGTCTCCTCAGCACGGATGCCGCACGGTGCATTCTGCTTTTTTGCACTCTGGTGCGTAAGTGGGGTCTACACCGTGCGATTTTGGTGACTTTTTGGTGCAAAGGTGTCAAATCAGTGCTTTTAGCGTGCTGCACCAGTGCGACACCAAAAAAGCACCAAAACTGCACGACGCAGACTCCAGTTTCGCACCAGAGTGCAAAAAAGCAGAATGCACCGTGCGCCATCTTTGCCGAGTCGGAACATTTCTAGTGACCACTTTAGCATCGTCAGCGCTCCTAAGTGATCCCTAGAAATGCCTGGAACCGTACGGAGCCCGTTCGATTTCCGTTACCGAGGTTCGAGTGATTTTAAATCCTACCATCGGTTAGCCATCGAATTCGGGTCCTCGGCGGCTACTTCTTCAGCTCTTATTTCTTAAGCCCAACTAACAATTCTATCCTGATTAGTTTTCCTGTTTAAATTCAACTCTTCCTTCAGTACTTTTATTTCAATGTTAGCAATGGGGCAAACAAGTTTCATCCTTCGGCGGCTAACTTTTCTAACAATTCTGTCTTAATTGGGTATACATATCAATATTTACCAGAATTATCGCTCCAAAATTTTTGGTTCTCCCATATTCTCAAAAAGCTTTATTTCAACTTCTATGGATAAACTGTATAAGTATTTCGCAAATTCGCCTTGGAGTACATAATATAATTCTGTCGTAGTCGCAGCTGTTTTTTTTCTGTTTTGCTTTCTTCGAGCCGTTTTCGAATAATTTTGTAGTATTGATGATCGATGATCAAAATAATAATAGTTTTTGCGGAATACTTTAGGGATAAGCTTAGCCGAGGATTGATTGAAACTTCTGAACAAGCTTATGATATTCATAATCAATGATCACTTGGTTCGAAAATATCTTTCCACGTCGATTACGGTAGGGATAAGCGTGGCCGAGGATTGATTGCCGTAAACATGGGTTTGCGACGTGTTTCACGAGCGATACGGGTTGTGTCATGTCATCGCTGTTTCAGTTTCAAGCTTTGTGGTTGGCGAGGAGATCGACGCCGAAACCAAATGCCAAATCAAAAGGGTGGGAGGAAGAAGAAGATGAAGCTGAAAACGGGAATCGCTTCCCGTTGTTGCGCAATCTCATTTTTGGCCGCTTTTGTCCTTTGTCGTTCCTTCCTTCTTTCTCAGCTTTTTCTGTTTTGATTACTGTTATCTCTAGAAAAGGGAAAACAAGTTGGCAATGATTTCAACAGCTTTTTCGCTTCACTGATTATTCTTTGTCAAAACTTGGCTCTTCTTTTCGAAACTTTATTCTATAGCTTCAAACATTATCTTTTCGGCGAGATCCCTTTTCAACAAAAAAATTACGTTTCAACTTTTTTTAAACTTTTTTTGTTTTCATTCTTATAAATAATTTTTTTATGAAGCGAAAACGTTCAAAATTCTATCAGAGATGAAATCCCAGAAATCCTTGACTATCACAAGGCTTTTTTTGCGCCTTTTTTTAAGAATTTTTGAAAACTTTCTCGAAAAAAATTGATAACATTCTATGACCGAGTTCGTGAAGGATTGAGTCGATCAGCTTACAAATGATGAATCTGAAACACTCTTCTTCAATTTTTTTCCTTAATTTTTTTAAATTTCAAAGTGAAGCCAAGGTGTTTGACAGATTCCAGTTCTAACCCCAAGTCAACTTAGCCTCAAACCCCCGTGAACACTTCCTCTTTCTTGCTTCAATAACAAGCTTATCACATCCTATCAACTTTTTGAAAGAAAAAAGAAGGGAAATCTCCACCGGACCGGCCAAAACCATCGCTTTTCTCTCCTCAGCCAATACTTCAATTCAGCCAATTTCCACTGTTTGTTGTTGCAAAAAAGAACACAAGAAGAGGGAGAAAAAAGGGCCGAAAAAAGAAAGCAAAATGAACGGTTGCAAAAGACGGCAAAAGAAGGGAGAGAACCTGTTCGAGGCGTCTTCTGAATGCCATCGTCGTTGTCGTAAATATTCAGAAATCTCCCCGTTAATCATAACCGCCGCCCTATTGTGACATTACAAATGTTTTTTTTTTTGTAGTGATAACCGTGAAAAACTTCGAAACTTGATGTCATCTTGGAAAATTAGTAAAATCATGAATATATCCTCATAAACTCAAGGAAATGAAAGCTCCTCGTTACTTTTGAAAGCAATGGGCCTCATTGTTTCTCTACAAAGTCCTTAGGTTCATTTATTGTTCCTCTCTCCAGACTTGAATGTATTCCTATTTACTCAAAATTATAAAAATCATTTATTCAGAAAAAGAAAACTATTTCTTTCCCTCAAAATAATATCCGTTCCTCTTTTTTTTCAAACATTTCCGCTTCAATAGAACATTTTTTTTTCAACCGAATCGAGCGACTTCTTGACAAAAAGTACCCATAGACAAATTCTCCAGTACCGATCCCGTCGTATTTTCCATCTTGATTCAACTAATTCAATAAATCAGTCAAACCATCAAAAATTCAGGTAGCCGCAACGGTTCCCCGCCCGGACTCACTCTCTTCCGATGAGAGTCATTTTATTGGTTCGTGATGTTTAGTGTACTCTTTGGCGTTATATCGGAGAAAAAAAGCTGAATAACTCTTTTAAATTACACGCAGAAGGCTGTTTTCTCGCAGCTACCGCAAAATTTCTCACGACAATTGACTAAATGCTTTAAATTCAGGTGCTATTATGCACCTTCTCATATATTAACGCGGGTGGATATGCCGGTGTTGGCGGCGGCGGTGGCTACGGTGCCGTCGGACCTTACGGAGGTGTTGCCGGACCTGGAGGCTTCTCCAATGCGTGAGTTGTTACCATATCTGTGTGATAAGGGAAGTCACCACTACCTAGACCTTCTCAGTTGCTCAATGCTATATCTTGGCTGGTTATTAAAATTAAAAATCTTACTTCAACTCTTCGATTGTTTCATGATTCAGCAAAAGACCTTCTCTGACTGAATAAATATGCAAATATGACTCCAGGTTATTGAAATCCAAAAAAGACGGATAATTGTTCAGTCCTGACTTCAACCCAATCCTGCTGCAAGGCTCACGAGGCTATCCCGGTCTCAAGGCTAGGATCAACCAGCGCGCCTTCCAATACGCAAGCGGACTGATTGGAGAAGTGCTCAATCAAGAGATCAAGAAGGCTCGAATCCCGCCCATCTCTCAGTGCATTCCTCAGGTTAAATCACTAACAAAAATAAACTGGATCAATGAGTTTCAAGGTGCAAGGTTGCATTCAAGTCTACAATCTTTACGTTTCGCGATACCGATGCCCACAAAGAGTCGTCGTTTATCCAGCGCCACCCAATCGTGTTATTTTACAAGTCCAAAACGTCGATATTGGGTACCGTAAACTTGTATTAAATCGAATGGTATGGCTTCAGAGTAACTGGTAACCTCGGAGGACAAATTGTCATTCTTCTGCCAATCGCCTTATTCGGAATCGTCCAAGTTAATATCCATCAGGTATTTTTTAGAAATTACTCAGCCTATTTTTTCTCGTTCAGGTCACTATCACGGTGGAGTTGGGTATCGAACGCGGAGTCAGTGGCCCATACGTTAGACTTCTCAACTGCAACATGCAAATCGGCTACTTGGACGCCTACATTGAGAATGGAGGTCTCGTTGGTCAAATCGCCAACTCGCAGTTCCGGGTTTTTGAAAGCAGTTTTCAGAAAATTAACTTTGTAATTCAGTCCCAAATCTCCAACCAAATCCGACAAATGGTTCCTGGCCAAGTTTGCGGACAATTGCCTAGCATCATCAACGAGAAGGTTTGTATCATATGAGGATGGTCTGCCAGAAATGGGCGGTCTCGTTGGAGTTTATTTGCCTTAGAAAGAATGATGAAAACAGATAGTTTCAGAAGGTACTTTTCAACGTAAAAATCTGTTCTTTTAGCTTGAACCAATTGCTCAATAACAGTCCGGATTTTTCTCAGGAATCGAAAAATTGATTTTAGATCAACTCGAAGCTCTCCGCTCTTCCACAATCGATCGCCGTCACTCAGATGCTCTCGCTCTTCGGTGGCGCCCTCGGCCTCGGAGGCGGCGGTGTAAGTTTTTTCCAAAAAGTAGTCTTTTTCATTTTAATAAGTTTCAGTGTTCTTCCTCCTGCGGAGCTGGAAGCCAGCCATCGGCTCCAACTCCCAACGTTCTTCCGTCCTTGTCGCCGGCTCCGGTTTTCACCAACCACGCTCAACCGACGATCGTCGGCGGTGCTGCGCCAGCTCCACAAATTCCAACTGGAGCCTACATTCAAGGCAAGAAATACGTGGTTCGAGCTCGAGGACTTGCTACGGACTTCCACAAGCAGGTAAAACTCAATAGAACTCTTTTTGAAATGAAAAAAAGTATTTAGGAAGTCGTTCCTCGCGGTCTTACTCCAATCGTCCAACCTCATCTTCGTCAATACCGGGCTATTCAGCACCATCCTGCAGCGTTCCCACACCATACCGTAAGTTAATGAGAAGTTTACAATTCGGACTTCAAAATAACCTTAACTTATTATTTTTACTAAAAACTTTTTTTCATTTTTTTCTTTTTTTCAAAGGCGGTTTAAAGTTAATTAAATTTGCCGTAAAAAAATATTCGAAGATCAAAACAAAGTTTCCTTCAGCCTTTATCTTTATGAGCTCTCGTTTTTGAAGATATGATTTATTGTAACGAATCATTCGTATCTTTGAATATTTGAATCTAAAAAACTAGATTTTCGCGCAAGTATCGACTTTGAGGAATACTTCTAAACATTTTCAGAGTATTTCGGTAAATTTACCTGCAAAAAGACCATGCTTATAAAATCAATTTCTTTCAGTTGTATGTCCCAACAGCTCGAGCCAAGAGAGCCGCAGTTGCTCAACGCTTGTACCTTACCAACGCTACACGGTAAGGAATATTAGGTTTCGACTTTAAAAGCTATATTTGTAGTCCTGCCGTTCACGGAGTCCCACAGTACGGTCAAGGACCATACGGAGTCGTCGGAGGCGTTTCTGGTGGACCACCCAGCTTCCAGGCGGGAGCTGGACCCCGCTACCCACCACCGCCACCGGTTTGAATTCTAAATACACCTGAGAAAAACTATTCTCCTTCAGATCTCCGCAGGACCCCCACCTCATGCTCAACAGCCTCAACCTGTCGAACTATGTAACAAATGCCCATCATCTCAGGAAGATCCAGCTTCCTTCCTCCGACAAATCGCCGCTCATCTTGACATGGTTGAAAATAAAAGAAACAATCATAATACGGAAATTCAGTCGAAACTCAACGATCTGTATCTCTCCGTGCAGCTCTTGAACACTTATGCGACCAGCAACGACTTCACCATCGACCTCAGCGGCGAGTTCAGCCCTAACGCTCAAGGAGGTGGGTGTTTTTGACGATACGGAAAGATTAAGATATTCAGGAACTCCGTTCGGACCATTCCCAGTTCAATTCCCTGGCGCCTACGACAATCACATGCTCGAGTTTATCGTCACCGACTACACTGTCAACTCATTGTTCTATCAGCTCCATAGGTTCGGTTAAAACTTAGAGGATCTTTCAATTAAGATAACTAGATGTTATTTATTCTTTATGTTGTCAAGTTTCCGGAAAATGTTCTGAGCTTATGAGATTATGAGGTAAAGTGAGCTCTAAAAGCTTCATAAGCAGTGAATGGATAAGCTATTCGAAAAAATCAGGAAGCAATTCCTGTCGTTCCGCATTGGGCCAGACACGCCTAAGATCGGCGAGCTACTCAAGACAACGTGCTCTGACGATAGCGACGACTTGGAAGCCACCGACGTCGAAGTTTGCAATCTCTTCTGTACTCAACCAGCTAAACTTCTTAAGCTCGACGAAGAAGAAGCGCGACGACGTCGTCGACTTGCCAACCTTTCAGCCAAGTCTCGTACTAAGCGCGCCGTCGTCGTTCCGCCTAGACCAAGACACGCCATGTCCGCTGCTCCGACCATTATCATCGACAGGTCTAACGACACCATCACTTCCAAGAAGAAGCGTGACTCTCGTAGAAGACGTCAGGAAGACACTGCAGGTGGGAGACATTGCAACTTTTTGAGAAGGAAGACAATGCAACTTTTTGATACCCGTTTACAGTCAATAAAATTTTTAAGGTTAACATTGCCTTTACAAGATACAATATTATTTGCTCATTTTATGAAATAGCGACGAGAAGATTTATGGGATGGCGTTAAGCATTATTTATCATTTCTTTTAATCTTTTTAAGAGGCTCTATTTTTCAAAATGTCCAACTTCAGGCCTCGCTGACCTCGGAATCTGCTTCGGAGACATTTTACCAGCTATCCGAGAGAAGTACCCCAACCAGAAGATCGCCATCCAACTCCACACGACCCGAGCGCCATCCGTCCTTCTGAGCGCGGCTCGAGGAGGAATGGCCATTCTTGATCTTATTGTGGACGCCGACATCTTTATTGACGGAACCAATAACCGAGTGAGAAAGAAAATCGGCATTAGGTTTTGACAGGAATAAGTATGGTCTTTTTAGGTTGGAACTATCACGATCGCCGCCACCGTCCAAGTCGTCGTGCAGATCAACGGGAATCGACTAACTGGCAGTGCCGAAATCACCCAACTTCAGCTTTCTGACAGAACTCAGTCCCTTGGTCTTCCACAAGACGCTTTGGACAACTTGGGCAACCTCGGAAAAGAGCTCTTACAGAAGGTAAGTAGATATTAGTAGCAAAAAGCTATGGAAACTCGCGTAAGTCAAAAAAAAAAGGTGGCGCAAACTGCTACAATACATCTCCGAACGTAGCGAAAAATTTCTTTCAATTCCACCATCAATGTGAAAATATTTTTTTTTTATGGAAATTCCGGAGGAAAGTAAGCTGTCGCAAGAAAATAATTTTTCTAAAAACAAGTTTCAGACATCTTTGATTGAATCCCTGTAAAAAAATTTCGAAACCCGAAAAAAATAGAGATTTACATCTTATACTTTTGTTTTCTCAGTTAAAAAGCCTCAAAGTTCTAGGAAAAATCTTTTACAATTTCTTAAATATACTTCATAATCTTAAAAGTGGATTCAACTTTTTGAAGGTGGCCAACGATGCCCTACAGAAGGGCATCTCGTTCAACCTTCCGCAGAACCTGCCGATCCCCGTCCAAATCATCAATCCTGCGGTGCGGATCATCGAGCACGGTCTGTACATCGCCACGGACATCACCGTCTCGCCGTCTTTGCTCGGAATCGGCGGCGGTGGTGGCTGCTGCGGAACCGGCTGCTAGTTTTCCTATCGACTTTTCTCGTAGTCATTTCTAGGTCCATTTTCCAACCTCAAAAGTATAAGAACCTTTGCCGTATCACTGAAAAAGTTCCTCAAATTAATACCATTATTAAACCATCTCATGCTTCTTTTAAAAAATCTCTCTCCTTCATCAACTTAAAAAAAAACCTCCCGACACTTTCACCTTAATTATGACGTCATACCGGCTTTCACCAAACATGACGTCATCCTTACTGCCCACCTTAGGCCTTTCTACACCCTATATTCGTTGATTTGTGTGCCAGGACTCGGTGAAACTATTTTTCGTCATTTTTTTTTGCCGTGAACTTTTACGGGTTCACCATTTTTGTCGTTTATGTTGTACCCTTGTTTGGAAATAGTCAAGATGATGAACTCGTCGAGCTACTTCTAAACGAAACCCTCATACATACATAGCATTCCAATGTACAGACCCCGTTTTCCCGAATTCGTACCTTGACAGTACAAATTTCTGGTCAACCGACTTTTCCCTTTAATTTCATTTTTTTTCCTCAAAGTTTATTTTTGCTGTCTGTATATTATAGTTGAAGTCCGTGATATCCTTTGCTCATTCATTGTTAAGTTATGTGTCTTTTTTTTTCGTTAGATGCTCTTAAATTTCACAAATATAGTTTTTTTCCTCATCAAAATGTTCTCCCTAGTTTTTTTTTTGATTTTTATGTATGTGAATAAAGTTTTTTTTTTCTACAAGTCTCATAGATTCCAGGTGTTGAAGGAAATAATTTGATGAGCAAGAAAAATAAAGAATGAAAAGAAAAAAGAATATATACTCACGTTTAAACATCGAAAAGTCTCGCACAGTTCCATCCCATTCTCCGAAATTTTCGCTGAATTCGTTCATGTCGATCAATCGTCCAGCAGGTAGGAGCGATAAAGGGTACATTTCTGAATATAATACCTATTTCATCTTCTAAAAAAGAAATGAGTCAAATTATTCGCGTACAATTCATGAACTTACAGTCAAAATGAAAAAAAAGGCAAAAAATTTGTTTTCCATATGTTCTGAAAAACTGCATGCATTGAAAATTTCTCATTTTTAGACTTGATAAAAAAACTAATTATATTTTTTTCTCTCTATTTAGAACAAAGTAATAAATCCAATTTTTTTAAAACCCTTGAAAAAAAGTTGAAAATAAAAAAATTTTTTTGAAAAAAATTATAAAATTTTTCTGTTTTTCGCATTGGAGCACGCACTCGCAAATTTCCGAAATTCTTCATTTATTTCGAATTTATTTTTTTAACGTAAATATTTATATTTAAATATATATTCTCAAGTTTGCGAAGAAGCGTGTTTTTGTGCGTCCGAAAAGGAACTGTGTGCCACGGCCACTGGTCATCGACGGATGCAACATTGGCAGGAGCGCCAGCGGATCGGCCAGAGAGTTTGTTAATTTTTAAGGTATTTGAATTGATATTTGAGTTTAGGAGCGTTGACTGTGCAGGGCTCGTGTCCGTTGTCAGATGGCTTTTAGCAAAAGAGTTTGATG
This sequence comes from Caenorhabditis auriculariae, assembly GCA_904845305.1. Classification (NCBI taxonomy): domain Eukaryota; kingdom Metazoa; phylum Nematoda; class Chromadorea; order Rhabditida; family Rhabditidae; genus Caenorhabditis; species Caenorhabditis auriculariae. The sequence continues at coordinate 1,102,566 of CAJGYM010000004.1, forward strand.
TAAGGCTTTGGATATTTTTCGAAAATATTTCCGAAACTTCAAATTTGAAAATCTTTTTTAAGGTCACCGTCTTTTTGCCAGTCGTTTATAACAATGTCAACAACTACAACGCCACGAACGCCGAACTGCTTCAGGTAAAGGACTCAAAGTGAAAATCATGAATCGTTTAACATTTTAGAAAATGGAAAGGCTCGGTTTGGTAACTTTCACACCGGCGAGAACTGGCAGAGGATTGCGCAAGTAAGAAAAAAGTTTTGTAAGAGTAAAATTGAAGAATCTCAGAGCTTTTATTAACTACGATGACCTTTACGTGGCCTCCTACGCTCATCGACATGGTGGATGTATTTTGAGTGGCGATAAATTCAAGGATATTTTACATCAGGCTTCTTACAGGTTGACTTTTTGAAGTTCTCCGAAAAAAGCACGAGCGGCGAAAATGCCGTTTTCAATGTTAAATTCATTCATACAATTATATTGATATTTGATTGTTGTGAAGATTTTCAGACTGACTTTTGGGAAAAAAAAAATTAAAAAATTGAATTTGCAGCGATTTCCACTTCGTTATCCAAAACCGAACGATCGACGTCAAATTCCGACCCCTTGCCCTTGATTTCGTCAGTTATGGCGATGAAATTTTCTACAAACAGGCTCCAGAACTTTTCGTTTGTTAGTTTTTATAGAAAAAAAGTATCTATATCATTTCGTTTGTTTTGTAAAAATTTCGCCTTCAAGACGAGAACCTGGACGTTCGGGCTCAAGTGATTCGCAAGAAGATTTTCGCCAAGCCAAGTGATCCGGATTATCGAATAGTAAGTTTTTTCCTGGTTCTTCTTCAGTTCCCCACAATTGAACCTTTTTTTTCTCGCTGCTTACAGGTTTTTCAAACCCATAGTTGAAGTTCTTCATAACGAACTTTTGATTTCAAATTCCCTAAATTCACCTTTCAAACGGAAGAAAGTAAAAAAAAAAAGACTCTACGAAGTATGAAATCCCTAGTGAGAGAAGTTCGACTTATCAAAAAATAAATAATAGGAAAATACTTTTTGTCTTCAAGATTCTATTTTCAGGTCCGTGCTCATCGAAACTTGACGACGTCGGCTCGTCGGAAATTCTTGTTGGATCAACTCGATTCTTTGTTATTTCGAATGGCAGCAACTTCTGGAAGGGTTATCGAACCCGTAGATACTTTACCATTCATTGATGGGGTACAGTTTTTGTTTTAAACATCCAGATTTCAGTTTATCGCGAATTTTTCTTTTCAAAGTTTGAACCAGTAGAAGTTCATTTTGCGAAGTAGCCGTCAGAGAAAGAAAGAAATAACTAAATTTTGGAGAGCCAGAGATAACATTTCGCGGAAATTACTTTGGACACGGCATCAGTTCATTCGTCTCTGACCTAATTTTAAAATTTCGAAATATCCATATTTTGCAAGCAAGAAGTTCATGTTTATTTGAAGTTTATATTTCCAGTCAAACTCTCTGCATCTGTACAACATCTCGGAGGTGTTCCACAAAACGACCTGCCGTGAAATTTTCGAGAAATATCCGCCAACAAAAGTCGTTAAAACTGCAACGGGAAATGTGAGTTCAAGCTTCAAAATTAGGAAGACAACTTTAGGGCTTCTGAGTTTGATTTGAAAAAAAAAAATTAGTAGCGGTTTATGTTTACTTGATGCTTTTTTGAGTTACTCAAAAGAAAAATCTTTTTATCTCTGTTTGAGAATCTCTGAGAAATCTTTGAGAATCACTCGAAGTATTCAGGATTTTTCACAAACAATTTCACTGGCGGAGAATTAATTTTTATAGACCAGCTTTTTTAAAAATTTTAACACTGTGTCTCAAATACCTCAATCATTGAGGCTCACAATCTCAGATTTTCAAAGTAGGATTTTCCTCTGTAAGCTGGAAATTTTTCAGCGATTCCTTATGTTGAAACGTGCTCCTCAGCCACAAAAAGACAAAGCAGAAGACAGCGGTCGAAAAAACGGCAAAAGTCGTCTCAAACCGATTCCGACGACGTCGACGCTTCTGAAGACCGAGTCCCTGGTCCAACTGATTGAAGACGTCGAGTCAGACGCCTCATCCGCTCAGACGACGTCGGTGATTCCGCCGACTGGCGTCCTCGTCGAGCCGATCATCGAGGTCCTCACGCCAGTCAGAATCGGAGAGCTGGTCGAGGACCTGCCCCAGCTCCTTTCCTTCCATTCACAGCCGATCCTGCCGACGACCTGCGCCACGGACCAAGTCCTTGAGTTCCAAATCCCCAAAACCAGCAAAAATTTGACCTACAAGGAAAATGTTCTTCATTTGGCCAGTGGTGATTTGTTAGGTTTAGATCTTAATTTTGGAAAGAATTGAAATGGTTGCGGAGTTTTTTGAAAAGTGTATATACTCCATTTACCGCTTGCCAGGGCTTTCGAGTCGCCTGGGACTCTTTTTTTATTGTAAAAAAATTATTCTCTAAACTTCTAAAGATTTTTGAATGACTCATGATAACAACGATGCCTTTAAGTTCAAGTTATGAAAAACTCGCCCCTTGCTTCTTATCTAATAAAATTTTTCTCAGCACTAACGTTCAATAGTTTTTTTGTTCGAATTCATCGAAACTTTTTTTATGTACGTATAAATAATAAATTAACAAGAAGCTGGAGAAGATTGCTGAGATAGGCGGAGAAAAAAAGAATTATCCCTTATTAAAATTTCTCTACAAAAAAACATTTAAAACGGCAAACAGAAATCATCGTAAGACACCCTTAACCAAACGGAGTTAATTCATGCAAGACCACTACGGGGTTCAAATAAATACTCGATCACAAAAAAGGTTAAATGAATATGTTAAGGCGAAAATCTGTGTTGGTAATCATAATTATGTGAGAGAATAACAGAACAAGGCGGAAATCACAGTTCAAACGGGGAGCTTTATAATATGTGTTTTTTGAGAACTATTTCTGAAGAGTTGAAATGCGGAGACCGAGGACGTTGCGGCCGATTTCGGCGACTTGACACACGTCGCAAACGGTTCCTTCGAGGCCTTCCGAGTACGACGCTCCACAGAACGGACACTTGCACTGCGGTCGACCGCGGTAGAGTGGGACGAACTTTCGCGAGCAGATCACGAAGGGGTTGTGCTCATCGTAGGCCAACTGCAAAAATATAACAATCATACTTGAATACACAAGGAAAAAGAAATGTTTCAAATCACGGAATCACAAATTCTCTCTTTATAGCCCCCTCAAGTAGCCTAATCAACTTTATTTTTATTTTTTATTTTTTGAGGCCGCTAATTTCTTCCCTCAACGGAACACTGCAGCTCGTAAGCTCTAGAGTAGTCACTTAATTTTTAAGCTTGAATTTTTTTTTGAACGTGGAGAAACAATCATTCTTAATGTTTTTTTCTGTCAAAAAATTTTTCAACTACCCTAGAGTGGTCATTACCTGATGCGCATCAGTGTTGTCCTTCTCCGCAGCAGCAAGAACTTTCCTGATTTGAGCAGCGACGTCAGGCTTCGGTGCTGCAATAAATATAATTTATTCTCTCGATTACGATGTTCTCAAACCAAGCTCAAGCAGTCGCTTGCAAAGCGAGGCGCAAGTTCGCATCTGCTTCATCTTGAAAAAAGTGTTGACGGCGCTCCTGAGGGTCAGGATCCTGTGCATGGGCTGCAGCTCGAAGTGGGTGAAGTAGGCGGCCAGCTCGGCGTTTCGCTTCAAATCCGCTGGCGTCGCTTTTGGCAGTTCCTGCAATTCCGCTTGTTCAACCGCTACAATCTAACTATGATTTCGTTTTAGATGGCAGCTTTGCTATCGTCATGAAACGTCATGATTAATAGGGCAAAAGTTATCGAAAAACCCGTACGACTGCAATATTTGAGTTTAACCCGCAAAATTCTTCTCATTTATCAAGAAAACGTTGACCAGGTCTACCACCTCACCATTTCCTAGTAAACGACTGTACCTTTCTGGCTCCTTCGAGCAACAATGCGGAAAGATATTCTCGTGCGATGGCGATCAACTGTTCAGCTTCAGCGACTTCTTGTTTCGAGGAGACCACAAGCAGGGGAACGCTCAGGAGGATGTCTCGAAGCTTGACGACAGCGTCGCCGAACTTTCCGACGGTCGTCAGTTGATAAGCTTGCTGGAGTCGTTTTGCCAGCAGGGAGAGCTTGACGCTGATGGCAGGCAAGTGGTTCCTAGGCGAATCATTGAGCCTTGAATTGAATCGAAAAAGTACTTCTCATCCTGCCAGTTCCTGATCGGATGGATCAAGACAGGTCCAGCCGGAGAGAGGCCTCCCCAGCCGCGGTGAGAACAACGTCCGCTGGCATAGACGCGCATGAAGACCTCCTTGAAAGGAGCCGGCGCGATGACGCCGAGCTGGTCGCGGAGCATCTTCAGCGCCGTTTCGAAGGATCCGGCGACGACGTGATCGGCGACGAGTCGCGAAACCGCTGCCCATTCCGCGGAAGCCGGTGGCGCTGGGTTCGGCACGACTTCTTCGTCTTCTGAAAAAAAAAATAATCAAGTTGAGGCCTTGATATTGAAAATATGGCACTTCACGTTAATTGCATAGTTTTTCGATGGCTTGGAACAACAAAGAGTGAACAAGTCTCTTTTTCTTCTAACAAATATGTTGAAAGTCATGAAAACCAAGAACTTTTTTTTTTTGATCCAGGTCCCATCGAGTGAGATAACTGTAGATTTTTCAGGTTTTGGATCATCTTGCTTTTTAATTATCTGGAATAGTTATTTCCCAACTCCATAATTGTCTTTTTTCTAAATACTGAGCTGAGCACCTTCTCCAGCCGCCTCATCGGGAACGTCAGGAATGGCGAGGTCGTCGTCGACGTCCCAGCCGCCGTCCTCCTCTCCTCCACTGCCGCCGACAACTTCGTCGATTTCCAGGCCTTCCTCATCGAGGTACTCGTCATCGCCGCCCCACGCGTCACCGCCATCAATGTCCTAAACAAGCTCTTGATAAATCTTCCTGCTGAAAAATGCTTGAAACATCATCTTCGATAGCGGCAAAGGCGGCAGCCGCGGGCTTGGCTCCAGCCACAGCTTTCGTCGTTCCAGCTCCACCAACATTCGAAGAAATGCCCAGAAGATGGGCGTCAAACTGTCCACGAGCCGACGCCAGCAAAGGCCAGTTCTCCTCCATCTGAAGCAATACGAATGAAAAATATATACTGTCAGAAGATTTCGTAGGCGGGGTTATGAATTCCGTAAGAAAAAAAAATTCAGAATTAAGATTTTCTAAAGACAAGTGGGTAGATTGTACGAAAGAAAAAAAAAACGAAAATTTTCAAATGTCGTTGGAATATAGACGAGAAATTGATTATATAACCCTTGAAATTCGAAAGTCGGATAAATATATTCGGACAGATTTGGAGCAACTTTTTACAAATTTCCTCACAAAAGCAGTTCCGAAAATTCAGTACTCACCCGAGTCAATGGCGGCGGCGGAACAAAAGGCGTCGCATTTGGGGCGGAAGTCGGCACTTCGAGGCCTTTCTCCTCGAGTTCGGCTTTCAGTTCAGTAGCGGCCTGCTCGCAGCCGTGCAAATCGGCGGTCAAATAAGCCAAGGCCGGCTGTCCGCAGTTTCGGAGCACTAAATTTGCAATTCGATCCAAGTATTTCGGCTCAAAGTCACCTTTGACCTGCTCCTCGGCGTCACCAACGAGCAGAGAAGTTTGGAACTGTCCATTCCAATCGTTTCGCGCGGCGGCGATTCTCAGCATTTTGGTCAGCTTATCCGTGTTTCCGGTGACGAAGTACAAGAAGGAGAGCCTTCAAATGCATGGGTAAAATGAGTTCGAGTTGAAGGGCGATACTTTTCAAAGTTCTTCGTTCTTTGGTAGCTCATCTCGACGATTTGGTGATTTCCTTGAAGAAGAGCACTCTCGCCAAGGGCCTCCCAAACGGCCGGTTCGTCGAGTTTCTGAAAGGAAACCCAGATAATGAAGAGAATTTTGGAAAGTTCTAAGAAGTCATATAGGGAAGTTTGGCGAAGCAAACTTTTGAAAAAGCGGTCTTAAGGTTTTCTTTTAGATTAGCTTAGAAAATTTCATCTTCTGAACTTTTCCTCTTTCAAAGATTTTTATTCAATCCTCGTACCTTGGCCGCCTCCAGAGCGACTTCCAAGTTTCCACACTCAAGGGCCAACCCAAATCGGGTCTTCTCATCCTTGACAAAGTGCAAGGCGATTTCTGGATAGCCCTTTTGCTCCAAATATCCGATGATGGATTGGCCGACGAGGTTCGCCGACTTGACCATGTTCACCACCTGGAAACTTTCGTATTTACGAAAATTATTATTTTGAATCGACCTCGTCGATACGACGGTTGATCAAGGCCAGCTTGAACTTGTAGTCTGACGAGTCGATCGGGACTTCGACAGGTGTAGCCTCACGGTTCAGACAATAGAGCGTGTTCCCGCGAATCGCCAGAATGTAGAGGGGAAGGTCCAAAGTGCGGACGATTCCACAGTCGCCAGAAGTGATGGCGTACCTGCAAATTGAATACATTTTACGATAAAAACACTGAAACTCCAACATATGAATTTGTTTAAATGAAAACCCAGCAAAAATTTTCTTTAAACGAACTAATGCTCTTCAATGATGAAAAAAAATGACAAATAGATTAGCCGAAGGTCATTAAAAAAATACTGTTCTTCATGTTTACTTGATATTATTGCTGGTGTACAAAAAAACACTATCAAAAAGCAGTTCACATCTGCTGAAGACTTTTTGAAGAAACCATTCAAGTATTCAGAAATTTACGGGAAAAACTCTAGTGGCCACTTGAGAAGTTGCTCAAGGGTAACTTGGAGAAAACACTAAATAGCCACTGAAACGACCTCTAAAGAAGCGAATCTAGTAGTTTCAATGGATGGAGAGGTTACCACGAATTCTTGAATTTTTTTGTTTTCCCCATTTAACCAGCCCTTTATATTACTTGATGTGGTTGCTGGTGGTGTACAAGAAGACGGAATCGTCATCCCAGGCGCCACTCTTGACACGCGTCGACTCCTGCTGCGTGCAGAGGATCTCGAGTTTTCTGTTTATCAAGGTCAAGGTGTGCTTGGAGATCAGCGCCGCGTAGTCCATCGACTTGCTCCAGATGACGTAGCGGACCTTGCTGGCCTTGACGCTGGCAGTGACGATCTTCTGCTGGACGTCGAACAGCTGAAGGCCTTCCTCGTTCCTCAGAAGGACCATTCCGGTGCCGGCGTAGAAGATGTCGTCCACGTTGGTGTTGATGTTCTCGAGTTTTCGGAGCTCCTTGTTGGCGAGGTCGCGAAGAGAGACCTGAAAAATTCGAGTGAATTGAGTTCATCTCACATATTGATCATTCTAAGCTTGCTTGGGACGATATTAACGGAGCTGTGTAAAAATAGAAGATTAAGAAGTCTTTTATATCCTTTTTGTCTCAGGCTAGCACTGAACGACGTTACCAACACTGTGGGTTTTGTCAAGGACAGCGAAACGATTGCGAGCCAGCCACAGGGCAGCGATTCCGGAGCTTCTGTTGGCCTGGGCGTCCGTGTTTCCGTCGCTTTCTTTCGGCAACTGAAAACAAACTGTATAGTAAACCTCAAAATAGTGAATCAACTGAAAATCCTCAAAAAAAAAATCTTTTTTAATAATTTATGTTTTCACAACAACCTATGCACCATTTTAAGCTGGTCTCAAAAATCCACATGATATCGCTCGAAAAGGCCTGGAAATGAAATAAAAGGTAGTTTTATATGAAATTTTAAACAGATTCCTGAGGGCTTCTAGTGCAAAAATTGGTCCTGATTCTAAGAATTCCAGGTTTCTTACGTTTGAAAATCGAGAGAAAATCTCAAAAATTCATTTTTCTGATTCAAGAAAAAGTTTCCTCCTCGGTTTGTACGATGATCGCACCTTGTACAGATCAAAAGTGCACAATTCTCTATTATGAGAACGGCTGGTCAAGAGGAAGGCATTTTCGGCGGGATTGAACGACAGAGAATAGTACGGCTGCATGAAGGCAGCGGCGGCGCGGAGCTTGCAGATGGCCACGTCTTTGCTGGAAAAAATCACAGTTTCGTTCAATATTATGGTGGAATCTAACTTGGTCGTGAGATCAAGACGACGGAGCTGCTTGTCTTTGACGTAGAAGGCCAAGTTGTCGTTTACACAGAAGGCGGGTCGCTCTCTTTGGATCTTGAAGACGATCATTCCGTTGTCGTGTCCCGCGGCGAACATGTTCAAGCTCGGATGGGCGGCCATCACCCAGAATCTTTCGTTTTCGTGTCTGCAGAGATTCGAATCATTGAGACGACCGTAGAGCACTAAATGCTCGAAAAATTGAACCTTGAAACCGTTTTATTTCAAAGATTTTCGAAAATGTCTAACACATTCCTCCTCAAGTTTCATCATAACTTGGCCGGAATTACCTTTTTCTGACTAGGATTAAAATTTGCTGCAGTTATAAATACAATGCTCAAAAAAAAGCCAAGGTGAAATTTTTAATTCCTCTTCCTAAATTTAAATACTCTTTTCATCTTCCCAACTTTCATATAATTTGATCTGAAAAAAAACCCAAGATATCATGGAACACTCGTAAAAACTTTCAAAAAAGGAAAAAATTATTTTTCTAGGTTTTGGAACAACTCTCTAAAATCATCCTTTTTGAAAAACAAGAAATATTATAATTTTTTTTCTCATCTTGTGCGAACCTGAAGACATGAAGGCTGGTGCGTTTTTGGAGGTCCCAAACTCGGATCGATTTGTCTTCCGAGTTTGACAGAATCAGTTCAGCGTTGGGGTGGAAAAGGACGGAGGAAACGTTGTTGTAGTGACCACGGCAACTGTCGACCTTTAAAAAACATCGAAATAACACAGAAATTCGTTTTGAATCATGAAAAAATAAATAATTTTACGAGGAAAGCTGGAAACTTTTGAAAATTGAGCTAATTCCGAGTTTCTTAAGGTTGATAATAGGATAAAAAAACAAATTATTCAATTATCCTGAGCAATACAAATTTATTTCAAGAGAAAGATCTTTTTTTAGAATAAAACCCAACCTCCCAAGCCTTGGATTCATTGTAACGCCACATTTTGACCTGACGATCATCTGAACCAGAAACGAGGATCGGCATCGTGTGATGGAACGCCACCCAGTTCACTCCTGAAATTTTTGAAAAAAATCCAAAAAAGCAATTTCATGAATTTTTCGCTGTACAATTCCCGCTATTCATTCATTTTCAACGATGTAAATTTAAATTTTTCTAAGAGCAACATCAAATTTCTAACTTTTTTTTTTCTTTGAAATTTCCTGTACTCCAAGCACGAACCTCGGTCATGGCCCTCCAAAACGTGCTTCACAACCGCGTCAGGCTGTCCGAACAACTCGGCCTGTTGTCCGGAAGTCGTTCTCATTCCGGCGCCACCTCCAGGCATCTGTCGTTTTCCTAAAAAAAAAGAATATACTCAACTCGATGAGGGAAAGTCACCATTTTCATATAACAAGGCCCACCGAAAACTATCTCAAAAAATAACTGAAGTCAAATTAGAAATATAATACTTATATTGTGAGCATTTTTCAAAAAGCTAGTTAAACTTCTCTACCTTTCAAACTTGAATTTTCGAAAGTAAGAAAACAAGACAAAAAAAACAGAAAAACGTTGGAATTTTTCTGAGGCGTTTTTTTCGATTAACATATTTACCAAAAATTCAGTATTCCGATAAAATCCTCAAAAAATTTTATTCATGATGAAATATCTCTTACTGAGGCCGGAAATGTCCCAAATGCGGACAGTTTGGTCCAAAGAGGCCGAAGCGACCAAATCCTCAGTTGGATGGAACTGAGCGCACATAACGTAATGATTATGGCCTGAATTTCAACACTTTAATCTCAAAATCACTTTTTTCGATTTAAACCCGTCAAAATAGCGATGGAATTGCGCGATTGCCAATTCCAAATGCGGACGGTTTGGTCATCGGAAGCGGAAATGATCCAGGGATACCTGAAAGTGGAACTTACAGAACTAAAAACTCCTATTCGATTACTTATTATGGAAAAAGGTGGTTCTGATGTAATCCAAGTGACCGAGCAGCGTGAAAATGCAACGTCGTTGTTTGTAGTTCCAAACCTAAGAAAAAAGCGAGCTTGAGAAATTAATTTTGGAGAGTTGAATAAAACATATTTTCTTAAACGAAAGTTATTGTGTCCGTTGTCAAACTATCAATGAAAATCATTTTAAAGATCTAAGACAGCTTTTTTTTTTCTCTATTTCAGGGAAATTTCATCCGCTCTTAAGCGACAAGAAACGGAATTTTTTCAATATGATGAAAAGAAAATAAATGACAATTAAATTCGTTTACAAAAAACCTTGATCTTATAGTCATCGCCTCCGGAAACGAAAATCGGCTGATCCTGGTGGAAACAGATTCCACGAACTGGACCGTCGTGCTCATCGTACTTCTCGATCAAAACACACATTCGATAGTCCCAAAGCTGGGTGACGCCGCTGTGCAAGGAAGTCAGCACCCATGGTCGCGTCGGGTGGAAAGAAATACCTATTTTGATCGAAAATATATTTTTTTAAAACAATCCATCAGTTACCCTTCACTCGTGCCGATTTTGACTCGAACTTGATGAGCAGCGACATGGCGCCAAGCTAAAAAACAAACCTTAAAGAAATTGGAAAAAAAATACAGCGCTTTTCGGGAAAACGATCGATAGTTGGAAGATGAGAAACTAAAAAAAAATTACTAAAGCAAAGTAGAACGAGCCTATCATACTATCTACCCCTTTTTAAAGGGGTTCTTAAGCGTCCAGACAACAAAAAAGCGTTGGAAGTAGGGTTGAGAAATAAGGATTGACGCGTAGCAACGTTGGCACTTTGCAAATACCGTAGCCACGCAAAAATGCACAAGTCTGCGAGCACTTCACGCTTACACGTAATCCGGTTAAAGAGATAGTTTTGATAGAATATGGTTAATTTGAGGTATATTAAAAGTAAAGATCCCTTCCCATAAATTTGAAGAAGACACCTCTGAAGAAAAAAATAGTGCGCCAGTTATTAAAAAGGATACAATTTTTATTTTTAGGAGCATTATTAAAGTTTCAACTTGTCTATAGTATTTCAGACAACTTAGCGATGGTTTATTGACGAAATAAAAAAGAGACTTGAAATAAATAAGGGAAATTCGGAGTTTTTTTCGCTAGCAACACGTAAAAAAAAACTGCAGAAGCTTACTGTTCGTATATTCTATACGGAAATAGTGAACATAAAAAGTTCATTCCTTTTTTAAAAGTCAAAAAGAAGTCGAAGTTTACATAAAATATTTCTAAGTTATCTCATGAGATGAGCTCACAATGTGATATGCCGAGCAAAATCAACATGGATTGTTGAGTGAAAAAAATTGATATCTCAAATTATAAGCCCGAAAATTTTAGAATTAAAACAGAAAATGAAACATGATTTCGGGTAGATGAAGGAAAGAAATCGAAAAAATTCAAAAATTATTTTATTAATGGCGTGTTCATCGGACAGAACGAAAATTGCTTCGAAACGCAAGAAAATTGCTCCAAAACAAAAATTAGTACTGTTTTGGAGCAACTTTGGCGCGCCGATGAACACGATTTTTCGTTTTGCAGCATGTTCCGTTTCTCCGATGAACACGCCATAAGAATTCTTATGCCGTGTTCAAAGTGATTTCGCGAAATTCAAAATAGCCGTCAGAGAAAGAGAAAGATAACTTAATTTTGGAGGGTCAGAGACCATTTTGCATTTCGCGGAAATTACTTTGAACACGGCATTAAGAAGCGGAAATCGTTACTTGATTTTTCGTTTTGAAGCATGTTCCGTTTCTCCGATGAACACGCCACAAAACAAAACAAAAAATCAGAACAAAATCTGCGCCCTTGCAATTCAAACATAGATAGACGCTTTTAAGGTGCATTTCTTGTTTTTCGGAGTCGATTCGTTGATGATTTGCCTCAGACTGTTTCTATTTATTTGATTTTCATTGATAAAACCTTTATTTCTTTTATGGCATGTTTATTGGAAAAACAGAACATGTTTCAAAACGAAGAAACTAGTCATCGACGCAATAATATTAATCCAAAAAATACTAATTTTTGTTCTGGAGCAATTTTTTTTGCGTTTTGGAACAAGTTTCGTTCTGTCGGATGAACACGCCATCAGTTTCCGAGAACATTTTTATTGATAAAAATTCGGTCTTTCTTAAAATTGAGGCAATCTAGTTTTCGAACTTTTAGAAATCTCTAGTTTTTGTGATTCGAAATTAGATTAGCCGTTTTGAATTTCACATAGCCTATTCCGCGCCAGCTTGTCACGTTTTTCTTTCCCCCAAAAAGACCGTATACCAAATTAGATCAAATTTCTGCTATAACGGCAAGAAACAAAGGCCTTGAAGCGAAAGTTGGTTAAATTTGACCTGACCTTTTGGCGGAAAGAAAAACGTGACAAGCTAGCGCGGAATGACCTATACGAATTTTCGTTCCAGTAGTGTAAAAATTAAATATTGACAGTTTTTTTTTTGCGCAAACGTGATTTTTTCACGTTCTTATTTTGTCCACATTTCAATTTAATTTTGAGGCGAACCATTTCTCCTTTGTAATGCACGCATGTTTAAGACAGACCGGCGGCTGGTCAATATTGGTCGATTTCTTTCGGAGCCAGGAAATTTTTTTGAATTGATTTCTTTTTTTTTGCGTTTTCTCATAATCTTTCTCTGGAGGAAACAAGAAATTACGTTTCAAAAAAACAGTCTTCCATTTGATAACCGAAAATCTTTCTAAACTACCGTACTTTGACCGGCTGCCTTAAACAGGCATAGTTCATTATTGAAAGGACTTATCAATTTGCAGCATTTCTGAGTTTCGTTTCAAGTGTATAGTCTGTTCAGATTTTGTATGTCAACCAGCTTACTCCGCCCCTGCTGAGACGGTACCTTTTCGCGTCGATGTTTCATCGCGCGGGGCTAATTTTGATCTTTTTCGATCTAAAAGATAGAAAAAGAGGTCAAAAAAGCAGCCTTATTAAAGGGCCATTGGCATATGTAGATAAAACATTGACGCGAAAGACATTGTAGCCTTGGGGGTGGAGTTAGCTGCTTGACATTCAAAGTCTGAACAGACTATAATCAAATTGTGGGCCTCTTGTTCTGATTTTTTCCCGCTTTGTTTGCCTAGTTTTATCCAATCATCGACTGAGCTTATCAGGCGGCTTGTTCGAATGCCAACTCTGGTGGATAAGGTATTGGGCCCATGGCGGTTCCCCCCGCCACGATGTCGAGGTCCGCAAGAAATGAGGCTCGGAATCATCATTGAGAAAACGGGTGAAGACAACCTTCACTCGATGAAAACCCGAGTCATGAAGTTGTTTTCGAGGGACGTGAGACGGGAATGTAAGTAGCCAATAGAAAAATTTAAAAGAAAAAAATCATTAAAATTTTTTATTGCGCGCTCTTTTCTGAAAACTTTTCATGAAATCATCTCACAGTGAATGGCTTGGCCAGCTCTGAATGGCTTGGCCAGCTCTCTAGTTCGATAAAAAATGTTCTTTGAAATGAATAGAGGCCCGCTTGATAGAAGAGCTTTCTGGAAAATTTTATTTGTACTAAAATTATTTCCTTTTTTAAAGAAAGTTTATTACTCGTGATCTCAAGATCCAGCTCAACCTCCAGCACAAAAATGAGTCCAATCTGTTTTTTGAAATTGAAGCTCCCATAATTTTCGTCACATAATTCTTAAGCAGTTTTCGAGGTTTACAGCGTAGTTAACTACATTCATTGAGCTTTTTTCATTCAGAAGTATTACTTCCAGCTTGAAATACAGAAATTAAAAAGTTGAATTCAGTACATTCGAAATAAAAGGTCGGTTTCATTTTATTAAACAAGATTTTTTAAGCTGGTGTGATCGTTTGTTCGAAGGAATGGTTCGAGTTCGAAGTCGGCGACTGGGTGACATTCGTCGCTGAGAACAAAGTCGATGGCGACGAAAAAGAAGTCCTTCAAGTTTGATTGTCTGTTTTTTTTTTGATTTTGTTTTTTTTTTCAGTGTCAAAGAGTAACGAATCCTCGTCCCACGTACTTCTCTCGGTTTGGAGTATTACAAGTTTGTTTTCACGATTGTGATTTATGAGATTATCATTGAAATAGTTATAGCTGATTAGTGCCTGATTGGGGGAGGGCATAGTAAGGAAAGCCTTCTGCGCCTCAAGACATTGAATCGGCTATAAGAGCTAAATATGTAAATTTCTGACTCACTAAAAAGCAGGACAGTGTTTGAGAATTTCATGAACACTGTAAAAAAGCTTCCTCAAAGAAAATTAAAAGCGATTTTATGGAATATTTGCTAGATCGAAGTCCATATCATGCTCATGCCACGGTTCATCACCAGTATTTCACGTTTGGTCGACAGAAAAATTTACTACAAAGTCCATATTTTTCCTCTGGGACCTGGATTTGTAAGTTTCTGAAAATTCGATCTAGTAATAATTTTATTCAGATCACCTACGATGAAGGAAACAAAGGAAACAGACTTATTGAAAATCACGTGTACACGGCTGTCGTTGAACTGGCGACGTCTCCCATCAACTTTTGTCCCCACGAAGTTATATTTTTATGAATCCGTGCTATAGCTGACGGCACACTTGAGCCATCGAAAAATGGGTTTTGACACGATGAAAAAAAAGAGATAATGTCTAGTTAATAGAGAGCGTAGATAGGCCTTTTTGTACTACTTTCTCATGTGTCGAAAATTGCAAAAAAAAAAAGGAAAGTCTGAAGTTTTTGAAAGTTGGATTTTCCAGGGAATGGGACCACTTGGCTGGCCTTTGGAGCGCGACGCTCTTTGGGAGGTTTTTTCTTTCAATTCTCATAACTTTCTCAAATATGCTGTGTTTTTGAAAGCTCTGAAAACGACTTCTCTTCTTGATATTTGTGAAAAAAAAAATTAGCCCACGATCCCACGAGGCAAAAACTCAGCGAGTATTTCTAAAAAAAAAATTATTTACATTTTTCAAGGTGGTAAAAAAATCCGTGGAGATGGAGTCCCGCTTTTTCAATTGTTCTGAAACTTTCCGCTCCGAGGTTAAGTCAATTCAAAAAAATAAAAAATAAAAATAAAAGGTTTTCAGATCGAAGATCTGAAAATTTGGGCCCAGGAAAATGCGCACATCGAGAAGGTCATTACTGACGAAGATCAACTCAAGAAGCTGACAAGTAAAGTCAGATTTACTGGTGTTCTTGAAAGAAAAAAAAAATAAATAACTATATCGGAAAGTTTTAATAAAAAGAATAGCAGCAGATTTAATTTTTGATAGGCGTGATTTTTGAACGAAAAAGAGAGTTTCTCCCTTTCCAGAACAGAAGAGGATTCGACGGATTCTATCTGAATGCCGGGGCGAAACCGTCGGCCGTGGGATTCGGAGGAATGAAAGTTTGTCTGGAAAAAAGGCATAGGTTGGAAAAATGATAATTTGCAGCTGCCTGGCATCGACAGTCTCGATAAGATCAGCAAACGTAGTCGTGTAGGTTTTTATTTTGTTTAGTAGTTCATGTTTTTTTTTTTGCGAAAAGAAGTTATTCCTCGGGGGGATTTTATGAAGAAAAAAAAAATTAGTAATGACGATATTTTGCGGTTACAATATCTGGATATGGTATTTTTAAGGCGCAGGGCACTTGATAACATTTCAATTCGCTTTCAGGCTCTTTCCTGCTCCTTTGACTGTCTTTTTATAGTTGTCAGGTCGTTGGCACTTAACTCATGATTTTTCTGGTTTTCATCTAAATTTCATGTAGATTTTCAAAGTTTCATCCAAATTTTATCCAATTACTTTTTTGTTTTTTTCACCTTTTTTTTGAAATAAGTAAATGGATTTCGTGAATTTGAGGACATCACCAACGACACGATTTTCTCCGCCGTCACTCACGATGAGTACAACGATTCCATCAGTCATTTCAAACAACAAAATCGAAATAATGACTTGAATGCTCTGCAGAACCAAAGGCATTTCTATTCTAAGGTTTCATTTCCGACTTTTTCTATCGATTTGAAAATTCGAAATTTTTTTTACCTTTTTAATAGCATATTTTCCCATCTTTCAGTGCGACTTTGAAGCTTCTTCTACCGAACATTTGAACGGTTTGAAAAATTGTTGAGTTTTAATGAAAAGGAAAGTTTCAAGGTGGGCCCACGAGATTTGCAACTTCGTCAAATAGTGGCTTCTCTCAACCACGTAAAATTTATTTTTTTAAATGTTTCAACTTGAAAAAAAGGATGGTAGCATGAGGAATGGCTCGAAGTACTAAGGCTGCAAAACGGGTACTATGTACCCGACTCGAAAACGGTTTGCGCGCGCTGACTGCATAACCTTGAATTGAAACTAGTTGAGATATTCTACATGCGACCATAAGATTTCAAGTCCTGGTGAATGTTCGTGAAATCTGACCGTCTGCGCTCTTTTTTCCCTGGTTTTCAAGGTCATAAAAAAAGGAAAATAGCCCGTGAACGAGAGCGAACAGAAATCGGATTGTTTCCAGTTGTGAAGTACATTTAATGGGCTCGTTTTCCAGAAGTTTCAGCTACTCAACCCGTTCAAGCCGTCCGGCCGTTACAACTTGATACCACTAACTCTGTAAGATCTCTGCACAATAAACGGACATTATTTTCTTGATTTCCAGCCGAACAGAGAAGGTGTTGTTCCACGATTTACTAATGGAAATGGATTTGGAAGCCCTAACCTCAACACCGCTTTTCAAACGTTTCCATCGGTGATTTTATGTTAAGAAATTAGGAAATTAAAATAGAATCACAGCGCAAAGTAATGTTTGGGTGAGCTTATCAGAAAGAGTTTGAAAAAAATTGAATACCGAAAACTTTTCCTCTTTGATTTGAGGTTCAAGGAACAATCTCTTTCTTTTTGACATCTCTTCCCAGTTTCGACTTATTTTTTATATGCTGAAGAGAAGTTCGATAAGCTGAAATATATATTTGACTTTTTTTGATTTTAATTAATTGTCATTTTGATCTTTTTCTTCACTATTGGACGAATCTTGCGCTGTTCAGAAGAACCCTCAGCCGGAGAATAACAATCGCTCAAATGGACGGGTAATAAGTACGGAAGAATGGAAAAAGACTATTGGAGAAATTATTTCTGTTGGTTTTTTTTTTCAATGGAGTGACTACCGAAAATTGGATATTTTTTCAAAATTTTTCAGACTGAACAGGAAGGCAGGCAATTAGGCGGAACTTCTCGACCTGATCAATACCTAAAAGTTATTTTTTCTTCAATATTTTTCAGAGTCTTATTTTTTTTTCAAACTTAGTAGGCATACATTTATATGGCGTGTTCTTTTCTTGTTTCAAACACTTCTGTTCTATTTTTAGAGACGTGATAGCTCACTCAAGGAAGTGTTCGAAGCACGAAATGCGCGACGCAGCAACTACTACCGGGACAAACTCAGACGTGTCCAGGACGATAATTCTGCTCGGGTTCAATTTTTTTTTTAATCTGAATCTTACAAAATTTGAATGTATTTCAAGTTACAGATTACACTTTTTCTTCCTTCTATTGAAAAGTTTTGGAACCATATATATAATTCCCTAATTTTAGAAGGCTTTATTTGGAGAAATTAATTTTTTTGTCTAAATGCTTGAAAGTATCATATTATCATTTTTTTTTTCCTATCAGAGTTTGGGCATTCTCAAATCCAGAGATTCACTTTTTTCTGAATTTAATGAGAGGTTTAGCTTGTTTTTTGATGAAGTTTTGTTAGACTTGGAGAGTTTTGAAACGCTTGCAAACCGTTACGCGTCGAATATCATACCATTAAGAACCAAAGTTTCAAGAGAAGAATTTGAAAAAGTTTCCAGGAAGGAGTTGAAATCAAAATTTTTTAATTTTCCTGTTTGCTTAATGAAAAAATTTTAAAAGGAAAGGTTTAATTCAAAAACAAGAAAAATCCCCTTCAAATTATTTTTTTGACGTCCTTAATCTTTGTCCTGCGGAACACGTAGGGTGTGTTAACCCGAACTTCGTGTTCCTTTCCAAGAGAGGAAATATTCACGATCTGAACTTATTGGAAAACGAATGTCTCACCTTGAATATTTAAAGGAAAGATCGCGACGCGCAAAGGAGCATAATTTGTCAAGGGTTGAATGTTTTCTAAATTCAATTATGTCAGAAAATGACTTCGAGGCTGGGGAATTTCCTGAAAATTGGCCAGTAAAGTTTCTGAAGAGCTTTTTTTGAGAAGAAGAGATTAAAATTTTTCGTAGAAATTCATAGTCCAGCTTTTGATAGTTTATTTTTGATTTTTTATTGAATCGTTCTTGAAAAAAGTGCAGGTTTGGCTTTCAAAACTTTAGCTCAGTTCATAAGGGAGTATAGTCCGTTTTTCGTAACTTGAAAGTGCGAGACATCTCTGCGGCCCTCTCAACTTTTTCGGGCTTTTTCATACTTCTCTGACCTTGCCGGTGAGGGAACAGAGAGACGTAGACGCTCAAAAACTTTCGAGTTGCAGCGGACAAGCTATTCTGGCCGGTTTTGAGGACTTCTTTGTAATTTCTTCAAACCGAAGCTTTCGTTTGTGAATTTTTTTTTTCCAGTTGCGAGGCAGTGTAAACTATCGGCTCCAAGAGTATATCGCAACGACCGGATCTCGATCTCGGGAAAGCGAAATCTCCCTCCAGAACAGTTCCTCGCGAATCTTCGATCTATCTGATTTGCAGGTGATTTTCATAAAAAAAAAAGAAGTTATTCCTAATTTATAAATTTTTCTGAGCTTATATTGTGGTCACAACAACCACACAAGGTCTTGAAAAAATTACATAAACATGTTGAAAGGCTCCGCCCCTTTTTAAAGTAGCGAAAATACCAAAAATTTCTAACTTTTTTCTCTTTGGTTCGAATGAAACCTTTTCCAAACGAAAGCCAGTAACAAATTGAACAATTTTGTGTACAAATTTTTTTTCAGACTGATTTATTTTTTTCATGCCGAAAAAAAGTTGATTTTCAATGGTAATTGTGCATTTTTTCGACAGAAAGGACCGACTTAACAATGAAAATTTTGTCTATCGTCAACCCTCTCGGAGAATGTGTGTTGAAAATTCTTTTTTGTAGAACGATTTGCCGCGTCCAGAAGAAAATAGGAATGAAGAAAGAAGACGTGACGTTTCAATGCCGCCAGTTGCCAGGACGTCGACTCCTATGTTTGAAGAAGATGATGATGTTCCTTTTTTCGCTCTCAGAACTTGTAGAAGATTTCAAAATAATTTACTTATTTTAATAATTCTCGATACCATGGGTGATAGTTCGCTACAAGTCGGATGCGTATATTTGAATTTATATTTTCTTTAAGTGGCCACTTGAACATTTCTCATCTAATGGAAGTGGTCACTGAATGGTATTCGACAGCTTTTGATCGAGAACTCGTGCCGTGTTTCTGTGTAGTTGATTTCAACACTGAATTTTCAAAAAAGCCAATTTTTAGAAGTATCTAAGAAAAGGCCAATTTATTTCTAAAAAACATCAGCGTTTGATTTTTCAGAGCCGAGAATCCGACGACATGGTTAGAGTAACGCGACATGAAGTAATTGAGCCCTTGAACGTTGAATTTTGAATTTCTAAATTTCAGGCCAGAACAGAATCGACCTCCTTCCGGGCCATCCACAGGACCCGGAGCCTTTCTCGTCCCGTAATTCTAATTTTCCAAGTTTTTCATTGACTTTGAAAATATTTTCAGCCCGAAATAGAATTTCAGTTCGGTGGAAGGGTTCAGGAGGAGGTTTTGTTTCACAATGTTTTCTCCCGGAAGTTTGAGATTTTTTGAAGGGATTTCCGAGGTGTTTCGTCGAGTCGACGCAAAATATGCACTTTCCAGCGGCTGATCAGGTACATTCAGGATTTCCCAACATCTTAATCTTTTAAAATAAAGTGAATGGCTTTAAAGAGGTTGCAAAAAAGAAAGTAGGGTTTTTGTTGATTTTGAAAAAAGGAGAAAAAAATGTTGGATTATGCCATAAAAACTTTTTTCAAAAGAATAGTGTTGAAGAGAAAGCAGCCGAATTTTTAGGATGATTTTTTGAAGAGAAATGTTTTTTGAAGGATCCGCAGAGATGTTTTTTCAACAACCTAGGATGGAAAATGGACCTCAGAATTTTCCGACGGCTGAACAATTATAATAAATCAACAACGATAAATTGCAAAGAAATTTCAGCACAATATTTTCACTTTGCCGCCTCAACAGTTCGTCCAACAGCCACAGCAACAATTTTATCAAAACCCGCACGGTCATCTGGTGACTCCTGGGAATCAAACTAATGTTGGAAACATTTGGATGTGTGTGTACTTGATCTTTTTTTGAATCTTAGGCTCACTATTTTGTCCTTCCGGCACAACAACAACAGATGCCGTTCGGACAAGTTCCTGTTGGTTTTTTCTCAGAATTTCGAATGAAAGTCGAAATCAACTTCAAAAAAAAAAATTCAAAATCACGTGACAAAAAGACCAAAAACTACTTTTCTTTAAGATTCTTAATTCTCTCCGCTCATCTCATCTCTAAGTTTAAAACAAAATGGTTCCTCATATATAATTCAAGCTTGTTATAGAAGCTTAGAAATTACAAAAAATTACTAGTTTTCGCATATACTTTAAAATGAAAATGACTCGAAAAGGCGCGTGATAAAAGGTAGGTGTTGTTGTTTGGCCACTCTTCAGGCCGCAGTAGATCTCTTGTTTCTTTCCCATCCAAACAGAGAAAAAGTTCAACTTTTAAATTTTCGAAATTAGAAGCTACTGAGGATCGGAAAAAACCGTCGAGAAAAGACGGTTTCATTTTGTAAAAAAATAAGAGTTAGAGTTTTCCAACAATCAATAAAACAGTACCAAAATTTTATCCGACAATTTGAATTTTCGCATTATCAAATGTTCTTCAAATGATTAACCTTCTTAAGGTTTCTTTAATAGTCTTATTTCACTCCCATTCTAAGAACCGAGCCAAATGATTTCTCAGCCAGCCTTTGCCCTTCCGCAGAACATCCACCACCAAAACGGGGTATTAATTTCAGCTTTTCTTAAGTTAAATTGCCGTGATTTTTATATTAACAGGATAAGGCTATCAAACTGGTCACAATATGGATATTTAGATCTTTATAGTACTCACTAGCTGTAATAGTGGTAAGCGAAGTCTCAAACCCGACAAAAACCACTTTAGCTCCTTTGCCACTAGCACAAGGCTTTCATGAGAAAAATCGTGCGCTAAAAGAGGTTTAGTTTTGATTTATCTGTGAATTCCGTTTGAAGCCAGACCAAGATGGAGTTAAAAACTTTTTGCCAGATTTCACTCACGACCTTTTCCATTTCTAGCAACAAATTGTTCAACACCCATATCTTCAGCCTCAAATGCAGTTCCAAGCGCCGGTTGGATACCAGCAAAACGTGGTGGCTTTCCAAACGCCGAAAATGAATATATTTGAATATCCTTCCAGCAGTACGCGATGCCTTCAGCCAGCCAGCAAATGAATCAAAACATGGCGTATTATGGGCAAAACTGTGGAGTTTCTGTGAGTTTTAGGGGCAGCGAATGTGAAGTTCTTTTCCGATTTTCAGGAAAATGCGGCCAACACCTTCAACCCGCAGATGGCCCCCAACCCTTTGCTCCGCTATGATATCACGCGGCCAGTTCCAACTGATCCGGTTCGTGTAAAAAAATTACATTCCAAAGTTTGAAAAATAAACAAACTTTAACGGCTAGAAGAAAAAAATGGGATTTTTTTCAGTTTTTTTAGAGATTTAAAAAAATGGAGGTGAAGCTCTTAAAAAAATTGAAGAAAGAGTGAGATTCAAAACTTTGTCGTAATCTCGAAAAATCGTTCGATTAGATTAGAAGTTTTAATTTTGGGCTCGGAAATTGTTTTTCCGAAAAAACTACAGTGCTAAGAACACAAAATGTCACGTTTTTCAAATGTTTTTAGCCTTATAAATATATTTATTTTAGAAGCTCCAGTTTTTCCTGTCAACGCATCAATATCACATGCAGTCTTAAACAAATATTAATGACTTGTAAAAATAATTTTTCTTCTTTTTCTCTTTTGTTGTACCTTCCTAACAGCGTTAATTTTGTTTCGTTTTAACTTCAAATCATATCCCAGATGTTCATCCATTCAATGTGAAATGATACCTAATTATAATGATTTTTTTAGCCATTACATGCCAAAATATCTACGGTTAAATTCTGGATATTGTGGGAAATCTATTAAAATAAATTTTTATTGTGTGCGAAAAAAATTATATGGTTTTGGTTATTCGCTGAATCCTTCGAAGCATTGTTTGTCTTGATTTGGATCCGATACTTTCGATTTTTGCGACTTTAATAGTTGAGTGATTGGGCAACGTAAAAGGAAACACGATGCAGAAGCTGTTTTCCTGTAAAATGGCTAAGTTTGCTGGGCGTCGAGGTGAGCCTTTTTTGATCAAAATGTCCGAGAAAGGAATGTTTGTGGAGAAAGATTTTATTTATTCGAGGGATTTTCAAAAAGTTATAATTTTTTAATTTATTTCAAGCTGATAACGAGAAAAGATGGTTTTTTAAGTAATTACGAATGGTCATGAGTCTCACAGAAATTGAGCCATGAGTTTTCATTATTTTTCGCTCAAAATGGACCGAATAGAACGAAAAAATGTACAAAGGTGCGGCTCTGAAGTGGTCTGATAATGTGAGCATGTTTGTGATGGGTGCGATTCGAGACACTTTGGTCAGGCTCACAAGGCCGCCGTGTGGGACTCCAACACTTGGCCGATCTCGTTCTCTTCCGTTTCGATGCTAGATTTTTGTCTTTTATTTCATTTTTGCGCAAGTTCTGACAGTTATCAGCGTTGGGAGCGAATAAGAAGATTTTTTCTGCTTGGGGAAGTAGCCTTTTTTGAATTTCAAAGCTTTTATCGTCATTTTATGACTCCTTTCCGTTTCTGCGTCAGATTTTGGTCAATTTAATTTAATTTTATATGTCTCTCAAAGTTTCGAGCAATAATGGAAGCATTTTTTATTTTTCGGCTATTCTCCTTTGAAAGCTCATCATTATTTTCAAAACATGGACTAGGTTTCCTCTCCTGTTGGAGCTTCACATAGCTCTCATTCGACTTCCGAAACTTTTTATAACCATTTTCAGTTTGAGCGACATTTTTTTTTTGATTGATTGGGTCGAAATTTGCTAAAAATCAGAAGTACAAAAATAAATCAAAGTTATCAAATAAGTTCATAGATTTCTTGATGTCGTAGTTTTCCAGTTTTTCCAGCTGTGTTACATAACTTTTCTTTTCTATTTTTCATTTTTTCAACATATTCAAGTTCAAATATGCTAAAAATGAAGCGATAGAAAATGCAAAAACAGTTTCTCAAAGTGAAAAAGCTGTATTTTGTTGAACACCTATAGTTTTATCAGTCCGTTTTTGTTATATCGGAGGATTTTTCGGCTTTATTTCGAAGCTGAACCCAAATATATTTAGATTCATGTCATCCGCCGCTAACAATTGACAGTTTATACTTCCGCATAAGGGGATAAACGCCCGCAATATTTGTTTGCTTATAAATTATGACAGATGCGACGTCTCTTCGGGGCTCAATCTCAGATTTTGAGAGCTTCTTTTTGCTTTTATTTCTAAATCATCAACTTCATTTTCACTTTTTAAATGAAATAAAGTTTTTCTCCTCTAGAAGAATTGAATATTCGTGGTCTTATATAAGTCGCATCTAGCAAAACCTGGTCTCATCCACAAATCAACCTGAAAAACCCCCTGGTTAGGTTTAAAAAAACCCTTTTCTTTAAATACACCTTTTCTTTAGATTTGAAAAATTTTTTTCTTGCTCTTAAATCTATTGTAAATACAAAAAAATATGAGTTTCTTACTAAACTAGAAAAAAATTAAGAAAAATTTCGAAAGTTTCCGTACGAACACGGGTCTGGTCTCTTCTTGAAAGAAATTTCAAACAGTCGTATTTTTTGTCTTTTTTTAGTTTTAGAACTTTTTTTGAATCCAAAATTTATAAAAATATATAACGGAGTCAGATAAGTTCAAAAACCACTAGTTGGACTGGTCAAAAAATTCTTACCTGAAAAATTGTCTGTTTTCTTGTTCAGAACTTTCCGCTGATTTCAAAAACAATAGTTTCTTCGATAAATTTGCAAAATGAACAAAGTTATAACACTTTCAAGACCGATATAGTGACTAAGCCAAAAAGCCATTTTTGAAAAATGAAAAATTTTAATTTTAATTTTTTATGTTTTTCGAAATTTCAAAGCTCATTCTTATTCACGTTTTTCCGCTTGCTAAGTCCAAAATTTGGCTCTCATTTGTCATTTCGGAAAACTAACGCTGATACATCATTTTTAGCCCCCCTCTTCAAGATTATCGTTTGTTTGAAAATAAATTTTTGAAAAAATTGACAAGGCTCTCTCTGCCTGAGACGTTCTTCTTTCCCAAGGTGTTGTTAAGCCGAAAGCCGTTGTTTGATTTGGTTGCACTTTCTGAGAGGCCACTGTTGAGGCTCTTGTAGCGTTTCTTCGCTCTCTTCACTTTTTCACCTTTAGCTTTTGTATCGGTATTTGTGTTCGTAATTTTTGGCACGTTTTAAGTGTTCTGGAGTATATCTGGAAAATAATGACAAGCTGTTTTTTGTTAAAAGTAGGCTATTCTGAACCTTACAACTAGTTTTGACAAGATTTTTGTGTGAATTTTTTTTTTTGAAAGTTTTTTTCTGGTTTTCTGGATAATTTCGAAAATATTGACATTGCGAGTTTTGGTATTGGAGCCCAGTCTGTTTTCGACCTTTTTGAAGGTTTCAAAACGTCATTTGAACTGGTTTTCGCGAGTATTTCGGTACTTGAGTTAGAATTTAAGAGAATTTCTCAAAAGTATTGACGTTGCCAGCTTTTTTTTGTTTGAAAATTGGAATTTTGGAACTAGTCTCTATTATAAATTCTGTTTGAGGATTGTTCTCCGAGTATCAAAAGGTAGAGGTTTCGAAATATGATCCTTATTGATGTATGAGTATCCGGAGTTCCAGCCATCTCCATATATTTTCAAGGGCTTTTCGAAACGAAACAAAACAAGCACTTATGCGGATTCCAAGTGAAAAAAGAGATTGTTTTACGTCTCTCAGATTGTTTAAACATAAGAAAAGGGTGCGCCACGAAGGATGAGATCATTTTTCGATTGGAAGAAACTTGTCCTCGAATTTTATTTCATTGCGAAAGGCTCCGAATTTTTTTCTCATGATTTTTGCATCAATCAGTTTTGATAAGTGATTTTTGAGCGGATAAAAAGATTTAGTTGTTCTTCGGACGTGGCGGCGATTAAAAAAGAGTATTTTTTAACGGAATAATTAATTTGCAACGACTTGAAACTTTCTGTTCGCATTCGGAATGGCTTAATGCGTTGGTTTTGCAAGAAAGAGCTCATTTTTTTGGTGACGCCGGCGCGCGTAAGCCGTTGAATAGTCGGGTGCAATGAGAAGTTGGAAATTTAGCCATTCCCAATGCGAAAAACGCGTTTCGGCTTTAATTTTAGATAAATATAAATAAGTTGACTAGGCTTTCTTCTTTCAAGCGACTTTCGAAAAGAAAAACCAAAAATATTTCTATTTTTCACTTTTTTCGTTTCAATTTGTTTTTGAATTTCCAATTATTTCAAAAAAATGTTTGAACATGTATTTTTTTTTTCTCTGCGCAAACTTTTTTTTCTGTCTCAAAACGAAGCGGCTCTGTTTTATCTCGAGAGCTCTCACGGTATTCTTTGCAAACGGTTACTTTTTGCTCGCGAATTTTCCATTTTTCTACTCCTATGTTTAAACTTATCCAGTGCAGTAACGCCATAAGTTTTGAAACTTTTCGAAAAAAACTTTCTACGCTACTTGCAACAATTTTTTTTCCAAAAATGGAAATTGGTCGTGAACAAGGGAGAATGTAGAGAAATCGGCCGCTTCCAAGTGGCGAATAGTCTTAAAAATGGATCAAGAACTATTTGTCTTTTTCTCTTTTGATCTGAATATTTTTAACGCACGCATTTATGTCTTTTCTTCAGGCCTAAATTTGGTTTTTTTTTTACTTTCATTTTGTACCAAAAGAGCTATATTATGCTGATAACAGATTTGAAAAGAAAACAGGAATTTGATCCGAAAAAATGCAGAAGCGATGTCCAACGAGCTGATAATGCTGATCCCCGACGTGATGGTCGACAACGGGAGCAGCGGACTTTCGCTGGACTCCATCGGGACGATTTCCTTGACTTCTGGCCGATCCGTCTCTCATCGACCTCCTTCGCCGATTTCACCTTCTCGGTTCGTAGTCTTCTAACCTATAGATAATATATCACACATGGACAAAATTTTATAATTTCATATTTATTCACAGGCAAGAACTAAAAAGACATGTACAAGAATGGTTAAAAGGGGAAAAAAAATAGATAAATATGTAATAAAATCCGGATTAAGTTTTGCCACCCTCATTCTCGTCCGTTTTTTTTTTCCGCAGGACGTCTGGAGGCCATAGAAGGGCAGACCATTTTTAAACACCTTCGAGACCTCCTCCCGAGTTCCTAAAGTCGGTATTAACTCCCGAAGTTCAAACTCAATATTACTTTTGTTAGCACAAACTTCCCTGGGCTTCAAACATTTTAATACGTTATTTCTCAACATTTTTTTAAAATTCAGCTCCTTTTTTTGGACTAATCGTGCTTTCAGTGGCCCACGTATGTAACTGAAAAAAATGGTACAAAGTTGTCGATTGCGAACTAACCGCTTCAATTACGGACGTTGATGTGATTAAAAGTCATTATTTTTCATAGTTTGTTCAATCACTTGCCTTGTTTCTTGTCTGATTTACATAGAGGTGAGTCAAAAAAAGAAGGTGAGGACCTTAAAATGGCTTTGAGTCATGAATATTTTCGCTTTCTTTCACTAACTGACTGAACTATTAATGTTATCAAGAAAGCGCTGAACAGTTTGCTCCACAGAAAACATTACAAACTAGAAAATTGTTTACTGAAGTAATTTAATGAATTTGCTGAGAAAAAATGCCGGAAACTTAACCCTAGAACTCAGAAAAAAAGAAAGAATAAATTCTTCAACCTTTGGTTTCAAATTTTGAATAGTTAGTTGAAGGTTAGATTTCGGAACACATGACGATGGGTCGATCCCTTTTAGCTGATTTTTTTTTCTTTTTATTAGTAGCTGCAGGAGCAGTGTTGCCATTCACTTTGAACACAAAGCGAAAAATATCGAAAAAACTATTTGAAAAGTGGAGAGGCGCGAGAGAATAGAAAAACTTTTGGTTAGAAGGGTATTATTTTAAAATGTTCTGTAAAAAAAAGTTCCAGAAACGATTTATAGTCATTGTACCTATCTGAAAAGCTGTTTAGAGTTCTGCGAAAAAGACACTTCGGGAACACCCGCGTTGTTTTCCGTGGTGTCTCTTTTTTTCCTTTTTTTTTTCATTCCCCGAGGAGAAATTTGCCCTTGGAGCGTCCAATTCGCTCTCGTTGCTGGAACACGACCGAGACGGAGAATTTGCGTCCCGGATTAAGTTTTGCCACCCTGATTGTCGTCCGTTTTTTGTTTCCGGTGGACGCCTGGAAGCCGTAGATGGGCAGACTATTTTCAAAAGCCGCCAACATTTTCTGCCGAGTCTTCCTAAATTAAAAACAGTACTATCTCCCGAAATTGAAACTCGATTTTTTTTTCTAACACACTGCCGAGCATAAAACTTACTTTGATGCCTAATTCTCCAAAATTTAATAAAAATCCACCCCTCCTTCCCTACCAACTGAATTCTGTTTTATTTCTGAAAACGTTGCGTTTTTAAAAACCAAGTTCTTTTATACAACTGTTATGAGCCTGCGGGAGTGTGCGAAATTCCTCGAAAATAATTTCAGAACGCACATTTCCTCTGAGTAAGTAGAACATTTTTCAAAAAGTCGAACTTTCTTTCATTTTTTTCGAATTTTTAACTAGGAAGGAATAATCAAAGTGTGGTTGTTATGAAAGAAGTAAAAATCTACAGAGAAAAAAAAAATAAATATGACGATAACTGTTTTTACGGCGTTTTTCTTCCCTTTTGTCGGTACCTTTTTTTATTGCGCCATTGTCTTGGTATTCAATATGCAGCTGTGTTCAGCTTGTTTCTGTACGATTTTCTTTCTTTTTGAGTTTCTTCACAAAAAATTGCTAGTTTATCATCTTGGAAATAATATTCATAAAAATATAAATCTTTGTCCCACGCTCATTTTTTAATAGATCGGAATTGACTATAGACAAGTTTGTACTTCTGAGCTGTTTGAGAAAGAAGTCAGAGTCATTGTGAGTGCTTTTGAAAGCTGTCCGGTACCCACTGCCGAGTCATGTCCTGAATTTGGTTTGACCGAGTTATTGTTCTGAATTTGGTTGATTTCAGACTTTCTTCTAAAAAGATTGAGTGTTCTACTTTTTTCAGATTATTTTTTTCAGTTTTTTAGTTGTAAATTTAATTATGGCAATAATAAGAGCGGTAGTCAATGGTTACGGGGCTCTTTTTCATTTTTATGTTCTGAAATTTTCTCTAGACCCTGTGAAAGTATCTGTTTCATTTTTTGATGGTTCAAATGTCGAATATCGATATAAGCAGCTAGGGTAACTGAAGATTCAACTATCCGAAGATTTTTTGTTTATTTTTTGAAGTAGACGGCTTTTTTTTCTGTTAACTTTCTGAAGGAAAGGAAAATTTTGACTCTAATAAAAAAAAAGGAGCTTTTGATTTCTGTTCTTTCATCATTCTGAGCTTCTATTTTCCTGTAAAATTAACTCTTTTGCTGATAAAAAAGGAATGCGGTGATATTTGATAAGGGAGTTGTTAGCCGAGGCGTTCCTTAGTGATTCATTTTGGTTTTTTTGTGCAATCGATTTGAAGTTATCTACTGACTAGACTGCTGATTTTGGATAGGAATGCTGGTAGTTTCGAAGAGGTTCGTGTATGATTTTTGAATTTTTCATGAATGAAAAATGAGTAATCTTCCACTTAAAGTCTTGAGAATTTGGTTTTTTTCGATTCCAAGTCTGATAGATTTGTATTCCATCAAAATGTTTTTATTCTAACTCCTAGTTTTTCACCGAATTTTTTTCCCTTGTGAATTCCCAATTTCTGTTGATAACAAAGGTGTAAATTTTTTCATTATATGATATTCAATTTTTGAGAAAATTTCGCTTTTTAGTCCAGGCTTTTTTGCTTGAGGCCTTGCTAAGGCAAGGTCGGGCTTAGAAAATGGCCGGGGCGGATGAGTAACGGGCCAGCCCGCGCCCGAGCCTGCTGAAGATTTAAATGAGCTCCTTCATAGTAACAACTTTTAGTTTTCGCCTAAATCATTTTTTAAATTCGATAATTCAGAGTTAAGATCTATATTTTGAAATTTTTAAAATCGCATATCAAAAAACTGGAAGTTTGCGCAGGTAGCGGCCATGAGGGGTCTTGATCTAGGCCTTCTGTGAGTGTTTGAGCGAATTTTCAGAAAGTTGAAACCGCAAAATAAAATGACATCGCTTGTTGAAAGCTTTTCTCACTCGTCTTTATCATGTATTGTTCAGTTGTTTCAATTAATTCATTTTCAGGTTTAAAGGCCAGCGAGTGCCACTTGGAGGAAGAGAAAACGACGTTCTCTACATGGACGAGGACCACATCATCAAGGCCTTGGAACATTTCGGTGCGTCTCTTTTTTTCCATATTTCTTATTTTTTTAATAATTTTAGGCAGTTTTAATTTCGAAAAGAAGATGAAATGGAAAAAAAGCTAAAAAAAAAGATTGGGGAAGAAAGAAAAAAAGTTCATTGATAGTCTAAAAAATAACTAGCCGTCTTGGGAATTCCAAATTGAAAATGTCTCTGTGATCTTAAAATCAGTAAGTTGAGGAGAATCATAACGTAAGTAGTCTCTTTTCTGGATGGGGATTGAACTCATGACCTCGTGACTGTTAGCCGAGAACGCAACCAACTGAGCCATGGGCTTTGTTCTTCAAGTTGTCTGCAAATGACAACTCTGCTGGACATTTACCTGATCAAATTATGTCTTTTTTGGAGGTTACCCATGGGATTGAACTCATGACCTTTTGAGCAATATCATATCATGCAACCGACTCAGCCATGGAAGTTCAAAAAAGAACTTCATCCTGCGGTAAATTACTATGATAAGTTTGCGGAGCTTCTACAGCTAAACCAGCAGCGGTACCGAACTTTTGACCTTTTTATCAGTAGACCAAAAAGCAACCGACTGAGCTATGTTTTTGCTTTTATAACTTACCTAAACAATTTTAACTTATTTTTCTTGCTTTTATTTGGGGTTTTCCCCTATTTCACTGTGTAGTGTTCATATGAAAGTCCTTGTTGAGTTTTAAAGGAGTATAGACGAGTTTGGAAAAAGGTTACGAAGCGAAGAGCTGTTTTCAGGGTTTGAGAGACTTTTTCAAATAGCCATTCAGATTCTTGGACAGGATCGTCAAATAGAAGACGTGAAAAGGAGATGGGCAATCATCCGTGAGACGAAATCGCATCAGTTCCACTTTTTGTGTCGAAAAGAACTAAGAAATTTTGCAAAGAAACAAAAAAAAGAGAACGCCTTGTTTGGGACGTGAGAAGTTGCGTGAGTGATATCGCGTTTCAAGGCTAACCTTTCTTCTTTTCCGTTTCCTCTTCAATTATTTTAGTCCCCGGAAAGATTAATGTCCATTGGTCTTTATTCCAAGGTCAATGCACTTTTATATACTTTTTCGGTCTTTCTATTTTTTCCTGTTCCAAATCCGTGTACTACCGATGAAAACCCGATTTTGAAGTTAACTTGTCATTTTCTCCCTCTAAAAATTTCCTCTTTTTTGACTTTTCTATAAAATTGATAACTTCCTTTTTTGGGATCTTGTTTTTGCATTTCGTCGCCAGATTTTTCTCTCTAAACGGAATTTTGAGAGTGATGATATATTCACAGCTGGGAGTGATTCAGAGGAGATGGAAGAATATTTATTCAAGTTCTGGAGGCTTTCTGGAAAATGTACTCTTTATACGAAGTTAAATTTTTCTTCTTTTTTTCAACTTTTTGTGTTTTTAGGACTGTTTTTCTTATAAAACCGCTGAATCTACGAAAATATAAATCTCTTCCCGTAATAGAGAAATTAAAAACCAAACTGAAAATGTTCGAAATCCGAGAAAAAACGGGATTAGATCATATTTGAGACCACTGGTTGGGCTGGTTAAAAAAAAATATAACTTGAAAAATGAAAAAAACCCAGTCCGTGAAGCAATTTCTTATTCAGAATTTTCCGCTGAAATCAAAAATATAACTTTCCTCTGGAAATTCTCGGAACGAACAAAGTTATATCACTTTCAAGACCCGAAATGACCAGGCCAAAAAGTTTTTTTATTTATTTTTTTCAAGTTTTTTTCAAAATTTCAAAGCTCTTTCCTATGCAATTTTTTCCGCTGAATTTAATAATTTTATTCTCTTCTTCCATTCCGGAGGAAATAACCTTGAAAAAAATCATTTTTTTGTCGCACGCGACGCTGCGCCGCCGCTTGATGAGAGTTTTCAATTTGAAACGAGGAATTTTCATTTTTTTGTTTTTCAAAAAACTAAATATAGGAAAAAAATTTAAGAAGAAAAAAATTAGGAAGAAGATCAATTTCAGCGGCTCTTTCTGCATGTTTTCTGAATAAATAGTAGAAGGAAGGAGTTTGAGATGATTAGGATTGGATGGGACAATTGGAATTTGGCAACAAATCGCGGTGCATCCATTTTACAACGAGCCCTGGCGACGGGGTTTGTAGTAGGAGAGCCGCTTGGAACCGCCCTTCCTCCCTGTTATAATTCCTCTCTTTTGCTCCACCCGTTTGCTCGTTCGTTTTGGTCTCCCTCCGCGCAGAAAGAGAAAGAAATCGAGAGAGAGAAGTAGGAAGAGAAACGGCACATGTACATATGGCTCACCTACACTTGCTTTTCATCGTTTCTTTTCTTTTTTATTTGTTTTCTTCTCGGCAGAACAATGGCGATTAATTTGCGGCTGTTTTGAGCTTGGATTTTGACCGATTCTGTTGGAAAGTTGGGGCAAAATAGGGCATCTTTTTCTTTCTTTTCTCACTATATACCTATTTTGAGTCTTTTTTTTTGACCATGAGAGTATAATCAACTTTTCTCATGTCAAATTATTAATTTACGGATAATATAGCTCGGGTTTCGGTCGATTTTGTTGGACAATTTGAATTAAACTGGGCCATTTTTTCTAGTTTCTCACATTTCGAGCCTTCGTTGACCGTGAAAATCAATTTTTTACTTATCCAGCTCTAAGATCAGTTCAACTATTCAGTTAGTTCTTTCATATCAGGTTTTCTGATTGAAAGTTCATTTTAATAATTAATTGCTTTATGTTTTGTGACTTTTTGGGACTCTCTTTAGTCTCTTTCTTCATTTCTCAGAGAAAGAATAATGAAGATGAGAAGAATTATTGAGATTATTCCGAACGAATGGCCTGAAAAGAGCGCGAGATAAGAGAGATAAGCTTTTTTTCTGCTTTGCCAGCTGTCAAAGTCTATTTTATGGCCCCGTTTTGCCAGCTTTCCCAAGAATTTCTCCTGATGATAAATTGATGCTTTGATTAATAATGCCGTGTTCACTCCGTAAAATTCAAAATGATCCTCAGAAAGTGGGAAAGATAACTAAATTTCAGAAAGTCAGAGATTATTTTCAGTTTCGTGAAAATTACTTGGAAAATTTTCAAGTTTCGAAACATTGATCCAGTGTCAATTTCCGTTTATTTCACAACATCCACTGCTCCGTTTTTTGCTTTTCTTACGCTTGAAAACCCGAAAAAGTTTCATTTTTCTGCGTTTATTTTTCTTGCGATTCTCCTCTCTGAATTTTGAAGTGTTTGCAGAACGTGTTATATAATCCTTTAATGGACATTTTTTGGTTTCGCAAAAAAGTTGTTTGCCCTTTTTTGGCGGTCATCATGATGTTGAGTCACTTTTCAAGTTCTCCCCATTGAAATTTGGAAAATTTTTTTAACGGTCATGAGGTTCTGGAAGTGGGTTTTTGAGGTTCTCTGTTCATTTTTTATGGTTTAGAAATGCTAATTGATTTTTTTTTAAATTTCGTCTTCCGAGCGATTTAGCTCTCAGCGGAATTGATGACTTATGTTTTTTTGAGCTTTTAATAAAAAATTGTGTCGTTTTTTACTAGAAAGGCAATTTTCATGCTATTTTGTGTTGAAATAATCGAAATTTCTGTAGTTTTTCCAGTTTTTCACTTTTAAGTTAGGAGAATGGAGCTTGAAATAAGAATACATAAAGCTTTTTTTGAGACTTCTTCTTTAATTTTACTATGGAAGTTTGTTTATCTTCATTATTTTTCATATTTTTATCAGCGAAAAAGACTATTTCTCCTTGTGAATGAAATAAATATATAAATAAAAAAAGGGGTTTTTTTCGCGCTTGTACTATTTTTCAAAGGAAACACAGTTTTATCGAAAATTGTTGAGATTATCGAAAATCCGTCTTCTTCTGCCTTTTTCGCAACCTTAAAGAAAATTAGCCCAAAACAAGCCACCTTTTACGGTTATCAGTAGTGTTCTTATCGATTTTAATTGCCCATGAAATGGGTTTTCCACGACCATAATTGGTGATAAATGAGGCGTATCTTTGACGTTTCTTTTTTTTTTTGAACGATGGCAACGAAACCGCGTCTCTTCTTCTGACCGGAAAAGTTTGAGAACTCATTCATTCATGATGAGTGTTCTTTTTTAACGGTTTCCTTTGGGTTTATTCTGCTCTTATTTCGAGAAAATGAGAGAACTTTTCGATTTTTCATAGTTTTTTTCTGATTGGCTCGTCAGCTGAAAGAATGCCCTTGAAATTTCGGTATTTTTTATTGCAGATTTTTCGAAACTTTTTTTTTTTCAATCTGTCATATCTTTGAAAAGCCTCTCAATTTTCGACAAAAGAAATTTCCGTTTGAAAATGAGTTTCCAAATTTTTGTGATAATCATCTGCAATGTACTGTGAATGGAAAATAGAGAGATTTCTACGATTTCGGGCTCAAAACGGATCATGGACTAGCGGATTTATTAATTTTGTGTTTTATTTCAATCAATGATTTTAATCACAAAATCAATGCAACACGAGATCTCAAGTCTTTAAGAATTTGACTCAAACTAGAATCTTTCTAGACTACTTCCACTGCAAGATAATAAGCGGAACTGAAAAAAAAAAAATCTCTGCTTGCTCCACCTGAGTTTTTTCGAAGAGAAAAAGCCGTGCCGTGGAAGGTGAGAAATTGGCGTTTCCTTGGAATTTTCTCCTTTTTTTTTCCTTTCTCCGCCTACGTTTTGGTTGTTATTATTCTTTTGTTTTTCGTAGTCATGATAGACATGCTATCGGAAAAAGAAGAGAGAAACACCGGAAAATAATCCAATCGTGAAGAGTTTCTGACCGTATACTGTTGATTTTTTGATCGATGAAATCTTTAGTGTTTTTATTGGGACTAGATCAGAAATGCAGGAAGCATTTTCTGCTTGTGTTAATTTGATAAAACGGTCGCAGATGGAATGGTTTTCTTAACAGTGGAGACTTTTTTGCACCAGACCTGATACGGATTTTTCTCGAAAGCATCCCAGAGATTTGGTTTGAAGCGATGTCGATTTTCAGAAGAGGAATTCCAGGGTCGAAAAATTTTGAGATTTTTTTTGGAGTAGGAGTAGTAATTTCAAAATTGAATTCTTGTTAGGCGCAGACTTGTTCTGCGCCGTTTGGGTTCATATTTTCCAGCTTTAGGTCTTGATTGAGCAATCAATGAAGCAGTTACGATTTTTTATGCTTTTTTATTTTCAGAAAAGAAGTAGTATTTTTTTCTGTTGGAAAGTATCCCCATTATTCCTTGTTTCCTTTTTTTGCCGTTTTTGTTGCCATGGATTTTTTTGGAGTAACTACCGACTAGTGCACTTTAGCGACCAGGTGCTCTTTTTTGCAGGCGTTTTTCAATGATATTTATTAAGTGAAATTTGAAGGTTTGGTCTTGTGAAAATGTTAGGAAAAGTTTCAGAACAGTTGTTTCGGGATCGGATTTCAGGTTTCGAAGTTTTTCAGTGACGTATGGAAGTTGTAAGGATATTGTACTTAACACTTTGCTGCACTCAAAAGTTCTAAACGAAGGAAAGAGACGTCAATTTTTCTGTCTCGATAGTCCCATTGAAAAAAGGCTAAAAGAACTTTTAGCATCAGGACCTGTTTCAGGTCTTTCTCTGAACCTTTGAACTGTCCACCAGGCTTCTGTGAACAAACTATACGTATCCATTTCACCTTGAACAAACTTGGCAAGGTTCCCAACAAATGTGGGCGTGTCGGCTGGACTTTAGTGGGCGTGGTCGGACTTTTCTCCCTGTTGGATTACCCTACTTTTCAGTGGACTAACTATCTTTTTGTACTTTTAATGGCGATTCGAAAAAAATGCATTACACATACTTTCAAAATCAGAAACTGTTTTTTAAAACGCTTAAATTTTTTTATTTAAAAACGAGAGATTTTTCACATCTTATCTCGTGCGTTTTTTCTTTGTTTTGTGGCTTATCCTTTTTCGAAACTTTAACTTCGAGTAATGGAGAGATTATTAAAAGTTTTTGAAAAATTTCAACTTCATGACTATCGTTCCAATTTTTTCCTCCCAACTTTTTCCGATCCTTTACTCTGCTCGCGATATTCCGTCTGAACATTCTGATCATTCTCATCTCATTTCAGAATCGCTGTATATGTAGCCAGATCTTTTTTGCGAGATACTAACTTCTAAGAGATCCTGGAAGGAGATCCATTTTCTTCACTCGCTTCTTGGAACACGTCGCCAACATTGGCGAGCGCGCGACGCGAAGACGATCGGAGAGATCGTCAGCGCCAGCTTATCGATGAGTTCCACTGCCTTGGTAAGTTTCTCTAGCTCTCGAAGCTTCTTTAGGATTATTTGATCAATCAGTTATTCTTTTTTGTTTTTTTTTCCATAGATGTTTATCGACTAGGCAGGGAGCAAAAACTTTTGAAGCCATGACGAACATCCGTCTTTGTCGAACTAGGAGTCCGAACATGTAGTTGATCAAGTTGAAAGCATGGTCTTGCTGTCCTCCGCCTCGTTATTCTGTTTTCATATCTTCCAGTTTTGCTTTGACCAGCTTAAAATATTGCTGGGGCATGGAGACCTGTTCCAGGTTGAAACCTCAAAATGAGAGCGACGGATTCTAGTGAAGACTAAAGTTACTTCACCTTCCCAGTTCCAAGATTTTTCATGCGGTGTACGTTCATTTTGTTTTCCTACATGAATAAAACGGAATATCCCCTCTACGGGCCTTCGGAAGAAGCTGAAAATGATCCGCAAAAGGCCATCAAAAATTAAGCCGTGAAGAGGCGACAGAGAATTTGAGAACTTCTGCTTCCCTGCCGTCTCTTCTGGCCGCCTTGTTCTCTCGCTTCAGCTTGTTTCGGTGTTTTTTCCCTTTCTATTTTGAAATCAACTTTGGAAGCAACTGATCCGGGTTAGATTGTCAGTTTCCGCTCCCTTTGCTCTTCCATCTTCTTCTTCTTTTTTATTTTTGAAAATTTCGCTGACAGCTCGAAAGACTTGAGGAACAGCCGCTCCATCGATAATGAATTTTGACGGAGCTCCAGAGGAAAATATCAAAGTTTGTTGGTCGGAGATCTGGGAGATTGAGAACAATATGGGATTTTCTAAAATGCTCAGATTTCTGGGAAAATAAAAGTTTACAAATTTAGCGCGGTTAAGCGCCCGAGGTCTAACATTCTCTGAAGATTTTCAATTTTTTCCGAGTTTTTTTCTTGCTCAGAAAAGTTTACGTGACATTTTCACCTTGTGACGGCGGTGGCGTGTTGAGAACTTGTTGTAAAACTCTTTTTTTGCTTTTTTTTTCTGTTCTTGTTGAGCCGAAATTCGAGTAGTTCGTTGAGAAAAAATGACACTATTTGCACCACTTTACAGTTGGTTTTGAAACGGCGCAGTACATATTGTCGGTAAACATTTAAAATGGATTATTCGGGGATTTCCGACTGAATTTTGAGAAATTGAGCCGTTTTATCTCTTCTTTTCCGGTGATCGAACTGGTTTTTTGAGTTTTTGAGGAAAATTTTTTAGTCTTTGTGTTAGTTGACGAGTTTTTTAACCTAAAAATTTTAGTTTTTCGAGAATCAGCCGTGGAGCACATATTAGCGTCTGTAGTGGTTATTTTTCGCACTAACCATTTGGGTTATTTTCTCAGTTTTTTGCAACATTTCAAAAACTAATTAGAAAAATGTAGAGCACACTTTTCAGTCTACAGTGAGCGGCTATTTCTTCCTACCTACTCATTTTAGCCCTTAGTATATGGAAAAAACGGAACTTGGAAGTGTTTCTATCCCTTAAAGATTAACTGGAGGTTTACGTATCAATTTTGAAAACATGGCCGTTTGTTCAGTTTTACGGTGACCAAACTGGTTCTTGAGTTTTTTCTGAACGGCTCTCAGTCTGACATTTTTGGTTATAATTTTTTTTCTTGTTTAAAGCGTTTTGAAGTTAAAAGTTCGCGATATTTAGATTTTATTTTTGGGGTTTTCCGGAATTTTTAGCTTTTGAAGTGATTTTCACTCACGTGCGGCAATAGACTTGTACAGAATCTGAATAATTTAGCTATTGAGAAATTTGTTTAATCCCCCAAAAACTAGTTTTTCTTCTTCTTGAACATAATATATCCCTCGCCTTATTTACGTCATCCCTAATGAATAGAAGCTTATTCATCTCAGCCGGAACTGAACTACGAATAAATAAATATGTCGCCGCAGATTTGGCCTTTAAGATCCGCCGGAGATGTTTGAAATTGGAGCTGACGCGGGCAGGAAATTTCGTACACTTTTATCGACGGCTCAGATGTCGTCGTGGATCTCGTCAAGATTCAGTTCTGAGGCTAATGGCCGAGGTTTCGGACGGGAAAAGTATAGTCGAGATGGGAATTTCAGGAAAAAGTTGGTGAATAGCCACTACCAGTCAGCCGCTTAAATCCAGTCTTCGATAACTCAAACCGAAACCCGGACATTTCTGAGCATTTTTAGGGATCATTTAAGAGTTCTGACTGAACATTTTTAGGAGTCAGTTGAGATTGCTTACACCGCTAAAGTGAAAACTATAAATTCTTAAAAACGTCCAATTTTTGTTACCGGGGATTTGCCTTGATTCAACTGTTATAAGGACCGCAATTAATAGGTGAGAAGAAAAGGCTGTTAGAAGGAGACTTGTACGCTCTTTTGCCAAATATTATATTTTTCGATTTTCACTTACCATTTAAGATTTTATTTCATATTT
The DNA here is from genome assembly GCA_904845305.1 of Caenorhabditis auriculariae. Taxonomy (NCBI): domain Eukaryota; kingdom Metazoa; phylum Nematoda; class Chromadorea; order Rhabditida; family Rhabditidae; genus Caenorhabditis; species Caenorhabditis auriculariae. The sequence goes on from CAJGYM010000004.1 coordinate 1,140,953, forward strand.
CCTCTTGGTATATTTGTTCCTTTCAACCAATTTATACCCAGACCTCATGTCTTTTTTCGTAATTCAACTGTAGCTTCTCAGCATAAGCACTCAAACTAAATTAAATTGAATTTTCTTCCCACTGGTCCATTTGGTCATCTCTTTGTGGGAGAGTAGTACGAAGGGACGTCGTCTTCGCCTTCTGGCGCTTTATTTCGAGAGAATCGATTTCTTTCCTGCACACTCCACGGCCCCAAGATGCTACGGAAAATTGTCTTTTTCTGTACTTTTTCAATTGATAGTGGTCCTTATTTCCATATTGTCTCAACTTAATGACTATCTGGGGCCTCTACGATATTTCTGTGAAAAATTCGTTTTTTTAGAAAGAGAAAAAGCCTGTCTCCTCTGGACTTCCTTTAAGAATCATTGTCTTCTTCCAAAATAATAATAAGCTTCAAATGCTCAAGCATAAAGCTTGGGAAGTTTTTCAAAAGTCGGATTCTGTGAACAAGTTAGAAATTTTAAAAAAGGCCAATGGGGAGAATATGAACGAACTTAGAAAATTTTGATAAAGTAAAAAAAAAACAAAAAAACTTATAACAAAGAGTGTTCTATTTCAGACACTAACAAACTTAGCTTTGAAATAAAAATGACTCGGCTTCCGTCTACCCTTCTCTAGACTCTCTTCAACAGCCCACAGTCTCTCGCTTTCCCTATCGTCGTCTGCGTCTCGTTCTCTCTTTTTTCACGACGCAACTTGGAAGGAAAACGGCCGCGTTTTCAAACTGCCCCGCCTTTCTTTCCTCCTTCTGTTTGTTCGGTTGATTATCGATTATTTAGTGGCATCTTAAGTGATTTTTTTTTCTTAAGTGGAATGTATTCCTTAATTTCAGTATTTCTTACAGACAAGTTCTTACAGAACTTTCGAAAAGTTAGTTAATGTTTTAGTGGTTTTAATGACCGTTTTGTAATACTTCTTTGTTTTGAGGGCGTTTCTATGTTTTTATAAACTCTGTTTTTTTCTAATTAGAGGCTCAAGTTTTTTCCCCTTTTCGGGATTTCAAATAGCAGAGTAAATCTGGAATGTCCACAGCTTCTGGCTTTTTTTGCCATTTTTTTAAGATTCCTCTTATGATAATCAATTTCATAATAATGGAAAGAGGAACTTACTAGACCCTGGAAATCACTTCCTCACTTTTTTCCCAGTTTTTTTTCTACCCGAATCGTCAATCCTGTTGTAAAGGCTGTGAACGATTTGAAGGCAATTTCTGGACGGATTTTTTTCTGACCATCGTTTTTTTTAACTCAAAATCCGGCCCGATCCAACGTCCCACGTCATTTTTCCCACGTCCCATTTACGCTGAAAAGTGGGGATTTTTTGGGGCTGATTGATAAGGATTCACGGGAAATGACGAATCGTTTCGATCATTCTCTAGATTTCATCTGGGAGCTCGAATATTAGATCTTACACGTGTGTTAGGACTTTTTATAAAGTTTTTCAGAGTATAAGTCTGAAATAAACATTAAGTTCGCAACTTTTTCAGTCCAAAAGTTATGAGTTTGTTTTTGAGTTTTTTTACAGCTGTGATACTTGAAGATCATACATTTTCGGAATTTTGAGAAGAAATGTGTCAGAAAACCAGGAAAAAATATTTCTGAATCATCCGTTTAAATTTTTTGAAAACGAAACATAGAGTTTTTCATTGTACACCCAGTTTTTTTTTTCAAGAAAAATTAAAAGTTCAATCCGTTTTCCACTTGTAACTTATAACTCAAGACTGTGTTTGTCCAAATCCAAACCAATTCTTTTTTTCCTTCGACCTACCCCGTCGGATTTATTTGTCCTTCGAAAAAGTGTTGAACACCAGTTTGGCCGGTTTCTATTAACCATTTCATTTCTTTCTTTTTCTGTTTCCCAGCGCTTTGTACAACTTTTGGGTGAAACGTTCTTGTTGTAGAGTAATGTAGTTTGGAGTTTTCTATTGAACAAAAAGATATTTCTGAGCTTCTAAATTTACAGGATTGGACAGAAGAAAATTGAACTGAGTAAAGAGAAAATTAAACAAAAAAAAAAACACATTTTTCTAGCGAGAAGATTTTTCTGGAAATGTTCATAATTTTTTTATAATGATTTTTAGGCTTAATTAATGCCGGATAATTAGAGTTTTATTCTTTAAAGTACCAGGTAATGGTGAATGGATTAATTGACAGTCTTCAAGGATTCAAAGTTGAATTCCAAAAGAAAGAAAATGTTTATTTTGAGCCTTTTCCTTTTTCCTTTGAAAGTTAAAAATTTGAAGACAGTCTATCAATGATTGTGGTATGATAGTTATGTCAAAGTAACACGAACAGGCCCCTTTTTTCAATTTCGAATTCACTTTACCAAGTCACCCACTCCGCCTTCTAAATTTGACTGTCCAAGCAAATTTATCTCAACCGGCAATCAATCTATACCTCAACTTGAATAGAACTACTTCTTTTTTCTTCTTCCACTTGGTTGGAATCGGCGAACGTCGTTTTTTTTTTTCTGTTCGAGTGGCCGGATTAGCCCCATCCTTTCAAACCGTCTACCTCTTCCGAATGATTTCATTTTTTCGCCGAATTTTTGTTCTTTCTTTTGGACTCTGTCTAGTTGGGTAACTTTTGCTTTGAAGGAGCTTGGAAGGGCTGTTGTATTGAATTATCATTTGAAAAATTCGAATATAGAGAATATTCATGTTTAATGTGTGTTGGTTATTCTTTACAGTCGGAATCACTGGAAAAAAAAACACTTTTTTCAATGAAAATGCCTTTTTTTAGTCAAAGAGGATTTCCATTCTTTACAGCTAAAACTAAAGAGTAGAACAGTAGAAAAGGAACTTTTCTAAAGCACAACTTTAGAATTATTTGACGTCGTTTTTTTTTGTGTGGAATCGAAAAGTTTGTGGAATCGAAAAATTATCATCAATAAAACCCCATTTTTTCCACTCCAGCTATTTCTAGCCCCACGGAATTCATTGAATAGTTTTTCGCGGTGTCCTTGGTTATTTACATGCAAATCCGCGTGGTTTTCATTGTTTCTCCGAATCGATTTTCTCCATTTTTGTCCTTTTTTGGATCTCTATACAAATTTGCTTCATTTTTACTCGATTTTCTTGGAATTTGCTCAGAAAAAAAGCTTATTTTGTTGGCGGGAACTCCTCGTGATGATATATATGGCCACTGATAATGATAATCACTCGATTTGTCGGCTGGTTTGATTATTTGATAAGCAGTGAACGTGGCATCAGTGGCATTACACGACTTTTGCCTTCTTTTCCTGCTGTTTTCTTCGTTTTTAGGCTACCTTGAAGCTTCTTTATTTGGAGAAAAATGACCCCTTTTCCATTTTTTGGGGCTTACTTGAAGTTCCAAAAAGGTCATACTACTTTTTCTCATTTGATGTGTAATAATGAGTTGAAAATTTGCGAAAAGAGAAGAAATAATTCAATTTTTTGTAGAGAAACAGATGATTAGAAACTTTCGACTCTATTGCTTGAAATTGAGGGAAAGATTTTTTTTTTTCTCGGAAAAACACCCCTTGCTTCAGAGAAATTTTCGAAAAAGTCATCGAAATTTTTAACGAGATAGTTCCTGGCAGGATTCGCGCATTTTTGTGTGAAGAATTCGAAATTCTTTACATTAAAAGTATTAAAATAAGTGAAAAAAGATCTTTTTTAACTTTTGATCTTCGATTTTTCTTTTTCTGACCCCATTGTTCATTTCTTCTTTCAGTTTTTCGTATCATTGATGAATCGAGTTTCTTAAAAGCTTTTGAAACCTTTTTGATGTTTTAGTCTTCATTTTTTTTTATGCCGTACTGGATGGAATAATGGAATAATGCGATTAGGTGTTCGGAAAAGGGAAATGGACGGAAAAGACGCTTATTTTTGTTAGTTTTCAGGTTTAGTTGATTTTTGATGGCCTTTTGGAAGAAATCTCTTTTCAATTTTTACAAAGTCTGTCGCTTTTTTCATATTCACTGGTTCTTTCCAAAAATTGAGAAAAAAGTTTCCCCAAAAAAAAAAAAATCTGTTTGGAAAGATTGTAAATTTGTTGGTGAAAGTTTAGTTGAAAGAGTTCCGGGCTTATCTTCTGTTGAGTGACTGGAAAACATCGACCTTGAGATCCTCTTTTTCTTCTTTTTTACCTCGTCTTTCGGTTTTTCTTCTTTTTTTTTCTTTTCCTCACGCCCACTGAACCGAACGGCTGTTCGAAGCGACGCCAAAAAGTTTTGGTTTCTCGGCTTTTTTTTCTCTTTTTTTCATGTATTCTTTTGATGATTTTTTCTTTAAAATCTATTCAAAAATATACGAAAAGTTTTGAAAGGGGCCTGATTTTGAAAGGGTTAAAAGAAGTTTTTCTTGCATCTCATGGCTGTAAGTTTCAAATATTTAATAAGAACAACAAGACGGGTGGAAAGAGAAGATATAAATTTTATCAAAGATTCAATAAAAGTTAGTCAATGATAAGTTTCCAGAAAAATTCTTAGCCACGACTCATAACGTTAAATTGTCCCGACTTTTTCTTGGAAGATCGCCCTGGAAGATATGCAAAAGGCGATGAACGAACTATACTTGCCTAAGCCCAAATATGAAACGGCTTTATTCCAGACGATGTTTACTCAAACAAAACATATAAACCATGAAGGACAGACGTGAACTGATGTATTGTATGTGTAAGAAGGTACGAAAAGCACGCCGACGGCAAACATTCCGGCGGGCGACCGGAGGGTGTTCCCCCGGCGGCAAACCGTTCCGTTGCCCTCTCTGTATCGTCTTTCCTCCCTCCAGTCCACCTTCTGATTGTTTTGTTTGGTTCCTCCTTCTAGACATCCGATCCCGACACCTTAACCGTCTGAAACTTGAACTTCCGCTGAGTTTTCCGAAGTCGAGCAGATGAGTTTTGAGGAGGGACTTACAAGTTTTTGAATTTATCATTTGGCATTTTTTTCTTGAAAAGGTTTTTTTTTGTGGCTGGAAGTATTCATTATAAGGTTCAAAAAGGGTGGTTTTTTAAGCTTCGAAAAGACTGGAAGACTTTTTTACCTAATTCAAAAGTGTCTAAAAGGTTTCCTGCAACTTCACGTGATATTATTTGAGCTCTGGATTCAGTTTTGAGGGAGTTTTTTTCAAATTTTTTTTTAGTTTTTGAAGGAACTTTTTGAGAACAGTTTTTAGCAGGGAGAAGAAATTTTTTCACGTTTTGAAATTCCAACTTTTTTTTGACTAGATTGACTTGATGAATATAGCGTGAGTTTCTTGTTCATTTCGACTCGTTTTTTCATTTCGTCTTCTTGGTGCAACCCGTTATTTTGTCATTTCATTGAATTGAATGCGTAGTTGGTATTGATATCATGATTAGAGCCCGTTTATTTTGAAGTCGATAAAATATCTGAATGTTCTTGCAGAGAAAAGCGTAGCGACGGCACGGTGGATGGGCGTCGGCGGGGCGACAACGCCGTCCGCGGCCAGCGTCGCCGCGACATCGTCGTCGTCGTCGGCCTCCGCTGCGAGCGCTGTCGCTGGCGTCTTCCGCGATGTCGACGACTACGAAGACCTCCTCCAGAAGCTTGCCAAGGTTCCAGTTTTTGAGATCTTCAACAAAATTATTTGTCAAGTAAAAATTATTTTCTTTCCAACATTTTTCATTCATATGGGGTCTCCAAACAAAAATTATTTTCTACATCATTCCTGAATTTTACTCCAAATTTCTATCTTTCTGAGAGAAATGGATTTTGCTAGCGTTATACTTGTCCACTAACTTTCTGAACTTTGGAAGTTTTTTTTTAGAATCTGAGCTATATTTTTCAATTTTCGAGAAAATTCTCTTGAATTTTAGCTCTCTTCCCTATATTTTCTGACTAGCCAAGGTTTTTTTTTGTTATTGAATATGTCAACCTTTTTTTCAATTTATTCACATTTCTACATTGAATTTTACATTTCGCATTTGTTTGAGACGTTTTTTTCTGCTTTTTGATGTCAAAACATGGGAATCTTCTTCCGAAAATAGTTTTTGTCCGAACTTAACTACAGTAAGTCGTTGCTTTAAGAACTATTCACTTTTTTAAATTTTTGTGTATCAAGTTGTTCTAGAGTCTAGGGTTTCACTTTAATCCCTTAATTTGTCTTTAATTACGCATTTTCTGTAGTTGGATTTAGTACATGATCATGAGATCATATTATTTCTGTGAACTTCTGCTTTCTTCTGATTTTTCTTTTTTTTCCGAATCGCGAGCTTGCCGACAGCATACGACCACTTCGCCATGTGGGTACTTATTGTCAGGTACAAATCCTAATATTTTATTCCTTTTTATGTATATGGAGCGTTATACATCTTCTTTTTTTGATTCTATCTTTATTTTCAGTTTTTTTTTCTATCGAGTTGTTTTTTTTTGCTATAGTTTGTCACAAAAGTTTATTGATAACCTCAAAATATGAGCATTTTTTTATATCATTTCATCCTCGATTTTTTTGAAAAAAATTTATACTAATTGTTTTTTTAGCTTTTTTTAAAAAAACATTTTTTTCAAAAAAAGAGATAGCTTAATGAATAACAAGAAAAATTTCAGAATGAAAGCGATCTGGAACTTGCTGCTAAAATCGGACAATCGCTTCTCGAACAGAACAAGGACTATCAGAATAGGTAAAATCTCGGAGTTTTTAGTTGATTTTCATGCGAGTTATTTCACTATAACCTTGAGAATCTCCAACAAGGTCTAGAAACTTTTGAAAGAAGATTCTCGACAAGATCAGCAGAATTCAATCCGAAAACAGTTATTGATAGGATTTTAGGCTCGCAGTCGTTAATCGTTATCATTCACTTTGTTTATTGGCTTAGGCCTTTTATGATGCTTATTGTTGTATATTTACACTTTTTGGGTCAATAGGATTTTTTGATAAACGTTTATAAAGTATAGGGAAATATATGGAGTTTTCAAGGATCTCAGAGAAATATTGAGTTTTGATATGCTTTTTGAGCTGGGCAACAAAAGATAGAGAATGGAATTTTTGACAAATTTAGCCGATTTCTTCTTGTAGATCTGCTCATTTCTCCTTTTTACTATGAAAAACAATTTTATGAAGTGTTCTAGTGTGTTCCGATTTATTTTTGATTTATTGTCATTCAAGCGCCGAAACCGATTCTACCGTAAAGAGTCGATCAAAGAGAGTGATTGGATTGGTTCTTTTTTTTCTGTTCCGTTTTGACCCATTTTGGAAAGTTTTGAATGGAATCGGAGGCCTTTGTGTATGAGAGTTCTCGATGGTTTTTGAGAACTTGGGGATGAAGCGTCCCGGTTCATACATTTGACTTTTAGCTGCATTTCAATACTTTTTTGAAGTAGGAACGCATCAGAGCAGAAGTCGTTTTGGGTCGGACGCATTTAGACGAACCGCTACGCTAAGCCACCTCACATATCTTCAAATTGAAGTGTTCTCGAAACAATTTAATTTTTCTCTTTCACAGGAACGATTTCCTCGAAGAAAGCCTTGCCAAAACAACGGACACCGTCATTCAACTGAAACACCAGCTTCAGCAGAAGATTGACCTGTTGAGAGTCTATTCTCATCTCGATGATGATGGCCTTCCGAGGTGAAACTTGATTTTGATGATGAGAGAGAGAGTAAAATAATCCTTTTTTTCAGACACAACAGCGACGACAGCCTTCGAGTTCGGTTGGACAGTGCTAGGCACGAAAATGAGCGGTTACGAAGGGAGTTCGAGTCTCTGAAACTGCAGAAAGACCTCTCCGTGGCCGAAGAACGGCAAAATGCCGAGGAGCTCTGTCGGCAGCTCGATGATGCCAATGATAAGGTATGGTTAGGGGAACGTGCTGGGTGAGAGCTTTGTCGAGAGACGAGGAGGGCGCAGAGAAGCCTTTTTTAGAACTTTTTAAATTTTATTATATTGAAATTAAAAAGTATGGTGTTAGAAAAAAAGCTTTTTTTTTTTGAAATATTGCGCTTATTTCATATTTGAAACTGAGGCTATCCTGGTTTTTTGCGTAACTTTTAGAAAACTTGGACTATAGCCGGCTCACGACTAGCTTACCCAGTCTGGGCTTTCCATCAACCATGCCCAATCGTGTTTTTTTAAATCATGTCAGAACCTTTTTTCCGCTGGCCTGAGCCAGCCGTGAATTAGTTATACTATTGTTTCTAAAAGCTTTAAAATTTGGCTATCTTCAGGCTCGAAAGAATTTTAATATTAAGGTCCATAAGCTTCAACGTCAAATCGAAGGAAAAAGCGTCGAGCTGCAAAATCAGTCGGAAACTGTTGAGCGGCTATTGCGGGAAGTTCAGACGAAGGAAGGACGGGAGAGAGAGGTGAAAAAGAATTATTTTTCTAACCGAAATGTTTTTGACATATCTGCTTGTACTATATTTTTCTTAAAAAATCAAACTTATGCTCTTCATTTTCAGCTTTTCACCCAACGAGAAGAGCTCAGCTCGATGCTCATCGACATGATCACCAAGAACGACGCGATGAGCGATGAGCTGGGAAGAATGCAGGTTTTTCATCAATATCGAATCGAAAATCGAAAAATTGGCTTTCTAGGAACAATACGCCGAGCTCAAGGGAACCTTCAAAGACGCTGAAGAGGAACTGCTCCGACTGAGGCAAAGCGGCGCTTTTCGTGCTGGTTTGTAGCGAAATACACAAAAAATTGATGGAACTTCATTTTTAGCGTCTTTCGACTCGCTCTACGATTCCCTGGCCTCAGAGCTGGAAAATTCGGACAGCGGAATGAGCAGTTCGAGGGTCGCCTCCGCCATGACCAACAACAATAAGAACGAAAATGGCGGATTCTTGACGGCGAGGAGTTGCGGCGGCGCTCTACATGTCGCCCATGCTCAGCCCTTGAGCTTGGAGCTTGAGATGGTCGCCTCCCAGGTGAGCATCAGGAGGGGAAGCAGCCTTACTAGGGAACTTTCCGAGCTCAAGATGAATATCGAGAGGAAACTGTTGTGGTTCGCCCATCCATATCGTTTTTGAGAAATAAGGGCTCAAAGTCTTGAAGTAACCTATTTTCTTCTTTTTGATGGTTCATTTGAATTTGAGGTAAACCAACAAAAGTTCAACTCGATAATCGTCTCCCAGCCTGAATAGTTCTTTAGTGAAAGTCAGCTGAATCATATAAAGATTTTTAGGACCTTTCCATACCTGTTATAGATGAGCTGGAAGACTGAAAAGCTACATTTCTTCTGAATTTGCTGCTAGATTAAGTTGAGGTGTTGAGCTAGAAGGCTAGAGAGCAAGGGGAGCTTGGAGAAAAGCCAGAGAATGAGAAAATTTTGTCGAGTATTGTGCGCATAGTAACTAGAACCGAGTTCGTTAGTTCAATTCTCCCTGTTTGTGAGAAAACGAAAGTAAATGGATACGAATAATTTTCCTTTACCAACTGTTTTGCAGTCTTGTGACCCGTCGGACCGGCTTTCCGGAGTTGGCCTCGAATACAAGCCGATCGTCGAGCCGAAGGAACTCTGCGACGCCAGTACCTCCTGCACGGACATCTTCGTCGAGTCGACGTTAGTTTCTCTGAAAATACAGTGTTCAGGCTTTTTTTTCTACCTTTTTTTGAGCGATTTTCCGCGTGAAATTTGTAGAAGTTTTCCAAGTTTTTTTCGTTTCCAGGTCGTTCGAAACGCCCACGCCGGTCGCCACTTCAACACCGAACAACATCGACAAGGGCAGTCTGAAGCTGGAGGTGAATAGATGAATAAATTGAACTGCGAGACGAATTTTGTTTCAAAACTGCCTTGAAACGATTACATGAGTAGAGATTTTTTGAAACATGACTTTCCGTTTTTTTTTCCAGCTGACGAAACCGACGTCGATCGACTGCGCACCATCGACAGCCGCGACGCCAGAAGTAGCCCCTCCAATCGCTGCAATCGCCGCCGTCGAACCATCGACGTCTTCAGCGACGCCCAAGCGTTTGACGGTCAATCGGTTGCGACTGAAGATGCCGGCCAAGGCGACGACGCCGAAGCGAACCGGGTCGCAGGACTCGCTCGACGGCTACGACGCTCCTAAACTTGGCCAGCCCGGCGTTCCAGGCACTCGAGATCTCGACTTTTCGCTCAAAAACCTCAAGGCGCGACAACAGGTGCGAATGAAAGGATTATTGGCTTTGCGAATGATATATTTGGCTTTATTTTTTGTTAAGATGGAAGTTTGAGGTATCTAAATCAAGAAATGCTTATGAAAACCAGTTTTAGAGTATTTTTGCTTTACTTTGAAATTTACTTGGAGCGCAGTTTTGACGATAAAAGAGGCTATATGTTAGTACTGATCGCGATTTAAAAGCCTTAAACTTTCATTTAACGTGGTTTGTGTGGTGATTGTATTGAGCCGTTCGCTTTGTGAGCCGCTCGGAAAAGTTTTCTGAATATTTTTTAATTAAAAGGTGAAGCTAGGGAGTAAAAAAAAGAAAGTTTTAAAGCCTAATCTTTGAATTTTTCATCCTTTTTTGTTGCGCTGCCACACCTTCATTGAAACTTTTTGGTGTAAATCCTGACTTGGTGTGATTTTTTCGTTTTGCACTGTCTCGTTTCCTTGGTTTGTGTTTAAATAGCTTTTGCTCAAGAAAAACTATAAATTTCGAATTCTACTCAAAAACTCCGCAACAAGAATATTCAGAACGGTACTGTTCATGAAGGATTTTTTCAGTTCTGGTAAATAATTAGGTAAGATGGAAGGAACTGAGTAGTTTTTGGATGAAGCCGGCTCTCAAAAAGAAAATCTAATTGTAAAAAAGTTGGTTTTTTTGTAATTTTTCTCGGCCTTCGGTAACGGAAACCGCGCAAGATCCGGACGTTTTTGAATTCTAGGGCTCTCTAAGAGTACCGACACTACTAAAGTGGTCACTAGAAACTCCCCGACACGACCGGTTCACGTCCGGTTCGCGTTACCAACGTCCGAATCGAAGATTGATTAGCGTTGGAGGCACTTTCAAATTTTACATACAGTACCTACCGGTTTTCCCTCTATTTGTTTTGACGCATTTAAATTTCAAAAACTCACGAATCGCGAAATTCTTGGTTGATCGTTTTTCAATTACTGTCTTCATACTGAAGTTATCTAGAAGGTTCCTTGGTCATCTTCTTGTTTTTCTGACACTCAATAATAATTCCATCCTCGTGGCACCAGCTTCATCAACCTCTGCACGCTGCCAAGCCGAGCTTAACCTTCCTTGTTGTTTTTTGAACGTTATCCATTTGATGAATGGAATAACTTGCAGACGACCACGACGGTGATGATGCATGGTGTTGTTGCATGTGAGGATGAGGGGAAGGAGAAGTTATCTTCTTGGTTGTCTTCGTCGTCGTCGTCGTCGGCTTGCTGTGCCTCTTCTTCCTCTCCTCCTTGTTCTTCTACCGCTGGCTTCCCTGCACGCCGTTTTATCCTCTATACACCACAAAAACCAACAAGATCAACACCAACAACAACTTCTTCATGGCTAAAGGTGCGTTGCAGGTCGAACGCGATTTTGCTGCGTTCTGCGGCCGCCGCGGCATCCAGCCCCATGAGTTCTTCGCCAGTCAGTCGGCTGTATGTTGGTTGCCTTGTTGGGTACTACGAATTTGCCCTGGAGCGTATTTGATGCCAAGAAACTAGGCTATTAGCGCCATCACTATGAAACGTTAGATGTAATCAAAAAAAAATAGTCTTATATAGACACAAATGACGAGAGAGAGAGAGAGAATATTCAGATTTTTGAAAAACGTTTATTTTTGACAATTTGGTATTTTTAGATTTGAACTTTATCCCGTGTATTTCTTCTTTCGAGTGGCATTTTATAAGTAAACTTTCTCTTCTTTTGGTTCCCAACTCCCAGCATCTTAAGACTCGAAAATGGTTTCGATTGCCATGAAACATTAATGAGTCTTAATTTCAGGGCTTTTTCTTTGCCATCTTTTTTGACAACTTTGAGTTTCAGAATGTTTATTAGCATTTTGTAAGTGAAAGGTTTTTTTTTGAAAGGTACTTGTTTTTAAGGTCTTTTATTTTACTTGGGTTTTCATTGAATGGGTTTTTCGTTCAATTTTTTCCTTGATTCTTGTAAATAGCTCTTTTCGAATCAATCTTTTGATTTTTCCGTACATGAAGCTGTGGTTATATAAGTTTTTTTCTCAAATTACCAGTTATCGAGCACATTTCCGAGACTTTCTTCCTTTCCACTTTTTCTTGGGAATGATTTTTTTTTTCACCTCACAGTTAAGATCTAATGGAACGCGCAAGCTAGAGCATCTCAACTGATTTATGAACTCCTTGACTTTCTAAAATTGAAATTATTTTTTTCAGTCCGGAAAAGGAAAGAAATCCAGCCTCACGTCATGCTGGACGGACTTTAGCGTCAGTTTTGGTATGCGAGGAATCACGAGGTAAGCGTTTTTTGCATTTTCATCGGGTTTTCGAGAAGTCGTGTGATTTTCGAGATTCCAATGTGGATGGAGTAGACCTATCAAATGAGATTTTCTTAAATTTTCAAGCCTCCCCGCCTTTTTTGAATTTATCTCCCTGAGAAGCTCTGCTTCAAGTTATACTATTATACTTTTAGTTCATTCACTCAACCTGAATCGCTCGGGATCATGGGCATGAACGCGAAGCCTCTGGGAGTCTTGACAAGAGCCGAGGTTTGTCATTTATGATGTCATCAAGCATATCACTTCACGCAAGTCGTATCGTGTCGGACGAAGGTTTATTCAATGAAATTGCAGATGATCTCCTCGCCTTCGACGTCACCACAACACCGGCCACTCTCCTTGTCGCTCTCGTCTACCAACGCCGTCGGATTCATCTCGCCAACGTCTTCTGGCATCCTTCAGCGACGCTGAACGTCGTCTGCTTTTTAGAGTGTGAGTTTGGAAGTTTTCGGGATGAGCCATAGAGAAAAATAATGTGAACAAGAAATTTTATCAAATATTCTGGACCTTTCAAAATGAAATTGGAAAAAAAAGTTTTTGAGATTGTTTGGAGCTTTGAAGATTGAAGAAAAGTCGTTTCTCGTTTTCATTCAAAAGCGGAATCGAGACAAAAAATCAAACTTTCTGGTTTTGCTGCTAATGGCTCACTTAACGTTGCGATCGCACTGCGGCTCGAACTAGGCCAATTTCTAGCTTCATTTTCGAAGCCGTTGTGCACAAACCGTTTTGGGTCGGCTGCTTATTCAGACCAGCAGCAGTTTAGCCATTCAAGCTGCGACCGAAAAGTTTTGAAATTGGAGCGATTTGAATCGAATTCCTTTTTGAATACCTATCTAAAAAGCATATGTTCGAGAATTCCGGATAAAAAAATTTTTTTCTGAATTTTTAATTCTTCCTTTTTTTCGAATCCAATGGAAAGTTTACTGCTATTTTTATTGAATAATATTATTATTTCATTTTCAGATTAGGAAAAAAACTGACTGCCAACGGGTGCACCTGCCAATTCAACTGACTTACAAAAACCGAAACGACGGAAAAAACCAACAAATCATGAAAATTTCTCTGAATATCTGACTTTTCTTGCGGAATGAATGTGCTTTTTCTCTTCGTTTTTTTCGTTTTCAATTTTTTTTTCCCGCAAGTTTATCCACTTTCTTATGGCCCGTGTGCACTGAGTGCTTTAATTCGCGAAAATTGCTCATTTTTTTTGTAGTCTTTTTCTTTTTTTTCAATTTATAACTCTTTTGAATAATATATACTTATTTAGTGTTACCCGGTTTTTCTCCTTTCACTATATGTGCATTGAAATCAGCGTGTTTTTCTTGAAATTCTTAAATATTTTTTTAGTTTTAATACAAAAAAATCATTGTTGAACTTCATATTTTCTCAAAAAAACGAGTCAAATAATTTCTATAGGCTTGTTTGTTTTTTTCGTTGTAAATTTGTAGTGAACCTCTTCGTGTCTTGATAATGATATTGAACGGACTTCTCTGAAATTTGTTAATAAATTGATTTTTGATTGATAGAAGTTTAATTCACGTTGAAATTGTTTCCAGTCTCATTGGAATATTTGTTAATGGAAAGTTATAAAAAAATTATGAGCGTTTGAAGAGTTTTATCAAAAAAAGTAAAAGCAATTTTTTTAAATGAACTATTTTTTTGATAATTACGCGGGCCTCAAGTTTTGGCCGCAAACCCTATGCACCGCGGATACAGAAAAGCATTTTTAATTACGCACAAAATTCTCAAATCTTTGAAGAGCTTTTTTTGCTTATTCTTTTAAATTATTCCTTTTAATGGCGTGTTTATCGATTTAAAACGCAAATTGTTCCAAAACGCAAAAAACGCGCTAAAACAAAAGTTAGCCCTGTTTTGAAGCTACTTTGGTGTGCCGATGAACAATCTTATGCGTTTTTAAAAGTGTTCAGTTTATCTGATGAACACGGCATAAGTTTCACGACCACCGATTACCATACGCCAATTGATTTTTTTAAAAGTTGCTACCCGGTAGCTATTTGTATCGACTTCCCGATTCACCTTTGGCTGGAAAATAGCGATTAAAATAAAAGACCTCTCTTCAACAGATGCTAGAATTATTTTCTACTGAAGTATAATATAAAGTCTTGTGTTGGAACAGGGTTTACCTTTTTCGGGCATATTACAGTATAGCCCCCCGCATATGTTGGATATCAACGATCACGCAGGACACGTGTCAGAGCTTCCATTTTTAAATTTATTTTCAAATTTTTTCGTATCGTTTGCCGTTCTTGGTTGTTTCAAATGGCTTTTTTTGTATTTTCGCATGTAAATTCGTGTTCTTTTTGTGAATTTAATAATTTTTGTGATTTGTTTTTTAGACTATGGAAGAAATTAGGTCGCTGACCGAGTTTCATGAGAAGTTCAAGTCAGACAAAGAAGTTTACGGGTACGTCTCGCCGAGATACGTACGAATATCATAAAAATAATGGGGCGCTGACCACTTAGAAAAATTTAAGATGAACTTTATTAGTTTTTCAATCAAGTAATTGTTCTGAGGAATAGAATTTTTTGCTTTTTCTTTTCATGCACATTAATTAATAAATTACTTAGGAAAATAGGCTTAGTTTTAAGGCTTCACACGGAGGCGGAGCGCGCATAGCGCGAAGCCGACTGTGGCTCGCTTCGAAAAAACTGAGCCACAGTGAACAATTCGTCAAATAAATGAAATACTTGACATAGAGGGGGGTCATTCTGAAATGGAGGGGGCCATTCTGAAATGAGAGGGGGCCATTTTGAAATGAGAGGGGGTCATTCTGAAATGGGAGGGGGCTTGTTCGAATGAGCTCTGGGGGACTATTTCAAAGCCGTGCGGGGGGCAAATATGAAAGATTGCCTAGGCATTTCAGAATCGCCCCCCGTTTTGTACTGTGGGGGGCCATTCTAGAATACATATTCACCCCCCGCGTTCGATTCTTCCCCCCACAGGAAGTCCTCCTATTTTACCCCCCACAGATCGGAACTTGGCTTGGTGGGGGGCTTCTTGGAACGCGGGGGGCAAAAACAGTGTGGGGGGCGATTCTGGAATTTTCCCAAATCGACGATCTTAATTTGCGTTTTTTCTCGCTATTCCGTTCAAATTTATTTTTAAAAGACAGTTTTCCCATCAGATGTCCAGTAATCCTGGCCAAAACGTGAGGATAAGTTCTTCAACTACTCCAGGCACGATAATTCCGTGCTACGCCTGCAGTGCGATACCTCCACACGCGACGGTTGGTTTTGTAACTTCGAGATCAGGTTCTCAATCAGATACTTGGATTTTCAGACGAGATCAATATTTACAGGACACGTTCTGTAGAAGTTGTGGCGTTCAATTGAGCCTAGAATGCTCTTCTTGTCATAACCGGTTGAGGTGAATACAACTGGAGAAAAGGAAGTTGGATTGAATATTCTGTTCTCAGACCTTTGGATCGGTATTGTCCCTCTTGCGGCCGGGGGCGGCTTGTTCTTGTTGAGAGGATCAGAAGATGTTAGTTTTTTCATTAATTAATTAATTAAAAAAATGGTTTTCAATTTTTTTAAATGTAGGTCGGTTTTAAAATTCCTGAAATTGCGGAAGTTTTTATTACTTTTAAACTAATTAAACTAGAAACAACTTTTCGCCTCGAAACCTTCATTAAATTTTCCTTTACTCTTTTTAAAGATACCATGACAATGAAAAAAATGTAGGAAAATATATCGAAAATGCTTTTTAGCTGTCTATAATCAAATTTTTTTCTTTTTATAAACATAAGTTCAATCTAATATTAAATTCAAAATTCAAAATGTTTATCAACAGTATTTACAATTTTTAGCAAATAGAGCTGCGGGAAGCAGGCAATTCGCGAAATTAATAACACAATACAATACAATACAATATACAATACAATATTTATTGGTTGTTTTAGTCAGATGGTATCGACTAGGCGATGAAAAATTGCTCTTTTGAGCGGCACTAACACCGCCTTTGGCGAAAAAGAAGTCAAAACGTGTAGTCGATTGAATTGAAAGCATGATCTTACGGTCCTTCGCCTCGTTCTTCCACAAGTTGATCCCTCAGTTTCGCTTGTACGGGCACGGCGGTGATGGTGGGGCTCGGACTCCGTGTACACTCTAGGGTAGCCTCGGCCGACTGAGAGAGCTACCACTTCGAGTGAAGAAAATACACGGAATACAAGAACTGAAATAAATTTAGTCTCATTTAGAAGTCAATCGGAGAACTTCCTGGTTAGGTGTCAAATTCTCTTTTCTTCAAATCTAACTTTTCCTGAAATTTGAAAAAAATTTTTTTGCTCATAAAATCGCTCAAGCTACGAAAATATAACTTTCTGCAGGAATAGAAAAAATAACGAAATTTGAAAAAATTTCGGACTAGTAAGTAGACTCTTCGAAAACTGGTCCTTCTTTAAAAATATCCAAGAAGCGTTTAATTTTTGAATTCCAAAAAAACCAATGGAACCAGATTATTTTTTTCAGATCACTAGGGTAGGTCGAAAAAAAGTCTTACCTAAAAAAACTTGAAAAAAATGGAAAAATTTTTTTCGAAATTGCTAAGCCGTTTCCTATGCAAATTCTGCCGCTGAATCCAAGAATTTAACTTTAAAAAATAAAAACTAACGCCAACAATTTTTTTTTCTCAGGCCAAATAAAATTTTGAAGGCCTTATGCGCTGTTTTCGAGCTTGGCACCGTCTAGCACTCAGAATTTTTGAATCATAAAATTAGCACTTGATCAAAAAAAAAAATTTGTTTTCTTTGCTTCTATCAAAGTATCTTTTTTTCCGTGAATGGACTCTTTCAGTTATGGTGTCCGGAAATCCGGCCGTCGTTTTTTTGGCGTCGCTGTTCTCGCCGCCTCGTCTTGGCTGGCACTTCGATATGCCCCTACTGCCCTTATCAAGAAGATGATATTTTGTAAATTACCAAGAAAAATTGCTCATATTGAAATTTTTTTCTCACCATAATGCTTGAAAATAAAAAGTTTTTTTCTTAATTTTTTTCGATCAAATTGATTTTTCCTGTTGGAGGTATGAATGCCTTTTTCATTTTAAAGTGTTAATGTTTTTCCTTTTTCTCAAATTTTATTGTAAGCTATTTTTGCTACAGAAAAAAATAGGTCTGAAGATGAAAAAAATCATGAATCTTTTTTTAATTTGTCAGCGCAAAAATTTTTGGAGCTGGTGAACCTTATCTCAACTTTTTATTTTTTTCTTTATAAAATGTTGCATTTCTTGCTTTTTACACAAATATTATATAGAATGAAAGTTTTTCGGTGTCTTTTTAAAACGTCTTTGATGGAAAAAGTTTTATTGAATTTCGGCGTTCGAAAGTTTTTTTATAGGCGTTTGATTCCATCTTTTTTTGGCCACAGATCAAAACTAAATGCTCCAAATTACTACTCAGGAACGTCCGAGGCGTTTTTGATTTGACTAAGATAAATGTTTATGGGGCGTAAATGTTTCAATATACATTTTTTTGAAGTTTCAAAACGCTTCAATTTTAATTTTCAATATTCGTCTGTCTGAAGCTCATTTTCCGTATTATTGTCCAATAAAATGAAGATTTCTAGGCGATGAATGATCCGGGTCCATCTGATACGAATAATCCGCTTGAAGATGATATAGGTTATCTTTTTAAAAAAACTAACGTAATATCTAAATGTTTAGTTCTCCTCGATAATGCTGCCGTGCTCGAAAAAAGAGTTTCTAAGCGAGGTAAATTTCCCAAAAGTTTTTATTTTTTTTTGATCAAAATGACATTCAGCGAATTCCCTGCCGGTTTCTGATGAAAGGGTGAAGATTCACAGAAAGGCCGCTTTTTGTTTTAGGTTATTTCAATATATCTAATTTTTTTCTCTTATAATTTTTTTCAGGGCAAAACAAACTTCAGAAGCGATTCCCCATGGTGATTCCAGTGATGAGGATTGCGTTATAATCGAAGGTATGAATAATAAAAAAGGATATTAGAAGCGAAAATTTCTTGAAGCTGATAAATTTTGCAGCATTTTTCACGTGAAACTATAAGTTTTCTCGAAGTTTTGAAAGTGGAACATTTCGGAAAAAGCGTTTTAACTAAATTAATTGCCAGCTTGGGACGAAAATTGTGATAATTGCTTCTAAATCTCGACTTTTGGCTCATTTTTTCGCGAATCGTCCGAAAAAATAAATTTGGTGCTTCCACTAGTGTTTTTGCAAGTGGAAATTCGTTTTTCCGTCCAAAAATTGCGAATATGCAAAGCTTTTTAACTTTTGAGAAAGTCCAATAAAACGTCGGATAGAACTCTCATAATCCGTTAAAATAAGCCCTTTTGGGGGCTTTAAGGTCTCATTCCTCGAAAAATAGGGAGCTGTGCAGGTTGAAACTCTCCGAATCCTTTTCTGGTACATCAAAGCTGTTTTGGCCAATTTTCAAGAAGATCCTTATCCTATATTAAAATAAAAAAAATAGTCGTAAACTCAAACGACCCGCTTAAGAAAAAAAAAAGGTTACTTTATCTAAGCATATCTAAGCTTATATTACATCCCTTAGACAGAATGATACTGAAAAAAAGTTGATTGAATAAAAAAAAAAGTACAACGAAAACCTCTCCAATTATGAAAAAAATGAATAAAAAGTTTTTTCAGAGTTGACAACCGTAAAGGTCAGTTTCTTTCCTATTTCTTCTATGGTTTTTTTTTTCATTGATCGATTTTTGGTTTTTCCATTCATTTGTGAAACGATGAGAAAGAAGATTTCCAGAAATCTGAGAAAACACCGTGCCAAATAAAT
Source organism: Caenorhabditis auriculariae (assembly GCA_904845305.1). Classification (NCBI taxonomy): domain Eukaryota; kingdom Metazoa; phylum Nematoda; class Chromadorea; order Rhabditida; family Rhabditidae; genus Caenorhabditis; species Caenorhabditis auriculariae. Next base: position 1,160,163 of record CAJGYM010000004.1, read on the forward strand.
GCCGATCGCGACGCGGCCTTGAAAAGATACCGAGGCATACAGGAGGTCCGGAAAGCGGATAAAATTCGGATGAGAGAGGTTTTTAATCGAAATTATTGTCATAAGACATCGAAAAGAGTGATAGGTAACAGTAGAAGTGATATAAGTCTAGGATTCCCAAATACAAATTCAGAACTAGCTTAAAAGACTACATCTACATTGCGTTCAATAAGGATAGGACCCCCCTCGATTTTGGACATTCTGGCAAAATACGGAAAGATATCAAGAATTGGTAGGTGCCATTCGATTCAGAGTACAAAATAACCCTCAGAGCCAAACTTTCATTATCCTAGCACTTTTCCTACGAAAATTCCATCGAAAAAACGATTTTTTGACCGTTCAATAAGGATAGGACCACTTGGAAATTTTTGACTTTCATTGGAATTTTTTGGTCAATTTTTTTCTTTTTGATGAGGGGTTTTTTTGTTCTCATATTATTTGTTTTCAATTTTTTTCTAAGGTTTTCCTTTCATATCTTCCAGGTTTTAAAAATATTTTTATATTGAAAAATAGGGAAAAAAATGACGTTTTTTTGAGCTTGCATCAAAAATATTTGAGCGAGTGATTTTTTTAGTACTTTGAATGAACTTATCTTATTAAAAGAGACATTTTAACGTTCAAAAAAACAAAAAAAATTTGAAAAACATTGCTTTAAAAGTTAGAAAACCAGTTACAAGATGGTGCATCGTGACCAAATTTCAGACAGTCGTCGTTTTCGACCGTTTTTCTTTCTGTATGTAGTCGGAATGGCGGTGTACTTTTTTTAAAGGATTTGTGAAGGTGCTCCCATCACAAAAAGACACTTAGTTGGATTGGATAAAAATTGGCGATCCTCGGAAATCAAAGGAATAAACACCCTTCCGACTGCTACTCGAACTTTTTGCGGTACTGTATAAATAAATCATATAAAAAGTTTTATTTCTGATAAAAATTTGTTGTATTGCACGTTTTAATTTTTGTTTTATTTAGTCGACAAACTAAAAACCCGCCAAACGCTCTATTTGAAACAATACCTTCGATAAGCTCAGGTACCAATTTCTCTCCACATTTTCTCGGCATTGTACGTAGTGAATGAAATTTTTTTAGATTATCTTGTTGATGAATTATGCTCATAGCACCTTCGCGAATTCTCGAAAAAAAATACACAGCCATTCCGACTACATACAGAAAGAAAAACGGTCAAAAACGACGACAGTCTGAAATTCGGTCATGATACACCATCTTGTAACTGGTTTTCTAACTTTTAAAGTAATATTTTGCAAACTTCTTTTGTTTTTCTGAATGCTGAAGTGACTCTATTAATCAAATAAGTTCATTCAAAGTACTGGAAAAAAATCACTCGCTCAAATATTTTGATGCAAGCTCAAAAAAACGTCATTTTTTTCCCTATTTTTCAATATAAAAATATTTTTAAAACCTGGAAGATATGAAAGGAAAACCTTAGAAAAAAATTGAAAACAAATAATATGAGAACAAAAACCCCTCATCAAAAAGAAAAATTGACCAAAAAATTCCAATGAAAGTCAAAATTTCCAGGTGGTCCTATCCTTATTGAACGGTCAAAAAACCGTTTTTTCGATGGAATTTTCGTAGGAAAAGTGCTAGGATAATGAAAGTTTGGCTCTGAGGGTTATTTTGTACTCTGAATCGAATGGCACTTACCAATTTTTGATATCTTTCCGTATTTTGCCAGAATGTCCAAAATCGAGGGGGGTCCTATCCTTATTGAACGCAGTGTAGTGGACCTAATATATTTCAAAAATGGATTAGATGTCATAAATATCTTTTCTTCCTATACAACTTTTTTCCAGTTTCGAGAACGTTTTTGAAAAGATGAATAAAACATGAAGAAGAAAAGATGAATGAAAAAGGAACGATTTCAGATTGAAAATATGTCAGCTGATTTGTTTGTGAAGGACCCTCATCTTTTGGAGAATTATTTCCATCGATGGAAAGTCAACGATTCAAATCCGCCAAGTGAAATCCCTTTTTAAAGAGAGAAAAGCAAATGAAAATGTTTTTCAGACATGAAACACCGCATAAAAATGATTAGAGCATTGATTGAGCGAACCGGGAGAAAAATCCGGAGTTTAAACCTGCAATCTCTTGAGGACAATGAAATTTAGTGAGTTTAAACTGAAAAAGAGAGAAGATTGGTTTTTTTTTTCAGCTGGTTATCCCATTCGGCCGACTATTTCCCTCGACCGCGCTCTCGCTTTCTGATCACTGAGTTGGCGGTTTTTGGAAAATTTTCATTTGAAAATAAAGACCTAACAAGGAAAATATAGACGATTCACGGATAGCTTGGGACGCAAAAAGGCGTGTCCTGTCTGCACTCTCCACCAACCAAGGCACTGTCTCGTCTCTTTTCGTGGCAAGACCCATTTCTCGATGGCTCAAGCCAGCCGTGAATCAGCTATATGCAAGAGAACAACTGTGGCCTAAAGAGACGCGAGAGAAAGATAGATGTCTGATTACTTTCCTCTTTTCAGGGTTTCATTGTTTTCTTCCTTTGACTTACTCGGGAATGATCTGGGGATCTAAAAGGCTACAAAGAAAAATAGGATTTTTTCCCATTTGAATAATTGAGGCTAGCCGAGCAGGAAAATCGCTCGGTTTTTTTTTTCGAAATCTTGAGGCGTCAAGAAAAACTTCAGATTGAAGCATTGTAGGGACATTGCCGAGGGACAACATCGTCTGCCTATCGCAATGTACTCGGATATCGAGACAGATTCAACGCGCGTCGTTTTGCCGCCGTCTTTCAACTACATCACGGAAAACAACGCCAATTCGCTGCCCCCCGCCTATTTCGACATGTATTTCAAGCATCGTGAAGCTTGCGAGGTGCCTTTTTTGTAGGTTCATCTCTGAATTCAGTATTGGTTGGGCGCGCGCGGCGCCTGGTGACTTCTTTTTTTTTCTAATTTTTTGAGCTAATTAATTCTGATTTCTTCTTTTAATTCAAGCAGGTTTCCTGCTTGGGTTTTCAACAGTTTCAGCGCATAAAAATCTTCTTTTGGAGATAGTTATTCAAAGACTTTCTCAAAAGTTGAAACAGGCTCTGAAAGTGAGCAAGAACTTTGGTAAGTATTGTATAAATGGAAAGAATTTTGAAAGGGTTTTCCGCACTCAGTAAGCGAAAATAGAAATTGAAATCTCCGCGCGTTCTCCATCAGTGCCTGAGAAGTAAGATTATGACGCGTCCAAAGTAATTTCGTGACCATAAGAATTCACAGTTTCGTCTCGAGAATCGTAAAAGGTTCGAAACAAGTTTCTCTGATTTCGGAAAATCGAGAAATGAGTTTGTCGTTTTTAAACAGAAACAAGTTTGAGATGAGGTCAGCTCAAAATTGTCTAATTAATTTCGATTCGATTTTGAAGTGGTTAGAATGCATCAACTATTCATTCTCATTCATTGAAAAAATAATTATCAAAAAACAGAAAACCATTCGAAAAAACACGCTCTTCTCGTAGCACCTTCCTTAGAGGCCAACTTATATTTTCAAGCTCTTCCAAAGAAAGGAACTTTTCAGATATCGTGCGGTTGCAAGGAGGAGCTTGATGGAAGAGGCTGTTGGCAGAACGAAGATTGCCCTTGCTACAAGATGAACGTGAAGATGCGGCAACTGCAACGCAAAGCGAAGTCCTTCAATCATCCGCCAACCGAATTTGTAATTTTCCCTTCTCTTTTGATCAAGTTTTTTGGCGGCAAATAAAAGCAGAGGTTATCGAGAATGTTCGCCGGGATTTTCTATTTGAAATGAGCGTTTTGGCTTATCTTCACAACGAAACATCCAGCCGATAGTCGTTTCGCTACGATATGAAACTTTCTGACTTGTCTGAACTCTCTTTTCCTTCACCGGCGAAGCCAGAAAAGTATGTAAATAGCCCGTGAACAAGAGAGAACCTTTGAAAAAAATATTTCTCCTAGAAGGTCTCGAAACTTTATTTTCCTACTAAGAAAGAAACCAGGTTATATTTCGAATAGCCGCGCGGGTTGTATTTCGAATAACCCCTTTTTTTTGTCGGTATGAACCGAAGAATAGTTTTTTTCTAACATTTTTCCGAAGGTTTGCTATTTGTTGTTCTATCAGATTCCCAGCCTTACATTTGTTTGGGTTTGCCATTTTAGCTCGAAGGTATGCTTTTCAGAAGACGTACGACCCTTGCTACGTGTTGGAGAGTGGCGACGACGATTTCAACATCAAAGTTGGATTTGCCTGTAGCTCAAGTTGCGCTTGCAGTGGAAACTGTGCCAATAACGTGCTCCGATATGCGACTGATCCGATTTTCGGGTTTTTTTTTCTGATATTTTTTATTCACTTACCTTTCTGGGCTGTGAACGTGGCTGTAGATAACTTTTTTTCTCATTCTTAAACGCAAAATTTCGGATAAAACTTTTCTGATTTTAAAAACAGGTTGTTGAAATATTAATTCCCCAACATGAGACTTTTGTTCCCATCGCCAAGTATATACTTCTAAATGCACCAAAGTTTTTGTTTTTCGAAGAACAAAAATTCTTTTAATTGTGCGCAAATAAAAGTTTGAAACGATGCACTCAAATTTGCTCAACCTTATTATTTTTACTCAAAATTAAGGAACGAACGAAAAATGACGATGAGCGTTTCCAAAAACTACTTTTTTTTATATTCACGTTGAACTGAATGTTTTTTTCACAGACAGATTTTGTGTCGTGGAGGGAACCGAAATCGCTTTTTTTTTTCAAAAATGGAAAACTTCTGTAGTACAGAATCAGTACAGTTTAGAACCATTCGACATGAAATGAAAATTTCTGAAAAGTACCAATATGGTAATACCAATATCAAAAACTTAACGTTTCATTCACGGTATGCTTTTAAAGACCTTTTTAAGGCTTGAACTGTACCGAAGAGATAAGAGCCTCGGCTTTGGCGTCCGCACGATGACTTTCATCCCGAACGGTGATCTCCCACCGGAAAAGTCTTCCAATCGTACTAATTTTCAAGGTTCGCCGGTGTTCGAATTCGTCGGCGAACTGTGTCAATCGGCAACGATAGCAGAACGAAACTCGCAGGACTTCACACTCGAGTTGCACAATCCCGACCACTTGGGTCCCTTTGGCAAAGGTTTTGAAAGAGAATCTGCCTCCTGATATCATGGTTTGATCGAATATTTGTTCCATCAATGAATATATTTTGAGCATACCTATGCGAGTGGCTGGTATGTGGACCCGAAAACGTCGGGGAACGTCGCGCGATTCGTCAGCCACGGCTGTTTTCCGAATCTGGCCTTTTATAGGTTGCGTATCAATTTTTTATCGTGTTCAATAATCAGAACATAGTTTCTTAAAAGAAAACAGAAGGGCTATGGATACCTAATGCTTTTTTTTTTACAGCGGCCAAAAGGATCATATAACGTAGTAAATTTAGAAAACAAGTCTTGTCAGGGTTCTACGTATAAATTGGCTCTGAAACTTTCGTTGTGATTCTCATTGCGCCTTTTTACGTCTTTTCCCTCCGCCTTGTTAACATTCCTAGACAAAGAGTGGGTTTTCAAAAAAGTGGGAAAAATTCTAAAAGCCTTGTTCTTATAAATTTTGCGACCGGTAAGAGATAAAAAGGGAAGATGTATTTCTGTAATAAATTAGAAGACCCTAGAATAAAATTTTGTTTTTTTTTCTCAAAAATCAACAACTTTAGTGGCGAAAACCGAGATTTTGCATAATATTCCTTGATAAAATATTTGTTTTGTACAATCAAAACTTACAATTCAAGAGACTACTGTTCAGGGTGTACTCGAAAGGACTTGCGCCTCATCAAGCCCATTTGGTCTTCTTTGCAATGGAAGACTTGCCCGCCGGCACCGAGGTCCGTGAAAGATCTTTTCAAACTTTCGAGAAACTTTTGCGTTTTGTTTTATTATTTGCGGGTTTGAATCTTCAGATCACACGAAAAGCCAGAATGTTTTTGAAAAACCTCATCAGTTTTCAACTTGCTAATTAACCTGTTTCAGCTCTACTTTGACTACGGACCGGATTACCTGAAAGAAAGCGGCGTGATTGAATGTCTGTGCAATACGTTGGGCTGTACGAGGACGGCGACTTTCGAAAAGCTCGCCAAACTTGACGACGAATCGGTTTGTGCAGAAATTTATCAGAAGAAACAAGATTTTATCGATACATTTGAGGTGAAAACGTTGTTGGAAATGCGGCTGCATGATAAACATCGTCAGCGAGATTGGATCAACGACGTCTTGGCCGATGCCGACTTGAGTAAGTTCTCTTTTGTTGAAAAATAAGTTATTCAAGTTGAAATCATGTTTTCGGGGGTTTGAAAGGGAAGGATCCTTTCAATACTTAAAATAACATTGAAAATGGCTTTACACTCCCTAGTCAGACTGTTGCGAAAAATCAATTAAAACACATCCAAAACTATTTCAAGTATAATTTTCATTCAGTTTCAAGTGTCACGAAAACTCTGAAAAATGATTTTCAACCTTATCAATACAAAAAACAGGCCAAAGTTTGAGAAAATTTAGAAAGGGTTTTTTTGGACCACTGTAATTCTTGAGTACTTATTGCTAACTGTCCGTTTTTTTTTCTTACTTTCAAAAATTTTTTCAACGTTTTTATTAGAATAATCATCTCCTCGTTTTTTCGAGAAAAGGTCACAGGACAATTGTTCTCGAATATTACCTTATATAAAAACTTCAGCCCAGATTTACTTGACCAGAATCGAATTTCAAGTGTACAAATCGTTTTTTTTCAGGCACAGATGATGAAGCATGAGGGCTAACGTCTGTCTACAAGATTTATCATTTATTCACGGTTCAGGGATTTTATTTCTTCGTTTCGTTTACATTTTTTTATAAAAAAAGAAAAAAATTTTTCTTATATAGCTCCTTGAAAAAAATTTCTTCATTTTTCGTTTTTTTGTCTTCGATCGAAGATTGTTAAAATTTATTTTTTTCATTCCGTTTAATTCTTTTTTTCTATTCTTGTACTTGCTGAATATATATTTTGTTTTTTTGATTGTTTTCAATGAATTTATTGCGAGATTTGAAGTAAACCGAAAAGGTACTTTTGTGAGGAATTTTTGGTGGCTGCTTCGAATATCACGTCTAAAAGTTCAACAAGGAAGGCCATAATAGCATGCAGCAAAGAAACATTCGGGCGCGCCTTCAGGCTCTCTAGCTCAGAGGATGCAAAAAAAAAAATGGAATTTTTTACTTTTTCTCCAAATGTTGATGATGTTTCTTCTCCATTTTTTGTTGGAGTTTGAAATTAAAATTGCTCGAATTCATAATCGACCCGAAACTAACTAAAAATTAGATATTATTTCGCAACAAAGTTCTGACAAATAAAAAGAAGCAAACTGAGTTTTTCTCTGATTTTTTTAGATATTTCAATTTTTTTATGTTTAATGAAGGTCAATTTCATGTCTTTTTTTCTGTAAGTAAAATTGCAAAAGCCTTATCGTTGGACTTTATAAGTTTTTATACAGAGTTTTTCTATTTTTTTTTTCCGCAATCGTTTTCTTTAAGAAAGTTAAGGAAGGAAGTTGAGGTCGACGTTGCCGCCGCAGAGGATCACCATTGGCCGATGAACTGTCGAAGGCTTGTAGTGGAGGAGAGCCGCGAGGGCCATACAAGCCGTCGGCTCCACTCTTTGCTGAAAACCCCGATTTATTAATTTATAAAGACCATTTACGGCTCTCTTGGGACATCAAACGGACGGTTTATAGAGAACCTTTCTCTGCGATGCGCGCGATTCCTGTAGGCGCTTTTAATATAGCGGAAATTTTAGGTCCAATGAAAGACGCATGCAAACGAACAGGCCGCTCGCTTCAAACGGAAATATTTTCAAGCTCGGAGGAGAACAAAAATCGTGAAAAGCTGGTGCGAAACGGCCTATAACTTTCTCCACAAGGTTGATTGTGGGAACTCATCATGCGCCTTCAATGAAAGCCTCATTTTATAAATGCAAAAAAAAAATCATGAAAGGAAGCTTTTTTGAAGGCGCATGAGGAGTCGCCGCGCAGTTCCAAGCCAGTAGTGAAAGGACTATAACTATTCGTTCACCTTTAACCGGGTCCAAACCAAGCGCATCGCTTCTCGAATCTCGTCGTCATTCTGCATAAAATGCCAGTTCGAAAAACAAATTCACAACTTGCAAACTAACAACTGTGATTAAATTGTCTTTGCAATGAGCCTCGATGATTGGCTTGCAATAATCCCCGATCCGGAGCACCCGTACGCCGTCAGCAACTGGAAATGTCAGTAATATCACCAAGTTATCTATGAAATTCAAAAAAAAAAAATAAGCGAATAACTTATTTTTTACTGTTCTGCCCGAGACTTTCATTTCTCAACTTTCAGAAGATCTGGTGATTATTTTTTTAAAAAAGTTGGCAAAAATTTTTTTTTAAAAAAAGCTCTTTTTCCTCTGTATTTTTCTGATAAAGACAAATTTGTATCTTCGGAAGCTTCATTATAGTTCATTCCGGCCTAGCTTGTCACGATTTTCATCTCCATTCGAGCTACAGAACCCTTCCGAGAAGCTTCCCTTCGAAGCGAAGGGTTTTGTAAATCGGAGAAAAATAAAAATCTTGTCAAGGAGGCGCGGAATGGGCTATAAAATAGTTACTGAAAGTTATTTCAGAAAGAAAAAAAAAACCACCAACTCGTATTAACCACGTCGTTCTCCGGAAGGGTGCCTTCATCCAAATACTGTTTCAGGAACTTGCCTTGCGGCTCGACGACGAAAACTGCAGAGAGAAACATATGTGAAGTGATCTTGGCAAAAAAGGCCAGAAAAATTATGAAAATCACTTTCTTTCATAAAAGGCAGGGACGATATTCAATTGGGTCAAAATTCAAAATTCAAAGAAAAAAAAAAAAAAACACTCCCTCGATACTATTTGATTCTATATTTAATATGCGATCAAATAAATATAATCCGATATTCGAACTAAATGGAAGCAAACCTATATAATCCCGGCAAGGCCAAACCGAAGATATACACATTTCTCATTATTTTTTCTTCGCACCTTTAACATCCGGATGAGTTTTGGCCGTGTAGTAAGCGATAGCGCTGGCGAAACCGCCGCCGCCCAAAGAAACGAAAATTGAATCCGTTTCGGGTTCCTGCTCGAAAATCTCCTTGACGATGCTGGCCTGAACGTTTTTCATCAGCAAGCAATTATAGGTGGTTCACGACTAGCTCCGGACGACAAGTCACTGTCTCGGCATTATCGTGTCAGGACCCTGTTTCGATGGCTCGAGTCAGCCGTGAATCAGCTATATGATCGAACTCACGTGGCCATTGATCATATCCGGTTCGTTGAAAGGTTCAACGACGGTGTAGCCGAGTTCCTTGGAGAGACGTTGACAATCTTCTTCTCTGAAAAAATAAAGCATTAAAATATGTTCAAAGTTTGCATTTTAATGGAGCAAAAATAAAACTCTTTGTGTTTACCAGAAGGTTTGAGCATATAGTCTTAATAAAACTGATTAATCCTCACTTTTTGCCATTTCCGTAGGTCAACACCTCCTCACGGACTAATCAGATTTCCTCGGAAGGAAACATTTTCTTTTTTCCAACATATTATCCGCCGGCAAAGTATCTTTTTCGAGTCGATTCTCTATCGCTCTTCGATAGCGCCAAACTTTGTGAACTAGGAGTTTTCAAAAAATATCGAAAAATAAAGCGTTATTAAAGAATAATCGTCACGAGAGATAAAAAAATCGAAGCTAAGGATAATCTAGCCATCTGCTCCCCATTCAAAATCAGAACAAACTATAATTGAGTTCTGTCCAGTTTTCTTGACAACTTATAGATTATTAGATGTCAAGTGGTTACCGCGCCTTGACGGTGGGCTGACAAAGACGGACGTCGGCGTCGTAGGCGGCGATCGCTTCTCTTTTCGACGGCGGAGCGTTCTCCGGCACTACGACAGTGCAGGGAAGCCCGCACGACTTGGCCGCCCAAGCCAACGCCTGTCCATGGTTTCCAGAAGAATGCGTGATCTGAAACAGTTCTGATTCGCGGAATGGTTTGTCCATGATGGCAGGAGAGGCTGTATGCATGAGAGACGGAAAAAAGTCCATGAAATCTATCAGAAAACCGCTTGGTTGGAAGGAAAATTCTGTTTTATTCAAAAACAGCTCGTCCTGAGTTTTCAGAATTTTATCTTGATCATAAAATTCCTGCAAATATAAGAATATGAGTTTTTACAGAAGTATAAAAATCAACAAACATTGCAAATAAATGTTTCGTACCAGTACTGGACTGGTCTAGAACTAGAACTGGTCTCGTCTTCTTTTCGAAAAACATTTCCAAACCCTTTTTTTGTCTTTTTTTTCACACTTTCTGAGCTATTCTCTAGTTCAGAATTTCCATAAAATAAATACCCATAAAAAATATAAATTTTACTTCGGAACCCGAACAAAAAATGGAATCAGGTCATTTTTCAGACCATAAGTTGGGTTGGTCCGAAAAGTCTTTTTCGAATAACTAAAAACTTATTTTTGTCTTTTTCAGAGTTTTTAAAGCAGTTCCCTGTACAGAAATTCAAAATAATTCCAAAAAGGAAATGTTTGTCGAGAAATTCGTGGCACAAATGAAGTTTTGTCACGTTTAAGACCCAAAATGATAATCTTAAAAAGCTATTTTCGAAAAACGCAAAACTTTCGTTTTTTTTTTCGTTATTTCCGAAATTTAGAACCGCTTTGCTATTTTTTTCGCTGAATCTATAACTCATTCAAAAATTTCATAAGACTAACGCTGTTTAATCACTTGTTGACAAAAAAAAATTCAGAAATTTTCAATTTTGAAGTCTTTATGTGCTCATTACTTTGCAAAAATATCAAAACCATGTATAAATTCAAAAAGTGACCACTCCTTTCGCTCCAGCTTCCTTGGCTCTCAGAGTCGAATTGAGGGCTCCGCGGGACTTGAAAGAGCCCGTTTTTTGTAGGTGCTCGCATTTGAACTTGACAGGGAGCCCTGAAAGGTAAAAAAAAACTTTGTCGAAATTGGTAAAAAAAAATTGAATAAACAAAGTTAAAGACAAACTTATTATTCGTGGGATCACTCACGCTACACTAGTGATCCGTTGAAGAAGAATTTTAATCACAACGCGCTTCTCGCCAAAAATCTTACGCTATTTTGCCGGAATTAGAGATTTGGAAGCCACTCTTACGTTTGAATATTTTTTGAGGATAACTTACACAATACATGTGAAACACTTGTTGATTTACGAATAAGTTAATAAGTTACAGCTCCAAAAAAAAAAAATGAGTTTTCAGAATTTTTAGTGACCACATTAGTGACTTCAACACTCTTAAGTGAGATAAAATTGCTACGACGAAAACTTGAGTTTTGCTTTCTTTTGCCCCTTTTTTATTCCTAGTTTGTGAGAAAACCCACCAATGACTTGATCGATCAGAGAGCTTTCCATAATCGGTGTTCTGTGGATTTTGCCTTCGAGCCGTTCGTAGGCCTTTTCCATTTCCTCCAGACCTATTTCCGCCTTCATTCTGTTGTTTTCGAACTCAGACTACGTTCCTAAACAATTTTAAATATAAGCTGTCAGTTAAATATATCAAGCAAACGGGGAAAATCGATGGAAGATGAGAAAATTGAGAGAAGGTGATAAAAAATTGATCGACCGGTCTTATCATTAAAAACGTGGGCATGTCTGAGGTCAGAAATCTACGACCATCTTATTTCAAGGATCGGCTCTCGTGATTATCCTTTGAAAGAAGATAAAAAAGAACTTCTTGATAAAAAAAGAGGGGAGACTAAAGTGGCCTCTAAAAACACCTCTATAGAAACCACTACTTTGCGTCTTAGTTGCCACTCAAACTCTTAATTGTCTTATAATAATACTTGGACTTTAAAAAGGACATTTAAAGAGCCAATGTTTCGACTACTATAGTAGCCAACAAAATTTCGAAAACCTCGTTTCCCAGAAAATTTCGAAGGCAAAAAAAAAATGCTACTTCGCATATTTTCGAAGTTTTTCCTCTAAATTTTCAGTGTCCAACGCTTTTTTGAAACTTTTTCGCTAACATGACCTTTTTCCAGAGCTCAACAAAAAAACAGGTGAAATATAAATTTCACTAACCTTTCATATTGTGACTCAAAAAGCGCCCAGCTTGAGGTTTTTCAAAAATAATTACCTCTGAAACTTTGAAATTTGTTTTTTTATACAAAAAAATTGATTTTTTTCACAAACGAGAACTTCTTTGAAGACATGAATAATTAAGAAAAAAAGGTTTTTTTAAGCCTATTTAGACTCGTTTTTTTAGTTTTAACAAAGCTTTTTTTCCAAATTTTCTAAAAACTTTAATCAGTGAAGAAGTGCCAAAGATGTTAGTAGATTGAAACTCGTTTAAAAAACTTGAAATAACGTTTGCACTAACACAAATTTGGAAGCAATCTTATCGTAATCGGATCAATCATCTTTATAAAACGGTGCAATAATTATAAAATAATAAAACATCCATGGAAAAAAGGAAAGTTGAAAATTCACAACACTGTCAGGATAAAAAGGAGAAGAAGGTATATTTAACAGAGAAAGAAAGAAGAATTCAATGAAACAAACAAAAGGAAGAGCCCGTATCGAATGCAAAAGAATCATCACAAGGTGCGGTGAGAAGAAGAAATAATATTTGAATAAAAAATAGTATAATCACAATTGTTTATACAAACAAGATTAAAAATTCTCAAAAAAACGCATTTTTTGGCGGCGATAAGGAAAGGCCCCTGGAGTGACAAGCAAAATTTGAAAACAATAAAATTCCAAATATTCAAACGGCTTGTACAGAGAATCAAAAAAAGTTTCAAATCAGAGTAAAACGTGTGGGAAAACTGTACAAGAAGTGGATGGGACTAATTATTAGAGCATGCATTAAATATTAAAATATTACTACTTGAAGAAAAGAAAAAATCAAGAAATGATACGCTGATTAGTATAAAAGTACACATAATCGAGCATGGCGTCCCGCACCAGAAAAAAATCACTCAAGTGACCTCTTAAGTGAACCCTAGAGGTCTGAAAAAATTTAACAAAAATCCTTGAAAACTAAGTGGAGACCTTCTCTTGATATCGATCTATTAAATGTAAAAACTCGACTAGAAAGATGGGGTTCTATGAAACGCTGGAAGGATCACAACAAGGTCTGATTATTCTGAACTTGAGAAGACTGATTGAGTTTAATTCTAAAGCCTAGAGTGAACACTTATGGGTACCGACTTATTGTCAATTTCATGACGCTAGCTTTAATGAAAAACTTTTCCTAAATTTCAGAAATTCGCTCAAATTGGCTCAATTGAAACTCTCTACCCTAGAGTGACCTCTCCAACGTTTCATAGATATATCATAGAGCTCAAGAGTTGTTGATGACGTTGTTCGACTGCAGAACGTTCTGATGAAGGCGTCGTTTGGCCAAAGCCGAGGCGTTGACCGGGCAGAGGGACACCGACGGGACACAGTTCAAGGCTCGGTAGGTCTGCTTCAGGGCTTTCTACAAAATCAATTTTTGAGCTCCAACTAAGCAAAAATGTTCTTCGAAATGAGTATTTCTTGTAAAAAAAATATTTGAAGAACTAAATTTCATGAAATAAACTAAAGTTCCCGTTTTCATTTATGTTTCCCTTTTACCTTGACTTCGGACATCTCGAAATGATCTTTTGGATTCGCGTTGTCGGAGAGGACGTCGCGGCGCTGAATCCAGGGATGCTGCAGGATCTGCTTGGCGGTGAGACGTCGGTTCGGGTCCACGTCAAGCAATTTTCGGACCAGATCCTGGAAAATGTTTTTTTTTCTTGATAATTTCAATTTTTACAAAAAATTTGTTCTCTTAAAAATTCTCAAAACAACAATAGAAATATACGTAAGCGAAGAAATTTGAAAGAACTCTCAGGACTCTGCAGCAAAAATAATCCATTAAAAAAAATTGATTTTCGCCTAAAAAAAAGTCAATTTTTGTTGGGATTTCTGTGCCATCGAGTGAGAGAATCTTCCAATTGATATTTCATCAAAATTGTTTTGACAGTAACCTTCCTTCGTTTTTTATGTCATGCTCAATTTCCCAAAGACTTGTAAAATCATGAGTTAGGGATGAGGAGAAAATTTTTAGCAAAATACAAAGTCTTTTTCTCCCGAAATTGAGCCTTGTGAACTTCAGACGGCTTCAGAAGATCTTCTCAGGAACAGCTCTTCTAGCTTTTTCTGATTTTCAGTGCAGACCTTGGCTGAGTCGGAAATGGTGGCCCAGGCAGGAGCCTCCATGCGGACGCGACCATCGCCGACGCGCTTCAGGATCTCCTCGGCCGTGTCGTGAGGACCCATCGCGAAGGGAGTTCCTCCGGAGAGCATCGTGTGGAGCAGGACGCCGAGGGACCAGACGTCGCACGACCGATCGTAGCCCTGGCGACGCAGCACTTCCGGCGCCACCTGAGAAGAGCATGACATTGTGTAAAGTTCACGAATGAGAGTTTGTGAAACTAAGTAAGAAAGGAAGTTGCACATGAAATATGAAGAAACTTTGCTGAGATTTTATCTATAACAGCCGAACGATAGATTGACGGAAATGAATAGAGATTCCTCACAAACTGGGCCGTGTAGCAAGGCGTCATGAGCATGCCGTTCTCAGCTCGGGACTGCTTGGCGAACCCGAAATCGACGATCCGAACGCCGTCCGGATCGCTCAGCTCCGACGAGAACATGATGTTGGAGGCGGTCAGATCGCGGTGGACAACCTGGGATTCCAAACGTTGCACACATTCTTTTGCTTTTTAATAAGATTTTTTCAGAACAAAGCCCCTTTCAAAACGCTTTTTAATTCAATCCCAGTCCCTGAGTCGAATTTGTTTACAAAATTAACCCTGAGAAAGTCCTTTTCCCTGGGAAATCCGATAATTGGCCCAAACGGCTGGAGCATCACCGCGAAATTTAAAGACGGAAACGTACCTGTTGCGAGTGCAGATACTGGACGGCCGTCGCCAGGTTCGCCATGATCGCCGCGGCTTCGCGTTCAGTTGCCACCTTGTTTTTGTCGAGTATCCTGGAAAAACGTGTATTTTTTGATATCCGAGGCCTATTACCGATCCAAAAGTTCTCCTCCGCGGCACAGCTCCTCGACAATGTAGACCGTCGTATCGCTTTCATAAACGTCAAAAATCTGAAAAAAGGCAACTAAAACTTGTTTCGAAATTGGTTTTTTCAAGCTTGAATCTGTCAGCAACTTATTAAAAAATGCTTCAAAAAAATTGTAAAATTGAGTGAAAATTGAAATTTTATCGAGTCTCTTCAGAGCCTGAATTTCTGTCGATTTTGGCGTCAAAAAACGTCTGAAAAGCTTTAAACATTTTTTTCTGGCGGGAACCTTTCCTAAACTTTAAAAAGAAAATCTTGTTCAAGTTATTGAAATTTTAGCAGTTCAAAAAAGTGAGATAAGGCGCAGACTTGTTTTTGCGCCATTTGGGTTTAGGCTGAGTTGGGAAAAAAACAGGCGTTCTTTTTGAATCCGAACTCTTCAGAACCATAAGGCAGACCTTTTCAAAAACAACTTTAACTTTGTCAAAACTCTCTCCCTAAGATCAAAAGTTGACTTTATTCCTTTTTTCGACAGTTTTGTAAGCCACTTCATCACGGACTTATTCAGAACTCATAATTGTTCTCTTTTTTTTTTATAAAGCACCTTGACAATGTACTGCTGATGAGAATGACGCATGAGGATATCGACTTCTTCGCTGGCGTCGAAAGAAGCTTTCTCGACCACCTGGAAATTTATCTTCTTCTTCAAAGATCGTATTCATTATATTCACCTTGACAGCATATTCCCTCCTGGTGGCCAGCATTTGACACCGATAAACTCTAGAATAGGCCCCTCGGCCAATTTCCTGGAACGTATTATTGGAAATCGAGTTTTTTTCAGAGCCACACCTCCATAATCTTATAATCTTCGGTGAAAGGGTGGGTTTTGGCCTTGGGAATGGTTCGGATGCTCTTCTCGTCCTTCTTCCCATTTTTCAGATCAACCACCGCCGAAGAAACGAAGGAGAAGCCGCGGAAGATCTCGTGGTCTGCGGCGGATGGGGGAACCGCTGGGGAGTCTGAAAAAAAGCCGATAGCTCCAACGGATTTTTGAAAATATCTGTTTTTAGTATGGGATTGGGAAAAAAAACGTTTTTTCTCTTCATTGAAAAAAGAAATCAACTGTTGACTAGGTATTCTCAAGCAAAAGGCAAAAAATATTCGTTTAAAACTCCAAAAAAAGTTGTCCAAAAGACTTCATAAGTTGAGAAAAACTGCGGCTCTGGACTGATGAAGTTTGAGAGCAAATTTCTTTTCATCACTAAATAAGGAAAAAAAAGGTTTTGGTGTTTTTAAGACCTTAAAACTCTAATAAAAGCTGAAATGCGATGTTTTTTTCTCTCTCTTCCATTGACAAATTTCACTTTTTTTCTTCTTTTTTTCTTCAACTTAAATGTAGTTCCATTTCAAGGCGAACTAAAGTAAGAAAGAACTTCCGCCCGGAAACCATATCAAGGGGCTTTTCGTTGGTGTAATAAAATTAGCGGTCGCTAAAACCTAGAAAAAAAAGTGGCTAGAACTAAAACTCGAAAAAATTCGAATGACTTATTTAGCCTTAGGCAAACTGAATTCCAATCTCAAAACCAAACAATCTATGATACTGGTTGAAATCAGCTTTTTAGAGTGGGATATTTCTCGTAAATTTTAAAGTTCGTTTTGTTTTGATACATAATCCAGGCCGCCACTGGATGACTGTCGCGCAAGACCGAGCCGCCTGGAGAACGTGTGGTCCACGCTGAGAACATCAGCGAAGATGGACCATCAAAGTATCAAAGTAAGTAAAGTAAGTACATAATCCTAGCCATAACTTTTTTTTTCAAATAATTGATTGCAATAATTGCATCTCTTGTTGTTGTGATTATTGAGAAACTTCAATCTATAACTCTTCTTCCCTTCAAGCACTATCTCTGCTCCAATAACGTAGTCCAGCTCTTTCCTCGAACTCACCCTTCGGAGTCCTCTTCGTGAACTCGGGATCGAAGTAGTTGGTGCAGTCGATGGTGGCCAAGGCCGGCTTGAAAGGCGGGTCGATCTCCTTGTTGAGGAGCTTGACGAAGTTGATGTTGGCGAAGAAGGGGTGGCGCTTGATCTCCTTCAAGTCAATGGCTATTTCGGAAACAAGGAGAAGCTCAAACTTCGACGCCTTCTGGTCCAGCTCCTAGTCTATTCTGAGCGTTTCTTTTGAACAGGGCGCGGAGAAGAGATTGGGCTTCAGAGGACAAGAAGTGCGGCATCGTTAGCTTCGATCTGAAATGCTCCGGAATTTTATCATTTCTCGAGCTCAAATTCAATGAAAACCGCACGAAAATGACCTCAAACTCCTCACAAAGCCCTCGAAAGATCTCCGAGAAAGAAAAGAATTGTTTGAAACTTGAAACAACTGTCGCTGGATGTGCAGGACACGTGCAGCTGATAGAACGACCAACCTTTTCCATCTTTTTTTTTCTCTTTTAAAACGCTCTAGTCACTAGGGCAAAGGTCACAAGGCATTTAAAAGTTAAATATCGTTTGGAAAAATGTACTTGTAGGTCGAAATATGATTTCCACCCAAACTCACTTCAAAATTTGCGACATCGTATCTTTGCGATCGTGGCCTTGGAACGGCAAATGTCCGGTGAGCATTTCAAACTGAAAAAAAAGGATAGAACCAGAAATTTAACACTTTTATTTGAAAAAAAGCCGACAAAAGCTCTTTTCTTGGGACTTAAATATTTCTCAAGACGATTTTTTCTTCCTTTTTAAAAAAATGTATAAAATAATCTATAATCAATAAAATTTAGAGGTCTAACCGTGAATATAGCTAAAAACGGCCATTTCTTCTCGGTTTTTTTTCAGCAGAGAGACTGAATTATGACCATTTTTCATTGCATGCATTTCTCAAGACGGTTCCAGCAAGCGTTTTCTACGGCTGTCATGGCAAAAGCTAATTTTCGAAATCATGGCTATTTTTTTCAAAGACCCCTTCCAACAGATTGCTTTGTATCAAGTTGTCATGAAGTTGTTCCTCAAAACTATTGTTTGTCCTATAACCCTTGAATTTTCCAAAAACCACCAAGGATCTCTTCCTGCAAGCCGATATCAGTAATCGGAGCCCGTTTGAACAAAGTTTCTACGTAAGCAAAGTCTTGTGCAAGGTTTTTTTCTTGCAAAGTTCGCAAACAGGAAAAAAGAACAGAACAAACTATCAGAATGAAACACGTGTTCATGGGAAGCCTTTGTACCTCTCATGATTATATATCTGTGGTTTCCCACTGCCACTACCAGCATTTCTCAACCCCTTGATGGGATCTGGGCGAGGATCGAACTTGTGACCCTTCGGAATGTATACAATTACACAACTTATTGCGCTACATTTTTTGAAAAAGGAACGCACCATCAGGACGCCGAGAGACCAGAAGTCGGCGGCCATCGAGTGCCCGCGGCGGTTGATCACTTCGGGCGCCATGTACTCGACTGTTCCTGAAAAACTTTCCCTTTCATCGGACAAGAATATTATCAATGTACCACAGAAGCTGTAGGTCTTCTTCTCGCTATCGATCGCCTCCTTGCTGAGTCCAAAGTCGGTGACCTTGATGTGGCCATCCGAATCGAGGAGGATGCTGCAAAGCTCCTTATGTTCCTCTGAACTTCCGAAAAAACTTGTTAACTCCTGCTAATTCTTGGGCAGGTCAGGCACTCAAGAAGATTCAAAGAATGTTTTAGCTCATTGAGAGTCTTTGAAGTGGTCATTCGAGCGTTTTGGATTTCAAATCGTTTCAGAGAGAACCCAGGAAATGAAAGCTTTTTTAAATGTCCTCACAAAGAGCCGTAGAGAGGTCCCTTGAGATGTGAGAAGTTCGGACTGTTTTTTTTCTTCACACTTTGGAAGAACTGTACCCTTTTCCTTGAAACTTGGGACAAAATTAAACTCGTGAAGCCCATTTTTGTTCCACTTGAATCGATATCAATTACCAGAAAATTTTTTCTGAGAAAAAAAGTTCCAGAATTGGACATGAATATACTTTAATTCAAAGAACAATTTCGTGCCCATATTTTTCAACACGTCATTTGCCGGAAATGTCGGCGAGCCAAATTTATCTCTCTCATTGACATTTGCCATTCCAGCACAATGGGAGTGTTTTTCAGCTTATATTAATTACAAAGTGTTCGTATTTTTGAGAGAAGGAATGATGTCAACTGAAAAAAAAAAGATTTTCGTGCTTTTTTGGGGTCGCCTCGTGAGATGACGTCATCGCACGTCTTCTGCCGCTTTTATTTGCTCTTTTTTGCTTCCTTTTTTTAGAAGGAGGTGAAGGGAAACGTTTCTCGATTCTATACTCCAGAAATGAAAAAATTTCAATCTTTACGGAATCTAGCTGATTTCGCGTATTAGAACAACTGTTTTAAAAAATCCATTACTTTGTTTTATCACTAACTGACCCTCTAAAATTTCCTCCAAACAACAACATCAAAAAAGAGATAGGAAACATGAGAAAAAAGCTCTAGACAAGAGGGAAAACGGATCATGTGTTCTCTCAATAATTGATCGGACCTCGGACCTTCGCATAATGGATCAAAAATCGCTCAGGACAAAAAAAAACGCGTTTACTTCGAAATTTTCCTTCGAAAACACGCAGATTAGATCATTTCCAAGTGATCGTAAACTTGGAAAATGTACATAGAAATTGAAAAAAAAATCTCCGAAGAAAATCCTATGAACAAGCATTTTTTCCGTAAAAAAAAACAGAAAATCAACGCTGCCTTCAAGAAAGCATTTAAAATGGTGCTACCACTTCATTTTTCCTGATTATATCACTGAAACCAACTTCTCCGGCTTCAAATCCCTATAAACGATGCCCAGAAAGTGCAAATGCTCCAATGCCAATGTCAGTTCGGCCAGGTAGAACTTGACGTCGTCTTCCGTGAACATTACCTGGAAAATTCCGATGTCTATTACCTAAAGTGGATTCTTGAGCAAAACCTCCGTAGAAAGTCTAGTGAAAAGATCGCCGCCACGCAAAAAGTCCAAAATCAGGTAGAGCTTTCCTTCGGTTTGGAATGCTGGAAAGTTCTTTAATTTTTTTCAGAGAAAGTCTGGAAAATCCAGGAGCTAATCAGGTTTGCTCAAATTGAAAATTTCCTCAATAGAGCAAATTTGTTTCTCTGTTTGTTTCTCATTTCCGTTCATCAATTGCATCTTTCAAGCCTAGAGAAACAGCTTTCAAAAAAACAGCTGTTTTAAAAAAAGTATTCGTTTCTAACTAGCGACGGAGCGCATAATACTCCCTTGTTCGTCTATTTTTTTCAGCCCAAAAAATAGCATGTTCAATATTTCGGGTTTCGATTTTCAATGTTCCCAAGGCGAATCAATGAATTTCGTTGGATGTTGGGCAGGAAATGGAAATGGGATGTAATGTGATTGAATAGTCGGCGGCGCAGCGGGTTCTCGCATTAATAAGTATTTGTGGGAACGGAAGGGCTTTTTCAATTTCATTTTGATGAAAAAAAATTAGACCATCTTCGATTTTTTGTGGTACCATAAATTATGAATCTAGGAAGAAAAAATTGACAATTAGTTCAAAAATAAGTGTTATCTGATTATAAATAGAGCATGAAAGCTATCTGAGTTCACTATTTGAAGCAAATTCGCCAACAAGTTTTCTGAAGCGGCTATTTTTTTCTCAACAACCATCATTCCTAGTACAAAACTCTTTTCGTTATAAAACCCAGTTGTTTACCATAATGAAGCTTGACGATGAACGGATGGGAGATGTGGGCGAGGATGTTTCGCTCCATTTTCGTCCTCAACCGGTCGCGAACTTTCAGCGTCGCCTTTTTCAGGACCTTCATCGCGTAGACGTGGCCGGCGTCGCGTCCGCGAATCTTTCGGACCAGGAAAACCTGGAAAAATTGTTTTAAAAAAGATATTTTTCAGAGTTCCGTTTCTCCACATGTTATTTTTGATTTTTATAATTTTTATTCCCAAGATTCGTCTATTTTTTTAAATCCAGAAATGGTGCCTAGAACCCTTTGTGGTTTTTTTGTTCATAGCGTCCGACTAAAAAAACGACTTGCGCGCGGACTCAAGATAAAAAAACCAAGCAAGTCTTTTCACGACCACAGAAAAAAAAATAACCCACAATTTTCAAAAAATTATTTTCGTTTTCACGTTCAAAACATTCAATTTCGTCTACCTAACTTCCATTTTCATTCGGAAAGCTATAATTTCCCAGTGACTTCCGCAATTGCGATGGAAAGTGAGTTGAAATACTCATTTTCTTTTTCAAAACAAGAAAAACTGAAGCTTGCATTCTATTCACAGTTTTCGAATAAATATTTGCCAATAAATATTTTATTGGCTTCAGAGTGGGAGGAAGAAAAGAAAGAAATTGGCCGGCTTCATTCATTCATTCTGAATTGAATAGAATAGACTACGCTCCAACAAATAAATTTTTTTTCAACGCTGCTGTCCTCGAAAAGACTTCTTCACGTCATTTTTATTTCTTCGATTCAAATTTTCTTGAAAAAGGCGTGAAAATAGAGAAAAAAAGATTGCGAAAATCATAAAGAGAACGGCTTTTTACAAGGTTTATAGAGCCAAGAAAAATGATAGTTTAGAAATAACTTTGAAAAATAAAAAAATTGGTCTTTCCTATTGAATAAAATTGCTGCAGCTTCATTCCTATTAGAAGATCAGCTCTGATCGACTTTAAGCGTCCAAATTTGACCAGAAGCGACAAATCACGGCATAAAAAAAAAGAAAAGTTCAAATAATCGCATTTATTCTATGAATAACATTTTTGAGTTGCCCTTTTTCCTGAAAACGTATACCTTTCCGAAGGATCCCTGGCCGAGCACCTTGAGCAGTTCGAACTGACGCGCATCAGCCTTCTCGCCGCATTTCCGCACATCGCCAATGTCAATCTCAGCAACGCTTTCCGACTGAAAAAAAAGACTTATTTCCTGAGTTTTTACTCATTTCCACAGCTAATTTTAGAGCTTTTCATACAATTTAGTTGACATAACTTTTTTCCTGAATAAATTTTCATATTGAATAGCTCAACTTCCATTGCCACGTATTAATCCCTACAATTCCAACTTTTTTCGCAATTGATTTCATTTTTTGAAACCTTCGAGTATTGCCAACTGAACTCGATACAACCTGGAAGTTAAACAATGAGTTTCTCAAGAAATTCGAGACAGCCGGAACAAAAAAAAAAGGTTTGTGAGTGAGAAAGAAAGAGATAGCAACCTGACATCCCCGAAACCTATTTCACATTTCGAAAAACGTTAAAAAATATCAGAATTAAATAGAAGATGAAGCTCTTTGAGTGGAAAAAAGTTCTCTATCTAGGAAAAAAAGCTCCAAATTACCGGAAAAAAACTATTCAACTGCCATTTTTCCCGAAAATCGAAGTCTATCAGTGAGTAATAAGATTCAAATAATTGACGAAATATGCAAATTCCAAGAATACACGAGTTTTTTCGTGAATTGCAGGAAAAATGTCTCAAAAACTTAAAAAATGACTTCCAATGTAAATGTATAAGAAGTGTACAATTTTCTTGTCCCACCCAAATATAGCCCACTTCGAGTTCAATAATAGAAAAATCGACTATCTTCTAAACAATCAACCTTAACTAGCGGTTCCTCGCTGCTGATGGCCATACCGGCGTGTCGTCGGGCGGCGATTTTCGCTTCGATTTTCATTCAAAACACAGAACGCCCGCGTTTTATTCTCTTGATATATTCGATAAATTATCCAAGGGAGCTTTATCTAGATTATTCCATGAGAAAAATCGAAAGAAACGCGAGTGAAAAATGAACTGGAAAGGAAAAAAAATCGCGAAAAGTGTTCGGAGGAGGTGCAAATTACCATATAGAAAACGCGCTATTTCTTTTAATTATTCTTTAAAATTATTCTTTTTCAGTTTTCAGAACTTCGAAAATAAGACGTTTTCAGCCGACTAATCCTCTTTGGATAATCCAAATGTCAAATGCGAATCAGAAACAGAAAAAGATGAATAAGACGTTGAACTACGCACAAATTCTCGTAAAAACAGATACACGTGGGGACAAAGATCATGGCCGCTTTTACGGAAATTGGAAAATAAAGAGAGAAAACCTGATCAAACAGCACGAGACATGAAATTAAATTTTTTTTAAAAGTAAATGAGACTCTGACTTATAAATATTATGAGGCAGGAGTCTCAAAAAAATCTCAAAAAAACTAAGAGGACGTCACTAAACTTAAATCAAAAACATACCTAAGCCTTAGGTGTCAAAAAAATTATTTGAAATAAGTTTTATATCCCTGTTCTCTTTAATTCTCGTTATGAAAAACTCGAAAATCTCAAAGTTGAAAAAAAGACGCGACAAAAGCTACGTCATAAATGTCTCACTAAATTATTCACAAGAGAAGGCTCTAATTGCTCGATAACCCTAGGAGCTTCTCAGTCAAATAAAAATTACGTGAAAAAAAAGTAGAAGCCCGAGGAAGGTCCCGAGACTTCGAAGAAGTTCAAAAAATGAACGTGGCTTGAAAAACCTCAAAAAGGCAAAAACCAGCACTGAAACAGAAGAAATACTGCCGTCACAATTTTTCCTTGTAATGAGACATAAAATCAATGAAAACTATTCAAAGATTGAAATAAGGGTTCAAAAGAATGGCTAGCTTGAAAAAAGCATTAGGCTTTTTTTTTGAAAAGTTTTTGTCAAATACTTCACAAAAGCCAGAGTTCACAAACTACTCAGCTGAAACGATAGCGTCAAAATTCTGAAACACGGAAAAAATTTGAATGCGGACCAAAAAAGAAGAAATAGTTCACAAAAGCTCGAAAAATACTCGCTGAGAAAAAAAGAAACTTCAAAGCCTGGAAAAACCGAGAAAACTGGCCAAAACCAGATAAAAAAAACAGCTTCAAAAAATCAGAATCTAAAAAATGATCACAATGGAGTGGAAAAGACGCGGAAAGGCTTCACCGGCTAGAATCCTCTATGTGCCTTCGGAAAAGCCAAAAGCCGACAAAAAAGAGCCAAAAGCCGAGATGAACAGAGAGAGAGGGAGAGTGGGCGTGTCGCGAGCTTTTCCTTCATCGTTCTTCGTTTTTTTTTTCTGCTGTGGTGGCCAGACTCGCGTCATTCTTTGCCCCAGGGGCGATCGAGGAGAGAGAGAGAACAACGACGACGCCATGGAAAGGGAGCTGGACGAGCTGGGGAAGCTGGAGGAGGAGAATGGACCACTCACGTGCATCCATCCGTTCACAAAGACGATGTCTATTTCTACCAACAAACTTTTTTGAAGCAAAGAACCGGGATTTTTCTCCGGAAAAATGCTTTTTTAAGCAGGAACATCGTTTGCAAACCAAAAGTAAAATTTTCTGGAATTTTAAGACTTCATAAAATAGGAAGACTTTCATTCCTACCAACACACTTATTTTAAAGTGAAGAATCCGGATTTCATTGCATAAAATGGCTACTTCCAGGGCGCGCCCTAGCGCTACAGGTTGTGTGCCTGTCTACGGTCCGCAGTGTCACAAGTTCGATCCCCGCCTCGACCCAACCAAGAGGTTTAAGAAATGTTGGTAGTGGCAACCCAATTTCGAAATCCCCAGCCATCACGTACAAGGACAGATATGTCACTAGAATCAGTCCACTGATTATCAATATCAGGATAGGACCCCGGCTAATCGACTTGGGGCGCCGACGCCGCTCAAGCGGTACCAAGGCGTAGTAGGAAGAAAAAGAAGAAGAAGAAGAAATTGGCTACTTCCAGCAAAATGATGAGCAGTTTCTAGCTTAAGATAGATCTGGATGACGTCATTTTTCACAAATTAAAAAAGGCCGTTTTTTCGTTACAAAACCACACCCTCTCAAATGATGTCATTCCAGTCGCCAAAACACTTCAACGTCAAATTTGGAGCAAAGAACTGGTTTTTACATCAAATTTAGAGCTTCTCCTAACGTGCATGCCAAGAAGATTCGTGTGGACAAACATTTTTTTTTATCGGAATTTTTATCGGAATTAAGAATTTCAAATCTTCTGATAAGAGTAATAATGATTTCTATGTTTCTACTCCACCAAAAAACCTCAGACTTGAGCAATCAATTTTCTTTTTTTGATCACAGAATTCCCAATATCACACCTTCAACTTGAAAAATATTTTAGGTAACTTCCATTTTGAAATTATTCTATGTGGAATTCTCTGCTTTGAATTTGTCAAAAGTTCTGTAGTCTCCAAATATTTTAATAGTTCAAATCCTCAAGGCTTCTCTCTGGATAAAAAAAAGCTGCATGAAAACTGAGGGACGCTGAAGAACCTGAGAATTCCGACTGGTCACTCAAAACTCTCTCTTCACTCTTCTCAAATTGACCTTGGGACAAGTAAAAGTACAATTTCGAGACGTCTTTCCGCCTAGCCAAGCTCAAGCTACATAAATTTTGAGAGGCCTGAAGAAGCTGGGTTTTGGTCACTCAGGAAGCTTTCCCGCTACTCGGAAAAGTACATATGCTTAAGTAAAGTAAAGCCCAATTTTCCCAATTCTTTGTGACGAGCCGAGCTCAAGCTACAAAGTATGAAACGCCAGAGAAGACTAGAAGGGTCATTATTAGGTCGCTCAAAAGATTTATTGCTTCAAAGGTTTTTGAGCTCAAACTATAGACTACGCCCCTAATATTGGTCAGCGAACCAAATTTCCGAACGGTCAGGTCCAGAGTAAACTACACACAGACTAGATTGCAACCGGTCACTCCAGAGGTACATCAGAATGCGTTTACACTTCCAAGTGTCCGTGATCTCAAGGGCTTGTTCTCAAAACACAAACTCTTACAAAAATTGTGATCGAAGAAAGGGGTCGGTAATTCAAAAAGTTATTCCACTCCTACCAACTTGGCCGTGGCTCGAAGAACACCAATTCACAGCTTCTGCCAACCTAGCCGAGATCAAACTACATAAAAACTAGGGAAAAAGAAGAAGCCGCGGAAATCAACTGGTCACTCTAAAACAGAGTTAAAAAATGCTTCCACTTCTAATAACTTGCCAGAAATCCAATTTTCAAGCCTCATCAGGTTCAAACTACAATCAAAATGTTGAGAAGTGCGAGAAATTCAAATGGTCACTCTAGAGATCACTCAGAAATCTCCAATACTTTTCGCAGGTATCACAGGGCCGAACTTATCAGCTCAAACTACAGCCAATCCACTCATCTCATCAAAAAATCTTGTTGTTATTCGCCAACCGACTTCTGACGTGAGTTCCTGTCCGTTGCGCAGCAGAATGAAAAAAAAAAAATAAATGGCGCATCAATTTCTTTTTTTTTTGCTATCTTCCTTGCTCTTCTCGACTCATTAAGCGTGCAAGCCCGTCCCGTCGTTGTGTCTCTCTTTTCGCCGAATTGGCTCGGCAATTTATGCCCCAAGGCCAAAAAATGTGGAGGTGACGTGAGTCGTTCGGCCGGGGGATGAATGGATGAAATTAATTCGGATGAAGCTTATACACCAAGATTTTTGGGATCCTTCGAAAATTATGGAAAGCGAAATTATTATCGGCACTCCCAAAAATATTTCAAAAAACAGCTTAGAGGAGATTAATCCAGCGTAATTCAAAACTCTTCTTTTTGCATGATGTTTCGCCAATCAAAAAACAGCTAATTGCATCTTAAGTAAGCACATTATAATAATAATAATGAAAAAAAGTGAAACTTTCTCGAACTTCTAAGAAGGAAGTTGAATATTGATCTAATTTTTATACAATTTGAACTAGAAATTCTGAAACGACTCTATAAAGTTGAAACTAAATTCCAACAAGAACCAAAGCAGATCATCACGTGTCAGACGCATCTTTTTTTGGTCCTATCCCTCTCTCTTTAATAGAAAATGAAAAAAAAAGACGGATTTCCGAGTTCAAATCAACATTGTATGATAGAAATCAGCAAGAGGGAGAAAATACGAGGCTTCCTGCTTTTTCCAACAAAAAAAAACTCTAATGGTAATTTCATAGTTTTTGTTATAGTGATGCTCGAAAAAAGACATGTCGTTGCTCAAGGGACCTTAAGAAAGTGCTCACTATGGCTAAATTGAATACACTTTTTTCTATTTATTCTTATTGAGTTGATGAATCGAGTGATTTCAAAGGCTTTGGGATTTTAAGAAAACTTCTAGGGTCTACTTAAATAAAGTGACTCTCTAATGAACTTCGAGTAGGTTGGAGAGTCAGAGTAATAAAGTGGTCATTCAAGTGAGAATCGGCAACGATTTTCTTTAATTAAGTTAATCAATCAATAAATGAGTATAAAAACTTTATATTTACTGATTCATCAACTTTATTGGAAAATATTTCCTAAATGGCAACTAAAATAATCACACAAGAGATTGCTTAGGAACTTTGGAAAATCAAAAATCAAAATAAAGTCCATCAAACCAATAATCCAAGTAATATGCTCAAAAATAAAGCGGTTTGCCGGAAATTAAAAACTAAAAAATTCAATTTTCCAAGCAAAACAAGGAAAAACCTTCTTTAACCTTTTTAGCCTATAGAACCAAATAGAAAAAGATTCGAAAACTCGATCTAAACGAAAATGTGTCAGTTCTCACACAGAAAAAGATGTTCCAAACAATTTCTACCATCCCGAGAAAAAAGGCTGTTTTCGAGAAGAAATTCTTCAATCGCTTCGAAATCTGCAAGAAGTCTGAAGTTCCCACAGATTAACCCACACACAGGAAACTCCAGTGACCAACATCGGACGTCATATTTTCTTTTGAAAGCGGGAAAGTTGTAGATTGATAATGTCTTATGGACAAAATTCTTGCTTCAAAAACTTTAAAACGTCTCGAAGTCATAGTTTATTTTACAAAAAAAATTATTCAAAAATCACCGGTAAATCTCAAAATCTAAATAAAAAGGGAGATCTCATAGAAGATTGATTAGGGATCTTCTCTATGTTAGCTTTAAGTACAAATAATTGATCAAAAACAGAAATAATAACAGTGATTCGGGTCACAAAACTCGTTTCAAGTCAAGTAATCGTACAGTTGTACAGTGGCCACTTTTTCTACGCTTCCCCAGTCAAATCAAAATAATTTTCACGCATGGCAAGATAAAAAAGCATCATATTGATGAACTGAGAGGCGCTTCAGATCGACCGTTTAGTGTTTTGGTTTACTTGAAGTCAGGAGAGCTTTAAAAGCGGGCTTTCAAGTTCAAAAACTACCCTGGAAAACTCCATTATCACCAAACCGAAATAAATCCCACAAGTAAAACCAAAAATATATAAAAACGACGTTGAAAGACGTCACCAAAACGTGTGAGTGTGGGATAAATAACATAGAGAAAGGGAAAAAATTGAAAAGAACGCAAAGAGAAAAAGAAAGCAAAAGGTCTCGCCCACATTCACTTTTCGCCCTTTCTCCAGATTATTATTAACATTCGTTATCACAGTTATTATCATATTCACCTCACCAAATAGTAGGTAGTTGGTAATGGGTTTCAGCTACGTAAAAACAAGAAAAAAGTCGTTATCTGGAAAAAAAACGCTGCAAACACATTTACTCACAGGGTTTTGAACTATTTTGTATTGAACAAATTTTATTTCGTTCTTCAGTCGCAAAGATTGATGGCCGTAAAGCAGTTACTTTAAACGAGCGCCCGACCGCAAAACGACTTACGTCAGTCGAAAAAAAGTCCAAAATTTGAAGCTATAACTTGAACCGCAACACGACCGCAACGCGTTGGGCCATTCCAAATGCGACCAAAACTTCAAGCCGTGGCTAACAAAAAGATCGAATTTCTAGATTTCAACCAGAAAAATCCACCGTTATTTTAAGAACTTCAATTTCCAAGTTGTTGTGGAAAGGTGTAAAATCTCCCGCTATTACTTCAACTTCTAGGAAATGATTCGAATCTAAATTTCTGCGTTTTTTCGAAATTATTGTCTGAAGAGTGCAGTGTGGGTGATCTTTCGTGGAAAGAAATCGAAACTTTTTCTCATTATTTCCTTTTTCTCATTGTTTTTTTATAATATTAAAAATTCTTCTTAAAAACATCTTTGGAGCTCTTTGAACACTAGAAGAAAATGTTTCCAAAAAACGTGCAAAAACATAGAGCCTTTTCCTCGACAAAAGAATATTGTATGAGAAAAAAAAATTGTGGCTGTGACGTTGAGAAAAAAATGATTTTTGTACCTCGGAATGTTTTTTTTTCCTTGTGGAAAAAAGGACGGAAAATCCAAACCAACCAACGAGCTTACAAGTCAATTAATTAGATAACCTTCCATTTACTTCTGAACGAGTTTTTTCGTTTGAAATTTTCGAATGAAAAGCAAATTTCTCTTTTAAGCTCAACAGAAAAGCAATTCAGTCAGTGATAAAAATTTTAATGGAACAAAGAAATTACAGGAAAATTGTCCTGACATGAATTTTACAGTAACCTATGCATATAGTTTTATTGAAAGTAACTTCCGTAAAAATTTTCTCAAAGTCCGAATTTTCGAAATTTGAAACTTTTTGCATCCAAAAAATTAGTCAAAAACTTTACAGTCGTCTTCTAAGTCTCAGAGTTTCGTGGGAAATTCTCACTCGCTTAATTTACGAATTTTTAACCGAAAAAAGAACCGTATCCGGGCAATAATTGATTTGAGTTTGAATGTTTCCGGGGCCGGAAATGTGATGAATGTGGCAGGCACATGAAAGGAATGCATTGCAAATTTATGCCGCAACAAAAAAATAGATGCGGAAGTAGTTTTTTTTTGGATCTGTTGTTGGGTTAGTTGAGCGAAAAATAAGTAATATCTATGTGTCTAGTTTGGATTTTCGACTCCTTTTTTTTGTATATATAACCAGTTTCCAAACAAAAACGACAACAAGGACTCAAAAAGTTTTTTTACTCTGCAGAATTTTTCAAACAACATTTAAAAAACAAGTTTTATATCTAGGACCTTTCTATCTAAATTCGCCGTTTTCCTAATTTTTGGCCAGTTCCACTGCAGAAAAAAATAAAATATTCTGATTTGAAACATAAACTTCAAGTTGAGAAAAAAATAGACAAAATACTGAGACAAATTCGAAAAAATTAACTCAAAAACACCAATTTCTCTTGTTCATTCCCAACAACACAGTAAAAAATGCTCTTGTTTTTCTCGAAAAAAAAATTAATCGATCTTTTCGAAGAACATTTCTCACTGTGGATATTTTTATTACAAATTGATGAACCGCCCATTTCGCAGCACTTGTTTTTGTATCCGAATTTGAAAAAATTCATGAATCATGACAGAAAATTGCTAGTTTCCCATAAGAACATTGAAAATTTGACGTTTACATCACAAAACTTTGACATTTTTCTTTCATTTTTTTGAAATACGAAATGGAAAATCCTATTCGACGAGGTTCCAGTTCAGTGAATTGAAAAAAACCTCTCGTTTTTCTTAATAGATAATTTTTGTGTGAAAATGTGCGATGGTATCATTAGGGCCAAAAAGATTCTTTTTTTTCCAGGTTATTATGTTCAGAAACCATTCCATTATTTTCGGAAGAGAATGTCAAGTTTTCTTGAAAAAAAAACATCGAAAAGAGGAAATAAGGCACCACTATTTAACCTGAACGATTTAATTAGTCAGTGAAGGTCCTGGCAAGATTGGAGAGCTTACAATAGCTTCCGGTTTTTTTTGAACTCACTAGGGGAAGTCAAATGTATTAAACTTTCGAATAAAAACTAAGCATTGAAGTAATTCGAGCGGAAGAAGATTGGCTAATTCTAGAATAAGGTAGACTTCCATTTTCTGCATATATCCTCAATCAGATGTTAATATTTGAAATGATAAGTAATAATTCAAAACCCCAAAACGGTGTTCCATATTTTCCTTCTCGTTCACTCGCTTCTCATTCAGAAATTTTTCTCAAGAAAAAAAAATTGCATCAAACCCCAGCGACGGAAAAACTTTCTATGATCAAACAAAACCAACAATTTTGGATCGTATCCAGCAGAAAACTCAACTGATCATACTTCCAATAAAGACCATTCCATCTACAAACCGAAGCCAAAAAAATTTCGAATATTTTTTTCTTGAAAAACATGAAAAATGTTTACCTTTTTCGTCGAACGTCAACGTGAGGTCGCTGTTCTCGGCTTCACTTCTGACGGACATCTGGAACAAAAAATTTTAATTTTTGCGAAAAAAAAAAAATGATATGTCAATAAAATATTACTAATAACCAAATCCGATTTTCCCTCTTCTCGATATGTAGCCTTCTGGCGGCATTTGGAATGGTTCAACGCTTCATGCTTCAAGGCTCGTCCGACCACAAACTACCTGCGCGCAGAGGAAAAGCTAATGAGTTTTCAACCGCAACGCATTCAGCCATTCCCTATGCGACCACAACTTTTCAAATAGCAGAGGAGATAACTTTTTTGAAACTTTCAATATCATTGTACAAGCGGAGAAAAGCCCTTTTCCCAACTGAAAATCGAATAAAAAGCCGGGCAACAAAAAGAGAAATTATAAAAATAACAGACCGGCAAACAAAAAGTCGCCGACCAAGCAACCGATTTCACAAAACCAATTATTCCAGACGTCGAGACGATCATTCCTTCAGTAAATTTCAACTTGAATGAACAGAAAAAGCGGAAACCGCAAGGAAAACGGAAAGAAAACCAAGAAAACGTGGGGAAAAGGGAATATTGACTTTTAAATCAAGGTATCAGTTGCGTAAGGGAATTTCTATAGGAAGAACTCCGCTTAGGCTAAAGAATATTTTTTTTTTTATATTATTCCTCATATTATACCGAAAAACACTTAAAAAGAGAATTGAAAATAAAAAGTCAGAATTACGTTTCCCATAAATACTAGAGAGCTAAAGCCGTTACAAGTCGGGGTCGGTCTCTTAGAAGGCGTGCGAGGAGAAAAAAGAATAACCGGTCAAGCGTATGCTCTTCAAGAACACGGTCACGACTCCCCAGCAGGAGGATATTTGGAACACCTTTACGATTTTCCATATTTATAGCGCATTTAGTTGTTTATTAGTCACCTCGTCACTATTCTGAAGTCGTTTTCCACAATTTTCGTCTTTGAGATTCGACCTTTATTGTCTTTTTCCCTTCGAAAAGAACTCTAAGAGTTAAAAGTTCTTGGAAAATAGCCAAACTACGGTAGCTAATGGGGTCATATTCCTCTTGAGTGACTTTTTGAGAAAAAATACTCATTGAAATGATGATAACTTTGATCCTCTCATTATATAAATTTTCTTAAAGTTCAGGATTTTGATTATTAAACAAGTTATAATTTTAAAACTTAAAAATCATCTCACAGAAATTTTTTGAACAAAATTCCTGTAGTGCCTTGGTCACCTTAACTGATCTTTTTTTTCTCAAAGCAGAAAAGCCTCAAAATCTGCTGAAAAACCTCCTTGAAGAACCCTTGACCAAAAAAGCAGCCAAAAAAAGCCAATAAAGAATATTGAAGTGCCCATAAATGACCTCAAAATTATCCAATAAAAAAATGTCCGCCTCGCAAAAACTTCCTTTTTTCAAGAAAGTTTTGCTAAGAAAAAAAAAAATTCCATTCGACGTGAAAATTTCCAAATTTCAACTCTGATTAAATCTAGGCTGAACGTGGAAACTTGAGAATAACGTGCTTAAGCGCAACCAGATCGACCTTTCGATCTATTATTCTAGAAAACGAATTGAAATAAAGAGCGAACTGAGACAAACAAAAAAAGCCATTGAGTTCCATGCAAGAAGTCGAACCGGAGCAACGCCAGCCAGGTAGGCGAGGCAGACGGCGGCAAAGTCGCGCCGCCGTACATCCATCCACGTGCAAATGATGCCGCTTTTCCGAGTCCAAATATGGGGGAATGAAATGATTGCTCCGGGAAGAACTGTACCCTCCCATTTTCATTCTCTGGCAGCGCAACATCTGGGCAAACAGCCACCTTTCCCGCCAGGGTGCAGCGCTTTTTTGTGTTTATTTCTCGCTTTGGAAGTAAAAACGCTCCTTTGTCAAGTTTTGTATGCAGACAAAAAGATTTTCACAATCCAAGAAAATTTTGAATTTTTGATTTTTATCATTTCAATCGAAACTCACATCCAATCCCTTGTTCTCGACAACCGGCGAAATATTCTCCGTGGCTGGCGTCAGGCCAAACGGCTCTCCTAACGGTGCGAGCGGCATCTTTCCTGAAAATAAAACGTCAAAAAGTTCGTCCAATCAAATACAGAATGTAACGATTCGAAAAACTTTGTTAATATTTTTAAAAAACAAAAGAAAAGTTACAAAATTTCACGAAGCTGGCCTTTTTCGAGTGATTTTTGGGCATCTCTGGGTCTTTAAACACTTCAACACGTACTGTGAACGAATTAGAACGATTTCTAAGATGATTAAAGGCGCAGAGCGTAAAAAGCTCCTTCAAATCTAATAAAAAACTGAACTGACTTATACGAAAAAAATATACACAAACAATGAGCAAAAAATTGAAAATTGAAATTCGAAATTCAAAAGCAGCGTTTAATCTAAGGATAAAGAAAATAAAGACACAGACGTGAAATAAAACTGAATTAGGAAATGGGAAGAAAAAGAATAGGAAAAAAAGAAAAGAGGCGCGAAATCCGAAGCCAGTCCCGCCATGAGAAGAAGGACAACGTGGCTTGGCGGATAGATAGAAACCCCGCGACTTGGGTCAAAAAGATCAAAAAGGTCCTTGAGTCTTTTTCCTTCTTAAATTCAACATTATGAGAATGCAAAAAAGTTTTAAAAAAAGCGGAAAAACAGTAAGTAAAAAGGATTCGGGTTGAAATTCTGGTGAAATGAAAAATCGTCAACTTCTTCATTATTTGATCTTATTTTTTTCCTTTTACGGCTAGTGAGTCTTATTACGCACTGAAAATAATATGAAAGAATGAGAAAGTAGCAGAAGAACGTGATATATGAAACTGAAAATAAAAAAATCAGATAATATGCATCAAAAATCAAAAAAAGCCGTTTCCACAGATCAGCTGTTAGATTTATTTGATTGATTTGATTGTTTTGATGTATTATTTTTTTGTATTTGTCGTGCTGATTGCGGAATGGCGAATAAACACTTAAAATGAATGAATGAAATGAAAATAGAAGTTCCTAAAAAGAACAACAGTTTGAAAGTCGCCAAACGTTTCAGATAAGCCGTTTACTCTATTTTTTTAAAATTCTTGCTCTTTTTCTAATTCACAATTAAGAAGCTAATTTTGAAATTCGAAAGTATGAAAAAAACTATGAAAAATTTAAAAAAAACTGCGCGTGAGAGAACCATTGCCGGTGAGTACACCAGGCCAAACCCGTATCGTAATCAATTTATTATAAAAATAATTATTTTTTTGATTTGCAAAAAAAGTCTTTCAATGGCTCTTTTTAATTTTGAAGGAAGCGTACTACAAACACAGTCGGAAACCTAGAAAAGTCTATCCCAATAGGTTTATCAAATCGCTCAGCGAAAATTTAATTTAGCAAAAGGAAAATAATTGAAAGACACACAAACAAGTGCTTTTGCGTCAGATATCTATATGATTTGTAGTAAGAGCTCTACATTTTCCTCAGGTATTTTTCAATGCAAAATCCTTTTTTACCTATTCTCCATATAGAAAATGTGAAAAAGTGCAACAGAAATTGAAAAAAAGTAAATAGGGAACATACAAAAAGAATCAGCATAAAAAAAGCGTCGTGAAGCCAATTTGAATTGATGGAATTTTTCCCGATTTTTCCTATTTTTTTCCACACTGCAAGAATGAGTGAGGATTAGAGATTAAGCTTGGCTTTCAACTGGCTTCGGGAAAAGGGCAGCAGACGAAAAAAATGGCATTTCTCATGTTATCAGAGAGCGATACGTTGAAAAGATTATAGTTTTTCAAGAACTTACCTGGTTGTAAACTAATTACGGCTGTCTTGAAATTAATAAAAAAAATAGAATTTCAAAAAAGACGGCCTGAAGGAAAATGATGTAATCCAATATTGCAACGAGGCCTTTTTCCTTGGGAATTTCAGAAATTTACATTTCTAATCGCTTTTTTTGTCGGACGTTCGTTTTTTTGGCCTCTATCCTTGGTTCCCATGAACAGTCTCAATGGGAAAAAAATCCATTCTCGGACAGAATTTTCCTAGAAAATTGCGTTTTGACGTAGATGAATCATTACAAAACGGAATCTCATTAAAATGAGCATGGAAAAATTTGAAAAAAAATCTCAATATTTTCTCAGTACAAAAAATAAACGAATCCTTCGAAGTCCCAATAGCAAGACTTATTTTAAACGGGAAAAAAAAGTTATTTTCAAGCCGACGCATTTCAAAAGGGTACGCAGAGGAACTTAATGGGTGGGCAATTTTGTTTTAATAATGAAACTTGATAGAAAAAAAGTTGACTTTCCTCATTAACGCAGGATAACTGGATAGATAATTGGATTCCCCATTATTGAAAAAACAGTATAATTTCCGGCTCAGCTTTGAA
Source organism: Caenorhabditis auriculariae (assembly GCA_904845305.1). NCBI lineage: Eukaryota > Metazoa > Nematoda > Chromadorea > Rhabditida > Rhabditidae > Caenorhabditis > Caenorhabditis auriculariae. The sequence goes on from CAJGYM010000004.1 coordinate 1,195,723, forward strand.
TACTCAGCCTCTACGTTTTCAAAAAGAACTTTCATCTCTAAGACTTCAAAACGTTCAGAAAGACATGAAACAAGGAAACAAATGTACGCATAAATGAATGAGTAAGAGAAAGATGTTTGAGGGGTAAAAAAGCTTCTGGGCCTCAATTAGAAGGCGGCTCTCGAATGAGAAGAAGCTGAAGAGAAAAAAAAAACGAGGCTCAGCTTGGAAAAAGGTGCACCTACACACGCGGCAGCAGCTGGAAAAGCTTGTGAACAATGAAATGGGAGGAGAAAAATTTGAAAAAAATTCATCAATTTGTCACGGGGACGCCGTTTTATTGCTCTTTTTACGTTCAAACATTTGATCTTGTGGAATTAAAAAAAATAATAATAAAATGAAAAATGGAACATTAGGCCTGAAGGACCAAACTCCTGCCCCCCTTTTTCTCTGTCCAATGGTCAGTCTGATGAACTTTTTAAGGATGAAAAGAAAAAATTGGCTAGAATTGAGTGAAAATACTACAAGGCTGAAACTTTTAGTTTTAACCATTCAAGCTTTTGTTCGACATAATTTTCAGTCCAACGGCAATTTTTCTTGTTATGGAACTTTTCAGGAGACATTTGGAAGACAGATATTGCTGAAACTAGAAAATAATTTTCCCTCGAAAAATCGAAGAGGTTTTCCCTCATGTTAACTTCAAAGTCTCAGAGAGAAGTGTCTAGGATTTTTACCTGGAATAAAAACGAATATTCTTGCAAGAAAAAATCAGAAGATTTAAAAAAAAAACTTTGTAAAAAAAATGGGAAATTCCAATATCGCATGGCTTAAAAGACAAAAAAAAAGTGAAAAATTCGAAAATTCGAAAATACATATTATAATTTCAATTTTCACCTTCTTTCCGTCTAGACGCGTCGAATTTGTACTTCCAGCTTTCCAAAATACAAAAATGTATGCGCTCTAAATTTGAAAACATCAACAAAGCGCTAAATGATATCCTTGTCCAGCTTTTTTCGAAATAAATTCCGAAAAAGGCCTTCTTGTACATATTTTACACTGTTTTGGACGCTTCGAATGTGCAAATACATAAGAAAACCCATAAGAAGCAACAGGAAAAAGAAAACGGAAATGAAAAAAGAGAGACGGGGAAATGAGCTCTTCACGCAGAAGATTTCTACGATTCTACACAATTCGTGGGCCTATTCTTGAATAAATTACAAGAGAAAGGGCTGAGAATCTCGAAAAATAGAATAAGAAGATTTAAAAAAAATGGGAAACTAAAAATACGAAATTAGAAACTGGAAACGGAAAAAAACTCTGCTTATTCTTATCAGAGAAATATATTGAAAACGTGTCCACTAAGAAATTTCTGAAAATAACCAAATTCAATTTACCTGGGAATTCGCAGGTGAACTTTAGAATAGGTACAAAATGCGAGCAAATGTCACAGGTGCAAAATAACAGAAGCCTATCAACGGAAAAGCAAAATTGGAAAACTTTTGTGTGAGAAAATGGATTTTTGTGATACAAAAAAGTGGAGTTTCTTCGATTTCAAAATGGGTTCATCAACAAAAAATTCTGACTTCAACTCTCAATTCTAAAAAAACTTTCCTATTTGAAAAAAAAAAACAAGTTTTTGGACACCAAATGAAAAACCAAAAGCAGCTTTCCTTTCTTTTAATTTATTCTAGAACAATGAATGAAAAAATATTGAAGTCTTTTTTTCTCTCAACACCATTTCAAAAGAAGACAACAACAATGGAAAGCGAAAAAACGTCGAAAAAACGCCAAGTGGGTCGGATTTCAACTCGAATTTCAAAGCTCCAACCAGAAAGGTTTTGGTTTTTTCTAGTTTTTTTTTAAAGCTTTTAACCTGAGATCTCGAATTTTGAGATAAAAGGTGAGAAAATTCTATTGAGAATCATTGGTAACGTTTAACGGAGCACAAGCTGATTGCATGTATATATATAGGTCTCGAGGCGAAAAGTTTTTTTGTGACTGTGACGTTTTTGATCATGCAGGTATTCTAGCTTTTGAACGCCACAGGAAAGATTTTTGCGCAAAATATACCTGTACCTTTTGAAAGGTTAAAATTTCATCAAAAACGTTAGAGCAAAAAGTAAAGCTGAAAAAGGTTCTAGCAGTCAAACGGAGCGAAACGTGTATGTGTGTAGTAATTACAAATGTTGTTGTGTACACATTTTGCAGCGAGCCGCGCAAATTGGAAAACGGAGAAATATGATAGAAAAACACTTGAACGGCACTGCAAACATTATAGAAACGTCAAATAATTCATCCTGAAAAAAAGTCTCAAAAATAAAAAAAATCAAAAGTTGACTTTAAAAGACTGACCATCGATAAATAGTATTAAGAAAATCACGTTTATCAAGAAAATGATCGAGAAAAACCTTCTGTGTTGTTTAAAGGAGCTAAGACAAAAATTCTCGAAGATCGGCGGCGAAGAGCCTCTGACAGTGTTATTTCAGGCAATCCGAGGCTTCCGCTTCTCTAAAGCCCATAAAAAGCTACTGTTAAAAATCTTAATCAAAGTTTGAAGCGGAAAACTAACAAAAAATATTGAGAACAATTCGAACACGAATTATCCAGAAATACTCAAAAAAAAGGTTTTTTTCTGGGGAAAACTTCAAAAAAAAAACACACAACTTTTCTCAAACCAATTAACAAACTTTCAGCTCAAGGGCCAACTGAGAGCAGACTAAAGCTTGAAAGACCTTTTCTCTTTGAATAATTTAAACTAGTTGAATACCATGCTGGGGTGGTTAATTGAGCAAAGGCGGAATTCTTTGAACATCTCCCAACGAAGAGCGTTTTCGACTGTTTTTACGGCCATGCAGGACTTTGACTTCTTTAATCAACCCAGCAGGCATTCCTGAACAATTTGTAAATAAGTTTAAATTTTGAAACTATTAATTAAACGGCAACCAACAATTTATCATTCTTATCAAAAAAAATTAACAAATCTCAACAGAAATGATTAAAACCAGACTAATACCCATCTCCACCCATTCGCAAGGGTGCTTCGTAAAATGGGGGAAAATATAAATTGGATTGTCCCAGCCTTTAAGAAGGATGCCTTTATGTCAATATGAGATGAATTAGCTCTTTCTTCCGAAAATGGGGAAAAAAGCTGACGAATATCCAAAAAAAAAGGCGCGATTTTCATTCACCACGGGGCACACTTGACAAGAAAAAAGCTCACACGAAAGCATGGCATTAGGAGGTGAGACAGTGAAAGCTGGAAATGGCGGGGGCACGAGCCCTGAAGCAGAAGCCATCGATTTCGCCCTTCTGAAGAGGTGCTCCCGCTCTTGAGTAAGGTGCTCTTCCAGTTGATACTTTCACACGGAAGCACTCGGATTTGGCAGAAAAACGATTGGTAGTCAGAGAGAGAGAGAGAGAGAAAAGAAAAATCTTGAGAAACAGAAATGAGTCAAAAAGTGAACTCATCAAACCTAGGCAAACCTAGGCACAAACCAAGTCTGTTTAAGGCGGCTGGTCGTTCTACGGTAGGTTATGTACCTAATATATATATTTTATATATATATACTGAGTGAGCTTGAAAAAAAAAATTCAAAATTGCGTACCATAATTTTTCATTTTCTCACTTTAGGATTAATCCCGAATCGATTTGAATCATTCATTAAGATAAACTTCAATGAATGACTCAAATGAAACCCCAGATGAAATAGGAAAAAATATCCGCTTTAAACCCCTACTGAGGCGTTCAAGAAGCGTTGACAAACTTGAATTCAAGTCATGAAAGGTATCGAGTCAAATAACCGGCCTCGTGTTATTTCGAATCATTTAAGACTTTTGTTCATCCAACAACCTCAGTAAAGATTTGTATACAGAGAAAGATTTTTCGACGAAAAGTAATTTTTTTATTCAAATTATCCTCAAAGATATTTTTGAAAAAAATTAGGCAAAAAAATGTGCCTTGTAGCGATCGCGCTGCAAGGAAATTTTTTGGTTACGGTGTCTTCAAAAACTTTCTATTTTTCTACTCAAAAAATTTCAATTAATTTTTTTCTAAGTTTTTTTTTCGATAAATTATATAGCGTGTTCAATCGGAAAAAAAAGGGGATCGTTAGGAGAGCAAAACATGAGGTTGTGACCCAAATATACTCTCCCAAATTGTAATTTTTTTGAATTCGAATGAGTTCCGTTTATTTTTCTAATTTTGTCATCAATCTCCTCTTTCAACCATCGGTGTGTAGATTGTTCTTGATCTGGGAATCAAGCCAACTTCCCACCCCTCCCCTCCTTAAACACTGTAGA